>JARQOD010000006.1:222958256-223186518 GCA_033576555.1 Oophaga sylvatica | reverse complement strand
GTGAGCGCCGCCAGGACTGGGGGGCGCCAGGAGAGCTGCCGCAAACCGGACACTGTAAGCTGGCATTTGATGGTGGAGACATGGAGCAGCTGGTGGAGGAGAATTACAACCGGCGTCAGGAGGAAGAGTGGAGACGTTGGGAGCGGGAAGCAGAGCGACAAAGGGAGCAGCGAGAAACCCAAAAGCTTCGCCAACGTCAGCTGGAGAAGGACCGGGCAGAGAAGGACCGGATGAGAAAAGATAAAGGAACCCTTTGGGAGCCGCGGCGTAAGGGTGCAGTACGGAGCTTTAAATTGAAAGGTGGTTGGGGCTTCATCCAGGAGCCTGGACTTTATTTAGAAGTTTTTGTGAACCGGCGGGACGTGGAGGCTCACCTCCCAGAAGGACACCCGGGGAGGGACCTGTTGAAGGAGACTTGGTGACTTACACCCGACACTGGGGTTACAATGGATGGTACGCCCTAAATGTTACCAGGTGCGACCCCTACTCCCCAGAGTGTCAGGAACCTGTGAGACCCTCGGAGCCTTCAGCCTCCCACATCCAGGCCTCTGCAAAAGTGCCCACCCCACGCCGTAAATCTCCCCAGCCTCCCTCAGTGGTCTCCTCAGCAGCCCCAGCTATGGACATGATAAGTATAGCTGGCCCGTACCCGGCGCCTGTTAGGCCCCCTGGGGTTCGTTCAGTCCGGGACATAGGGTTCCAGACCCGGAGGGAGATGAAAGAGGTGGCCACACAGACCCAGATAGCGGGTCACGACTTGACTGTACAGGCCACACGACATCATCAGGTCCTGGTGGTCCTTGGTGCCTCGGATGTTTGGCAAGCATCAGAAGAGTACCAGGTGGTACCTGGAACACCCCTGCCAAAGAATTATAAATAACCCGGACAGGGTCCCTGTATGTAAATAGTTAACTTGTTGATGTACCCGGACGGGTGAATGTTCATAAAAAAGTTTTTTAATTTAATAAAAAAAAAAAAAACACAGTTTTCATTACTTTTATTACAGTCTCATCCTGCGACGCCATCGATCTCCTGTAAAAAAATGAAAAAAAAAAAAAAAGTATACCACCTGACCGACGCAGTCCATAGTAACGAGTGTCCCACACGATCCAGCTCTGCTACATCAGAATGACAGGCAGAGCCTGTCATCCCAGCGCAGCACAGCTGATTACCTGCTTCCCGGCGGTGACGTCATCGGACGGGTTTACGGCCGGGATTACCCTGCAGTCACTGCAGTTATCGCAAAAAACTGCATGTGACCACCAGGGAGAAGATAATGGCGGCCATCAAGCAGTCCAGGACGTGACCGCCGGAATCTTCTGCCAGGTAAGTGCCGCTGACTCGTGACAGACCCGACCGACGGACACTCACAGTGACAGTGACAAATCCGATTCCGGTATTCGATAAGACGAAAATATCGAAACGAATTATCGAAAGGCCGATAGAGCTAATATCGGCCGATACCCGATATTTGCAGTATCGTATCGCTCAACACTAGTCAACACTGCAAATATTGACTTGCTGCATTAACTCATTCTAACTGTCAATATAAGCTTTTGTTACTCATATGTTTGCAATTATATTTCTGTCTGTGATAAAAACATCTGTCAAACACACAGAAAAACCAGAGGGCAGCAGATCATGTGAAAATATAATATTTGTGTCATTCTCAAAACTTTTGGCCATGACTGTATATACACAGCCTCATACTGCAGCAGCACCTCACTTCTCTCATTTTCCCCTCACATCTCTTTGTCCTCTTCGCCTTATGCACAGCCTCCACCTGCAGCGCCTCAATCTTCTCTATACACAGCCTCATACTGCAGCAGCAATTCACTTCTCTCATTTTCCCCCTCACATCTCTCATTGTCCCCGTCGCCTTATACACAGCCTCCACCTGCAGCGCCTCACTCTTGTATATACACAGCCTCATACTGCAGAGCACCTCACTTCTCTCATTTTCCCCTCACATCTCTTTGTCCTCTTCGCCTTATGCACAACCTCCACCTGCAGCGCCTCAATCTTCTCTATACACAGCCTCATACTACAGCAGCAATTCACTTCTCTCATTTTCCCCCTCACATCTCTCATTGTCCCCGTCGCCTTATACACAGCCTCCACCTGCAGCGCCTCACTATTCTCTATACACAGCCTCATACTGCAGCAGCACCTGACTTCTCATTTTCCCACACGCCTCTAGGTGAAGAGTGAACTGTGTTGTCATAGTTTGTGAAGCTCTAATCAGTTATAGTTGGAAATAAAGATGTGGTTACACAAATAGTCCACTTGATGTCAGCAGAGACAGCAGAGCTAGAGATGGCTTGATACATACAGCTCTGGTTAAATGTAAGATACTCCGTGATTGGTTGGTGGCTCTGGTTAAATGTAAGATACTCCATGATTGGTTGGTGATACACACATACACACATTCAACTTTATATATATAGATTAACTAACTAACAGCGTACAAAGATATACATCTTTACTGTATATATAGATTAGCCATGTACTACAGTGTATTTATTTATTTGACATGTAGTAATACAGTAATGCTAAAAGAGGCATAGCTACTCTATATCTACAAGTTACAGATTTTGTTGCTGAAGAACCTGTGACAATCCTATTCATCTGTCATTCCATGTCCAAGCTGCCAAATATGTGAATTCACCCTTAGGCTATATTCACACGTTGCAAATTTGATCAGTATTGTGCATAAATATTTTAAACCTAAAATCAGCAGGGGGTACACTGTAAAGCACAAGTCTTCCCATTACATTCACTTGTATTTAGGATCTTATACTTGTTTTGGATTTAAACCACTTGATGGAATTTTATTTTTCATTCTCAGCTCTTGTAACCAAGCTCCTATCAAAGTCTTACGTGTCTGAGTGGGTGGTATAAAGAGATACAGCAAAATAATGCTTTTATAGACTTTTATACTATTTTACCACTTATCTTGCATTTAGTGGGAAGTACAATGTATTATTCTTCATGACAGTAGCTGAAAGAGGCACCATTATACATTTGTATGCAATATGTACGGTATATACAGTATGTATATTTGTGTAGTGTAGTTATACATGGAAATAAATATGTATGATATTCAGAAAATTGAGAAACTGTTTTTTTAGAGTTTCATTGTCCATTTCAACTAATTTATGATAAATAACTTAATTCATGAACCAGAAGCTGGATTGTTACTGAGTAGGTGGCAGATATGGAGAGAGAACCGTAGACTGCAGTCACACCATGACATTTGGGTCAGGGAGTTTGTATGTTCTCCTTGTGTTTGCATGGGTTTCCTCCCACACTCCAAAAACATACTGCTAGGGAATCTAGATTGTGAGCCCCATCGGGGACAGTGACGATAATGTGTGCAAACTGTAAAGCGCTGCGGAATATGTTAGCGCTATATAAAAAATAAAGATTATTATTATTATTATTTGGGTCAACAGCAGACTGTTCTACAAATAAATCAAAGTTTTTTTTAAGAAACAGTACACATAGAAATAAAAGATAAAAGTAAGCAGTTTTAATATTTGCTTCCCACTAATTGTCAGAAATAGTTTTGTACAAATTACTGAAAGAATGAAGCCATTAATCTGCAAATCAGTTTTACATTAAATTAAGGGGGGACAGGAGGCTAGGGTACAAAGTTTACAGTCACAATTTTGAACAGGCAGAACAGGATGTACAGAGTCCCAGACAGGATTCCTGATTTAGCAAAAGGGACATGGGACCTCAAGCAAAATGTAAAAGTTACTCCTGCAACTGGTGATTGGCTGCAGAAGTCAAATGCTTGAGGAAGTTTGAAATATGGCAGGGGTTCTGGGCAGGACTGGAGGAGGCGTGGAAGAAATTGGTCAGTATAGTTTATGTTTTGTTTGACTTTTGGTACACTGGGCATTTTTTTAACTTCAGGTAACAACCCCATTAACAAGCTTTTTATCCTACTGAACAAAGTAAGGAGGCCAGTTATGTGAAAGCCAAACACAGGATCATGAATATGAGGTTGGGACATTATTGATTTATTTTACTCACTTATATAGCACCACTAATTCTGAACCACTTTACAGTCATTATTGACCCTGTCCCCATTGGGGCTTACTATCTAATTTCCCTATCAGTATGTTTTTGAAGTGTGGGAGTAAACCGGAGAACTCGGAGGAAACCCACACAACCAGGGGGAGAACATACAAACTTGCAGATGCTTTCATTGGTTTAATTTGAATTCAGGACACCAGCGCTGCAAAGCAACAGTGCAAATCACTGAGCCACCGTGTTATCCATATTGTAGTATAAAACTAATTATTATGGATCATACACAAACTAAGTTATTACAACTGTGTATGCAATACTCTGAGATGCTGCAGCATTTTATGGAAGCAATACTGTGAAAAGACAACCAGCAATCATGATCTAAGATGATGGATCGTACTCTCTATGTGTGATTATACAGTGAAGGAAATAATTATTTGATCCCTTGCTGAATTTTGTAAGTTTGGCCACTGACAAAGGAATGAACAGTTTATAATTTAAAGGTAGATTAATTTTAACATTGAGAGATAGAATATCAAAAATAAAATCCAGAAAATCACATTGTATAAATTATAAAAACTTATTTCATTTTGCAGTGAGAAATAAGTATTTGATCCCTAACAACCATTAAGAGTTCTGGCTCCCACAGACCAGTTAGATGCTCCTAATCAACTCGTTTCCTGAGTAAAGACAGCTGTCTTACATAGGATAGGAGAGAGTGGTAAGGAGCTGCAAACATTACCAAGGAGCAATGGAGTAGGTTGAGTCCAATGAAATGAGTGGGTGCTCCTTCCGTTGGTGAGCACAGCAAAGTAGGAGAAAAAAAGGAGGAAGTGAAAAGGCACTCCAACCAAAATAAAATAAGAAAAACTTTATTGCGACATATCAAAAAGGGTTAAAAACATGTGTCAATGACCCAAAGAACATCATCCCCACTGTCAAGCATGGAGGTGGAAATATTATGTTTTGGGGGTGTTTCTCTGCTATGGGCACAGGACTACTTCACCGCATCAATGGCAGAATGGATGGAGCCATGTACTGTAAAATCCTAAGTGACAACCTCCTTCCCTCTGCCAAGACATTAAAAATGGGTCATAGCTGGGTCTTCCAGCAAGACAATGACCCAAAACATACAGTCAAAGCAACAAAGGAGTGGCTTAAAAAGAAGCACATTAAGGTCATGGAGTGGCCTAGCCTGTCTCCAGACCTTAATCCCATAGAAAACTTATTGAGGGAGTTGAAGCTTGGAATTGCCAAGTGATGGCCTCAAAATCTTAACCCCTCTCTGACATTAGACGTACTATCCCGTCCATGAAACCCGTGCCAATCTGACCATGGACGGGATAGTACGTCATAGGCGATTAGCTGCGCTCCCGTAGAGAGCGCAGCTAATCGTCGCCGGGTGTCAGCTGATTATCACAGCTGACACCCGTGACTGTGTGTCAGGAGCGGTCACGGACCGCTCCCGGCACATTAACCCCTGGCACACCGCGATCAAACATGATCGCGGTGTACTGGGGGCTTCCTCCCTCCCAGGACCCGGATCCAAGATGGCGCCGGGGTCCTGGAGGGAGGCGGCTTCCTCAGTGCCTGCTGAGAGCAGGCACTGAAAAGCCTGCAGCTATGCCTGTGCGATCGCTGGTGTGACAGAGTGCTGTGCACACTGTCACACCAGCGATCTGATAAAATACAGTGATGTCCCACCCTGGGACAAAGTAAAAAAGTAAAAAAAATAAAAATAAACATGTTTTAAAAAAAAAAATCCAAAAGAAATAAAATAAAAAAAATATTCCCCAATAAATTCATTTCTTCCTGTAAATAAAAAAACAAAACAATAAAAGTACACATATTTGGTATCGCCGCGTCCGAAACGACCCCCCCTATAAAATTTCACACTAGTTAACCCCTTTAGTGAACCCCTTAAAAAAAAAAAGCAAAAAATCAATGCTTTATCATCATACCGCCGAACAAAAAGTGGAATAACACGCGATCAAAAATACCGATATAAATAACCATTGTACCGCTGAAAACGTCATCTTGTCCCGCAAAAAACGAGCCATCATACAGCATCATCAGCGAAAAAATAAAAAAGTTATAGCTCGCAGAATAAAGCGATGCAGAAATAATTATTTTTCATATAAAATTGTTTTTATTCTATAAAAGCGCCAAAACATGAAAAAATGATATAAATGAGGTATCGCCGTAATCGTACTGACCAGAAGAATAAAACTGCTTTATCAATTTTACCACACGAGGAACGGTATAAACGCCCCCCCAAAAGAAATTCATGAATTGCTGATTTTTGTTCATTCTAACCTCCCAAAAATCAAAATAAAAAGCGATCAAAAAATGTCATGTGCTCAAAAATGATAACAATAAAAACGTCACCTTGTCCCGCAAAAAATAAGACCTCACATGACTCTGTGGGCCAAAATATACAAAAATTATAGCTCTCAAAATGTGGCGATGCAAAAAACTATTTTTTGCAATAAAAAGCGTCTTTTAGCGTGACAGCTGCCAATTATAAAAACCCGCTATAAATGGTAAATCAAACCCCCTTGATCACCCCCTTGGTTAGGGAAATATAATAAAAAAAAAAAATGTTTTTATTTCCATTTTACCATTAGGGTTAGGGTTGCGGCTAAAGTTAGGGTTAGGGTTGGCGCTAAAGTTAGGATTAGGGTTAGGGTTGGGATTAGGGGTGTGTTAGGGTTAGGTTTGTGGTTAGGGTTGGGACTAGGGTTAGGGTTGTGTTGGGGTTAGGATTGGAGTTAGAATTGGGGGGATTCTGCTGTTTAGGCACATCAGGGGCTCTCCAAATGTGACATGGCGTCTGATCTCAATTCCAGCCAATTCTGCGTTAAAAAAGTCAAACGGTGCTCCTTCACTTCTGAGCTCTGCCATGCGTCCAAACAGTAGTTTATTCCCACATATGGGGTATCAGCGTACTCTGGACCCCAAGTGTTATTGTGCAATTTGTCCTATTTCTTCTGTTACCCTTGGGAAAATAAAAAACTGGGGGCGAAAATATAATTTTTGTAAAAAAAAAATGATTTTTTTGTTTTTACGGCTGTACATTATAAACTTCTGTGAAGCACTTGGGGCTTCATAGCGCTCACCACACATCTAGATAAGTTCCTTGTGGGGTCTATTTTCCAAAATGGGGTCACTTGTTGGAGATTTCCACTGTTTAGGCGCATCAGGGGCTCTCCAAATGCGACATGACGCCCCCAGACCATTCCATCAAAGTCTGCAATCCAAAACGTCACTACTTCCCTTCCGAGCCCCAACGTGTACCCATACAGTAGTTTTCTCCCACATATTGGATATCAGCGTACTCAGGACAAATTGGACAACAACTTTTGGGGTCCAATTTCTCCTGTTACCCTTGTGAAAATAATATATTGGGGCGAAAAAATCATTTTTGCAAAAAAAAAAGGATTTTTTATTTTACGGCTGTGCGTTTTAAACTTCTGTGAAGCACTTCGGGGTTCAAAGTTCTCACCACACATCTAGATAAGTTCCTTCTGGGGTCTATTATCCAAAATGGGGTCACTTGTGGGGGGTTTCCACTGTTTAGGTGCATCAGGGGCTCTCCAAATGCGACATGACGCCCCCAGACCATTCCATCAAAGTATGCAATCCAAAACGTCACTACTTCACTTCCGAGCCCTTACGTGCTCCCATACAGTAGTTTTCTCCCACATATTGGGTATCAGCGTACTCAGGAAAAATTGGACAACAACTTTTGGGGTCCAATTTCTCCTGTTACCCTTGTGAAAATAAAATATTGGGGGCGAAAAAATCATTTTTGTAAAAATAAAAAGGATTTTTTATTTTTATGGCTGTACGTTATAAACTTGTGTGAAGCACTTCGGGGTTCAAAGTGCTCACCACACATCTAGATAAGTTCCTTTTGGGGTCTATTTGCCAAAATGGGGTCACTTGTGGGGGGTTTCCACTGTTTAGGTGCATCAGGGGCTATCCAAATGCGACATGACGCCCCCAGACCATTCCATCAAAGTCTGCAATCCAAAACGTCACTACTTCCCTTCCGAGCCCCGACGTGTGCCCATACAGTAGTTTTCGCCCACATATTGGGTATCAGCGTACTCAGCACAAATTGGACAACAACTTTTGGGTTCCAATTTCTTCTGTTACCCTTGTGAAAATAAAATATTGGGGACGAAAAAATCATTTTTGTAAAAAAAAAGAAAAGATTTTTTATTTTACGGCTGTACGTTGTAAACTTTAGTGAAACACCTGGGGGTTCAAAGTTCTCACCACACATCTAGGTAAGTTCCTTGAGGGGTCTAGTTTCCAAAATGGTGTCATTTATGGGGGTTTCCACTGTTTAGGCAGATCAGGAGCTCTCCAAACACGACATGGCGTCCAGCCAATTCTGCGTTGAAAAAGTCAGACGGCGCTCCTTCCCTTCCAAACTCTGCCATGCACCCAAACAGTGGTTTACTCCCACATATGGGGTATCAGTGCACTCAGGACAAATTGCACAATAACTTTTGGAGTCTTGTTACCCTTGGAAAAATAAAAATTGGGGTGAAAAGATCATTTTTGTGGAAAAAATATGATTTTTAAATTTTACGGCTCTACGTTATAAACTTGTGTGAAGCACTTGGGGGTTCAAATTGCTCACCAAAGATCTAGATAAGTTCCTTAGGGGGTCTAGTTTCCCAAATGGGGTAATTTGTGGGGGATTTCCACTGTTTAGGCACATCAGGGGCTCTCCAAATGCAACATGGCATCCTATCTCAATTCCAGCCAATTTTGGTTGGAAAAAGTCAAATGATGCTCCTTCCCTTCCGAGCTCTGCCGTGCGCCCAAACAGTGGTTCCCCCCCATATATGGGGTATCAGCGTACTCAGGACAAATTGGACAACAACTTATGTGGTCCAATTTCTCCTGTTACCCTTGGGAAAATAAAAAATTAGTGACTAAAAGATAATTTTTGTGGGAAAAAAATAGGATTTTTTATTTTCATACCCGGGCATTATAAACTTGTGTGAAGCACTTGGGGGTTCAAAGTGCTCACCAAAGATCTAGATAAGTTCCTTAGGGGGTCTAGCTTCCAAAATGGGGTCACTTGTGGGGGGTTTCCAATGTTTAGGCTCATCTGGGGCACTGCAAACGGAACATGACCCCAACGACATCAACATGACATCAACGTCTGCATTCAAAAACGTTACTACTTCCTTTCCAAGCCCTGCCGTGCGCCCAAACAGTTTCCCCCCCCACATATGGGGTATCAGCGTATTCAGGACAAATTGGACAACAACTTTTGGGGTCCAATTTCCTTGGGAAAATTCAAAAGTTTGGGACTAAAAAATCATTTTTGTGGAAATTTTTTTTTTTCACACCCAGGCATTATAAACTTTTGTGAAACACTTGGGGGTTCAAAGTGCTCACAACAGATCTAGATAAGTACCTTAGGGGGTCTAGTTTCCAAAATGGTGTCACTTGTGGGGGTTTCCACTGTTTAAGCGCATCAGGGGCTCTCCAAACATGACATGGCGTCCAATCTCAATTCCAGCCAATTTTAGTTTGAAAAAGTCAAACGGCGCTCCTTCCCTTACGAGCTCTGCCGTGTGCCCAAACAGTGGTTTTCCCCCACATATTGGGTATTGGCGTACTCAGGAGAAATTGCATAACAACCTTATCTGTCCATTTTCTCCTTTTACCCTTGTGACAATAAAAAAAAGTTTGTAAAAGATCATTTTTGTGGCTAAAAATTTAAATATTCATTTTTTCCTTCCACGTTGCTTTAGTTCCTGTGAAGCACCTGAAGGGTTAATAAACTTCTTGAATGTGGTTTTCAGTACCTTGAGGGGTGCAGTTTTTAGAATGGTGTCACTTTTGGGTATTTTCTGCCATATAGACCACTCAAAGTGACTTCAAATGTGAGGTGGTCCCTAAAAAAAATGGCTTTGTAAATTTTGTTGTAAAAATGAGAAATCACTGGTCAACTTTTAACCCTTATAATTCCTAACAAAAAAAAATTTGGTTCCAAATTGTGCTGATGTAAGTAGACATGTGGAAAATGTTATTTCTTAACTATTTTTGTGACATATTTCTCTGTTTTAAGGAATAAAATTCAAATTTGAAATTGCAAAATTGTTAAATTTTTGCCATATTTGCGTTTTTTCAAAATAAACGCAAGTTATATCGAAGAAATTTTACTTCTAACGTGAAATACAATATGTCACGAGAAAACAATCCCAGAATCGCGAATATCCGTTGAAGCGTTCCAGAGTTATAACCTCATAAAGAGACAGTGGTCAGAATTGTAAAAATTGGCCCGGTCATTAACGTTCAAACCACCCTTGGGGGTGAAGGGGTTAATGATTTAGATATGATCAGCAAAGAGGAGAAGGCCAAACTTCCTCCTGACATGTGCGCAAACCTCATCATCAACTGCAAAAAGCATCTGACTGCTGTGCTTGCCAACAAGAGTTTTGCCACCAAGTAATAAGTCTTGTTTGCCAGAGGGATCAAACACTTATTTCTCACTGCAATTGCAAATAAAATTTATATAATTTATACAATGTGATTTTCTGGATTTTATTTTTGATATTCTATCTCTCAATGTTAAAATTAACCTACCCATAAAATTATAGACTGTTCATGTCTTTGTCAGTGGGCAAACTTACAAAATCAGCAAGGCATCAAATAATTATTTCCTTTATTGTATAGAGATTCCTGCCAGTCTAGGTCAGAGGGTGGAGGAAAACTGCCATAGAAATAGTTTGAAGTAGTCATCTGAGACACTTAGACCCTGATTTGTCAAGTTTAGCAATTGTCTTGCAGGTCTGATGAGCCAGGAGTCAGGTGCTCTTGTTCATGAATAGTTGCAAATCTCTTCATTAATATGAAACATCTGATGACTTTTCATGTTACTTGTAGTTTGGGTAGCAAGAAATAGCTGTAAAGTTACCTTTCTCTATCAATTTAGCTGCTTGACATAAATAAAAGCACTAATATAAAGCAAATCTAAATCTTAATTTAAAGATAAGTCTGTATGCAATTTCTTGCTTTTGAAAAATTGACAACAGGCTCAGCGTTAGAAATCAGCTGTCAGTCAGGGCTGTGGGCACGGTTGCACCCACCGCTCTCTATACACAGAGCACTGACTGAAACTGTGCCAGCATCACCTGTTTGACTGGAAGTCGAATGCTGCCAGAAGGAATAAAGTTATTTCCCTCCCGGTAGAAAGGCACTCAGCACACAGGCCACATGGTGTCAGAACGCTGTTAACCTGCCAATTATCCCCATTTCTGCAGGCTAACAAAGTAATTTACACGACAGGTTCCCTTTAACGTGTTTATTTAGTCTACAGCTTGTTATCTTGGAGACTGTCTACCACTGCTGTCTATCTTGAAAACCACTGTGCTGAAGCTAACTGAGGTTAGGTGGTAACATCATGTGGCAGCAATCCTGCCCAGCTTCATGTATTACAGGCGCAACATAAAAGAGCTTGTAAGCTCGGCACATGTGCTGTTGTCTAGCATTACATGAACAATACAAAGGAGCTTGTAAGCACTGAACATGTGCTGTTGTCTAGCAGTGGTGCTCAATCTTCAGGGCAATGAGCTGTACAAAAAAAAGTGTTACCATCTCAAGAACTTTTGCAAATTTTAATAAGCAGTACATTGAAAATGTTTATAAGCTCTATCCAAAAATACTACTTTGTGAATATTTTAATAACCATTTAAAAATTTATTTTTATAAGATAGTGGTGCATTAAAAAGGCAATTCATTAGATAGCCAAAATGATAGAATTTAGCAGGCACAGGGAAGACAGGTTACAAATTCTGTTTATTCACTTTAAAGTACTTGTAAAGGCATCTGTAGATGCACCTGGAGGAATAAGCCCTGTCAATCAGCATCTGTCCTCAAGTCAATGGTATGGCTGACATGCTTAACCTTGCTGGTTGGAAAAAGATTCTGATTGACATGGCTGGTCTCCTAAAATATGTTTTCTCCTAGAAGCAATTCTTTTATTAAAAGGTGTCTCTATAAGCACAATATGGATGTCTCCTTATAAAATCACAACATCTTGTTCATTTTGTAGAATTTTTTTTTCACTCTAGATGGAGTTAATATTATTATTATTATTATTACATTGTAGAAATTAAAGTTAACCTTTCAATTGATTCGTACTGCCCAAACCGAATCAGTGCCTGGCTGCATGATTGCACTCAGGTATATTCTTCACGGAATAGGTCAGACTTTCAAAGACTATAGCTTGAGGATTAGGCATGGGACTACAGCAGGAAACGAGACTAGCGAGGCACCACTCCAGACTTTTCCTGCTTCCACTCTAGGTGATTGTCAGGTCTCTTGTTATTAGAGTGACCTGTCAATCACCTGCTATAATGCCTGGAGGAGCTGGACAGGAGTGGTTGTGCATTAGTCATATCAGCGACTTTGGCCACTGGATGAATTTTCAAACTTTATATTCAATGACACCTCGCTTTGTTTCAAAGGATAACATTCCTGGCTGCAATAGTGGAGCCAGGCTCTGATTCATAATACCCATGGTTTGGGCAGCATGACAGGTCCCCTTTAATCATTGATCACTTTTGGTGAAAAAAGTATAGCTGTGGACACCTTCAGACTGTTCTTCTCATATTGAAAAAATATATATATAAAGAGATATTTTCATAAAACAGACAGTAGCACAGGCATTTATTTACCAAAACAGTTTGATGCAGTACATAAATCTTGCAGTGTGTCAAGCTCACAAAATGATTTAAGCATTTCATATAAACAGATCAATTTTTATCATCGAAGCAATGTTTACAATAAGTTTGAAGGATCTTTTTCCTAATTACAAAAGGCAAGATAAGAAAAACAATCTACTCAAAAAAGAACATACAGTAAATTGGACATTCTTGGAAGTGAACCATCCAGAGAGGTAATGGGGCATGATTAAATGTTCAGTCATGCAGTATGATTAGCAGGTTAAATAATATTACAAGTAACATAGGCTTCATGTCATATGCTAAATGGTACAGATAAGATATAGAAGAAATCTTTTTTCATATTACAAAGAAACCTGTTTAATATGATTAGATAAAATGTATAACTAAGAAGTACCATAAAATTTAATGTAGCATGTTAGATGGAATTGATAGCGCCTGCAGAGTATTGTAAATTAGATATCATGTCATGTGTGACAGTCTATTGACATCAGACAAGAGGTCTCCGAGTTAAGTATTGCACGTGAATCCTATGTTCATACTTAAGATGCAGATGAAGTACAGTACATGCCTGCAAGGTAATAATGAATGTCTTCTAAATTAGTTCTCAGCATAACAATATACACACAGTTATTTACAATGGCAATTTAGAAATGACAATTTCTACTGTTCCTATGGATGTCAGCATTATAGCTATAGCCCTGAAAAACTGACTAACACTTATTATACATGACAATGTTTAGTTAAATCTTTTACCACTGCTGTTTTCAATAATAACTCATGCATTGTAATTTTTTTTGCTTTTCCCTTTTATATAGGTATCCATAAGGGGATTAGTTTTCTGATGTTTGAAATCATAAACTTACAAACCATACGTTAAGTACTAAATTATTACTAGTAAGTAGAGATGGGCAAACACGAGCAGTAAATTTTAGAGTGGGTACTAAACATCTACCTTTCGGTCACGGACCCCAATCACAGACTTCTCCCAGAAGTATTTGTTACTCTTCGAGTATGGCACCTCTAACATCGGATGTTTCCCACGCTGTCATCTGCATGATAGCATGAGAAATTACGGCGGCTATTATAAGCAAAAAGATTATTACCACCGGTCAGAGAGCTGCGGTTCCCATGCTGTCAGATGACAGCTTGAGCCAGCAGCTGTGACAGGCGGTAAAAAGCCGGTAACAGGCATTAGCTGTTGGGAGAATGCACTATAAACGAATAAATAAATAAATAAATTAATTAAAAATGGAGTCGGGTCTCATTAATTTTTAATAACCATTAAAAAACATCCCAAAATAATATTAATACATATGCATAGGTAATGTTAATCAAAATACCTTATAAGAGGAGTAGTAGAGAATATATATATATCTATATATAGATATATATATAATATACACTGCTCAAAAAAATAAAGGGAACACTCAGCACATCCTAAATCTAAAGGAATGAAATATTCTCATTGAATACTTTGTTGTGTACAAAGTTGAATGTGCTGTAAACATGATCACAAAAAAATCATCAATGGAAATCAAGTTTTTGAACCAATGGAGGCCTCGATTTGTAGAGACACCCAAAATGAAAGTGGAAACAAGTCCAAATCAAAATCAAAACAAGACAAAATTAAAGCAAGTCAAAATGATGCTCAGTATTGTGTGTGGCCTCCAAGTGCCTGTATGACCTCCGTACAACACGAGGGCAGGCTCCTGATAAGGTTGCGGATGTTCTCCTGAGGGATCTTCTCCCAGACCTGGACTAAAACATCTGTCAACTCCTGCACAGTCTGTGGTGCAACGTGACGTTGGTGGATGCAGCGAGACATGCTGTCCCAGATGTGCTCAATTGGATTCAGGTCTGGGGAACGGGCAGGCCAGTCCATAGCTTCAATGCCTTCATCTTGCAGGAACTACTGACACACTCCAGCCACATGAGGACTGGCATTGTCCTGCATTAGGAGGAACACAGGGCCAACCGCACCAGCATATGGTCTCACAAGGGGTCTGAGGATCCCATCTCAGTACCTAATGGCAGTCAGGCTGCCTCTGGCAAGCACAAGGAGGGCTATGTGGCTCTCCAAAGAAATTCCACCCCACACCATTACTGACCCACTGCCAAACCGGTCATGCTGAAGGATGTTGCAGGCAGCAGATCGCTCTACACGGCGTCTCCAGACTTTGTCACGTCTGTCACATGTGCTCAGTTTGAACCTACTGCCTGCAACATCCTTCAGCATGACAGGTTTGGCAGTAGGTCAGTGACGACCCCTTGTGAGACCATATGCTGGTGCGGTTGGCCCTCTGTTCCTCCTAATGCAGGACAATGCAAAACCTCATGTGGCTGGAGTGTGTCAGCAGTTCCAGCAAGATGAAGACATTGAAGCTATGGACTGGCCTGCCCATTCCCCAGACCTAAATATGATTGAGCACATCTGGGACAGCTTGTCTCGCTCCATCCATCAACATCATGTTGCACCACAGACTGTCCAGGAGTTGGCGGATGTTTTAGTCCAGGTCTGGGAGGAGATCCCTCGAGAAGATCCGCAACCTCATCAGGAGCATGCCCTGGCATTGTAATGAGGTCATACAGGCACGTGGAGGTCACACACAATACTGGGCATCATTTTGACTTGTTTCCACTTTAATTTTGTCTTGTTTTGATTTTCATTTTGACTTGTTTCCACTTTCATTTTTGGGGTCTCTCCAAATCGAGGCCTCCATTGGTTCAATAATTTAATTTCCTTTGATGATTTTTGTATGATTATGTTGACAGCACATTCAACTTTGTACACAACAAAGTATTCAATGAGAATATTTAGATCTAGGACGTGTTATTTGAGTGTTTCCTTTATGTTTTTGAGCAGTGCATATATATACAGTGGGTTCGGAAAGCATTCAGACCACTTTAAATTTTTCACTCTTTTTTTCATTGCAGCCATTTAGTAAATGCAAAAAAGTTCATTTTTTCTCATTAATGTACACTCTGCACCCCATCTTTACTAAAAAAAACAGGAAAGTAAAAATTTTTGTTAATTTATTAAAAAAGAAAAACTGAAATATCGCATGATCATACGTATTCAGACCCTTTGCACAGTATTGAGTAGAAGTGCACTTTTGAGCTTGTACTGTCATAAGTCTTCTTGAGAATGATGCAACAAGTATTCCATACCTGGATTTGGGGATCCTCTGCCATTTTTCCTTGCAGATCCTCTCCAGTTTCATCAGGTTGGATGGTGAATGTTTATGAACAGCCATTTTCAGGTCTCTCCATAGATCTTTCCGTACATCATTTTTGCCATGTTGATTATCAAAAAGAGAGGGGAACCACATTGGTTTATTTATTTATTTTTAGCCAGGCACCGGCTGATGAATACTCCCATCAAACAAAAATGGAAACACTCTGTAGCACCATAGCATGCAAATATGAAATATGAAAAATGAATTGCATTAATGCCTTAGAGAAATGAAAAATTGAGAAAGCTTATCGCATAAAATGGCCAATTTATGTGTACCTGGAAGCCACGTTAAGACGTTTCTCGCTTTCCAGGTCCTAACTGATGCCAATCCTCGCTTAGACAATAGTCTTCATCTGTATGGGAACTTATGAATCCTCTATTTAGACTGAAATCTACATCTCTGTGGAGGGGTAGTGGCCCTGCTGTGAATAAAAGCGCCTGCGGCTAAGAGGCGGAGTGCTCAGTCAGAAGATAAATGAATACAAATTTCTGACTGAGCACTCTACCTCTTAGCCACCTGTGACTAAAGGTAAACTTTTTACCACCGGTCACAGGTGCTGGCTCACACTGTCATCTGACAGCATGTGAGCCTCAGCACTCTGACCTGTGGCAATAATATTGCCTATGATCATAGCCAGTGTTTGCCGCGCTGTCAAGCAGATGACTGCTTGGCAAACAATGGATGTTATGGCCTCCCATTCATCTGAATGGGGTTAGCGTTTGGGAACTGTTCTGGTACCTAAACTAAACTTTTTTGAACTATTTGGCCAAACCCATCGGACCACAGCATCCACGGGTTTGCCCATCACTACTAGTATGGAAAATAAAATTAAAAGACACTTAATTCACAGTTAACTTTGACTCCATGTCAAAATTAGGATGCTGATATATGATACAGAAGTAATTAATTGGTATGCAATGAGCATGGAGGCTCCACTAGTACAGATGTGTCTACCTTTACTTTTCTTGGATTTAAAGTTACAGGTTCTATCTATAAATAAAATATATATATATATATTTTTTTAGGAAAGGATTGTTTTTAAATAAAAAAAGGTGCATACTCACCATCCAGGGCCCACTGCAGGCTATTCAGGAAGTCTGTGCTAACTCCTGAAATTGTGTGTGCTCCACTCGGAAGTCACAACCAATAACAGGCTGCAGTCATTAGGTGACTAGGACAGCACGTTATTAGATGCTTCTCCGGATACACTCTTCTAGGCAACTGAATGCCACAGCCATTCGCAAACTGCAGTAGTACTGTAACTTCAATATAGAGCAGAGATTGCTTCCAGAGCTGTTCAAGTCCTTCGGAGCATGCTGCGCTGGATCTAGCTCCATGGAATAAATGGCGCTATAATAATATATAATAATAATCTGCAGGGTCCTGAGAATGTATTGTAAATATGGATCTGTTTGTTATTTTCAAATAATATAGGTCTCAATTAGTGTTGAGCGATACGATACTGCAAATATCGGATATCGGCCGATATTAGCTGTATCGGCCTTTCGATTCCGAATACCGATATTTTCGTCATATCGAATACCGGAATCGGATTTGTCACTGTCACTGTGAGTGTCCGTCGGTCGGGTCTGTCAGGAGTCAGCGGCACTTACCTGGCAGAAGATCTCCGGCGGTCACGTCCTGGACTGCTTGAGGCCGCCATTATCTTCTCCCTGGCGGTCACATGCAGTTTTTCGCGATAACTGCAGTGACTGCAGGGTAATCCCGGCCGTAAACCAGTCCGATGACGTCACCGCCGGGGAAGCAGGTAATCAGCTGTGCTGCGCCGGGATGACAGGCTCTGCCTGTCATTCTGATGTAGCAGAGCTGGATCGTCGTGGGACACTCGTTACTATGGACTGCGTCGGTCAGGTGATATACTTTTTTTTTTTTTTTTTTTTTACAGGAGATCGATGGCGTCGCAGGATGAGACTGTAATAAAAGTAATGAAAAATGTGTTTTTTTTTTTTTTATTAAATTAAAAAACTTTTTTATGAACATTCACCCGTCCGGGTACATCAACAATTTAACTATTTATCAACAATTTAACTATTTATCAACAATTTAACTATTTACATACAGGGACCCTGTCCGGGTTATTTATACTTCTTTGGCCGGGGTGTTCCAGGTACCACCTGGTACTCTTCTGATGCTTGCCAAACATCCGAGGCACCAAGGACCACCAGGACCTGATGACGTCGTGTGGCCTGTACAGTCAAGTCGTGACCCGCTATCTGGGTCTGTGTGGCCACCTCTTTCATCTCCCTCCGGGTCTGGAACCCTATGTCCCGGACTGAACGAACCCCAGGGGGCCTAACAGGCGCCGGGTACGGGCCAGCTATAGTTATCATGTCCATAGCTGGGGCTGCTGAGGAGATCACTGAGGGAGGCTGTGGAGATTTACGGCGTGGGGTGGGCACTTTTGCAGAGGCCTGGATGTGGGAGGCTGAAGGCTCCGAGGGTCTCACAGGTTCCTGACACTCTGGGGAGTAGGGGTCGCACCTGGTAACATTTAGGGCGTACCACCCATTGTAACCCCAGTGTCGGGTGTAAGTCACCAAGTCTCCTTTCAACAGGTCCCTCCCCGGGTGTCCTTCTGGGAGGTGAGTCTCCACGTCCCGCCGGGTCACAAAAACTTCTAAATAAAGTCCAGGCTCCTGGATGAAGCCCCAACCACCTTTCAATTTAAAGCTCCGTACTGCACCCTTACGCCGCGGCTCCCTCAGGGTTCCTTTATCCTTTCTCATCCGGTCCTTATCTGCCCGGTCCTTCTCCAGGTTACGTTGGCGAAGTTTTAGGGTTTCTCGCTGCTCCCTTTGTCGCTCTGCTTCCCGCTCCCAACGTCTCCACTCTTCCTCCTGACGCCGGTTGAAATTCTCCTCCACCAGCAGCTCCATGTCTCCACCACTCCACTGCAGCTTGCAATGTCCGGTTTGCGGCAGCTCTCCTGGCGCCCCCCAGTCCTGGCGGCGCTCCCCTGCGGAGGAAGCAGACGGCTCTAAATCAGATGACAGTCGGGGCTCCGGTACAGGCAGGTAGTGCTCTGGTGCCTGCGCGGCCTCCTCCATGAGGACGGGTGTCGCTTCTTCTGTCTCAGCGACGGGGGCAGACAGCGGGATCTGGGGTGCTGACGGTGCTGCTGTTTTTGCAGGAACGGGTGCCTCCACTGCGACAACGTCAACCGGATCACATTGCAAGGGCTCCTCTACTAGAACGGGTGCCTCACCTTCCGGTACAGACACTTCAGGTAAGAGGGATTGGTGCCGCTCCAAGTTTATTTTTAGGGCACGCCAGCTCGCTTCCATCCTGGCGACCTCCTCCCGGTGCCGGGCCAGGCCTCTTAGGGTATCCTCCGCTTCTTGCAGCGTAGGAGGGTTTACAGACCGGGTGCCCAACGGTGATTCCGTGGCGATCGGGTCGCTTCTGTGGGGGGAGAGCTCTGACTGCTCCATCCCTTCACACTTCTGCTCGTGTCCATTAGCCATCTCTGCCAAGTCACATGTGTCATTAGCATCTGGAGAGGGCCCCTCTTTTGTAGATAGGCGGGACCTTCGTGTTAGTTTCTGCACACTGAGGAGGATGAGGAGGCGGAACTGAAGAGCTGTGGGGCACGATGTTACATTGCAGTACCATTTACAGTGGTCGGCCATCGTTTTCGCGCCACTGAGTGACTGTACACCCACGAAGAGCACGCCCTTCTTCTTCACCAGTGCCTCGTCGTGACGCAGATATGGCGGAAAAAATTGGCAAATACATTCTCTGATGATTTTAGCAATTCTCAAGCACAGAGTCTATTTTACTATGTAGAAGTGTATAAACTATAAATATATGTTTATATATATATGTCACAATGACATGTATATATATATATATATATGTATTCTATGTGTGTATATTTTGTGTTTACAACGAAAGAAAGGGTTTTTTTTTTGCGATATTTTGTTCCCATAGACTTACATGGGACTTCCGCTATCGGAATCGGATATCGGCGATATTTAGTGATATCGGTTATACCATTCCGATCCGATATTTTTCGATATCGAGCAGTATCGCTCAACACTAGTCTCAATATGCAATATTTTTACTTTCAAACAACCCCTTTAAGGACTTAAAATTTAAAGAAAGTGTTATCCAGTATCCAAATGCAGTAAACATGAAACTTTATTTATTTCTTCTGTTGATGGCTACCCTGCAACTCTGTGCATCCTTGGCTACAGAAGTGAGCTGATTTTGCTTTGAACTTTTCCATGGACTCTTTTGTATCACTAAGCAAATTTATGTAATAATAGTATTGTCAAAAAGAAAACTACCAGTTTTTATATGGCAAAATGCTTCCAACACACATAGAAACAAACCTAGCAAATAGTGTTGAGCGATACGATACTGCAAATATCGGGTATCGGCCGATATTGGCTGTATCGGAATTCCGATTCCGAGTACCGATATTTTCGTCATATCGGATACCGGAATCGGAATGTCACTGTCACTATCAGTGTCCGTCGGTCGGGTCTGTCAGGAGTCAGCGGCACTTACCCGGCAGAAGATCTCCGGCGGTCACATCCCGGACTGCTTGATGGCCGCCATCCTCTTCTCCCTGGCGGTCACATGCAGTTTCTCGCGATAACTGCAGTGACTGCTGGGTAATCCCGGCCGTAAAGCAGTCCGATGACGTCACCGCCGGAGAAGCAGGTAATCAGCGTGCTGCGCCGGGATGTCAGGCTCTGCCTAGCATTCCGATGTAGCAGAGCTGGATCGTCGTGGGACACTCGTTACTATGGACTGCGTCGGACAGGTGGTATACTGTTGGTTTGTTTTTTTTCTTTTTTTACAGGAGATCGATGGCGTCGCAGGAATGAGAGTGTAATAAAAGAAATGAAAACTGTGTTGTCTCTTTTATTTCATTAAAAGACTTTTTTCTTGCTGTGTCTTTTTTTTTTAAACATTTAAAAACTTTGGGATTAATAATGGATCGGTGACTTATTGACGCCTCTCCATTATTAACCGGGCTTATTGTCACCGTGCAATCAACGGTGACATTAACCCCTTATTACCCCGCTTGCCACCGCTACAGGGCAAGTGGGAAGAGCCGGGTAAAGTGCCACAATTGGCACATCTTTTGATGCGCCAAATGTGGGGCTGCTGTAGCCTGGTATTATCAGGCTGTTGAGGGCCAAAATCCATGGGCCTTGACAGTCTTTTAATACCAGGCCGCAGCAGTCTGCATTTTACTTGGCTGGTTAACAAAAATACGGGGGATCCCCACGCCGTTTTTTTTTTCGAGGGGATCCCCTATTTTTGTTAACCAGCCAAGCTAAGCAGACTGCTGTGGCCTGGTATTATCAGGCTTGCAAGGTCCATGGATATTGGATCCTTACCAGCCTGAAAAACCAGGCCTCAGCGGTCTGCTTCATCTGGCTGGTTAACAAAAATAGGGGGGACCCCACGCCAATTTTTTTCGAAGGGATCCCCTATTTTTGTTAATCAGCCAAGATATGCAGACTGCTGTGGCCTGGTATTATCAGGCTGGCAAGGTCCATGGATCTTGGCTCCTTAACAGCCTGAAAATCCAGGCCTCAGCGGTCTGCTTCATCTGGCTGGCAGTGGTTAACAAAAATAGGGGGGACCCCACGCCATTTTTTTTTCGAAGGGAACCCCTATTTTTGTCAATCAGTTCCCTCTGACGTCACTGATGGTGTCCCTGGCTGACCTGAAGTGAAAGTGGAAAGCAATCAATTAAGCTTTCCACTTCCTCTCTGTCAGCCAGGAGAGGAGCTCATTCATTTGGGGGTTTACTGTGAGGCTGCAGCATTAGCTGCGGTCCCTGCAGTAAACATTAACCCTTTCTGAAGGATTACACCGTGGGACCTGACTGTGCATGGGATAGGTAAGAATAATTTTGCTTTATTATTTTATTTTTATTACAGGAAATGGTTTTAGCAGGTAAATAAAATATGGTCAAAAACTGTGTGATTATTTCATTAAACTTTTTTTTATTAAAGTGTGTGTGTTTGATTTTTCTTTCATACAATAGGATTAATAATTGATAGTTGTCTAATTGACAGCTCTCAATTATTAACCTGGCTTAATGTGACCTTTCAATTGCAAGGTCATTTTAACCCCTTATTAACCCATTCGCCACCGCTACAGGGCAATGGGAATAGACGGGCAAAGTGGCAGAAAGGGCAAATCTAATTAGAGATTTGCTCTTTCTGGGGTGTCTGGGGGCAGATGTTAGTACCGGGGGGGCCAAAAATAATGGTCCCTCTCTGGGCTATTATTATCTGCCCCACTCACTGGCTTTGTCTGTCTGGTTGCGAAAATAGGGCGGGAGCCCACGCATTTTTTTTCAGCAATTTTACACCTCATATATATATATATACATGTCATTGAGTTTGTGACACATATATATATATATATATTTATAGTTCATACTCTTCTACATAGTATAATAGCCGCTAATTCAATTGCCGGCTTTTGTGAAAATGCAGAACCCGACATGAAATGACACTTGGTTTACATAGAGTTAACCATGTCTTTTCATGTAGTTTGATATCTGATTTGGACAAACAATTACATGAGTGTAAGTGTGCAAAATTTCACACCTGTAGGGGTTAATTAAAGGTGTAAATTCGTAGCAAAAAAGTCCGTTTTTTTTACAACGAATTTATACCTTTACTTAACCTCTACAGGTGTGAAATTTTGCACACTTACACTCATGTAATTGTTTGTGCAAATCAGATATCAAACTACATGAAAAGACATGGTTAACTCTATGTAAACCAAGTGTCATTTCATGTCGGGTGCTTCTGTCTTTTCACAAAAGCCGGTTTTACCCGGCAATTGAATCAGAGGCTATTTTACTATGTAGAAGTGTATAAACTATAAATATATGTATATATATATATATGTCACAATGACATGTATATATATATATATGTATTCTATGTGTGTATATTTAGTGTTTACAAGGAAAGAAAGAGGTTTTTTTAGTTACGATATTTTGTTCCCATAGACTTACATTGGATTTCCGGTATCGGTATCGGGTATCGCCGATATTTTAATGGTATCGGCGATACCATTCCGATTCCGATACTTTTGGATATCGGAAAGTATCGCTCAACTCTACTAGCAAATAATCACAATAATATTATTTATTAAAAGTATTTATAAAAAACAATGCATGCTCCATGTATGATTGATGATGACCACTAGTTGGACTTGTAATATGACACACAAGTTATACTATTAGACAAGACCTGTTAAATGAAGAATATATATTTCTTGCATGTGATTGTGCAGGTTATTGTGATTGCAATTAAACATAATTGTATGTAATTAGTAGTTCTTAGTAAACGCTACTAATGTGATCATATATCTATCTTGAATGCAGAACATATACAGTATTAGTTCCATTCTGTATTAATTTAGAAATTTTTAATATTTCCATAAAAATAGTGGCTCTTTGTGTTTTGTATGTTTAGATGTGCAGAAAAAAAAAGGTTTAACGACTCTTTGCAAGGCATGTAAGACCTGAGGGATTATCAATGTTTCTAAGTGAATACAAACATTCATTTTTAATAAGGCTTTTACTATCATATATAGCTTTATAAAATGTTCCAAACTTTAAAAATGTAGTCATTGTTTTCTTAGATAGGGTGTGTCTAATATCTCAGTGCATCCTGTGATCTGGAAAAATATAGTCCATATAAAACTTATATGCTTAGGTTTTTATCAATTCACTAACCTGAACTTTTCTGCCATCCTCATTCTGAAGTTACAAGAGATTACGCTTATCTTATTAAGTAATGTTGTAGGTCTTCAGGGCCAGTTTTCATAGTTTGCTTTGTAAGGCATTATCTCTCCCATTCCAGTTTTTGCTAAACCTATATGCTTCAGGGTCATGCTTTATCTCAGTTCAACAGTGTAGTATTTCATGGACGTTAAAATGGTAAACAAAGTATTTTTGAAGCTCATTGGTAGAGGAGTGGAGCCGTCATTTTAGAAGTAGTAAACCTAGATGTAACTTGCTTGTTAATTTTTCCAATGTAACTCCCATAAATATGTGAAACTAGGAGCATATTTGATGGCATGTAAAAGTTTGGGAATCCCTGGTCAAAATGAATGTTATTGTCAACAGCTAAGTACTGTGAAGATAAAATGATCTCTAAAAGGTCTAAAGCTAAACTTGACATATTTATAATGTATTTTAGGCCAAAAAATAGATATATTGACATTTTTTACATTTTACTGATTATAAAAAGTAAAATGGGCTGATGCTAAAGTTTGGGAACCCTTATCCCCTCTCTGACATTAGACGTACTATCACGTCCATAAAACCCGTGCCATTCTGACCATGAACGGGATAGTACGTCATAGGCGATCAGCTGCGCTCCTGAGGGGAGCGCAGCTAATCGCCGCCGGGTGTCAGCTGATTATCACAGCTGACACCCGTGACTGTGTGTCAGGAGCGGTCACGGACCGCTCCCAGCACATTAACCCCTAGCACACCGCGATCAAACATGATCGCGGTGTACTGGGGGCACAGGGGAGGATCGCGCAGGTTAGGGGCTCCCTGCGCGCCCCCCTGAGACCCTCAGACCAGCGCGATGTGATCGTGCTGTTCTGAGGGCTTCCTCCCTCTCAGGACCCGGATCCAAGATGGCGCCGGGGTCCTGGAGGGAGGCGGCTTCCTCAGTGCCTGCTGAGAGCAGGCACTGAGAAGCCTGCTGCACTGCCTGAGCGATCGCTGGTGTGACAGAGTGCTGTGCACACTGTCACACCAGCGATCTGCTCAAATACAGTGATGTCCCACCCTGGGACAAAGTAAAAAAGTTAAAAAAATAAAAATAAACATGTTATAAAAAAAAATCCAAAATAAATATAAAAAAAAAAATATATTCCCCAATAAATTCATTTCTTCCTGTAAATAAAAAAAACAAAACAATAAAAGTACACATATTTGGTATCGCCGCGTCCGTAACGACCCCCCCTATAAAACTGTCCCACTAGTTAACCTCTTTAGTGAACCCCTTAAAAAAAAAAAAAAAAACGATGCAAAAAATCAATGCTTTATCATCATACCGCCGAACAAAAAGTGGAATAACGCGCGATCAAAAAGACCGATATAAATAAACATGGTACCGCTGAAAACGTCATCTTGTCCCGCAAAAAACGAGCCGCCATACAGCATCATCACGAAAAAGTAAAAAAGTTATAGCTTGCAGAATAAAGCGATGCAAAAATAATTATTTTTTATATAAAATTGTTTTTATTCTATAAAAGCGCCAAAACATAAAAAAATGATATAAATGAGGTATCGCCATAATCGTACTGACCCGAAGAATAAAACTGCTTTATCAATTTTACCACACGCGGAACAATAAAAACGCCTCCCCCAAAAGAATTTCATGAATTGCTGATTTTTGTTCATTCTAACCTCCCAAAAATCGAAATAAAAAGCGATCAAAAAATGTCACCTGCTCAAAAATGGTACAAATAAAAACGTCAACTCGTACCGCAAAAAATAAGACCTCACATGACTCTGTGGGCCAAAATATGCAAAAATTATAGCTCTCAAAATGTGGCGATGCAAAAAACTATTTTTGCAATAAAAGGCGTCTTTTAGCGTGACAGCTGCCAATCATAAAAACCCGCTATAAATAGTAAATCAAACCCCCCTTTATCACCCCCTTAGTTAGGGAAAAATAATAAAATTAAAAAAATGTATTTATTTCCATTTTCCCATTAGGGTTAGGGTTAGGGTTGCGGCTAAAGTTAGGGTTAGGGTTGGCGCTAAAGTTAGGATTAGGGTTAGGGTTGGGATTAGGGGTGTGTTAGAGTTAGGTTTGTGGTTAGGGTTGGGACTAGGGTTAGGGGTGTGTTGGGGTTAGGGTTGGAGTTAGAATTGGGGGGTTTCCGCTGTTTAGGCACATCAGGGGCTCTCCAAATGTGACATGGCGTCTGATCTCAATTCCAGCCAATTCTGCGTTGAAAAAGTCAAACGGTGCTCCTTCACTTCTGAGCTCTGCCATGCGTCCAAACAGTAGTTTATCCCCACATATGGGGTATCAGCGTACTCTGGACCCCAAGAGTTATTGTGCAATTTTTCATATTTCTTCTGTTACCCTTGGGAAAATAAAAAACTGGGGTGAAAATATCATTTTTGTACAAAAAAAAATATTTTTTTGTTTTTACGGCTGTACATTATAAACTTCTGTGAAGCACTTGGGGCTTCATAGCGCTCACCACACACCTAGATAAGTTCCTTGTGGGGTCTATTTTCCAAAATGGGGTCACTTGTTGGGGATTTCCACTGTTTAGGCGCATCAGGGGCTCTCCAAATGCGACATGACGCCCCCAGACCATTCCATCAAAGTCTGCAATCCAAAACGTCACTACTTCCTTCCGAGCCCCAACGTGTACCCATACAGTAGTTTTCTCCCACATATTGGGTATCAGCGTACTCAGGACAAATTGGGCAACAACTTTTGGGGTCCAATTTCTCCTGTTACCCTTGTAAAAATAAAATATTGGGGCGAAAAAATCATGTTTGCAAAAAAAAAAAAAGATTTTTTATTTTTACGGCTGTGCGTTATAAACTTCTGGGAAGCACTTCGGGTTTCAAAGTGCTCAGCACACATCTAGATAAGTTCCTTGTGGGGTCTATTTTCCGAAATGGGGTCACTTGTGGGGGGTTTCCACTGTTTAGGCGCATCAGGGGCTCTCCAAATGCGACATGACGCACCCAGACCATTCCATCAAAGTCTGCAATCCAAAACGTCACTACTTCCCTTCCGAGCCCCGACGTGTGCCCATACAGTAGTTTTCGCCCACATATTGGGTATCAGTGTACTCAGGACAAATTGGACAACAACTTTGGGGTTCCAATTTCTTCTGTTACCCTTGTGAAAATAAAATATTGGGGGCGAAAAAATCATTTTTGTAAAAAAAAAAAAAGATTTTTTATTTTACGGCTGTACGTTATAAACTTTAGTGAAACACCTGGGGGTTCAAAGTTCTCACCACACATCTAGATAAGTTCCTTGAGGGTCTAGTTTCCAAAATGGTGTCATTTATGGGGGTTTCCACTGTTTAGGCAGATCAGGAGCTCTCCAAACACAACATGGCGTCGAGCCAATTCTGCGTTGAAAAAGTCAGACGGCGCTCCTTCCCTTCCAAACTCTGCCATGCACCAAAACAGTGGTTTACCCCCACATATGGGGTATCAGCGAACTCAGGACAAATTGCACAATAACTTTTGGAGTCTTGTTACCCTTGGAAAAATAAAAATTGGGGTGAAAAGATCATTTTTGTGGAAAAAATATGATTTTTAAATTTTACGGCTCTACGTTATAAACTTGTGTGAAGCACTTGGGGGTTCAAATTGCTCATCAAAAATCTAGATAAGTTCCTTAGGGGGTCTAGTTTCCCAAATGGGGTCATTTGTGGGGGGTTTCCACTGTTTAGGCACATCAGGGGCTCTCCAAATGCAACATGGCATCCAAACTCAATTCCAGCCAATTTTGGTTGGAAAAAGTCAAATGGTGCTCCTTCCATTCCGAGCTCTGCCGTGCGCCCAAACAGTGGTTCCTCCCACATATGGGGTATCAGCGTACTCAGGACAAATTGTACAACAACTTATGTGGTCCAATTTCTCCTGTTACCCTTGGGAAAATAAAAAATTAGTGACTAAAATATATTTTTTGTGGGAAAAAAATAGGATTTTTTATTTTCATGCCCGGGCATTATAAATTTGTGTGAAGCGCTTGGGGGTTCAAAGTGCTCACCAAAGATCTAGATAAGTTCCTTAGGGGGTCTAGTTTCCAAAATGGGGTCACTTGTGTGGGGTTTCCACTGTTTAGGCTCATCTGGGGCACTGCAAACGGAACATGACCCCCATTAACGTCTGCATTCCAAAACGTTACTACTTCCTTTCCAAGCCCTGCCGTGCGCCCAAACAGTTTCCCCCACCCACATATGGGGTATCAGCGTACTCAGGACAAATTGGACAACAACTTTTGTGGTCCAATTTCCTTGGGAAAATTCAAAAATTTGGGACTAAAAAATCATTTTTGTGGAAAATTGATTTTTTTTTTTTCACACCCAGGCTTTATAAACTTTTGTGAAACACTTGAGGGTTCAAAGTGCTCACAACAGATCTAGATAAGTACCTTAGGGGGTCTAGTTTCCAAAATGGTGTCACTTGTGGGGGGTTTCCACTGTTTAGGCGCATCAGGGGCTCTCCAAACGCGACATGGCATCCAATCTAAATTCCAGCCAATTTTAGTTTGAAAAAGTCAAACGTCGCTCCTTCCCTTACGAGCTCTGCCGTGTACCCAAACAGTGGTTTTCCCCCACATATGGGGTATTGGCGTACTCAGGAGAAATTGCATAACAACCTTATCTGTCCATTTTCTCCTTTTACCCTTGTGACAATAAAAAAAAAGTTTGTAAAAGATAATTTTTGTGGCTAAAAAGTAAAATATTCATTTTTTCCTTCCACGTTGCTTTAGTTACTGTGAAGCACCTGAAGGGTTAATAAACTTCTTGAATGTGGTTTTGAGTACCTTGAGGGGTGCAGTTTTTAGAATGGTGTCACTTTTGGGTATTTTCTGCCATATAGACCCCTCAAAGTGACTTCAAATGTGAGGTGGTCCCTAAAAAAAATGGCTTTGTAAATTTTGCTGTAAAAATGAGAAATCGCTGGTCAACTTTTAACCCTTATAATTTCCTAAAAAAAAAAATTTGGGTTCCAAAATTGTGCTGATGTAAAGTAGACATGTGGGAAATGTTATTTCTTAACTATTTTGTGTGATATATTTCTCTGTTTTAAGGGAATAAAAATGCAAAGTTTGAAAATTGCAAAATTTTAAAAATTTTCGCCATATTTGCGTTTTTTTCAAAAATAAACGCAAGTTATATCGAAGAAATTTTACCACTAACATGAAGTACAATATGTCACGAGAAAACAATCTCAGAATCGCGAAGATCCGTTGAAGCGTTCCAGAGTTATAACCTCATAAAGAGACAGTGGTCAGAATTGTAAAAATTGGCCCGGTCATTAACGTGCAAACCACCCTTGGGGTGAAGGGGTTATAGATTTGTGTGCTCAGAAAACTTTGACCAAGATTTCAGACCTTAATTAGCCTGATAGGGTATTGGCTTGTTCACTATCATCATTAGGAAAGACCTGGGGTTGAAAATTTCCCAGCTTTATAAAAATCCAACCTCGTCTAAGACATGGGTTCTTGTAAGCAGCTGCCCAACACTCTGAAAATGAAAATGGTGGATACCCACAAAGCAGGAGAAAGCTATAAGAAGATATTAAAGCAATTTCTATTTGTCCTTTCCTCAGTTTGAAATTTAATTAAAAATGGCAGTTAACAGGAACAGTGGAGGTCAAGATATATTCTAGAAGACCAATCAAAATTTCAATGAGAGCTTCTCATAGGATTTCTAGAGAGGCAAATCAGAACCCCCCCTTGACTGCAAAAGACCTTAAAAAGATTTAGTAGACTCTGGAGTTGTGGTACATTGTTCTACTGTTCAGAGACACCTGCACAAATATGGCCTTGATCTAAGAGTCCTCATAAGAAAACCTCTTCTGCATCATCACCATAAAATTCAGAATCAGAAGTATGCAAAAGAAAATCTGAAGAAACCTGAAGCATTTTGGAAAAAAGCCATGTGGACTTATAAGGCTATGAGCACACGATGCATTTTTGATTTATTTTTGTGGCTTTTTTTACAAACATAAATGCTCAAAAAATGCAATCAAATACTAAAGCAGGGTAATTCAATGACAATCCTGAAGTGTTATACACATGATCAGTAAATTTCCATCCATATTTGCAGTGTTTTATTTTCTGCAGCATGTCAATTCTTTTTGCATTTCTGCAACGTTTTTGACTCATTGACTTCAATTGAGTCAGTATAATCTACAGCAAAAATGCAAATGTAAAAAAGTTTGCATATTTGCTGCAGATTTGTTGCCAAAAATGCTGTGAATTGTCAAAGGAAATGATGTAGGAGGAAAAGTGTGTGGGCGGAGAATATGTGCCTGAGCGGAGAATGTGCATGTCTGTCTGCGTCTGTCTGCGGGTGTCTGTGTCTGTCAGTGGGTTTCTGTGTCTGTGTGTGTCCCCATGCAATGAACAGCCCATAATGATTGTACTTAGTCAACATCTGATGGGACTACTGCTCCCATCTGGCTATGTCTGCTGTAACATATAACAGAGACAGCATGAGCCGATGACGGGAGAATAGTCTCATCATTCGGTGCCTGTGTTCCATTGTAAAAAAAATAAAAAATTTTATATAATTCCATACATATTCAGATACGAAATACATACTCATCAAACTCCTAATCCCTGACACCCATGTCTCCTGCAAACAATCAAAAATAATTAACCAACATATACACACTGTCCGCCATAATCCATTTAATACCGAGTGTCCCACGGCATTCTCACATGTAGAACAGTCACATTGGGAGATGTGACCGCTCTACTCTGCCTCTGGCAACAATACACTTACAGGAGGTAATCGCTCCCGCAGTGTATCACTGCGCTGCCATGAGAGTTCACTGGAGTTTAATTGTGAGCACCCGAGCTGATGAACTCCAGTGAACTCTCACGGCAGCACAGTGATACACTGCAGGAGCGATTATCTCCTCCCAGTGTATCACCAGAGGCCAGGTAGAGTGGTCACATCTCCCGATGTGACTGTTCTACACGTGAGATCACCGTGGATACTCAATATTAAATGGACTATGTCAGACAGGAAAGTATTATATGTTGATTTAATATTTTTTGATTATTTGCACGAGACCAGGGCATCAGGAATTAGGTGTTCAGGAAGTCTGGTAAATTTAGAGTCAATAAAGGAGTCTGTGTGATAATTTCAAATAAAGGACTTTATTCTGACTGTGTATTTACCATGTAACTATAAGATTAGTAATGGATAGGTGTCTTATATATGCCTCTCCATTACTAATCTGTGGGCTTGATGTCGACAGACAATACAAAGGTGACATCAACCCCACAAAAATCAACCCCACTTGGCACCACTACAGGGCTAGTGGGAAGAGTGAGGCTAAGTGCCAGAATTGGCGCATTTATAAGATGCGCCATTTTTGGGATGACTGAAATCTGATGTTTTTAGCCAGGGGGGTGTGTTATGTTTTGGTAGCTGAGGAGAGCAGGCAAAAATGGCAATACACCAGATATGTTGGAATCTACTGGATTGCAGTACCCTGACTAACCACCACAACTAAAGGCAGCCGTGGAGCATTCCTACGTTGGTCCTAGACGCCTCGTCACAGCCTGAGAGGTTAACTACACCTAAAGATAGAAAGAGGAAAGCTATCTGCCCCGGAGCAGATCCCCAAAGAACATAGGAAGCCCCCAAACATGTAATGGGGGTTAGACAAGAGAAATACAGACACAGACAGAAAATAGTATGAGCAAACGCTGGGGCCCAACAATCTGCCTAGACAGAAAAGGATAGGAAGTAAACTTACTGCAATCCAAAAAAAATCCTAAAAAAGCCAACGCTACTAATTGCAAAAACACCTGAGGTCACACGACCTCTACCACCTAAATTAGTTCTCTGGTGTAACAAAACTAAAGGTACTGCCACACTACACAATCCCGCTAGCGATCTCGTTAGCGTCGCATACTAATGAGATCGCTAGCGGGATTGTTTCTATATCGCTAGTAGCTACCTATTTTAGCGATATCGTTAAGGACACTATCGCGATTAGCGATCTCCTTAACGACTTTAGCGGTACAAAAGTACCGCTAAATCGCTAAAAAAGGTGCCACACTTAGCGATATATACTTACCCAGCGGGGCGCCAGCGACGAAAATAGGGTCCGGAACGATTCCAGCGACGAGCGAGATCACAGCAGGAAGCTCGTCGCTGGCAGCTGCCGCACACAACAACATCGCTAACGGGATCGCTAAATAGTGACGTTTTTTAGCGATCCCGTTAGCGATGTTGTTTAGTGTGGCATACCCTTAAGCCACAGCCACTGAAAAAACTGGAAAAGGCAAATGAACAAACAACAGTGGCTCCAGAGGAACAGAGAGGAGCCCAAGCCCCCCGGGGAGGGGAACCTGGTCAACCTCACAGAAATGCAGAGAAATATGCAATGGCAAGCACAAAAGCAAAAAACAGAAAATATCTTATCTGAGAGCAGGAGAAGAGGCAAGACTCAGCAAGCTTCCAAGTGAACCAGTAAACAACATTGAGACAAGAACAATTGATCACCGGCAACCATGATGGGGGGAAACCTCCCTTATATCCAGCCAGTCTGTGATTCCTGATTGCCAATCCTCATTGAATGGTTCAGTACTGTTTGTTACCACCAGAGGGAGCTTCTGCTCAGAATTAATTTCTAAAACATTCACAACAGGGGTGCCAATATACATGGCTTTTTCTCAGGCTTTTAATATTAGCCCATAGCTGTCTGCCTAGACTTTGCTGGTTCGATTTAATAGGGGGACCCATGTCAATTTTTTTCTGGGGTTCCCCTGTAAACCAGCCAGTAAAGGCTAAGTAAACAGCTATGAGTTGATATCACTAGCCTGGGAACCTTTGGCTTCTTCCCAGAATATTAACATCAGCCCTCAGCCACCGCCTTTCCCTCTGCTGGTTATGAAAATTATGCGGGAGCACACATAATTTTTTTTACATTTTTTGAAAAATAAAAATATATTGTGTTTCACGCAGATTTCTGACAGTTTCTGTTTTTTTACAGCAGATGTAGGCTAATTATGTTAATGCTCCTACAAAGGCTAATGAGAATGTGTGTGTCTTTATTTAACTCTTTATGTACCGTTTTATTAATGAGGGTATCTGGCTGACACCTGTTCATTACTAAACCTTGGGCTTGGTAATGTTAATATATATATATATAAATATATATATATATATACACCATGTTCCAAATTATTATAAAAATTGGTTTTAAGTGTCATAGCGTTGTTTTGTAAACGAAACCCATTGATGGTATTGTGTCTCAGGGTTCTTTGGATCACTGAAATCAATCTCAGATACCTGTGATAATTAGTTTGCCATGTGAGCCCAATTAAAGGAAAACTGGATGTTCCACACTATTAAGCAGGCCAGAGTTTTCAAGTAACATGGGGAAAAAAAGGATCTCTCTGCTGCTGAAAAGCATTAAATAGTGCAATGCCTTGGTCAAGGGATGAAAACATTAGATATTTCCCGAAAACTTAACTGCCAGGCAAGTTCATCGGATTAAGAGAGCAGCTGCTAAAAAGCCATTACAAACCAGCAAACAGATATTTAAAGCTGCTGAACCTCAAGGTGTAGGATCCTTCAAAGGCTTCCTGTTGTGTATAAACCTACTATTCGGCTACCCCTAAACAGTGCTCACAAGCAGAAATGGTTGCAGTGGGCCCAGGCAAACATGAAGACTAATTTTCAAACAGTCTTGTTTACTGATGAGTGTCGAGCAACCCTGGATGGTCCAGATGGATGGAGTAGTGGATGGTTGGTGGATGGCCACCATGTCCCAACAAGGCTGCGACGTTAGCAAGGAAGTGGAGGAGTCATGTTTTGGGCCAGAATCATGCGGAAACAGCTGGTAGGGTCCTTTAAGGTTCCTGAAGGTGTGAAAATGACCTCTGCAAAGTATATAGAGTTTCTGACTGACAACTTTCTTCCATGGTATAAAAGCAGAAATGTGCCTTCAGTAGCAAAATCATCTTCATGCATGACAATGCACCATCTCATGCTGCAAAGAATACCTCTGAGTCATTGGCTGCTATGGGCATAAAATGAGATAAACTCATGGTGTAGCCACCATCTTCCCCTGACTTCAACCCTATAGAGAACCTTTGGAGCATCATCAAGCAAAAGATCTATGAGGGTGGGAGGCAGTTCAAATCAAAACAGCAGCTCTGGGAGGCTATTCTGACTTCATGTAAAGAAATACAAGTAGAAACTCTCCAAAAACTCACAAGTTCAATGGATGCCAGAATTGTGAAGGTGATATCAAAGAAGGGTTCCTAAGTTAATATGTAACTTGGCCTGTTAGGATGTTTTGGAGTTAAATAGCTTTTTTGTTCCGTGAATGTGACCTCCTAATGCTGCAAATTCCACAAATGAGCATTTTCAGTTCTTTAAAACATATCAAATGTTTAGAAATTCTACTGTGCCGAATAATTTGGAACAGTGCATTTTGAGTTTTTATTCATTTTGGAGATTATACTGTTATCAGGAACAGAGGGGAACACCTGACAAGCAACAAATCTGAAATATAGACAGCTAATATTTTATGGATCCTTACATTATATTACAGTTTGTTTGATCCCAGGCATTTAAGGTCCCTGTACATGTTAGAAAACATGGTACGGTACAAAAATACCAAAATCAGCAGAGTTAGCCAACAGTTTAATGTGCACATCGGCCTCCCGATGACTGTGGTCAGATGGAAACAGCACCGCTCCATTCAGTATATGACAACAGCTGCGGAGAACTGAGTATAAGTTCTTATTCACTTTAATATTAGGTGATGGATAACCTCATTAACAAAATATCTGTGCAAAAAAATAGGAAAATGGGCAATGCAAATTTCAATCCTCAAAAACAAGAAATACATGAATTTTTGTTCCAGGTTTTGTTACAAAAAATGTTTGCAATACACCAACTGTTTTGAAGCATATCTACAAAAGCTATAGTTACATCATGTGCTTTAAATAATTATTCCAAAGGTAAAAAAAAATAAAAAATAGGAAGTGCTTACATTGTCAAGCTTCTCCTTTCTCACTATTGATCCATAAAAGCAATGCTGAAAATCATGAGGAGTTGATGAGAAGTGACACAGGCAATGGCCGTTTCACGTGGAGTTTCTACAGACTTAGATGCTTCATGATGTCATCATGGAACTTAGGAGCATAACTGCAGCATGGTAACCAGAAAATATAACATAGTATTCATTATTCTAATTATTACATAATACAATGCACAATATATTTACGTAGTAAGTAAGATAAAACACATAGGCAAATTACATAATCAAAAGCTTAATGAAATGCTCTAATATCATTTCTATCTTTAAACCGTAATATTTCTTGAAGGCCCATGTAATAAATCAGTTTGGCTTTTTTTGTAGTAAAATTTACCATATACACCCTCCACTTTTCAGGTCACCTTGTTGAACCTCTTGTATTTGGGTAATTTGTTTAGTTGCGCTTACACCTGTTAGGATTGTTCGGAAATGTTCCTTATATGACTAAAAAACATCTGCTGTGTTTTCAATACAAACAAATGTGCAGGTGAAGAACAAACAACTTATACGCGAGAAATGTAGTAGAGCCCGCTGTCTATAAGACCTTTATTAATAAAAGGAACCTGCAAAAGGAACATTGTCCACATCTGTAGCTTCCCCTAGGAATTATTTTACTAGCCACATGTTTGGAGGTTTAATTATTTAACGTATTCCTAGAACATCTAGGGTTTTGTCAGCAGGTTTTTGCTGTGTAATCTGACTGCAGCATTATGTAGGAGCTGAAAGCCTAATTCCAGCGATGTATCACTTACTAGACTGTGTGCTGCTACTTCTATACAATCAATGCTTTATCACCAGGAAATTATCAATGCAGGACTAGGTGTTATGCAATTCCCAGTCAAACTTACTAAGCTCCACCACTAATTACCACCTTTCTCAATTATTATACAGTGTACATCAAAAGCTGCCAATCATTGTTGTGGGTGGGTTTTACAGTATTCAGTGAAAACAATGATTGTGTCAAAACAACAGCATGCAAAACAGCAAGTGACACATCAGTAGAAACATGGTAATGGTCCGACATCATGCTGCTCTTAGATGAGTTATCAAAAACCTAATGACATATTCCAATAAAAGAGAATTTGTCACCAAGCTTTTGCCACATCATCTGAGAGCTTCATGATCTCGGGGCAACAACCATATTTTATCGATGCATCACTTACTTTGCCGGTTGGTATAGTTTTAATTAAAAATTTTTTATCTGATATACATTAATTATTTTTCTAAATGCTGAGCTCTGTATAACCCCACCCACACCACTTTTTAGCAGCTTTCTGTGTACTGCACCTGTGCATAGACAGAACACTTCCAATCAGTGGTAGCGGTGGGGTTAAACTAAGCTAAAGAATATTAAGGATTACATGGCTGTAAGTTTGCAAGTTCTTTAGTGATAATCTACTGCAGATAAAACTACAGCAAGCAGCACAGTAAATAACACATTAATGCAACCACTGTCTCTACCCTACATTATTCTGCCCTCAGATTATTTTGCAAAATTACATGGAGAAATATTTCCAGTAAATTACAATTTCTGTTCTACAAAATCAAAAGTTTCTGTAAGGCCCTTTAACACCAAGTTGGGGTTTGTAAAATTAAATGCATATTATAGATTTTTTTCCAACAATTTGTTTTGGGTTAAAATGTTAATAAATATCTATCTTTTAACTAGAGATGATTAATTGAATGCAAATCAAATTTGAGTTATTTTTTTTGCAATTCGCATTACCCTATGAATTTGTACAATTTGCAATTTGATTATCATGAGTTGGCAAAACCCCTACTTCCTTTACTCATTGGTACAGAAGGCTGACATGACCTCATGAGCAACCGCAAGGGCTTCGACATAATATCCTGCAGCTTTCATATCACATAGGATAGCACAGCATAAAAGATGATGCTGGAGAAATCTGGACGGAGGACTAGATGGGGGATTCTGAGGTAGGACAGGTGAGGAGCGCGGTGAACACATTTTTAATCTTTAACCACTCTACAAATTAGCAATATGGCAACAAAAGCCCCTCCTCAAAATTTTTGCAAAGTTATGAAATTATTTTAGTGAGTAAAATATTTAAAAAAACGATACAAGTTTTGTATTTTGTATTGTACTGACCTGAAGATTCATGATGCCAATGGACTACAGTGAGGAAAATAAATATTTGACCCGCTGCTGATTTTGCAAGTTTACACACCTACAAAGAATGGAGAGGTCTGTAATTATTGTAGAAGGTACACTTCAACTGTGAGAGACAGACTCTTAAAAAGTATCCAGAAAATCACAGTTAATGATTTTTACTTAATTAAACTGCATTTTATTGCATACATTAAATATTTGATACAATAGAGAAACAAATCTTTATATTTGGTACAGAAACCTTTTGTTTGCAATTACAGAGGTCAGACATTTCTTGTATCTCTTGACCAAGTTTGCACACAGAGTAGCAGGGATTTTGGCCCACTCCTCCATGCAGCTCTTCTCTAGATCTTTCAGGTTTCAGAGCTATCACTGGACTATCTCCCTCCAAAGATTTTCTATTGGGTTAAGGTCTGGAGACTTGCTAGTCCACTCCAAGACCTTGAAATGCCTCTTGCGAAGCCACTCCTTTTCTTCTCTGGTTTTGTGTTTAGGGTTATTGTCATGCTGGAAAACCCAGCTCTAGCCCATTTTCAATGCACTTACTGAGGGAAGGAGCTTTGTTGACCAAAATTTCACAATACATGACCCCATTCACCCTCCCTTCCTTACAGTACAGTTGTCCTGTCCCCTGTGTAGAAGAGCACCCCAAAAGTATGATGCTTCCCACTATGTTTCACGATTGGGACTGTGTTCTTGTATTCTTAGGGTTGTACTCATCCTTCTTCTTCCTCCAAACATGGCAAGTGGATTTGATACCTAAAAGCTCTATTTTGGTTTCATCTGACAGTTTGACCCTCTCCCATACCCTCCCTGGATCATCTAGCTGGTCATTGACAAACTTCAAACAGGCCTGGACATGTGCAGGTGTGAGCAGGGGGACCCTACATGACCTGCAGGATTTTAATTCATGACAGTATAGTTTGTTACCATTGGGAATGTTTGAGATTGTCGGCCTGGCTCGCCTCAGGTCACTGACCAGGTCCTCTCATGTAATTCTCAGCTGATTCCTGGACTTTCTCAGAATCATCCTTACTCCATGAGGTGAGATCTTGCATGGATCCTCAGAACAAGGAAGATTGACAGTCATCTTGTGTTTCTTCTATTTTATTTAATTGTGCCAACAGTTGTTGCCTTCTCACCAAGCTGCTTGCCTGCCGTACTGTAGCCCATCCCAGCCTTGTATAGGTCTACAATTTTGTAGCTGTTGTCCTTAGACAGCTCTTTGATCTTGGCCATGGTAGAGAGGTTCAAGTATGATTGATTGAGTGTGTGAACAGATATCTTTCATACAGGTAATGAGTTCAAACATGTGCAGTTAATACAGGAAATGAGTTAAAAAAAAGGAGGGCTTCTTAAAGAAAAGCTGAAAGGTCTGTGAGAGCCAGAATTCTTGCTGGTTGGTAGGTGATCAAATACTTATTTCATGCAATTAAATGCAATTTCATTATTTGAAAATCATATAATGTGATTTTCTGCTTTTTATTTTTAGATTCTGTCTCCCACAGTTGAAGTATACCTGCGATAAAAATTACAGACCTCTGCATTTTTGGTGTGAAAGCTTGCAAAATCGGCAGTGTATCAAATCCTTGTTTTCCACACTGTATATCTTTGTCATCATTTCCACCTTGGTTTGTTTTCCTCTTTCTCAGTATAATCTATGGTAAAGTAAATGGTTCCAAAGTAAGATTTGTGCCACAAAAAAACTAGCTCTTTGTGAGGGCAGATGTGGAGTCCCTCTACACCTGCATCGATCACAAGAAGGGCCTGCTGGCAACACATTTCTTCCTTGTATCAAGTAATTTGGACCCAGATACATGGGGTCTTGTGTTGGAGTTGTTGCTATTCATTTTGACATATTTTTTTTTTACTTTTAAGGATCTTTTTCCTGCAGAAGTGTGGGACCGCAATGGGGACAGCATGTGCGCTGTTCTATGCTAAACTGTTTCTGTGATTTTGGGAAAGAACCATCTTCCCTGGTGATGCACATGCTGCCACCAAATTGTGGGGTGGTACCTCTTTGTTGATGACATCCTTTTTATTTGGCAGAGCACTGTGGAAGATTTACAACTGTTCATATCCAATCTGAATCAAAATGACTCCAACATTAGACTCACATATATCTATTGCCATCATGAGATTTCCTTTCTTAACATCAAATTACAGGTCCAGACTGATGGTTCAATTCCTACTGATGTATTTAGAAAGGAGACTTCAGTCAATGCACTGCTCCGTGCATCATCATCAGCACATGTAGGATCAACCATCAGAGCAATACCCATAGGTCAGTTTCTCCGAATAGAAAGAATCTGTACTTCTTCTGATTCTTTTGAGAAGCAGTGCTACCTTGGTGAGAGATTTCAGGGTGAGAGATTTCAGGAGCATGGGTACTGGAGGAGCATGAGAAATGGTTATGAGAGCGCAAAGAAAACACGAGGGACTCCCTTCTTTCATGCCATGAACATAATGATTTGCCCAAAAGTGTGACTAAAAAGGATCATAAGCAGACTGTGACCAGGTTCATCTTGACATATAATCATCAATGGGGGAGTATGAGAGCAATTATTTGTAAACATTGGCCTATACACAGAATGGATTCTATCCTTTCTGAGTATTTACCCAAATCACCAATGATGACAGCAAGAAGATCAAAAAATTTCAGGGATATCCTGGTAAATATCCATTAAGTTGCTAAACTCATAGACCATTTTGGGCAATAAAACCAAAACATGGCTTCTTTCCGTGTGTTGGCTGTCTAGCTTGCAAAAATCTAATCAGGGTCACATCATTTGCATCAATGGATGGCTCCCGCTAATTCATGATCAAGGACCATATCACATGTAGTATGACCCATGTGGTCTACTACACCAAATGCACATGTCTGGTCTATGTTGGATTGACTTCATTGGAGCTTTGGATTAGAAGAGAGACATTCTCGCAGCCCATGATGCGAATGATGTTAGTGTCCTAAAGACTCTTCCGATTCATTTCCGGTGAGAAGCATAACTACAACCCAAAATAGCTTATGATATATGGCCTTGATATGGTTCGTATGGGGATAAGAGTGGGTGACAGTAAGTGCATTTTGGGCCAAAAGGAATGTAGATGGATTCATGGAACTATAGTACCAGAAGGTCTGAACGATCAACTTAGTTTTGCCTTATACTTTTAGGCCACATGTCTTTGGATTTGGTTTTAATTTGTGTGCTCTCTGTGTTATGTTCTGTTTTAATTTTAATGTTTTATAGTTTATCATAGTTATATTTATGATCAGCTTTGACTGATTCAGCATCCAGATGCTGGAACCCTGATTGAAAGGCATAATTGTCAGTAATGTATTAACATACCTCATGATGTGGACTGTACATATGTAATGTGAGCAAGACATCTTTCCTCATGCTACAGATGAATCCTCCTGTGTACAACCATACCACAAGAACAAGGCATGAATAAACGACAAGTGTCTTTGTCTTGTAAGAAAACCTTTGTATAATAATTGTGTTCCTTATGTGGTATAGAGAATGGTGATATACTAATAATTAATACTTGATGTACACTGCATTGTATTGTATTATTCACGAAAACTTTATTATATTCATTATTCTTTTTCTTTTGTGGCATATATATTGATTTACTACATTACTTTATTTACATAGATAATATGTCCCATTGCATATGTGTGGATGAAGTAATGGCATTTTTCTCATATCTATAACTTTACGTGCTGCCACATATAGATTTAGTTGGGACTGCCAAAAATTGAAGTCTTGAGATATAATTCTTGCAGGAATGTCACTTCATGGTCCGAACATAATCTGTGGTTACCTCAGACTTACCATTTTTCGAGTCCTTCACTTTTTAAATTCTTTTCTCCATACAAAAATAATTATTATTGTTTGTGATGACATGACGTTGTAACTAGATAAATAAAAAATATTTTTGTAATTTTTAAAACAGATTTTTGTAATCCTTGCTCTCTCCATTTTGTACTTATGTATAGGAGTTTATCTGTTGCATTTGACAATATTATTCATGGTTTTGAGGCCTATAGTCAGCCTAGTATGACAGTTTTTGTTCTGATATATTTGTTTAAATTGTTTTGCACACTGTATATCTTTGTCATCATTTTTTTCCACCCTGATTTGTTTTCCTTTTTTTCAGTATACTCTATGGTAAATAAATGGTATAATTCCAAAATAATATTTGCTCCACAAAAAACAAGCCTCCACCTGGCTATGTCACCATAAAATAATAAGCTATATCTCTTGGAAGAAGGAGAAGAAAAAACAATAAGCAAAAATGAAATCTCACCCCTTCATAAACTAAAAAAAATGTCTAATTTCTGTCCTTGGCCATAGGCCCTATACAGTATGTGCCATAAAAAATGTCACACAGTCTAGTTTCTTTTTTTTATGTAAAATTTATGTATTATTTGATGTTTTGCTGGCTGTCATTGTCGGTGAGCTAAACCTGTTTTACGTGGTAGCTGTACAGCTGCTGTGCTATTCAGAGAGCACAGACACATATAGTTAATTGCATTGTGTACCATGACTCAACAGATATGGATTGCTACATCTGAACCATACTCAAGGTTTACCCTTGGTTCCTTTCAATGGAGACCATGAAAAGGTTAAAGGTGATACCAGCAACCGCTAAAGGAGGGGAAGAATGTGTACAAATTTAAGACACCACATTTATTCAATCCATTAAAACCAGGACTAAGAGCTGTATAGCTTGAAACGCATAGACCCAGTGTCTTTTTTCTTTGGTTTTTCATGTTTTTTTAATCCACTGGTTCTAATGGATCGAATAAATGTGATATTTTAGATTTATACACATTTTAGCACTTGCTGGTATCTCTTATTTCCTTTTCATGGTCTTCATTGCTCAGGACCCGTCCTGAAGCTTCCTTGCGCCACATCCTAATTCACTGCATTTTCTTATACCTGTGAGCTGATGTGAGTTCATTTATTTTCCTTTTAATGGTGACTTGCCATTTTAGAAAGTTTTAGGCTAAGCATGAACCAAACTTGACTTGGAAAGTATAGTGTTCAAAAAGTGAGTTTTTCAACTGTGTTTTCACTTTAGCATATTCAGTTATTCACACCCTTTTTCCAAAAACTATTTTTTATATTCTTTTGTAGGACAACTTGAAGTTTTAAAAACCAATCAAATCAAAACTACATATATATTTCTCCATATAGTAATGATAACAGCAACATTTTGACCTTTGTGGTCTTTTCTAGCTTGAAAAAGACCATACAGATCGAAACGTTGCTCTTGTCAGTAGTACATAGTGGAATATAGGACTTTTATATGAAACTTCCTGATGAGCGCTGCCTACAATTGGTTTTGTGGATTTTACATTGAGTGGATCCCTTGGGCACATTTTGACTGTTGCTCTGTTATGCTTAAATTGTGCTGCAGACATGTCTATTTGGATTATTTAACTGGCACTTTTGCAAGACACCAGTCATTCTGTACTATGATGTAATAAAAGTTATTAAAAAAAACAAGTGTGATGTTTTGGTGAAAAATAGTGTAACTGTTTTGTAAGTTTGATTTTATGTCGTTCATTATGCAAAAGCAACTTGTAATATAATTACCGTATTTTCGGATTATAAAATGCACTTTTTTAATCAAAATTGGGGGGAAAATGGGGGTGCACCTTATAATGCAGACATACCTTACCGGCCACAGTGGAACAGGGTCCCAGGGTCGCGGCCGGAGTAGGAAAGAGTGGAGTGTACTTGCAGGCTGCAGGTTGGGAGGAGGGGGTGTTCCGATTTGCGGCGTGCTGCTACTGGTGTCCGGTGCTCCGGGTGTCCGGTGCTGTGGGAGTGTCTGATGCTGCGGGGGCTCTGCTGACATTTTGTGAAAGGCCAGAGCCCCCGCAGTTCCATCGTTTCCTATGCGGTGGACCCTGGGAAAATGGTTGCTGGGCAGCGCATGCACAGATGGAGATCTCGTTGACATGAGATCTCAGTGCATAGGAAACCATGGAACTTCAGGGGCTCTGGCCTTTCACAAAATCTTGGCAGAGCCCCCCCAGCACTGGACACTCGAAGCACCAGACATCTGCAGCGGCACGCCGCATATCTAATCACCCCCTCATCCTCTTCTGCAACTTGCAGCAATGCTCCACTCTTGCCTCCTCCAGCAGCGACCCAGGGACCCTGCTTCACCACAGTCACCACTCCCAGTAAGCAATAAGATGCATGGATTATAAGATGCACCACTATTTTATTACTAAAAGTTTTTTTCCTAATTTTGTCCTCAAAATTTGGGGTGCGTCTTTTAATCCAGAGTGTCTTATAATCTGAAAAATACAGTATTCAGTTTAATCACTACAAACCAAAATATGTAACTTTTTTACATTTTAAAGGCATCAAAAATGCAGAATTTTGTGATCCCATTCACTCTATGGCCCCATCTTCCTAGACCAATTCCTTTTTATATTTCCTTCAATATGGCTATGTGAGGACTTGCTTTTTGCAGGACGAGTTGTACAGTGGATACGGAAAGTATTCAGACCCCTTTAAGTTTTTTACTCTTTGTTTCATTGCATCCATTTGGTAAATTCAATAAAGTTCATTTTTTTTCTCATTAATGTACACTCTGCACTCCATCTTGACTTTGCTCAGACACTCATATTTATATCACATGCTGTCCATTTACTTGTGATCCTCCTTGAGATAGTCCTACTCTTTCATTGGAGTCCAGATGTGTTTAATTAAACTGATAAGACTTGATTTGTAATGGCACACACTGTTAGGGTCTGCGGAACGCACCAAATATATGATGTAGAGAGGTGCGCTCGCAGCCCAGGGTCCACCGTGCAGGCGGAGCCTGCTGCTCGTAAAATGGCGCAAGAAGCGAACTCTGTTATCCCGCAGAGTCGCCAAAATAAACGCCGTAACGCGCTGTGGCAATATGTGCGAACTCTGTTATTTCACAGAGCCGCTAGAAGGAGTGCCGCAACGCTATATGGCGATGTGTGCGAACTCACTTAACACCACTGAGTCGCAAAATAAACACGCTAGGGCGCTGTCTAGCGTTGAAAGCGAACCCTGTTACGTCACAGAGCCGCTGAGAAATCTACTGTGTCCTATCAGGCACCCAGGTACACAGTTGAGTGCTAAGCGAACATAGAACGTGATCATGCGCTAATGTCCTCGTGGGAGTCACCCGCAATCTATGGCGTCTGAACGCCAGGCCCTGAATACGGCAATCAAACTCCTCACCGGTTATGTCAGTAATCTAGGGCATCTAAGACACCGACCCTGACCAGCTAGCATTCCAAACTCCTCATCGATTAAGTCGTATTCTAGGGGCTTATTTCAGCCGGGCCCTAACCACACACACGCATGACCACACTGGTGCAAAGCATATAACGGTTGATACTAGCGCATGGCGGCCCAGCCATGCTACCCTTTTATAGTAACAGCTACAGGACCTGCCAGAAACAAAGACCAATGAAACCATTCCAGAACACCAGTGGTCACAGGACCTTCCTGACGGACCAATAGGAGCTGCTGCAGTACCTGAGCATGTGACCCCCGATCTCCAATGAGAGATCTCACCCTGGGCATGCTCAGAAGGGGAAAACAAGGACTTTGTCCTAAAGACGTCTGCTCGCCGCTAACCAGTACTGGCCACAATAGCAGAGCCTGAAGAGGCAGCAATAATCCTCTGCACACTGTTAGACTGGGCGAGACGCTGGGACCGACGTCTAAGCTGAGCAGGAACCACTGCGGACGGAGATGGATGGGGGACCGCAACGGGACTGGTTCGAGACTCCCCTTGTGCAGCAGCAGGAACTCGAACCCTAACACACACCTGTCTATATAAGACCTCAGAACACACAGTGCATGTCAGACCAAATGAGAATCATGAGGTCAAAGGAACTGGCCAATGAGCTTAGAGCCAGAATTGTGGCAAGGCACACATATGGTCAAGGTTACAAAAGAATTTCTGCAGTACTCAAGGTTCCTAAGAACACAGTGACCTCCATAATCCTTAAATGGAAGAAGTTTGGCGCCACCAGAAGTCTTCCTAGACCTGAACATCCAGCCAAACTGAGCAGTCATGGGAGAAGAACCTGGGTGTGAAAGGTAAAGAAGAACCCCAAGATCACTGAGGCAGAGCTCCACAGATGCAGTAGGGAGATGGGAGAAAGTTCCACAAAGTCAACTATCACTGCAGCCCTCCACCAGTTTGGCCTTTATGACAGAGTAGCCCAATGGAAACCTCTCCTCAGTGCAAGACATATGAAAGCCCACATAGAGTTTGCTAAAAAAAACACAAGGACTCCAAGACTATGAAACATAAGATTTTCTAGACTGATGAGACAAAGATAGAACTTTTTGCTGATAATTCTAAGCAGTATGTGTGGAGGAAACCAGGCACTGCTCATCACCTGCCCAATGAAATCCCAACAGTGAAACATGGTGTTGGCAACATCATGCTATGGGGGTGTTTTTCAGCTGCAGGGACAGGACGACTGGTTGCAATTGAATGAAACATGAATGCAGCCAAGTACAGAGATATCCTGGATGAAAACCTCTTCCAGAATCCTCTGGGCCTCAGACTTGACAGAAGGTTTACCTTCCAACAAGACAATGACCCTAAGCACACAGCTAAAATAACAAAGAACAACTCTGTGACCATTCTTGGCTGGCACAGCCCTAGCCCTGACCTAAACCCAATTAAGCATCTCTGGAGAGACCTGAAAATGGCTGTCCACCAATGTTCACCATCCAACCTGACAGAACTGGAAAGGATCTGCAAGGAAGAATGGCAGAGGGTCCCCAAAATCCAGGTGTAAAAAACATGTTGCATCATTCCCAAGAAGAGTCATGACTATGCAGGCTCAAAAGGATGCTTCTGCTCAATACTGAACAAAGGGTCTGTATATTTATGACCATGTGAAATTTCAGTTTTTCTTTTTTAATAAATTTGCAAAAATGTCTACATTTCTGTTTTTTTCAGTCAAGATGGGGTACAGAGTTTACGTTAAAGAGAAAAAAATTAACTTTTTTTGAATTTACCAAATAGCTGCAATGAAACAAAGAGTGAAAATGTAAAGGGGTCTGAATACTTTCCGTACCTTCTGTACTTTCGAATGACACCATTGGTTCTACCATATAGTGGAACTGGAAAATGGAAAAAAAAATCTAAGTGCAGTGAAATTGCAAAAAAAGTGAAACTCCACAATTGTTTTTAGGTTTTTGTTATTACCATGTTCACTATATGGAAAAATGAATTCACAATATTATAATTTATTTAAGTGGTGAATAAAAATTCTTAAATTAGTATGAAAAAAGTTTTACATTTGTTCCCATTTTTCAAGACCAGTAACACATCCATTTTTTGGGCTGGACTTATTTTTTGCACCCTTGGGGTGATGTTTATTGACACCAATTTGAGATAGATACCATTTTTTGATAGCCTCTTATTTAATTTTATTGCAATATTGTGGAGGCCATAAAAATGTAATTCTGGCTTTTCACATTTTTTCTTGTTAAGCTGTTTATCAATCAAATTAATTTATTTTATATTTTGATAGATTTTACACTTGTGAATGCAGTGTTACCAAATATTTAGATTTTTTTAATTGTTTTATTTTCAATGGGGCAAAAGGGGGGTGATTTTAACTTTAGTGTTTTAATTTTTTTTTTCGTATTTTTGAAACCATTATTTCACTCTTTTTTAATATTTCCCTTAGGAGAATTGAATCTGCAATGCTCTGATCGCCTGGGCTATATATAGTAGTGCTTCAGCACGGCTATATATTGCAGAAACTATAATATCCTATGAATGTCAGCCACAGGAGTTTCCCAGGATCACAGGAGTACAATAATTACAGTTACTGGGTGTTCTGCCGAACCACGGCTCTCATGACAACCCATCGACGCACGCAATCATGTGAATGGCATACCAACGAGCCAACGGAATGATGCGCTTTTGACCATCACATGTTAAGACCCAGAGTCAGAGCCTGACAGTGGATTTTACTGGTGCTCTGATCAAGTTGCGACTGTTAAAGTCACACATGAACTGATTAAATAATGTCATGTGCGGGGAAAGATGTAGGCTCTGCACCGAAGCGCACAGCAGAGTCAAGAACGCGACATATGTTGTACAGTACAGACCAAAAGTTTGGACACACCTTCTCATTTAAAGATTTTTCGGCATTTTCATGAATATGAAAATTGTAAATTCACACTGAAGGCATCAAAACTATGAATTAACATATGTGGAATTACATACTTAACAAAAAAGTGTGTAACAGCTGAAATTATGTCTTATATTCTAGGTTCTTCAAAGTAACCACCTTTTGCTTTGATGACTGCTTTGCACACTCTTGTCATTCTCTTGATGAGCTTCAAGAGGTAGTCACCGGAAATGGTCTTCCAACAATCTTAAAGGAGTTCTAAATTGGGTTCAGGTCTGATGACTGTGGAGGCCAGGTCATCTGGTGTAGCACCCCATCACTCTTCTTCTTGCTCAAATAGCCCTTACTCAGCCTGGAGGTGTGTTTGTGGTCATTGTCCTGTTGAAAAATAAATGTTGGTGCAACTAAACGCAAACCGGATGGAATAGCATGCCGCTGCAAGATGCTGTGGTAGCCATGCTGTTTCAGTATACCTTCAATTTTGAATAAATCCCCAACAGTGTCAACAGAAAAGCACCCCACACCATTACACCTCCTCCCCCATGCTTCACGGTGGGAACCAGGCATGTAGAGTCTATCTGTTCACCTTTTGTGCGTCGCACAATGACACGGTGGTTGGAACCAAAGATCTCAAATTTCGACTCATCAGACCAAAGCACAGATTTCCACTGGTCTAATGTCTATTCCTTGTGTTCTTTAGCCCAAACAAGTCTCTTCTGCTTGTTGCCTGTCCTTAGCAGTGGTTTCCTAGCAGCTATTTTACCATGAAGGCCTGCTGCACCAATTTCCTCTTAACAGTTGTTGCAGAGATGTGTCTGCTGCTAGAACTCTGTGTGGCATTGGTCTCTAATCTGAGCTGCTGTAAACCTGCGATTTCTGAGGCTGGTGACTCGGATAAACTTATCCTCAGAAGCAGAGGTGACTCTTGGCCTTCCTTTCCTGGGGCGGTCATCATGTGAGCCAGTTTCTTTGTAGCGCTTGATGGTTTTTGCAACTGCACTTGGGGACACTTTCAAAGTTTTCCCAATTTTTCGGACAGACTGACCTTCATTTCTTAAAGTAATGATGGCTACTCGTTTTTCTTTACTTAGCTGCTTTTTTCTTGCCATAATACAAATTCTAACAGTTTATTCAGTAGGACTATCAGCTGTGTATCCACCAGACTTTGGCACAACACAACTAATGGTCCCAACCCCATTTATAAGGCCAGAAATCCCACTTATTTAACCTGACAGGGCACACCTGTGAAGTGAAAATCATTTCTGGTGACTACCTCTTGAAACTCATCAAGAGAATGCCAAGAGTGTGCAAAGCAGTCATCAAAGAAAAAGGTGGCTACTTTGAATAACCTAGAATATAAGACATAATTCAGTTGTTACATACTTTTTTGTTAAGTATATAATTCCACATGTGTTAATTAATAGTTTTGATGCCTTCAGTGTGAATTTACAATGTTCATAGTCATGAAAATACAGAAAAATCTTTAAATGAGAGGGTGTGTCCAAACTTTTGGTCTGTACTCTAAATGTGAAGGGGTTAAATAATTAAATTATTTTTGCCACTATTTTCTGAGACCTATAACTTAAAAGCACTGCAATCTTGTAGCAACATAACCATTTTAATACTGATATCAGGGATAAACAGTGGAATCTAAATGGTTAAACAGCAGTGATCGGACCAAACTTTGGACTCTGTTGTTAAAGGTTCATCACAGACCACAATGCCCAGACTGGACGTGGGTCTCCCGACCCGAGTGTGATAGCCTTATAGAAAAACATGCATGTGTTAGTGGTCCGTATTTGGACCAATTTGCACAAAAGTCTGCATTAGCTGTAATATATTACAAGTCTCACTAAACATATAATCCAAACATCTTGAGATTCTAGTGTTTTGAATTGTGTAAGTTTAGATTTGCAAATAACCGTTTCAAAGAGGAAGAGGACAGAAATCCTAGTGCCACCTCTTTAAAGAATCATTATCTTTTGAGACATATCTACAGTATATTAGATAATGATGTAAACATAAATTCATTTTTGTTTAAGTTGTTCTTAGTTTGTTGAAAATGATGCCAGATTGAGAGTGATTGTTCTCATCTTAACCTTATAACACACATTATAACTGGCTAACATTTAGCTGAGGTTTCTTTTTGACTTTTCCAGGAAGCAATTATAATACTGTATACAGAGAATAAGGATCTCATCTGATTAAATGTTAATATAGGTTGGGTATAATGGAGCTTTTCAGTCTGATTTGCTATGTTACTTTAATGTTCTGCACATTTTTTTTCGATCAGGATAAATGTTTTCAACCATTGAACATTATACTGTGGTTGATATGCAATAAAGACGCTTAATGTGATTCCAGTCAGCAGAGGTTAATGGTAAAAGGCAAGAACTACTGTAGCTCTTGCTTCCTGTGTTGTTTTCTTCAACATCCTTTTTATATTTCTATTTTCAATCAAGAATTGCAAACAATTTGCTGACATAATTGATTCAGAATATTACTCCAATTTTTTTCATTAGAAAACTTTTATGTTTGACCTTTTTGCTGTATACCTGTATGCCCGCCACCATTTTGCACATTGCAGATTATTGCATCAGCCATAGAAGGCTTATATGACCTCAACGCCTTGCAGCTACCATATCACATAGTTTTGAGACTATCAGTTGAGATTATCACACACTGTATGTAGGATAGAGAGAGGGAATAAAGGTACTGCCACACTAAGCTATCCCGCTAGCGATCTCGTTAGCGTTGCATACTAATGAGATCGCTAGCGGGATTGTTTCTATATCGCTAAATGCAGCCACATTTAGCGATATAGTTAACGACGCTATCGCTGTTAAGCGATCTTCTTAACGACTTTAGCGGTACAAAAGTACCGCTAAATCGCTAAGAAAAGGTGCCACACAGCGATTAGATACTTACCCAGCGGGAGCGCCAGCGATGAAATAGGGTCCGGAACGATTCCAGCGACGAGCGAGATCACAGCAGGAAGCTCGTCGCTGGAAGCTGCCGCACTGAACAATATCGCTAACGGGATCGCTAAATAGTGACGTTTTTTAGCGATCCCGTTAGCGATATTGTTTAGTGTGGCATACCCTTAAGAGCTCACAGCTCCACTACAAGCATAGTGGGAGAAGGCCCAAAACATTGGACACATTCTTGATATAGTAATATGTTGCACAACTGCAATAATGAAGTAGATGAATGTCTATAAACATGCAGAGATTCAAATACTATGCAGGGAGAGAGTGTTTGGAGCAGAAGTGCCACGGTGTGATTGATCAGTGGTGTAGCTGGAATTTTGGTGCATTTAATTTACAATTACACATTTTTGTTATTCATTTTTAATGCACCAGGAAGCAGCAGAAAGGCAGCACAATATTATTTAGAGAAAAAAAAATCTGAAATCAGTGTCAGCCAAACATGATGTACCTGCTTGTCACAAGCAACTTTACTGAATTGTTCAGGCATTGGCCTTTTCAATGTGTTCCTACCTAGCATTTCTTGTTGTGTAACATCTTTTTGGGAAGGGGGTTGAACTCGGTTTAAAAAATTAGAAAAAATAAATAAAATCTAGATATACTACTATTAGTGATGAGCGAGTATACTCGTTGCTAAGGTTTTCCCGAACATGCTCGGGTGATCTCTGTGTTTTTGGAAGTGCTCATAGATTTAGTTTCTGTTGCCGCAGCTGCATGATTTATGGCTGCTGGACAGCTTGAATACATGTGAGGATTGCCTGTTAAGGAATCCCCACATGAATTCAGACTGTCAAATAGCCGCTAATCATTCAGCTACGGCAACAGAAACTGAATCAACGAGCACTTCCAAATACTCGGAGAACACCCGAGCATGCTCGGGAAAACCCGAGCAATGAGTATACTCGCTCATCACTAACTACTATGCATGTCTGTTTTTGCACACCTATTTTAAAAAGTCCAAATTCAAAACCATACATGCCACATTTATTATGTAGCCTGCTGCCACAATTTAATGGTGGTAAAGTGTGTCTCCTGATCTGAAGCCAACCAAAACACTTATAGGGAACTGTGAAGAGACACATTGAGAACCATTCTCTATCTGTCTTCCAGGCTCTAAACATGGTCATTCTTGAAGAATGAAAAAAGAGTGATGTTGCCATATGCAGCCAACTTGTATATTCTATGCCTAGAAGACTTGGTACTGATCTTAAAAATGTTGACGGTCATACAAAATGTAATGATTAATATAGAATTTCTGGTGTATACAAATAAATATAGTAGGGGTTAAGGTCCATTTATCGACCACCAATTGCTAAGGCAGATTGTGGTAAAAGATATGCACTGAACAATCTGTGGTAGGTCATTCAGTGCGCCTAGACTGCCATTGTTCTCGGTAGTGTTAGTGTGTGATATAGGGGTACTATGAATGTGTGCGTGTGTGTGAATATAATCATCCAGGTGCAGAAAAACTATAGTGAAGTAGAGGGTCACAAAAGCACTAGGAGGTAAAAGTCAAAAATTGGTGGCCATGTGTAAATATTGTACAGTACTTTATCATTGTAATTTAGTAAATATTGTATGATTTAAGCTGCGCATTTCTACTAGATTCTATATCTGATCCTATGACAAACTATTTTTATTGTTTCATGATTTTTTCTTATTGTATCTATTGAAATTAATTTCTGGTTCTTAATTACTGCTCTTTTTAGCAGGAGCCATATAATATTAATGTTTCCTGATGTTCCCTAATGTGCATCAATTATATCTGTGATTTTATAGTGATAGTCCTTAAGATCACTGCTCTCAGTGATCAGTGAGAATGCTGTGTTTATGAGCTTTAGTAAGAGGGAGAATGATTTCCAGTCCCTTTGGTACTGTAAGGGGGTTCAGCATGTCTACTACTGATGCTATTTGCTGCAATTTGCAGATCCATCAAGGTCAGAACATGATTTAGAAGACTACTAATTTGGTGACCTTCTCATGTCCCTTGCATTTACTTTACATTGATAAATATCTTTGCAGTCTGTAAATTGTCAATTAGATTAGTTTTACTTTTCTAAACAGAAAACCTGCATGACCTGTCTGTATGTATACCTATAGATAGAAATTATGGCTTCTGCTTTACATAAACGAATACTATTGCCAGACTATTGTCAATCTAAAGTAAAAATATGTTTTACACCATTATTTTAAAACTATGACACCTCTGACTCAGGCTGTCTTGTAAATCAGCTTTATTCATTTGTCTATAAGAGGGAAGGAAGACAAAAAAAATAAGATAAAAAAGATATCAGTAGTACTGTACACAAAATCGAAGAGGTAAAGCTAAGGTTAACACACAGCACAGATTACAGAGCATGGAGGGCGACTAGGTGTAATTGCTAATCAAGCAGGACTTGTACACCATATAGAGTCTGTTGGCAAAACTAGTCAACACTGAAAAATGGTCATTGGTTGACCAAAGGGCATCTCCCATAAGAAAATGACATATGAAAAAATAATATGCTGCACTGAGGATTTTAAAACGTTCTATTTATATGGAAGTGAGTTATACCGCTGCCCGTAGCAGTCCTACTGCCTGGCTGACCTGTGTATTTGAAGGCAGTCTGTTTTCTTAATGATATGCCAAGTTTTTTGGCAGCAGCTCTCTCGAGGCATGCCATACAGGTGACTGCAGCATGTACATGAATGGCACTAAAATAAAGCAATTCTGTTACATCGCAGACTAGTAAAGTCAGTTTAACAGGATACAATATGCTGCTCCATCTTCACTTATCATCAATGTCATTTTCTTTTGGATTACATGTCTTTACTTTTAAATCCTCTCTTTATTCCTCAATTGAAAAAAAATCAAGTTTGCTCTTGGCAAACAAGGTACAGCTTTATGAAGAGTGTTCTCCGACCATTAAAATTTACATGAGTATAAAATTGGTTACGAAAACGCAGCAATCGCTCATACATTTAACTCTATTCAACTCTGACCAATTAGTTGACATCACTGTACCAGCTTTTTGTGAAGCATCTGTACAAAACACCAGACATCTGTTGGAGCAATGAAAAATGTCAAAATCCCATCTGTAAAGTCATAACTTCACTTAAGCAACTAACGTGACAATGCACACATGTACTGCAGTGCTAACAGGTGTGTGTAGACAAACCTCTAGTGCTTTGGTAAATTATATCCCAGGATAGGAAACAATTACGCTGAATGAGTATGTGCTTAGAATCTTAGAGCATTCAACTGCTACACTACATGGATCCATAAGGGATTTTGGTTTGTGTATGTTTTATACATATAATTACATATGAGCAGATAATTTGAAATTCAAATTTGCTTTCTTTTACACATTTTCTGAAACAAAAATCTTGATTTGTAGCTAGAGATGAGCGGTGTTCAAAGCGAACTGTTCGCCAATTTCAAATTCGAGCTGTTTTGGGCTGTGTTCGAGCCGTTCGACGAACCCGAACAATTTTGAAAATATCCGGCTGTTCGAGGTTATGTTCGATAACTGTTCGTGCATCTAAATCATAACTGGATTTTTTCACAGTAATGCTGAGAATCACTGTTAATACATAGTTTGAGTGTACAGCGGGGCGGGGGGAGGGGCATGGGATGGATCTCTGCAGAAATAATGAAGATCTCCATTTTTTTTCTCTTTCCCGCATTTCCAGTGGGCGGTGCAGTCTGTCAGCCTATCAGCAGTGCACACACGGAGCAAAGTGCTTTTTTTCACACAAGCAAGGGCATGTGTCATTGGCTATGTATGTCACATGTCCTTGCCCTATAAGACCCAGCTATTTCCCCCCTCGCCACCATTTTCTCACTGCTGCAGCACAGTGGTAGACGGCACTCCTGCTGCTGTTAGCGCTATCTTTCTAACAGTGACTGTGAAGCGAATTTGCAGTTAGACAGGAAGGTTTAGGGAGTAGAGAGGGACTAGTTTGTAATTGCAGCCCTTTTAAGGGCTAGGTTACAGTAGTTCCTAGCACTTTTAGCAGGCAGGTCTGTGCTCTATATAGACAGATAGGTAAACTTGGGAGTAGTGACTATTTTTAATTGCAGCCCTTTTGAGGGCTAGGTTACATCAGTTGCTATCACTTTTTGCCAGCTCCAACAGTGTTGAAATACTCATAATTTTTTGCTGCATCTTGCCTGTAGAATAATTTTAGGCATAGTAGCAGTGTGTGGTACTCATTCTATTAGGCCATCTATACAAAGCTCCACCAGCGTTCAAAAAAAAAAGAATTTTTATCTGCATCTTGACTGGACAATAATTTTGGGCATAGAAGCAGTGTGTGGTACTCATTCTATTAGGCCATCTATACAAAGCTCCACCAGCGTTACGTTAAAAAAAAAGAATTTTTATCTGCATCTTGCCTGGACAATAATTTTGGGCATAGTAGCAGTGTATGGTACTCATTCTGTTAGGCCATCTATACAAAGCTCCACCAGCGTTGAAATACTCAGAATTTTTTGCATCCATTGTTTTTTGTGGAAACAACTCCAGAGTTGTCAATTAGGTAACCACCAAAATGAGTGGCAAAAGGCCTGCTGCTGGTGGAAAGGGGAATAGGCGTGTTGGGAAGGGAAAAAAATGTTGTGTCCGTGGGGTAGGTGTTAAAGCAACAGTAACATCTTCAGAAGAAAGACCATCTTCCAGCCAAACTAAGATGTCTACTTCTTTTAGTGGACAATGTGGTACGATCCCTTTCTTACGGGCACGCCCATCGCTACAAATTCCAGATGAGGCACAAAAACAGCAGGTGCTTCAACAGATATCAAGTGCTCCTTTAAGTCGGCTCTCCTCCACCTCAACTTCAACATCACAAAAACTCCAGTCCTCAGAGGTGTCACCCCAATCGCACTTGCTTCCTCACAGCTCCTAAGTCTCCAGCTGCCTGTCTGAGTATGGGGTAGAACAGATGGTTGAGTCTGCAGAGCTGTTTACTCATACTATAGCCTGGGAATCAGAGGTCGTCTCCACAGCTTCTGTGAATCCAGACGAGGAAATAATCTGCACTGATGCCCAGAATGTTTATGAGTCGGATCCTGGACCAGATGAAGAAGGTTCTGAGCATAATGTAGACCCTCATTCCCAAACTGTAACTCCTGTTGGTGGAGAGAATGAGGAAGACGATGATGAGACTCAAATAACTGATTTGAGCGACAACTTGAATTTTGTGTCAGGGCAGGAAGAGTTTGACTCTGAGGACGACGGGTGTGAGAACACACAGGGTGATGATGACGAGGTTGCAGATCCCACTTACTGTCAACCCACTGTCAGACAGTCGATGAGGTGAGCAGAGGAGGTGGAGGAGGATTCGAGTGACGATGAGGTCAGGGTGCGCCTTCCTGGACAGAGACGTAGTACTGGAAGCACGTCACCAACTGCATCCTCAACCACAACTCTGCCTCTGACCACAAGTCAAGGTGGCTCTTCAAGTCGTATGGGTTCTAAGCCTTGCATAGCCTTGGCATTTTTTAACATCGATAAGGATGACCCAACTCATGTTATCTGTAACATTTGTGACCAAAAGCTAAGTAGAGGCCAAAAAATCCATAGTTTGAGTACTTCGTGCATGAACCGTCACATGGATATGAAGCATAAGTTGCAGTGGCAAGCTCACTGTGCTACAATGCTGTGATGATACTGCAAGCTTCATTTCTTGTGCTGTTTCCAGAACTTTCCCTATAGTACTACAACCCCCACCGGTTGCAAGCACAGGGCAAAGTTACCCCTCCCTCCTTTTCTCTGCAGCTACTGCATTCATTAGGCTTTGCAGCCTGTGGGCTTTCCCCCCCCTTCAGCTCGCTACACACTCTGTGTAATCTGATTCCAGGTGGCTAGCCCCCACAGGGAGGCCGGCTGAAAGCGGCTAACAAGCCACATGGTCTGTTCCTTTGTTGCATGGTAGTTATTCAAGATCAAAAATCTTGGCTCCTGTGTATGTTATAAGTATGAAATTTTCATATCTGCCAATTCATCGGTGAATCCAGGGATCAGTGAAGTTTCTAAGCGCTGGCACCAGCAGAACCTAAGAAACAGATTTCTGCTTAGCCGATCCACCCAGGCACTCTGCGTTTAGACTTAAATGCACGCCAACATCTTGCGGAGTACAATGGTATGCTCTGCATCGCTGTAAGAGACTCCATCTCTTATTTATGAAAGTTTTGAGTTTTCTGAACTAAGAGTAACCCTTAGAGCAAGAGGAGGACCCTGGTAACTCCACCCCGTTTATGATGTCACGGCCACAGGTCTATAAGGTAGGGGCCAGGTATTCTGGCTCAGATCTGCCCTGGACACCAGACTTATAGCAGCTCTGTGATGCATTGTGATGTCTCCCCTCCCCCGACCGCATGGCTTGCCTACTATGATCTAAGAACTGTAAGTTGATCTTCCTTATGTTAACCCCTTTTATTTTCTAATTGTCTTGTACATAACGATATTGTCTCAGTTTGTTCCATCTTTTTATATTGTATAAGCACTGCCTGTTTTTTTAAGGAATAAACCTATAAAATTATTAGTTTGATTCTCCTGCTCTATAAACGAATTTGCACGTGCCTGAAGTACTACGCTACTGTTTTGGGGTTGCTGCGGACCCTCTTGATAAATTGTTCCAAGTAAATCGCAGCTGGTGGCAGCTTAAAAGAAGGGGTGTAAAGTGTTGACCTATGGGGTGGCGTTGGCAGTGACGGAGCGGGTGTTATAAGTGTATTGCCCGGCCGCGGCCCGGAGTAATTATAATTCCCTCACTGCAGCGTGCCCAATAGCCAGCACACATCCAAGTGACCCGTCTGGCGACTGATTATCCTAGGTGCAGTTCCCTGACTGACCTGAGGGTAAGGGGGGCGCCAGAGAGCTGCAAGTTCCTAAGTGGAAGTGGGATAATTATAAATCCCTGCAGTTTACTGGGTCGGACGGCAGCAGCCGTCGTGTGTGTGCGCGTTTTCGTCACATTTGCGGCACGGAGGGATCACAAGCCGTGATACCCCGGGCTACCGTGTGGCAGACCGTGTGCACCGTTTCATCACATATTGGTGGCAGAGCGGTGGGATTATAGAGCATTAGTGATCTGGTTTGAGCAATCATTCCTCTCACTAAAAAACTTGCACGGTTCTTCAGGGACCCTGCATCTAAAGTTTTGGAGAACAGACTCAGTGTTTATTAGTCCTGAGACAATTGTGTGTACTTGCGGTTACCCCTCCCTTCTCTTTGTTTTTCTATCCTATCTTTTATTTGGCAACCATGGCTACGAGGGGATACGACTGGTATAATCGGAATAGCAAGGAAGCTCTTCTTGCCATGTGCGAGTGGAGGGAGATTGTCCCCATGGCCCAAACCAAGGCCGAAGTGATCCAGTCCCTGATGGCACGGGACCACGCTCGGAGCGAGGAGGGCGCAGGAGCCGGCCCAAGCCAAGTTGGTGCCGCAGGAGCCGAGGCCCAACCCCTGACTGCTTACACCCAGGGCGGGATGGACCCTTACCTGCAGGCGGCCCTGGAGGGACTCCCCACCGATGACCGGGAGGAGCACCTGAAGCTGATCCAGCAATACCAGCAGGAGGCCCGAGCCGAGCGCCAAGCCCAGTGGGAGGCTGAGAGAGCCCAGCGGGAGACTGAGAGAGCCGAGCGGGAGGCTGAGAGAGCCGAGCGGGAAGCTCAGAGAGCCCATGAACTGGAGCTGCTCAGACAAGGGGAAATGCCCTCCACAGCACAGAGCAGTGTGCCCAGCAGCGCTCAGAGTCCCAAGCCCCGGCCGGAGCACTTTCCCGTGATGGAAAAGGACGGAGACTTGGACACTTTTCTGCGGGCCTTTGAGAAAGTCTGCAGACAGTACCGGCTGCCTGACAACCAATGGGCCAGGTACTTGACTCCCGGGCTAAAGGGCAAAGCTCTGAAGGCGTTTGCTTCACTCACGCCGTATCAAGATGACAACTATCAGGCCATCAAGCAGGCCCTGATCGCCAAGTACCAGCTAACCCCTGAGGTATACCGAAAGAAGTTCCGGAGCCTCCAACGTGGCCCACACGACAGTTATAGCGATGTGGTGCAAGGACTCAGGAACCACTTTGACCAGTGGATCCATGGACTGTCAGTTGACACCTTTGAGAACCTGAGGGACCTGATGATCAAAGACCAGTTCCTGCATCTGTGCCCAGCTGAGGTCCGACAGTTCATCCTGGACCGAGAACCGGGGGACGCGGTCAGAACAGCACGGATCGCCGACAGCTATGAGGCCAACCGGAAAACCAAGGTGCGGAAGCCCGTCACCGCCCGCTGGGGAGGGGGTAAGCCTGCAACCAGCCCCAGTGCCCCTGCCAGCCGTCCCTCTGGAGGCACTATCCCCTTTGCCAGCGCCAGGCCTACATCAGACCCCCGCCAGTGTTTCTCCTGTTAACGGACAGGACACATCAGCGCCACTTGTCCGGAGAGGCAGAAGAACCCCCCAGCCAAGGCCTCCGGGCCCAACGCCTCTGTTCTTTTGGTGGGTGGTGTGGTGGGGAGGGTTGATGACAACGTGCAGCCCGTCCGCGTGGGGGCCCGTCTTGCTACAGGCCTCAAGGACACCGGGGCTGAACGAACCCTCATCCGACCCGAACTGGCGGCCCCTGAAGAGTTGATTCCGGGGAAAACCTTAACTAACACAGGGATTGGGGGCGTCCACTACCCCTTGCCGATAGCCCGAGTTTTCATTGACTGGGGTACCGGGAGCGGGGTGAAGGAAGTGGGGGTGTCCAAAAACCTGCCCACTGATGTTTTATTGGGGACTGATCTGGGGAGGATGGTGGCGTACTATGTCCCTGACACCCCTCCCCAATCTGATAATAAGGTTAATGTTATCCATGATGATGGGAAACTGAATGTGTTACCTGCCAATGCTTTGCGAAGTGATTATGCAACCGATAACCTTTCTTTCCCTAGGAATGATGTTGATAGTGATGTATCTGTGCCATCTGAATCTGTTAACCCTTTCTCTGAAGTGGTAGATGTGTCCACAGGTACAGGAGCGTTCAGCCACGTCGCTCTGCGGAGTGAGACGGCTGAGGAACCCCTAGCAGGAGCAAGCGACAGTGCTCAAGGAAATGGGGAGGTGCATGGGAACCGGGAGGAAGGTGACGCCATGACACTGACCAGTGCCACCGAGGAAGGTAACTGGCCCATAAGTAGCCCTGCTCCTGAAGTGTTGGGGGTGGATAGGGAGGTAGAGCCCATAGCAGCGCAGGCTGATGGGTCTATAGAAACCCCCGGGGAGACGGCATATGTAGCTGCTGTCACCCGCAGTCAGAGTGCCCGGATCGCAGGTAGCGCCCTACCATCTGGACCCTCCTCTGCTACAGGAGAGACTGAACCAGAGTTGGACCCAGAGCCGTCCCAGAGGGTCCCAGTGAGGAAGGAACCCTGACGTCACTTCTGGCTGCCTCCAGCCAGGAGTTCCAGGCCGCTCTGCACTCAGATGCGAGCCTGGAGAACTTGAGGCACCTCGCCGAGACGCCCACCTCCGTGACTGATAAGGAGAGGGTGTTCTGGGAACGAGGAAGGTTGTACCGGGAGACAGTACCCGGAGATTCCCAAAAGGAGTGGTTGAGGGAAAAACAGCTGGTCGTCCCGCACCAGTTCCGAGGTGAGTTGTTGAGGATTGCCCATGAGATTCCACTCGCTGGACACTTGGGGATCAGCAAAACTAAGGCACGGCTGTCTCAACACTTCTATTGGCCCAAGATGGGGACAGATGTGACTAACTACTGCTGCTCCTGTATCACCTGTCAAAGAGTGGGGAAGGCGGGGCCTGCTCTTAAGGCTCCCCTGATCCCGTTGCCAGTGATAGAGGAGCCTTTCCAGAGGATCGCGGTGGACATTGTGGCCCGCTGGCCGTCCCCAGCAGCTCTGGAAAGCAATACATCCTTACTGTGGTAGACTACGCTACCCGGTACCCGGAGGCAGTAGCTCTGTCCTCAACTAGGGCAGATAAGGTGGCGGATGCACTGGTGACCATCTTTTCACGGGTAGGATTTCCCAGGGAGATGCTTACCGATCAAGGGACCCAATTTATGTCTCGCCTAATGAAGGCTCTCTGCAGCAAAATGCAGGTGACGCGTATGGTATCGAGTGCGTATCACCCACAGACCAATGGTTTGTGTGAGCGCTTTAACGGTACCCTCAAACAGATGCTCCGCATGCTGGTTGAGACCCAGGGACGCGATTGGGAGCGGTACCTCCCACACCTGCTATTTACCTACAGAGAAGTCCCGCAGGCCTCGACGGGGTTCTCCCCCTTCGAGCTCCTGTATGGTAGGCGAGTCCGGGGACCCCTTGGGTTGATAAGAGAATCCTGGGAAGATGAGCCAAACCCCACAGAAGTGTCCATCGTGGATTATGTCATGCGCTTCCGCGACAAGATGCAGACCTTGACGCAGTTGGTGCATGACAACATGACGCAGGCTCAGGCTGACCAGAAGCACTGGTACGACCAGAACGCCCGGGAGCGGACCTACCAGGTGGGTCAAAAGGTGTGGGTGCTGGTCCCCGTACCAAAGGATAAGCTTCAGGCAGCCTGGGAAGGCCCGTACGTCGTGCACCAACAGCTCAACCCAGCCACCTACGTGGTCACGCTTGACCACACTCGGGGTAGGCGCAAGGCCTTTCACGTCAACATGATGAAGGCCCATCACGAACGTGAAGCCTGCGTCCTACCGGTCTGCAATCTGCCCGAGGACGGGGAAGAGGATCCCCTCCTGGACATGCTGGCCCAAGCCCAGGCCAATGGGTCCATTGAGGACATGGAGGTAAATGCCTCGCTAACCGTCTCCCAGCGGTTGCAGTTGCTGACCACTCTGGAACCCTTCCGGGCCGAGTTCACAAACCGACCCGGAAGGACCAAGTTGGCAGTCCACGAGGTGGACACTGGGAATCGCGCCCCGTTACGGCGGACACCTTATCGGATCTCTGAGGAAGTGCAGCAGATTATGCGCCAGGAGATCCAGGAGATGTTGCAGCTGGGGGTGATCCGGCTGTCCAAAAGCGCGTGGGCCTCACCTGTAGTTCTCGTGCCAAAAAAGGATCGGACCACCCGGTTCTGCGTGGACTACAGGGGGCTCAACGCCATCACTACCTCTGATGCGCACCCAATGCCACGCATCTAGGATCTGCTGGAGCGGTTGGCGAATGCCAAGTACATATCCATCATGGATTTGAGCCGGGGATACTGGCAGATTCCCCTGAGCCCTGCGGCGCAGGAGAAATCCGCCTTTATCACCCCTTTTGGACTGTACGAGTCCACGGTCATGCCTTTCGGCATGAAGAATGCCCCTGCCACTTTTCAGCGGATGGTCAACCACCTGCTTCAGGGACTGGAGGAGTATGCTGTGGCATACCTGGACGACATTGCCGTCTTCAGTTCCACCTGGGAGGAACACCTTCAGCTTTCCAGGAGGTGCTCAAGCGTATTCACCAGGCAGGTCTGACCATCAAGCCGGGAAAATGCCAGATGGGCATGAGGGAGGTCCACTACCTGGGGCACCGGGTAGGTGGGGGTTCCATGAGTCCAGAGCCCGAGAAAGTGGATGCGATCGTGTCCTGGCCCACCCCCAGGACCAAAAGGCAGGTGAAGTCCTTCCTGGGCACTGCAGGGTACTATAGGAGTTTCGTACCGAACTATAGCGCCATTGCAAAACCCTTGACGGACCTCACCAAGGGCGGTCTACCCCAAACAGTCAGCTGGACAGATGGCTGTGAGGCGGCATTCCGAGCTTTGAAAACAGCCCTGTGCAGCTCTCCGATGTTGAGAGCCGTCGACAGCAGTCGGCCCTTCCTGGTACAGACTGACGCCAGCGAATTTGGCCTCGGTGCTGTACTCAGCAAGGTTGATTCGGGGAACCAGGAGCACCCCGTGTTGTACCTGAGCCGGAAACTACTGCCAAGGGAAGTGGCATACTCCACTATCGAGAAGGAGTGCCTGGCCATGGTCTGAGCACTGCAACGTTTGCAGCCCTACCTGTACGGGCGCACCTTCAAGGTGGTCACCGACCACAACCCTCTGAGCTGGCTGCACACAGTGTCCGGAACCAATGGTAGGTTGCTACGCTGGAGCCTTGCCCTGCAGCAGTATGATTTTGCCGTACAACACAAGAAAGGCAGTGATCATGGGAATGCTGATGGGTTGTTCCGACGTGGTGAACCCGCTGAGGTGCGCATGGCGGATTACCGAGAGGTCATGCCTCTGTAGCGCCCTCTAAGGGGGGGAGGTGTGATGATACTGCAAGCTTCATTTCTTGTGCTGTTTCCAGAACTTTCCCCATAGTACTACAACCCCCACCGGTTGCAAGCACAGGGCACAGTTACCCCTCCCTCCTTTTCTCTGCAGCTACTGCATTCATTAGGCTTTGCAGCCTGTGGGCTTCCCCCCCCTTCAGCTCACTAAACACTCTGTGTAATCTGATTCCAGGTGGCTAGCCCCCACAGGGAGGCCGGCTGAAAGCGGCTAACAAGCCACATGGTCTGTTCCTTTGTTGCATGGTAGTTAATCAAGATCAAAAATCTTGGCTCCTGTGTATGTTATAAGTATGAAATTTTCATATCTGCCAATTCATCGGTGAATCCAGGGATCAGTGAAGTTTCTAAGCGCTGGCACCAGCAGAACCTAAGAAACAGATTTCTGCTTAGCCGATCCACCCAGGCACTCTGCGTTTAGACTTAAATGCACGCCAACATCTTGCGGAGTACAATGGTATGCTCTGCATCGCTGTAAGAGACTCCATCTCTTATTTATGAAAGTTTTGAGTTTTCTGAACTAAGAGTAACCCTTAGAGCAAGAGGAGGACCCTGGTAACTCCACCCCGTTTATGATGTCACGGCCACAGGTCTATAAGGTAGGGGCCAGGTATTCTGGCTCAGATCTGCCCTGGACACCAGACTTATAGCAGCTCTGTGATGCATTGTGATGTCTCCCCTCCCCCGACCGCATGGCTTGCCTACTATGATCTAAGAACTGTAAGTTGATCTTCCTTATGTTAACCCCTTTTATTTTCTAATTGTCTTGTACATAACAATATTGTCTCAGTTTGTTCCATCTTTTTATATTGTATAAGCACTGCCTGTTTTTTTAAGGAATAAACCTATAAAATTATTAGTTTGATTCTCCTGCTCTATAAACGAATTTGCACGTGCCTGAAGTACTACGCTACTGTTTTGGGGTTGCTGCGGACCCTCTTGATAAATTGTTCCAAGTAAATCGCAGCTGGTGGCAGCTTAAAAGAAGGGGTGTAAAGTGTTGACCTATGGGGTGGCGTTGGCAGTGACGGAGCGGGTGTTATAAGTGTATTGCCCGGCCGCGGCCCGGAGTAATTATAATTCCCTCACTGCAGCGTGCCCAATAGCCAGCACACATCCAAGTGACCCGTCTGGCGACTGATTATCCTAGGTGCAGTTCCCTGACTGAACTGAGGGTAAGGGGGGCGCCAGAGAGCTGCAAGTTCCTAAGTGGAAGTGGGATAATTATAAATCCCTGCAGTTTACTGGGTCGGACGGCAGCAGCCGTCGTGTGTGTGCGCGTTTTCGTCACATTTGCGGCACGGAGGGATCACAAGCCGTGATACCCCGGGCTACCGTGTGGCAGACCGTGTGCACCGTTTCGTCACAAATGCGGCCTAGCGGGCCGGCCCAACCACCGTCTGCCCCATCTTGTGCATCCGCGACCGCGGCCTCTTCATCCTCTGTGACTGGGGGGACAGCAGTCAACCTGTTTTGAGACTCAGACCTGGCACCTCTTTATCCGCAACAGCCAGTCTGATTGGCAGGTCATCAGTTCATTTGGAAGTGGAAACACCAGCTGGTGTTGAGCGCTCTCCGACATCGAGGGCACCACCTTTGGATAAAGGCAACCTAACTTTTGCTCCTGCATCTTCCTCACAGACCGTCAGTTGTCCGGGGACTCCCTACTCATCCCCGTCTACACACAACAGCCAGCCCTCGGTCCCTCAGAGGAAGTAGAGGAGGAGGAGCTGTATGCGGAAGGGTTAACATCTGCAAGGTCCAGACGGTTGGCAGCACCAAGGCGGCTGGCATGGTAGGGTGGGGGAAAGGGATCAAACAGGGCACATGGTAGCAGCCAAACTAGTGAGGAAGTTGCAGGAGCCCAGGAAGAAGTGGAGGACAAACTGGCGATGGGCATGGAAGACTCATCAGATGAGGGAGACCTTGATCACATTTCTGTTGTGGTTGTGCGAGGTTGGGGGAGAGGGCAGAGGAAGGAAGCATGATTCATACCTCACCACCAACACAACAGGGACTTGGTGCTCCTGGATGCGCAAGACACATGAGTGCCTTCTTGCTGCACTACCTGCAACATGACCCTCGAATTGTCAGAATTCAAAATAATCCTGACTACTGGGTAGCCACACTGTTAGATCCCTGGTACAAAAGTAAATTTGCCGAAATAATTCCTGCCATAGAAAGGGATTCACGCATGCAGGAGTATCAACAGAGACTGTTGCAGAATCTTACATGTGCTTTTCCACAAAACACCAGTGGTGCACGTAGTGAATCTCACAGTTCTAACTTGCCAACTGAGGGAATGTCGAGTCTTCAGTACTCAAACCGTAACAGAAACACAGTATCTGCTGGTGTTAACAGCAATTTTGCGGAATCCTTTTTTAGCCCATCCTTTGCAAGGCCACAGGAGACAAGAAGTCAGACACAGAGTCAATGCCTAGAGACGATGGTACAGGAGTTTCTCCAACTGAACATGGAAGCCATGACTGTGTCACTGGATCCTCGCTCTTTTTGGGCTTCCAATCTGGATAAATGGCCGGAGCTCGCCACTCACGCCTTGGAGATCTTGTCATGCCCCGCAGCCAGCGTTCTCTATGAACGTGTGTTCAGCGCTGCTGGTGGTGTGCTGACAGATAAGCGCACGCGGCTGTCCACTGAGGATGTAGACAGACTCACGTTCATAAAGATGAACAAATCATGGATCCGCAAGGTCTTTTCTACCCTGTGTCATCCTGGGAAAAGTAAAAGCTTGAGGATTTGGTTAAATCAACTCACCAACCGTTTTAAGCTTTCAAATAACTAATAATTTTTAGCTGTATCTAGGCCGGAAAATAATTTTGGGCCTGTAGCAGTGTGTGGTACTCATTCTATTAGGCCATCTATACTAAGCTCCACCAGCTTTCAAATTAATAATAATTTTTGTTGTCTCTGAACGTATGTTCAGCGCTGCTGGTGGTGTGCTGAGTCTGCCAGATAAGCGCACGCAGCTGTCCACTGAGAATGTAGACAGACTCACGTTCACAAAGATGAACAAATCATGGATCCGCAAGGACTTTTCTACCCTTGTGTCATCCTGGGGAGAGTAAAAGCTAGAGGATTTGTTCAAATCACCTCACCAACCATTTTAAGCAACTCTGAGACAATTGATGCTACTTAAGTGGTGTCTGTGCCCCAAATTTTTGGAAAAAATGGAGACTCTTTTTTGAGTCCCCTTGCTGTGTTTTACGTGACGCTGGCATTGTCATTTACAGGTGGGTTGGGTCTTTCCCCACCCCCCTTTTAACTGTAAGAAACTACATACACTATGGCTTGGGGTAACACAGATGGTTGTGTGTGAAGAGCTGTTTACTCATATTATAGCCTGGGAATCAGATGTCTGCTCCGAAGCTTGAGTGTCTGCTAGCCAGCGGATTAGCCACCGGCTGTAGATCTAATTACAAATTTTTAACTGCATCTAGCCCAGACAATAATTTTGGGCCTAGTAGCAGTGTCTGATAGTCAGCCGAGTAGCCACCGGCTGTAGATCTAATTACAAATTTTTAACTGCATCTAGCCCAGACAATGATTTTGGGCCTAGTAGCAGTGTCTGCTAGTCAGCGGATTAACCCAGCTGTTAAGCAAGCTATACCACCTGTACTTTGGACACTAAATTTTTTCAAAGGAAATGCTTCGGGCCCCCGGGACAATCAGTGAAGTGCATCGGGGAGGCACCCCAAGGCACAGGGGATGTGACTGGCGGTAGGACGCCTTGCGGTGGACCGCCAAGCTCGATCCTTATAAAAACTTTTTAACTGCAGAAGCTTTACTGGATGCTACTGGAGCTGGAATTACTGTGGCTGCTGGCATGAGACTTGCCCTCCAATAGATCCTTGTAAAAGGATCATGACATGCCTATATCTGTGTCTCCCCCTCCTTTTACTCCTCCACCTCTTTTCTTTTCGCATGACTGTATGTACTTGTCACTTTTCCATGTGTTAGTTGTGTCTCCTGAGCAATTTGTCAGCTTTTGGACACCTTTGAAGTGTTTTCTATGTGTTTCTTTGTGTTTTGGTTTTCCTGCCATTGGTTTTAACAGTGTTCGACGAACAGTTCGTCGAACACACGGCTGTTCGGCGAACCGAACCAAACTCGAAAACTACAGGGGTGGCTCATCACTATTTGTAGCACTTAAATTTGCTTGCCTCTCAATACTGGAAAGCTTTTATCGTATTTTTCATACCATAAGATGCACCTAGGTTTTAGAGGAGGAAATTAGAAAGAAAAATTGAAGCAAAAAATGTGGTCAATTCTGTACTTAATATCCTTATCCTGGTATATATGGTCCCCTCATCTCCATCCTGGTATGCATGCCCCCCTCATCCCTACCCTTTTTTGTGGGGCACTCGGTCCCAGGCTGGGCAGTTCTTAAAGGGGAAGTGTCACGTAAGCAGTGACCCGGTCCGTGGCCCTTGGCGTCCAATAAGAATGTCAAAGATGAAAAGGATGAAGTAAAAGGGAATAAAGATGATGATCCAGTAGTTTGTGGGGAAATAAGTTTGTGACACCAGCCATGGTATAGGGCAATAAAGGTGCTAGCTGACGTTGCTTCAGAATCCGCTGGGGCTGTTGGTGATGCAGCAGAGTTGTTACAGCTCTCCACAGGTAGAGCTAGGCTCCAGGACAGCTGTATGTGTAAAAGATGATGATGGCGGTTGTAGTGCATTTCAGGTGACGCAGTAAATAAATCCAAGGACACAACGGAGTGAAGTCTTCTCAATTTTACTCACAGTTCTTCCAGTTACAATCCCCAGCCCGGGTGCTGTGTCCTCCAGGTCGGTGGTCCAGACAGCTCTCAGGTAAATTGGGGTACACTTTGTCAGAATCTACTTCAGATGTTCCTTTCCTGGTCGTCTCCCTGCGCTGGCTCCCGTCTTTCCTGCCCTGTGCCTTCACACACAATGTCCCAAGCCAGCAGCCTCGGATCTTGTCGGGCAATGTGCTCTAGGTCCCCTTGGTCCTATCTGGCTGCCTTTTCAGTGAATGTGTGCGGATGTGGTTGTAGCACATAAAGATACTGCAGCCTCCGGTTATCTAGCAGAGTCCTCAGTTTCTCCACTAGACTGGGGCCGGTCCCCTTACTGCAACCTGGTCCCTCCACCTGACTACGGTCAGCTTGGATTTGGGCCCCACGGATGGATTCCTCACTTCCCGTGCCCCTAGTACCCCTTCTTCTCTCTCACAGAAGCTTCTTTCTCCTCTCTCTACTGTCCCCTGGTCCAGGGAAGAGCTCCTCTCTGCAAGTCCCCAGCACCAACTGACTCCTCCAACCAACTGTCACTAACTGTCTGTGGTCTCACAGACCACTCACTGAGCTCCTCCCCTTCTTCTTTCTCCATCTACACCCTCTACCTAGCGCCTCCCGGGCCCTGAGAAGTCTGGTGTTGGATGTAAGTGTGTGGGTTCGAGGTGATGTCCCCTCCTTACCTAAGAGCTGAGCATCACACCTCCAACTGAGGTGCAGTACCTCTATGGCGACTGGACCTCAGGGGTGCCACATATGCATGGCCACTCTCATCCCTATGCTGGTGTGCATGGCCCCTCTATTCACTATTCTGGTGTGCATTGCCCCTCTCATCCCCATCCTGGTGTGCATGGCCCCCTCATCTCTATCCTGGCATGCATGGTATCCTCATCCCTATCCTGGTATACATGGATCTTCATCCCTATCCTGGTGTGCATGGCCCCCTTATCCCTAACCTCATATGCATGGCCTCCTCATCCTCATCCTGGTATGCATGTTCCCATAGTTTCTAGCCTGGTAGGTATGTCCTCCTTATCTCTAGCCTGGTAGGCATGTCCCACTCATCCCAATCCTGGTAGGAATGGTCCCCCTCATCCTCATCCTGGTATGCAGGTCTCCCATCTCTGTCCTGGTGTGCATGGTCCCATCCTTATCCTGGTATGATATGGCTCCATCCCCATCCTGGTATGCATGACCCCATCCTTATCCTGGTATAATTGTCCCCCATCTGCATTCTGGTATGCATGGCTCCCCCGGAAAAACATTAAAACAGCAAACTTTTACAATTACCTTCATGCACTACTTCATAGTTTCTTGTTCCGACGCCAGTAGCTGCTTTATGCTTGTAATCAGCACATGGCATAGATTTAATTTGCTGATTACAAGCCAATGAACAGCTGCCGGAATACTCTCTGCTCTGCCGGGACTATGTGCGTGGAGGGCAGTGAGTATTCATTGTTCACTCTTTAGTAGCGTGCACAGTGTCAGCCGCCGGCCCTGTAGCTTTTTTATATTTTATTTTACTTTTTTATTTTTTTTTACTATTACCTTCAGTATCTGTAGCTCTTCTAGTTTACCGCCTGACCACTTGTACCAAGAGAAGTGAGGTGTTTAATCAGTCATATCTATATGTACAGGTGCATTTTTTTTGTGAACACGTACACTGACATGTGTGATTGTCTAAAATTTACAGAAATACCGTTTTAACCCTGGAATAAGTGAAGAAGGGATGATGTTATATAATATGTGTGTACAACATTCTTTTCTTGGGGATGAAGTTATAATATACATACTTTGATTGCTAAAGAGTCTCATAGATAGAGATTGGTTCCTCAGTTAGTACAACCACACCCATTAGCAATGAAAATGGGGTAAAAATAGCTTACAACAAAATTATTTTATTATACACCTGCTGAAGGCCTACATGGCCAAAACCCGTTGTGTTTTTTATAACAAAAAATGTTTTAATGTTTTTATTGTTTTTATAAAATTTTGCATTTTACATAGCCAATAAAATATCATCTGATTTAACATCAGAGATACTTAGCTCTTTGGCTATATAACCCTCTTACTCCAAATTGGGTTAAGGATCCTCTGAAGGAAATGCCCTGATACTTCTTTATTCATTGTTTTCAGTTAATGATAGGCTAGTGCTCCACAACAGAACTGTGGGGGGGGTCTTCATTTGGTGCTCCGCTTAGCTATTCATTCATGGCTTCTGACAGGTTACTGATCTCTCAGTGACCCGTCCCCTATTTTACATAATGAATATTATATATATAAAAAAAAATCACCTCCTCCAAGATGTCACCGATAGATGCTTTGTCACCATCTAGTGGAGACATTTTTTTTTTCACTAGCAAGTCTGAGGTGCCTGTGCAGTGGCAGCTATCAGTGATCTGATAGATGCTACTGCGCAGACTCCAGCAGTGTCATCTTAAAGGAGGCAATTTTTTTTTCTTTGGCAACATGGCGCCACCGGCGCCTGCACAGTAGCAGATATTGGATCGCTGATAGCTGCTACTGCACTGGCGCAGCCAGTACCATTTTCAGACTATTTTTTTTTGCTCATGAATTAATGTATACCATCAAAACAATAATGAAATACACATTTTAGATGTGATGATGCTGCAACATAAACATTTTTTAAAAATATTTATAATATTCATTATGTAAAATAGTGGACAGGTTACTGAGGGATCAGTGACCTGTCAGAAGCCATACAGATGAATATCTAATCAGAGCACTGCATGAAGACCCCCCCAAAGCCCTGCCCCAAAGCAGGAGCATATCACTAAGTCAAAACTGAAAATAAACATTAAACATCAACCACAAGATGTATTTCATCACCCCAGGTATCATTTTATTCAGTATAACTGCGCCGGCCTGACACTGTCTGTAAGTTACTGTGCACAATCCTGCTGATAGGTTCCCTTTAAAAAAAATTGAATAAAATTTTGTAAAATATTCCTTTTTTGTAAGATCAATATTTTTAAAACATCTTCACTCATTTAGTATTGAGTTTGTGCACCATGCACAGAAATACATGCACTTACAAGCCTTAAGAAACTGTCACACTAAGCGAGATCACTAACGAGATCAAAAAAACGTCAGTGATTTTATGACGCAGCAGCGATCTCATTAGCGACGCAGCTGTGTGTGACATGTAGCGGCGATGTGGCCCCTACTGCGATGCCGCTGATCGCTCATGAACGTTCTGAGCCGTTTTTTGGTCGTTGGTGTCCCGCTGGTGAGCCTGAATCGCTGAGTGTGACACCCTTTATGAACGACTTTACCAGCGGCGCAGGCGGGACTAAGTTTTCCCAACAACCGCCGAGGTCGTTATACAGATCGCTGATCTCTGATGAGATCTTTGTGTTTGGAAGCTAACTAGCGACCACATAGCGATCGCACTAGCGATCTCGCCAGGTCGTGTCGTTGTCGTGATCGCTGGTGCGATCGTTAAGTGTGACAGTGCCTTTAGAATACTGCCAGTGAGGTTATTCATTTTTGTCTTTGGAATGTTCTGCCACACTGATCTACTGCTGGTAACTCCTTTGCAATTGCCAATTAACCCCTCTCTGACATTAGATGTACTATCCCGACCATAAAACCCGTGACAATCTGACCATGGACGGGATAGTACGTCATAGGCGATCAGCTGCGCTCCCAGAGGGAGCGCAGCTAATCGCCGCCGGGTGTTAGCTGATTATCACAGCTGACACCCGTGACTGTGTGTCAGGAGCGGTCACGGACCGCTCCCGACACATTAACCCCTTGCACACCGCGATCAAACATGATCGCGGTGTACTGGGGGCACAGGGGAGGATCGCGCAGGGTGGGGGCTCCCTACGCGCCCCCCTGAGACCCTCAGAGCAGCGCGATTTGATCGCGCTGTTCTGAGGGCTTCCTCCCTCCCAGGACCTGGATCCAAGATGGCGCCGGGGTCCTGGAGGGAGGCGGCTTCCTCAGTGCCTGCTGAGAGCAGGCACTGAGAAGCCTGCTGCACTGCCTGAGCGATCGCTGGTGTGACAGAGTGCTGTGCACACTGTCACACCAGCGATCTGATAAAATACAGTGATGTCCCACCCTGGGACAAAGTAAAAAAAGTTAAAAAAATAAAAATAAACAGGTTTTAAAAAAAAAATCCAAAATAAATAAAAAAAAAAAAAATATTCCCCAATAAATTCATTTCTTCCTGTAAATAAAAAAAATAAAACAATAAAAGTACACATATTTGGTATCGCCGCATTCGTAACTACCCACCCTATAAAACTGTCCCACTAGTTAACCCCTTTAGTGAACCCCTTAAAAAAAAAAAAAAAAAAACGCAAAAAATCAATGCTTTATCATCATACCGCCGAACAAAAAGTGGAATAACACGCGATCAAAAAGACCGATATAAAAAAACATGGTGCCGCTGAAAATGTCATCTTGTCCCGCAAAAAACGAGCCGTCATACAGCATCATCAGCGAAAAAATAAAAAAGTTATAGCTCGCAGAATAAAGCGATGCAAAAATAATTATTTTCTATATAAAATTGTTTTTATTCTATAAAAGCGCCAAAACATAAAAAAAATGATATAAATGAGGTATCGCCGTAATCGTACTGACCCAAAGAATAAAACTGCTTTATCAATTTTACCACACGCGGAACGGTATAAAACGCCTCCCCCAAAAGAAATTCATGAATTGCTGATTTTTATTCATTCTAACCTCCCAAAAATCGAAATAAAAAGCGATCAAAAAATGTCACGTGCTCAAAAAATAAGACCTCACATGACTCTGTGGGCCAAAATATGCAAAACTTATAGCTCTCAAAATGTGGCGATGCAAAAAAACTATTTTTGCAATAAAAAGCGTCTTTTAGCGTGACAGCTGCCAATCATAAAAACCCGCTATAAATAGTAAATCAAACCCCCTTTATCACCTCCTTAGTTAGGGAAAAATAATAAAATTTAAAAAAAAGTATTTATTTCCATTTTCCCATTAGGGTTAGGGTTGCGGCTAAAGTTAGGGTTAGGGTTGGCGCTAAAGTTAGGATTAGGGTTAGGGTTGGGATTAGGGGTGTGTTAGGGTTAGGTTTGTGGTTAGGGTTGGGACTAGGGTTAGGGGTGTGTTGGGGTTAGGGTTGGAGTTAGAATTGGGGGGTTTACGCTGTTTAGGCACATCAGGGGCTCTCCAAATGTGACATGGCGTCTGATCTCAATTCCAGCCAATTCTGCGTTGAAAAAGTCAAACGGTGCTCCTTCACTTCTGAGCTCTGCCATGCGTCCAAACAGTAGTTTATCCCCACATATGGGGTATCAGCGTACTCTGGACCCCAAGAGTTATTGTGCAATTTGTCCTATTTCTTCTGTTACCCTTGGGAAAATAAAAAACTGGGGGTGAAAATATCATTTTTGTACAAAAAAAAAATATTTTTTTGTTTTTACGGCTGTACATTATAAACTTCTGTGAAGCACTTGGGGCTTCATAGCGCTCACCACACATCTAGATAAGTTCCTTGTGGGGTCCATTTTCCAAAATGGGGTCACTTGTTGGGGATTTCCACTGTTTAGGCGCATCAGGGGCTCTCCAAATGCGACATGACGCCCCCAGACCATTCCATCAAAGTCTGCAATCCAAAACGTCACTACTTCCCTTCCGAGCCCCAACGTGTACCCATACAGTAGTTTTCTCCCACATATTGGGTATCAGTAGTGTTGAGCATTCCGATACTGCAAATATCGGGTATCGGCCGTATTAGCTGTATCGGAATTCCGATTCCGAGTTCCGATATTTTCGTCTTATCGGATACCGAATCGGGATTGTCACTGTCACTGTCAGTGTCCGTCGGTCGGGTCTGTCAGGAGTCAGCGGCACTTACCTGGCAGAAGATCTCCGGCGGTCACGTCCTGCACTGCTTCATGGCTGCAATCTTCTTTCCCCGGCGGTCACATGCAGTTTCTCGCGATAACTGCAGTGACTGCTGGGTAATCCCGGCCGTAAAGCAGTCAGTCCGATGACGTCACCGCCAGGGAAGCAGGTAATCAGCTGTGCTGCGTCGCGATGACAGGCTCTGCCTGTCATTGCGATGTAGCAGAGTTGGATCGTCGTGGGACTGTCGTTCTGGACTGCGTCGGACAGATGGTATACTGTTGGTTTGTTTTTTTTCTTTTTTTACAGGAGATCGATGGCGTCGCAGGAATGAGTGTATAATAAAAGAAATGAAAACTGTGTTGTCTCTTTTATTTCATTAAAATACTTTTTTCTTGCTTTGTCTTTTTTTATACATTTAATAACTTTGGGATTAATAATGGATCGGTGTCTTATTGACGCCTCTCCATTATTAACCGGGCTTATTGTCACCGTGCAATCAACGGTGACAATAACCCCTTATTACCCCGCTTGCCACCGCTACAGGGCAAGTGGGAAGAGCCGGGTAAAGTGCCACAATTGGCACATCTTTTGATGCGCCAAATGTGGGGCTGCTGTAGCCTGGTATTATCAGGCTGTTGAGGGCCAAAATCCATGGGCCTTGACAGTCTTTTAATACCAGGCCGCAGCAGTCTGCATTTTACTTGGCTGGTTAACAAAAATAGGGGGGATCCCCACGCCGTTTTTTTTTCGAGGGGATCCCCTATTTTTGTTAACCAGCCAAGCTAAGCAGACTGCTGTGGCCTGGTATTATCAGGCTTGCAAGGTCCATAGATATTGGATCCTTACCAGCCTGAAAATCCAGGCCTCAGCGGTCTGCTTCATCTGGCTGGTTAACAAAAATAGGGGGGACCCCACGTCAATTTTTTTCGAGGGGATCCCCTATTTTTTGTTAATCAGCCAAGATATGCAGACTGCTGTGGCCTGGTATTATCAGGCTGGCAAGGTCCATGGATCTTGGCTCCTTAACAGCCTGAAAATCCAGGCCTCAGCGGTCTGCTTCATCTGGCTGGTTAACAAAAATAGGGGGGACCCCACGCCAATTTTTTTCGAGGGGATCCCCTATTTTTGTTAATCAGCCAAGATATGCAGACTGCTGTGGCCTAGTATTATCAGGCTGGCAAGGTCCATGGATCTTGGCTCCTTAACAGCCTGAAAATCCAGGCCTCAGCGGTCTGCTTCATCTGGCTGGTTAACAAAAATAGGGGGGACCCCACGCCATTTTTTTTTCGAAGGGAACCCCTATTTTTGTTAATCAGTTCCCTCTGACGTCACTGATTGTGTCCCTGGCTGACCTGAAGTGAAAGTGGAAAGCAATCAATTAAGCTTTCCACTTAAGGGCCCGTCTCACATTGCGATATCGCTACCGAGATCACTGCTGAGTCACTAGTTTAGTGACGCAGCAGCGAGCTCACCAGCGATATCGCTGTGTGTGACATTCAGCGACGATCAGCCCCCCTGCCGGGTATCGCTGATCGTCGCTGAAATGTCAGGACCTTTTTTTGATCGCTGGTTTCCCGCTGACAGGCACACATCGCTGCGTGTGACAGGCGGGAGACCAGCGATCCGCTGGTAACCAAGGTACACAGCGGGTTTCCAGGCGCGGGGCTGTGCCTAGAAACCCGCTGTGTACCTTGGATACCAGCGCCCTGATGCAGGGAGCTGGTATCCAAGGTACACAGCGGGTTTCCAAGCGCTGCGCGGTGCCTGGAAACCCGCTGTGTACCTTGGTTACCAGCGGATCGCTGGTCTCCCGCCTGTCACACGCAGCGATGCGTGCCTGTCAGAGGGAAACCAGCGATCAAAAAAAGGTCCTGACATTTCTGCGACGATCAGCGATACCCGGCAGGGGGGCTGATCGTCGCTGAATGTCACACACAGCGATATCGCTGGTGAGCTCGCTGCTGCGTCACAAAACTAGTGACTCAGCAGCGATCTCGGTAGCGATATCGCTATGTGAGACGGGCCCTTAAGCGATGTTACCCGCAGTGTCGCTGTCCCAGATCGCTGCCTGAGCTGCCTGTTTGGCAGCTCAGCAGCGATCATGTAGCGATACACCAGCGATCCTGACAAGTGCATATCGTTGTCGGGATCGCTGGTGTATCGTTATGTGAGACCCAGCCTTTACTCTCCTGTCAGCCAGGAGAGGAACTCATTCATTTGGGGGTTTACTGTGAGGCTGCAGCATTAGCTGCGGTCCCTGCAGTAAACATTAACCCTTTCTGAAGGATTACACCGTGGGACCTGACTGTGCATGGGATAGGTAAGAATAATTTTGCTTTTTTATTTTATTTTTATTACAGGAAATGGTTTTAGCAGGTAAATAAAATATGGTCAAAAACTGTGTGATTATTTCATTAAACTTCTTTTTTATTAAAGTGTGTGTGTTTGATTTTTCTTTCATACAATAGGATTAATAATTGATAGTTGTCTAATTGACAGCTCTCAATTATTAACCTGGCTTAAAGTGACCTTTCAATTGCAAGGTCATTTTAACCCCTTATTAACCCATTCGCCACCGCTACAGGGCAATGGGAATAGACGGGCAAAGTGCCAGAAAGGGCAAATCTAATTAGAGATTTGCCCTTTCTGGGGTGTCTGGGGGCAGATGTTAAGTAGCCGGGGGGGCCAAAAATAATGGTCCTCTCTGGGCTATTATTATCTGCCCCCATTCACTGGCTTTGTCTGTCTGGTTGCGAAAATAGGGCGGGAGCCCACGCATTTTTTTTCAGCAATTTTACACCTCATATATATATATACATGTCATTGAATTTGTGACACATATATATATATATTTATATTTGTAGTTCATACACTTCTACATAGTATAATAGCCGCTAATTCAATTGCCGGCTTTTGTGAAAATGCAGAACCCGACATGAAATGACACTTGGTGTACATAGGGTTAACCATGTCTTTTCATGTCCTTTGCTATCTAATTTGCACAAACAATTAAATCAGACTATGTGTGCAAAATTTCACACCTGTAGGGGTTAATTAAAGGTGTAAATTCGTAGCAAAAGAGTCCGTTTTTTTTACAATGAATTTACACCTTTAATTAACCCCTACAGGTGTGAAATTTTGCACACATAGTCTGATTTAATTGTTTGTGCAAATCAGATAGCAAACGACATGAAAAGACATGGTTAACCCTATGTACACCAAGTGTCATTTCATGTCGGGTGCTTCTGTCTTTTCACTGAAGCCGGCTTTACCCGGCAATTGAATCAAAGGATATTTTACTATGTAGAAGTGTATAAACTATACATATATGTATATATATATGTCACAATGACATGTATATATATATATATGTATTCTATGTGTGTATATTTAGTGTTTACAAGGAAAGAATGGGGTTTTTTTAGTTGCGATATTTTGTTCCCATAGACTTACATGGGACTTCCGGTATCGGTATCGGGTATCGCCGATTTTTTAGTGATATCGGCGATACCATTCCGATTCCGATACTTTAGGATATCTTAAAGTATCGCTCAACTCTAGGTATCAGCGTACTCAGGACAAATTGGACAACAGCTTTTGGGGTCCAATTTGTCCTGTTACCCTTGTAAAAATAAAATATTGGGGCAAAAAAAATCATTTTTGCAAAAAAAAAAAAAAAGATTTTTTATTTTTACGGCTGTACGTTATAAACTTTAGTGAAACACCTGGGGATTCAAAGTTCTCACCACACATCTAGATAAGTTCCTTGAGGGGTCTAGTTTCCAAAATGGTGTCATTTATGGGGTTTCCACTGTTTAGGCAGATAAAGAGCTCTCCAAACACGACATGGCGTCCAGCCAATTCTGCGTTGAAAAAGTCAGACGGCGCTCCTTCCCTTCCAAACTCTGCCATGCACCCAAACAGTGGTTTACCCCCACATATGGGGTATCAGCGCACTCAGGACAAATTGCACAATAACTTTTTCAGTCTTGTTACCCTTGGAAAAATAAAAATTGGGGTGAAAAGATCATTTTTGTGGAAAAAATATAATTTTTAAATTTTACGGCTCTACGTTATAAACTTGTGTGAAGCACTTGGGGGTTCAAATTGCTCAACAAAGATCTAGATAAGTTCCTTAGGGGGTCTAGTTTCCAAAATGGGGTCATTTGTGGGGGGTTTCCACTGTTTAGGCACATCAGGGGCTCTCCAAATGCAACATGGCATCCAATCTCAATTCCAGCCAATTTTGGTTGGAAAAAGTCAAATGGTGCTCCTTCCATTCCGAGCTCTGCCGTGCGCCCAAACAGTGGTTCCCCCCCACATATGGGGTATCAGTGTACTCAGGACAAATTGTACAGCAACTTATGTGGTCCAATTTCTCCTGTTACCCTTGGGAAAATAATAAATTAGTGACTAAAAAATAATTTTTGTGGGAAAAAAATAGGATTTTTTATTTTCATGCCCGGGCATTATAAACTTGTGTGAAGCACTTGGGGATTCAAAGTGCTCACCAAAGATCTAGATAAGTTCCTTAGGGGGTCTAGTTTCCAAAATGGGGTCACTTGTGGGGGTTTCCACTGTTTAGGCTCATCTGGGGCACTGCAAACGGAACATGACCCCCATCAACGTCTGCATTCCAAAACGTTACTACTTCCTTTCCAAGCCCTGCCGTGCGCCCAAACAGTTTCCCCCCCACATATGGGGTATCAGCGTACTCAGGACAAATTGGACAACAACTTTTGGGGTCCAATATCCTTGGGAAAATTAAAAAATTTGGGACTAAAAAATCATTTTTGTGGAAAATTGTTTTTTTTTTTTTTCACACCCAGGCATTATAAACTTTTGTGAAACACTTGGGGGTTCAAAGTGCTCACAACAGATCTTAGATAAGTACCTTAGGGGTCTAGTTTCCAAAATGGTGTCACTTGTGGGGGTTTCCACTGTTTAAGCGCATCAGGGGCTCTCCAAACATGACATGGCGTCCAATCTCAATTCCAGCCAATTTTAGTTTGAAAAAGTCAAACGGCGCTCCTTCCCTTACGAGCTCTGCCGTGTGCCCAAACAGTGGTTTTCCCCACATATTGGGTATTGGCGTACTCAGGAGAAATTGAATAACAACTTTATTTGTCCATTTTCTCCTTTTACCCTTGTGAAAATAAAAAAAAAGTTTGTAAAAATCATTTTTGTGGCTAAAAAGTTAAATATTCATTTTTTCCCTCCACGTTGCTTTAGTTCCTGTGAAGCACCTGAAGGGTTAATAAACTTCTTGAATGTAGTTTTGAGTACCTTGAGGGGTGCAGTTTTTAGAATGGTGTCACTTTTGGGTATTTTCTGCCATATAGACCCCTCAAAGTGACTTCAAATGAGAAGTGGTCCCTAAAAAAAATGGCTTTGTAAATTTTGTTGTAAAAATGAGAAATCGCTGGTCAACTTTTAACTCTTATAACTTCCTAACAAAAAAAAATTTTGGTTCCAAAATTGTGCCGATGTAAAGTAGACATGTGGCAAATGTTATTTCTTAACTATTTTATGTGACATATTTCTCTGTTTTAAGGGAATAAAAATTCAAAGTTTGAAAATTGCAAAATTTTAAAAATTTTCGCCATATTTGCGTTTTTTTCAAAAATAAACGCAAGTTATATCGATGAAATTTTACTTCTAGCGTGAAGTAAAATATGTCACGAGAAAACAATCTCAGAATCGCGAATATCCGTTTGAAGCGTTCCAGAGTTATAACCTCATAAAGAGACAGTGGTCAGAATTGTAAAAATTGGCCCGGTCATTAACGTGCAAACCACCCTTGGGGGTGAAGGGGTTAATGATAAATCTATAGACACTGCAGACCATGGGCCTGGCAATCCGACTAAAGTTGCATGAATAATATCCAGTTTGGTGTTGTCACGTTTAAAAGTGTCTCCTGTGACACTCTGGAGATATTGCTGTATCATTGTTTCCTTGACCAAATCACTGTAACACTGAGCTGTTAGTTTGCCTGGAATGAAGGCTTAAGAGGTACGACTGCCACACATTATACAAGTCCACACCATAATCCTAGGAGTATTACAGGTGTAACATTTCTGAAGGCTTCTTTATGGCACGTGTTCTCTAGACCAATCTCCAACTATCATAGCATCCAAGACAAAAGTCAGACTTATTGTTGATGAGATTGGTTCTTCATTCCAGGCTCTATTTCCATCTTGCTTTGCATGATAGCCATTGAGAGCAGTGTTGTGAGGTCAATGTAGCTGGATGCCTGGCTTATAGTCTTATGTTTCCCTAACACATTTGATGGTTTGAGTTGACAATATTTGACACCTTAAGATTGGTTTGTGATGTCCAATTTTACTTACAGTACAAAATATGTCACTCCACACAATTCTTGCTGTCTGATGATATGTCCATGCAGAGGTTCATCTATGTGGACGGGTTGCTACCATTCCAGTTTGAGTTGTTCTCCCAACCACTGAGATATGCAATGAGAAAATCTTAGCTTAGGTGCTTTGCAATCTCTTGGAGTGATAAATCACAGTTTCTCACATTAAAGATCTAGTCCCTCTCAGTTTGTGATAAGCAGTGATGACTGCCACATTAATGAACAGAAGGAAACACACTATCATCCAGCAAGACTAGATCCGATTTTCAGGTTTCTATCTGACTTTTGAGAACCTCTCACATTTCACAGATTGCAGCTAGATGCTTCAAAATGTAAACATTTCAAATCTTACCAACACCTGCTATTTTCGTGATTTGCAGAACTTTAAAGCTTCTCTTTCTTAAGGTACTGCCACACTTAGTGATCTCGTTAGCGATCTTAATAACGACGCAAGCTAATGAGATCGTTTTTGTGATCGTTTTAATGTCTCTAGTAGCTTCCACACTTAGTGATCTCGTTAACGACTTAAAAGCGGTTAGCGATCTCATTAACGACTTTAACGGTCATTGCGATGTAAAAAACAGCGCACATCGCTCACAAAAGGTGCCAGACACAGCGATATAGGCTCACCAGCGGGACGCCAACGATCTAAATACGGTCCAGAACTCTAGTGAACGATCAGCGAGATCACAGCAGGGGCCACGTCGTTGCTACATGCCACACACGTTAGCGTCACGAACGAGATCGCTAAATAGTGACGTATTTTAGCGATCTCGTTAGCGACGCTGTTTAGTGTGGCATACCCTTTAGTGTTTCAATTTCAGTGTTTGGCACTGCCTTTCAATAAGTGCATTAATCTGGGCTGCATGCATTTGTTTCACAGATATCTTAATGTGTCTTGTAATGAAATTGACTATATAACTGTCTGTTATGCTGTTGTTTTGATCTATGAGCATAACTGAAAACATTTAATTTATAGACCCTGTCTTGGTAATTGATATGTGACCCATATAGAAAGCCCAGCCCTGGTTAGCTTCATCCCATTGCTGCTGGATGGTGATAAACTTTATAAGTTTACCCAATTCAGAGAATCTACATAATTACAAAACCAATAGATGGGAAGTTGCTGGAAAGGTCATAAAAAAACTTGTTGAGTAAAACAAACACCCTTTTTCCTGAGTGACAAAGCCCAAAAACATAATGGTGGGCCAATATCTATCTTTGATATTGGACTCCCTCTCATTTAATCTTGGATGAGTTGATGCATGAGCTAAGCAATGTTCCTATCCACAGTCCAGCATCCTAAGGCATCAAACAACCCACATGAGCCAGTTTGAAAAAAGTCCAAAATGACACAAAATAATTTGGTATTTGTGCCTTAAGATAAAATGAAATTCTCGAATCACACACAGGAGTTATTTAATTTCTTAAATTCTCACAGGCTTTAATGTAAGTATATATGTTGAATCATAAAATTAATCCCTATTTGTACATACTGCCTAATCGAAAGAGATAGCCACTAGTTTTTCTCTCTAAGCTTTTACCCAATGCTTATTAATACTCATATGTATAAGCCTACAAAATTATACCTCCACAAATATACTTCAAAAAAGGAAAAATGAGGTTTTTCAATATAAAAGCAATTTTTATTAAACAATTATTAAAAATGAATTTAAAATATTCATACATATACAAAAAAGTGGGGAACATATGCAATAAAGATATAAATAAAGCCTAATGAGGGTATTCATGCAAATGGTTAAATAAGGAATTCCTTACTAATAATTTCGGGAGAGAAAAAGGCTGCCCAAGTGTGCTATATATATCTACTATATGGTGCAGCATAAAGTTCTCCTCTTTAAATAACACCTCAGTAACCATGAATATACGCCTAGCTCATATATACATATATAAAAAACCAAGTGGTTTATAAGTTGTGCAAGCTAGAAAAGAGTGCCTAGTATATTATACAGTGCCTACAAGTAGTATTCAACCCCCTGCAGATTTAGCTGGTTTGATAAGATGCAAATAAGTTAGAGCCTTCAAACTGCAAACGAGAGTAGGATTTATTAACAGAAGCATAAATCTTACAAAACAAAAAGTTATGTTGCTCAGTTGAATTTTAATAAATTTTAAACATAAAAGTGTGGGTCAATTATTATACAACCCCTATGTTTAATATTTCGTGGAATAACCCTTGTTTGCAATTACAGCTAATAATCGTCTTTTATAAGACCTGATCAGGCCGGCACAGGTCTGTGGAGTTATCTTGGCCCACTCCTCCATGCAGATCTTCTCCAAGTTATCTAGGTTCTTTGGGTGTCTCATGTGGACTTTAATCTTGAGCTCCTTCCACAAGTTTTCAATTGGGTTAAGGTCAGGAGACTGACTAGGCCACTCCAACACCTTGACTTTTTCCCTCTTGAACCAGGCCTTGGTTTTCTTGGCTGTGTGCTTTGGGTCGTTGTCTTGTTGGAAGATGAAATTACGACCCATCTTAAGATCCTTGATGGAGGAGCGGAGGTTCTTGGCCAAAATCTCCAGGTAGGCCGTACTATCCATCCTCCCATGGATGCGGACCAGATGGCCAGGCCCCTTGGCTGAGAAACAGCCCCACAGCATGATGCTGCCACCACCATGCTTGACTGTAGGGATGGTATTCTTGGGGTCGTATGCAGTGCCATCCAGTCTCCAAACATCACGTGTGTGGTTGGCACCAAAGATCTCGATCTTGGTCTCATCAGACCATAGAACCTTGAACCAGTCTGTCTCAGAGTCCTCCAAGTGATCATGAGCAAACTGTAGACGAGCCTTGACATGACGCTTTGAAAGTAAAGGTACCTTACGGGCTCGTCTGGAACGGAGACCATTGCGGTGGAGTACGTTACTTATGGTATTGACTGAAACCAATGTCCCCACTGCCATGAGATCTTCCCGGAGCTCCTTCCTTGTTGTCCTTGGGTTAGCCTTGACTCTTCGGACAAGCCTGGCCTCGGCACGGGAGGAAACTTTCAAAGGCTGTCCAGGCCATGTAAGGCTAACAGTAGTTCCATAAGCCTTCCACTTACGGATGATGCTCCCAACAGTGGAGACAGGTAGGGCCAACTCCTTGGAAAGGGTTTTGTACCCCTTGCCAGCCTTGTGACCCTCCACGATCTTGTCTCTGATGGCCTTGGAATGCTCCTTTGTCTTTCCCATGTTGACCATGTATGAGTGCTGTTCACAAGTTTGGGGAGGGTCTTAAATAGTCAGAAAAGGCTGGCAAAAGAGATCATTAATCCACACATGTGAAGCTCATTATTCTTGGTGCCTGAACTACTTCTTAATACTTTAGGGGGACCAAACAGAATTCTTGTGGTTTGAAGGGTTGAATAATAAATGACACTCTGAATTAACTTTTAACGTTTTAAAAAAAAAAAAAAAATTAAAACAAAAATTTTTGCTGAAGTGCATTTCCCACTTCCAGGCTGATCTACAGTACAAATGTCACAATGCCAAGTTAATTCCGCATGTGTCAACCAGCTAAATCTGCAGGGGGTTGAATACTACTTGTAGGCACTGTATATAGCAGAACTAATGCCTATATCAAACATTTGCCCTGTTCAAAATGTGAGCCAATATGGCAAAAACTAAATAATGCTTGCAGGAAAAAAGCAGTTTCATGGCTGGCAAAAGGTTCCCATACCTCTAATCAGGCTGCAGCACCCCTGATGCGCGTTTTGCTAGTCGCTTCTTCCAGAGGGGACGTGCTCATTGCATATGTTCCCCGCTTTTTTGTAGGGGTGCTGCAGCCTGATTAGAGGTATGGGAAACCTTTTGCCAGCCATGAAACTGCTTTTTTCCTGCAAGCATTATTTAGTTTTTGCCATATTGGCTCACATTTTGAACAGGGCAAATGTTTGATATAGGCATTAGTTCTCCTATATATAATATACTAGGCACTCTTTTCTAGCTTGCACAACTTATAAACCACTTGGTTTTTTATATATGTATATATGAGCTAGGCGTATATTCATGGTTACTGAGGTGTTATTTAAAGAGAACTTTATGCTGCACCATATAGTAGATATATATAGCACACTGGGGCAGCCTTTTTCTCTCCCGAGATTATTAGTAAGGAATTCCTTATTTAACCATTTGCATGAATACCCTCATTAGGCTTTATTTATATCTTTATTGTATATGTTCCCCGCTTTTTTGTATATGTATGAATATTTTAAATTCATTTTTAATAATTCTTTAATAAAAATTACTTTTATATTGAAAAACCTCATTTTTCCTTTTTTGAAGTATACCAATTAGTGTTGAGCGATACTGCTCGATATCTAAAAATATCGGATCGGAATGGTATCGCCGATATCACTAAATATCGGCGATATCCGATTCCGATACCGGAAGTCCCATGTAAGTCTATGGGAACAAAATATCGCAACTAAAAAAACCCTTTATTTCCTTGTAAACACTAAATATACACACATAGAATACATATATATATATATATATATATATATGTATATATATATATACATGTCATTGTGACTAATATATATATATAATATATATTATATATATTATTATAATATATATACATATATGTATAGTTTATACACTTCTACATAGTAAAATATCCTCTGATTCAATTGCCGGGTAAAGCCGGCTTCTGTGAAAAGACAGAAGCACCCGACATGAAATGACACTTGGTGTACATAGGGTTAACCATGTCTTTTCATGTCGTTTGCAATCTGATTTGCACAAACAATTACATCAGTCTATGTGTGCAAAATTTCACACCTGTAGGGGTTAATTAAAGGTGTAAATTCGTTGTAAAAAAAACGACTTTTTTGCTACGAATTTACACCTTTAATTAACCCCTACAGGTGTGAAATTTTGCACACATAGACTGATGTAATTGTTTGTGCAAATCAGATAGCAAAGGACATGAAAAGACATGGTTAACCCTATGTGCACCAAGTGTCATTTCATGTCGGGTTCTGCATTTTCACAAAAGCCGTCAATTGAATTAGCGGCTATTATACCATGTAGAAGTGTATGAACTATAAATATAAATATATATATATGTGTCACAAATTCAATGACATGTATATATATATATATATATATGAGGTGTAAAATTGTTTAAAAAAAATGCGTGGGCTCCCGCCCTATTTTCGCAACCAGACAGACAAAGCCAGCGAATGGGGGCAGATAATAATAGCCCAGAGAGGGACCATTATTTTTGGCCCCCCCTGGCTACTAACATCTGCCCCCAGACACCCCAGAAAAGACAAATCTATAATTAGATTCGCCCTTTCTGGCACTTTGCCCGTCTATTCCCATTGCCCTGTAGCGGTGGCGAATGGGTTAATATGGGGTTAAAGCCACATTGCAATTGAAAGGTGACCTTAAGCCAGGTTAATAATTGAGAGCTGTCAATTAGACAACTATCAATTATTAATCCTATTGCAAGAAATAAAAATAAAACACACACACTTTAATTAAAAATCATTTTAATGAAATAAAGACACATGTTTTTGACCATCTTTTATTTGACTGCAAAAACCATTTCCTGTAATAAAAAAAAATAAAAAAGCAAAATTATTCTTACCTATCCCATGCACAGTCAGGTCCCACGGTGTAATCCTTCAGAAAGGGTTAATGTTTACTGCAGGGACCGCAGCTAATGCTGCAGCCTCACAGTAAACCCCCAAATGAATGAGTTCCTCTCCTGGCTGACAGGAGAGGAAGTGGAAAGCTTAATTGATTGCTTTCCACTTTCACTTCAGGTCAGCCAGGGACACAATCAGTGACGTCAGAGGGAACTGATTAACAAAAATAGGGGTTCCCTTCGAATAAAAAATGGCGTCGGGTCCCCCCTATTTTTGTTAACCAGCCTGATGAAGCAGACTGCTGAACAGTGGCGTACCGTGAATGAAGCAGACCAAGCAGCTGCTATGGGGCCCGGACAGGTGAGGGGGCCCTCGACGGTCGGGTAGCTGTGCTGACACAGTACTACCAGGGGGTCGGCGGGGGAGGGGGAGCGCAGCTCTTCTATATACTCACCCCTCCTGGTGCGGTCTCTGCAGCCCCTGCTCTTCTCCCACGGTCTCCGACGCCTGTGTTCAGCGGTCAGGTGGTACCGCTCATTACAGTCATGAATACGCACATATTCATGACTTTAATGAGCTGTCCCGCGTGACCGCTGAACACTGGCGGCGGAGACCGTGGGAGAAGAGCAGGGGCTGCACAGACCGCGCCGGCAGAAGGGTGAGTATAAGGGATATTTACCTGTCCCGTTCCACCGTTGCTCGCGTCCTCTTGCTGCAATGTTCAGGTCAGAGGGCGCGATGACGTCGCTAGTGCGCGCCGCGCCCTCTGCCTCATCATTCACTGCTGGAGGACCCCGAAGACAGCGGCACTCAGCAGTGGAGAGAGGACAGGTAAATATCTCAGGTGCCGGGGTCCTGAGCGAGCGGTGACATCGGCACCTGGTGTCACCCCCTGCTCAGGACACCGGCACCTGGCCCCCAGCGACGAAAGGTGAGTATGTCTTTTTTTTTTTTTTGGTTGCAGCAGCTGCGGCAGCATAAGGGCCTATACTATGGAGCATCTATGGGGGCACAATCTATGGGGGCATAATACATTTTTTTGTTTAATGTGTCCCCTCACTGTGCTGGCACTTTACATTTACAATGGCTCTGGGTTTTTTTTTTTTGGGGGGGCCCATTCAGTCTTTTGCTATGGGGCCCCATGATTTCTATGTACGCCCCTGCTGCTGAGGCATGGTATTTAAGGCTGTTAAGGAGCCAAGATCCATGGACCTTGCCAGCAGCGTCGGACTGGAGTACCTTGGGCCCACCAGAGAAAAAATATTCTTGGGGCCCACCATCATACTTCCCAACCTTTGAAGAAGGGAAAGAGGGACAAAGGCTGTGGCACGCTGTGCCTGCTGCAGCAAATTTTAGGCCATGCCACGTTGCACCACAGACTGTCAAGGAGTTGGTGGATGCTTTAGTACAGGTGTGGGAGGAGATCCCTCAGGAGACCATCCGTCGCGCTCATCAGGAGCATGCCCAGAAGTTGTAGGGAGGTCATACAGCATACCTTCCAAATTTTGAAGACAGGAAAGAGGGTTGAAGGCTGCGGCGCGCATAGCGCGCCGCTGCAAATTTTAAGCCACGCCCCGACCACACCCATTTCACAGCTAATCACACCCATATCCTCGCCCCAACCGTACCCATGCCGATACAGCTGACCCTCCGATGACGGTTGGGGGGCCCACTGCTGGCACCGGGCCCCCCAACGCCTGTTCAGGCCCCATAGCTTCTGGGCGGCAGAGCAGGAAGATCGATTCTCCCTGCTCTGCCGCAGAATGTAACTGTATCGGCGTGCTGTGCACGCCGATACAGTTACTGTAGCGTAGCTCCGGGTGGGCCCCCTCAGAGCGCGGGGCCCGGGGCCACCACCCCCTCTGCCCCGCGACCTATCCTTTCAAATCAGGGCCCACCACGCAGGAGCTGGGGCCCACCGGAGGTTTCTCCGGTGTCTCGGTGCCTCAGTCCAACCCTGCTTGCCAGCCTGATAATACCAGGCCACAGCAGTCTGCATATCTTGGCTGATTAACAAAAATAGGGGATCCCCTCGAAAAAAATTGGCGTGGGGTCCCCCCTATTTTTGTTAACCAGCCAGATGAAGCAGACCGCTGAGGCCTGGATTTTCAGGCTGTTAAGGAGCCAAGATCCATGGACCTTGCCAGCCTGATAATACCAGGCCACAGCAGTCTGCATATCTTGGCTGATTAACAAAAATAGGGGATCCCTTCGAAAAAAATTGGCGTGGGGTCCCCCCTATTTTTGTTAACCAGCCAGATGAAGCAGACCGCTGAGGCCTGGATTTTCAGGCTGTTAAGGAGCCAAGATCCATGGACCTTGCCAGCCTGATAATACCAGGCCACAGCAGTCTGCATATCTTGGCTGATTAACAAAAATATGGGATCCCCTCGAAAAAAATTGGCGTGGGGTCCCCCCTATTTTTGTTAACCAGCCAGATGAAGCAGACCGCAGAGGCCTGGATTTTCAGGCTGTTAAGGAGCCAAGATCCATGGACCTTGCCAGCCTGATAATACCAGGCCACAGCAGTCTGCATATCTTGGCTGATTAACAAAAATAGGGGATCCCTTCAAAAAAAATTGGCGTGGGGTCCCCCTATTTTTGTTAACCAGCCAGATGAAGCAGACCGCTGAGGCCTGGTTTTTCAGGCTGGTAAGGATCCAATATCCATGGACCTTGCAAGCCTGATAATACCAGGCCACAACAGTCTGCTTAGCTTGGCTGGTTAACAAAAATAGGGGATCCCCTCAAAAAAAAAACGGCGTAGGGGTCCCCCTATTTTTGTTAACCAGCCAAGTAAAATGCAGACTGCTGCGGCCTGGTATTAAAAGACTGTCAAGGCCCATGGATTTTGGCCCTCAACAGCCTGATAATACCAGGCTACAGCAGCCCCACATTTGGCGCATCAAAAGATGTGCCAATTGTGGCACTTTACCCGGCTCTTCCCACTGCCCTGTAGCGGTGGCAAGTGGGGTAATAAGGGGTTAATGTCACCGTTGATTGCACGGTGACAATAAGCCCGGTTAATAATGGAGAGGTGTCAATAAGACACCGATCCATTATTAATCCCAAAGTTATTAAATGTATAAAAAAAAGACAAAGCAAGAAAAAAGTCTTTTAATGAAATAAAAGAGACAACACAGTTTTCATAAATTTTATTATACACTCATTCCTGCGACGCCATCGATCTCCTGTAAAAAAAGAAAAAAAACAAACCAACAGTATACCACCTGTCCGACGCAGTCCATAGTAACGACAGTCCCACGACGATCCAGCTCTGCTACATCGCAATGACAGGCAGAGCCTGTCATCGCGACGCAGCACAGCTGATTACCTGCTTCCCCGGCGGTGACGTCATCGGACTGACTGCTTTACGGCCGGGATTACCAAGCAGTCACTGCAGTTATCGCGAGAAACTGCATGTGACCGCCGGGGAAAGATGATGGCGGCCATGAAGCAGTCCAGCCCGTGACCGCCGGAGATCTTCTGCCAGGTAAGTGCCGCTGACTCCTGACAGACCCGACCGACGGACACTGACAGTGACAGTGACAATCCCGATTCCGGTATCCGATAAGACGAAAATATCGGAACTAAGTATCGAAAGGTCGATAGAGCTAATATCGGCCGATACCCGATACTTGCGGTATCGTATCGCTCAACACTAATACCAATGCTTATTAAGTGTAATCCGGATGTAGAAGTAGAAATTCCAGGAAGAGGAGGCTTGTCAGTCTGTTCCTGGTTTCCCCTTTATCTAGTTGCAATAAGTAATAATAGAGACTAGAGCCTTTAGAAATGTCACAGGATGCTGGTACATATGAGGCATGCTGAGAAGTGAAGTAAAGGATCTTACATAATGTATCTTGCAGTGTTAATAGATTGCTGATGAAGAACTGCTCACTGAGTGAATGTTAAGTTACAGAAAACAAAATTAGCTTTAAAAGATAAAAGTTGATTTCATTTTTTTCCATAAGTGAACAGTGCAGGTAAAACTAAGAAATTTTGTCATATATCACAGCAGAGAAATCCACTTCCTTCTCTCCCTTGATCATTCATGCTCAGATCATATATAAAATCTGTCTTCGCCAATACAGATTTTCCCATTAGGACGGACTCCAACTAGCGATGAATACAGACGAGTGCTGTGCGATAAAACATCGCATAGCACTCGGTCCAGTATTATTATGTGGGGCAGCTCCTATCACGGTTTTTTTTCTCAGCCATATTCTACATGTTAGTGAAATCGCAGCATGCTGCAATTGTCACCGACACGTGGCCAACTCTTAGCACACTCGCACCCATATAAGTCTATGGGTGCAAGTGACACAACGCACATCACTCGGATATCATCCAAGTGCTGTGCAATATACGCTGACCCCTACAATGGAGGCAATAGAGAAATTAGTTTCTCTGCCTCCTCCGCAACTGTGCTCCAATCCTCTCTGTGCGAGAGGCTCGGAGCACAGTAGCATGACACTCGACTGCCGCTCGCATCAGATGCCATATGCTAGTGTGAACCCGGCCTTACTGAGATGGGAGCTAGTGCTCATAAACTTCTAGAGAGCGGTAACTGTTATTCCAGAACTTGCCGAATAATGTCCGTGTCTGTGGCAAGTTCCTTACTCCTTCTCCCACACCTCTCCTTAGAATTGGAAAAGCACCAACTGTCATCTTCTGTCAGAGAGGTAATTAGTAGCTTGAAAGTCTATATTCACTGAAAACAGTTTAGTGCCATGAACTGATAATGTAAGATCAATCCTGGAGGAAAAAAGGTATATTTTTCTAATAGGAAATTTTAAAATGGAGCTTATTTTCATGTGCACTGTTGATTTATGAAATGCTGATTAGCTGTAAACCTTGCATTTGGCAACATTGCTACTCAGTATGACTTTTACCAATTGATAATTCTAGTTATACCCTTATAATACAATTTTAGATTTATAGCTTGTGGTATGTTGGGAAATAATTCCTAGCATAAAAGGTTAGTGCTCTTTTTTGACTCCATGAGAGGCAAAGCAGTCAATCAAAATTTGCTTCTCAATTCTAAGTTTATAAAAGGTCGATGGTTTATCGAGACATAACTCAGTGATTGGCAGGTCCACAATCTTCACAGCTCATTTAGACTGTTTATCTAAAAGTCCACATTTCTTCATTTTTCTTGATTACATTTTACTGGACATGTTTATTGCTTCAACATTTAGAAATTGTAAGTTCTAAATCAAACCTTTTCTACTTTTGACTTAAGTAGGTTGAATAATTTATTGATTTAGACTCTTTTTTGCCTCAATCAACTGTGAGAAGTGGCCAATATGAAATGGCGTGTGGTTAGCCAGAAAGGGGAATGATCTCCAATGTTACAACATTTGACAAAATGTTGGCATAAATTGCAGCAAAATAAGCTAACATTTAGGTGGTGTAAACTTAGACAAATCACAGGATGCATCAAATGTAGATTCACTGTTTGAAAAGATTTATAGTTGGAGTATTGCTGTATTACAAATAGATCACTGTAAGAGTTCTGTACTTTGGCAAAAATATATTAAATATAACTTTTTTTGTTTAATAAAAAATGCCAAAAAGTAAACTTAAACAAAACCATTCCCATCAGATACATATAATGTAGACAAAAAGAGAAAAGTCAGGGGGAAGTGCCTAGCCCTGCTGTACTACTGAGCAGCCCTTCCTGGTAGCGGAGGTTGGCACTCTATTCCTGCACAGTTAACACTCCCACTCCTCGGTGGCTCACACTGCTGGCCCTAGAAGAGAAAATGAAGGGAGCAGTCCAGCTTCTGTAGAAAGTGCAATTCTTTATTCAATCCAAAAATAAAATCGTCACATAACATGTCCTCCAAATGCAAAAAGCGGAGAGTATGCACTACCAGCTGTACCAGCAACGCGTTTCGACCTTAGATGGTCTTTGTCTCTCAAGGTTCATCAGAAGTGAGATAATGGTACACATAAAAGGAAAAGGACTACTTAGCTGTCAGTTGTCCATGTAATACTGGATGACATAATGTCCATAAGATCTAGAGCTTTTCTATTTTTTCTACCTTTTTATGTATCTGATGGTGGTGGTTTTGTCTAAGTTCACTCTTTGGTGTCTTTTATGAAACAAATAAAAGATATATGTTATTATATTTTGTCAAATTACAGAGCTCTTACGGTGATTGATACATCAAATGTATCTAAAAGGATGACCTATATCTCTTCATTTATACAAATAGATAAATCGACAAAAGTGAAGATATTGCTCTGGTCATACTCATGGTTTATGCGGCTGCTCTGCCTAATTCTGTTGGAATTAATTAATGGTGGTCAGATAAATTGAAAAACATTAGAATTCATAACAATTGAGTTTAATGATTAATGGCTAAAACAGTTTAACCCCTTAATGACCAAGCCATTTTGTAGGTTAAAGACCAGGCCAATTTTTACAATTCTGACCACTGTCTCTTTATGAGGTTATAACTCTGGAACGCTTCTACGGATCTTGGCGATTCTGAGACTGTTTTCTCGTGACATATTGTACTTCATGATAGTGGTAAAATTTCTTCAATATAACTTGCGTTTTTTTATGAAAAAAATGGAAATATGGCAAAAATTTTGAAAATTTTGCAATTTTCAAACTTTTAATTTTTATGCCATTAAATCAGAGAGATATGTCACAAAAATTAGTTAATAAATAACATTTCCCACATGTCTACTTTACATCAGCACAATTTTGGAACCAAAATTTTTTTTTGTTACGAAGTTATAAGTGTTAAAAGTTGACCAGCAATTTCTCAATTTTCCAACAAAATTTACAAAACCATTTTTTTAGGGACCACCTCACATTTGAAGTGAATTTGAGGGGTCATATATGACAGAAAATACCCAAAAGTGACACCATTCTAAAAACTGCACCCCTCAACGTGTTCAAAGCCACATTCAAGAAGTTTATTAACCCTTTAGGTACTTCACAAGAATTGAAGCAATGTGGAAGGAAAAAATGAACATTTAACTTTTTTTCCCAAAATTTTTCTTTCGACACAATTTTTTAAAATTTTGTCAAGGGTATCAGGAGAAAATGAACCACAATATTTGTTGTACAATTTCTCCAGAGTACACCGATATACCATGTGTGGGGGTAAACCACTATTTGGGCGCATGGCAGAGCTCGGAATGGAAGCAGCGCCATTTGACTTTTTTGGCTGGAATTGAGATTGGACGCCATGTCGCATTTGGAGAGTCCCTGTGTGCCTAAACAGTGGAAACCCCCCACAAGTGACCCCATTTTGGAAACTGGACCCCTCAAGGAACTCATCTAAATGTGTTGTGAGAGCTTTTAACCCCCAAGGGCTTCACAGAAGGTTATAACGTAGAGCCGTAAAATTAAAAAATCATATTTTTTCCACAAAAATGATCTTTTCATCCCAATTATTATTTTCCAAAGGATAATAGGACCACAAAAGTTATTGGGCAATTAGTCCTGAGTACGCTGATACCCCATATGTGGGGGTAAACCACTATTTGGGCGCATGGCAGAGCTCGGAAGGGAAGCAGCGCCATTTGACTTTTTTGGCTGGAATTGAGATTGGACGCCATGTCGCATTTGGAGAGTCCCTGTGTGCCTAAACAGTGGAAACCCCCCACAAGTGACCCCATTTTGGAAATTAGACCCCAGAAGGAACTTATCTAAATGTGTTGTGAGAGCTTTTAACCCCAAGCGCTTCACAGAAGGTTATAACGTAGAGCCGTAAATTAAAAAATCATATTTTTTCCACAAAAATGATCTTTTCATCCCAATTTTTATTTTCAAAAGGACCCCAAAATTTATTGTGCAATTAGTCCTGAGTACGCTGATACCCCATAGGTGGGGTTAAACCACTATTTGGGCGCATGGCAGAGCTCGGAAGGGAAGCAGCGCCATTTGACTTTTTTGGCTGGAATTGAGATTGGATGCCATGTCGTATTTGGAGAGTCCCTGTGTGCCGAAACAGTGGAAACCCCCCACAAGTGACCCCATTTTGGAAACTAGACCCCCCAAGGAACTTATATAGATGTGTGGTGAGAGCTTTGAACCCCCAAGGGCTTCACAGAAGGTTATAACGTAGAGCAGTAAAATTAAAAAATCATATCTTTTCCACAAAAATGATCTTTCCACCCCCAATTGTTATTTTCCAAAGGGTAACAGGACCCCAAAAGTTATTGTGCAATTTGTCCTGAGTACGCTGATACCCCATATGTGGGGGGAAACCACTATTTTGACGCATGGCAGAGCTCGAAAGGGAAGTAGCGCCTTTTTCAAATGCAGACTTTGATGGAATGGTCTGTGGGTGTCATGTCACGTTTGGATAGCCCCTGATGTGCCTAAACAGTAGAAACCCCCCACAAGTGACTCCATTTTGGAAACTAGACCCCCCAAGGAACTTTTCTAGATGTGTGGTGAGCACTTTGAACCCCCAAGTGCTTCACAGAAGTTTATAACGTAGAGCCGTGAAAATAAAAAAATCATATTTTTTTCCACAAAAATAACCTTTTTGCCCCAAATTTTTATTTTTATAATGGTAACAGGAGAAATAGGACCCCAAAAGCTATTGTGCAATTTGTCCTGAGTACGCTGATATCCCATATGTGGGGGGGAACCACTATTTTGACGCATGGCAGAGCTCGAAAGGGAAGTAGCGCCTTTTTCAAATGCAGACTTTGATGGAATGGTCTGTGGGTGTCATGTCACGTTTGGATAGCCCCTGATGTGCCTAAACAGTAGAAACCCCCCACAAGTGACTCCATTTTGGAAACTAGACCCCCCAAGGAACTTTTCTAGATGTGTGGTCAACACTTTGAACCCCCAAGGGCTTCACAGAAGTTTATAACGTAGAGCCGTGAAAATAAAAAAAATCATATTTTTTTCCACAAAAATGACCTTTTTGCCCCCAAATTTTTATTTTTATAAGGGTAACAGGAGAAATAGGACCCCAAAAGCTATTGTGCATTTTGTCCTGAGTACGCTGATACCACATATGCGGGGGGGAACCACTGTGATCGCCTTACTGCGATCTTTGTGAGACACAATGAACAAATCTACCAAAGGTGAAGAATTGGTTTTCTTTTTTACGCCGTTCCTCGTGCGCTATTAGTGATTTGGCGACTTTATTCTTCGGATCGGTGCGATTACAGCGATACCAGATTTTCACCCTTTTTTCATGTTTAGCTTCTGTCACACTCTAAAAGATGCTTTTTTTTGGAATAATTTTTTGTAAGAATTTTTTGCATCGCAGTATTTTGAGAGCTATAATTTTTCCATATTTCGGCCGACAGAGTTATCTGTGGGCTTATTTTTTGCGGGACGAGCTGACGTATTTATTGGTACCATATTCGGGCACATAACGTTTTTTGATCGCTTCCTATTCCGATTTTTGTGGAAGCAGAATGAACAAAAACCAGCAATTCAGGAATTGTTTTTTTTTTTATTTTTGTTCCCCCGTTCCGCGTGTGGTAAAATTGATAAAGCAGCTTTATTCTTCGGGTCACTAGATTACAGCGATACCTCATTTATATATTTTTTTTATGTTTTGGTGTTTTTTACACAATAAAGAATTTTATAGAAAAAATAATTATTTTTGCATCAGTTTATTCCGCGAGCTATAACTTTTTTATTTTTTCGCTAATGATGCTATATAGTGGCTTGTTTTTTGCGGGACAAGATGACGTTTTCAGCGGTACCATGATTATTTATATCTGACTTTTTGATCGCGTGTTATTGCACTTTTTCCAAGCGGTATAATGATACCGCTTGGAAAAAGTATAATTTACTACTTTTTTTTTTTTTTTTACGGCTTTCACTGAAGGGGTTAACTAGGGTTATGCTTTTATAGATGGGATTTTTACGGACATGGCGATACCTAACGTGTATTTTTTTTGTTTTTTATTTTTTTTATTACATGAGAATGTGTATTTTTTAGGGGATTTTTTTAAAATTATTTTTTAATATTTTTTTTACAATTTTTTTTAAAAAATGATTTTTTTCAACTAGTCCCTTTATGGGACTTTCACTTTTTTTACTTTTGATTGCAGTTACAATGCATTGCAATGCTCTGGCATTGCAATGCATTGCAACTATAGTGGAAGCTGCTGTGACATGATCACAGCAGCTTCCCGTAGCTAAATGACCCGGAGGTTGTCATGACAACCCCCGGGTCATCAAGGCAGAGATCGGGCCCTGCGATTACATTGCTGGGACGCTGATCTGAGGCAGAGGGAGCTCCCGACCCTCTGCCTCCCCCCCTGAGCTCTGCGATCGCGCTGGATCGCAGCAGTCAGGGGGTTAACAGCCAGGGGCGGTGGGGGCTCCGCTCCTGGCTGTCAGTGCAGGAAGCCTGGCCACTGCAGCGTCGGCTCCTGTACTGATCGCGCTGGGGAAGCTGAAATTTCAGCTTCTCCTGCGCGATCGCTGCTGTGTTTGGTCAGTCAGATTGACTGACCAAGCACAGCGCTGTGGGTGCGGGGACCGACGGCAAAGGTCCCTGCACCGCTTGCCGTGCCTGTCAGCTGTCTGTGACAGCTGTCGGCACTGATCTACCACTGCGTGTTTACACGCAGTGGTAGATCAAAGGCATGACGTGCAGAGTCAGTCCTGGTGCCGGAACTGGCACCTTGCCATGACGGACTCTGCACGTCAGTGGACATTAAGGGGTTAAACATATTTGTATATCTACAGAGATGGTCTGAATTATTTTCCAGGCTCTTGATTGACACCAAATTATTATTATTATTACACATTTTTATAGCGCCATTTATTCCATGGCGCTTTACATGTGAAAAGGGGCAAATATAGACAATTACAATAAACGTGAGCAATACAAGGCTCACACAAGTACAATAGGAGAGAGGACCCTACCTCTTGAAGCTCATCAAAAGAATGCCAAGAGTGTGCAAAGCAGTCATCAAAGCAAAAGGTGGCTACTTTGAAGAACCTAGAATATAAGACTTATTTTCAGTTGTTTCACACTTTTTTGTTAAGTATATAATTCCACATGTGTTAATTCATAGTTTCGATGCCTTCAGTGTGAATTTACAATTTTCATAGTCATGAAAATACAGAAAAATCTTTAAATGAGAAGGTGTGTCCAAACTTTTGGTCTGTACTGTATATATGTTGGAAAAAAAAATCCCCTTCTGCAGGCTGGTGCCGGTTGTGGCGCCTGCGCTGCAGCATGATCACATCTATAATGTGTATATAATTCATTGGTATCGCAATTTTTATTATATCGAGTGTGTTTTTGCCTTTTTACCTGACCATCATTGAATTTCAGGCAGGATGTAGTAGACAGGATAAAATTTAATATCATACATGTTACTGATGCATAAGTTGAGTTTCTATAATATAATGTTAAGTTAAGGTATGTGCACACATTGCAGATTGGGCTGTGGAATTTTCTGAGGAGATTCTGCCTCTCTTGGCAGAAAACGCATGTCAAGATCCACATGTTTTTCATGCATTTTTTATGCAGATTTTGTGTGGATTTTTTGCAGATTGGCATGCGTTTTTTGCCCTGTGGATTTCATTAATTCAATGGGTGTAGGAACACAGCGGATCCGGAAAAAGAAATGACATGCTGCGGAAAATAAACCGCTGCGGAATCAGTGTGGAATTTTCCGCAGCATATGCACAGCAGATTTTTTTCCCTTTTAATAACATTGATTGCTCAAACACTTGGGGATCTGCTGCAATTCCGTGCAGAAAATCCGCTGGGATCCACAACAAATCAGCAATGTGTGTATATACCCTTTAATGTTCATATACATCTGCAGACTACAGCAGTTATCCAGGTTCCAAATTCATTTGCGTCAGTATATGTGCAGCTGCCACCTGATAATAGTTTTATTTTCACTGGTGCTTGAGTTTCTTTTAGTCTCTTATGAGCCTCTGAATGCTGAAATGGAGATCAGATGTCTCTGTTCAGACTGCTTGATGAGCTTGTGTTGGGTTTATGCTGATATTCAGCAACTAGGATGATTCACACAGACGATAGTTCTTATTATTTAGAATCCTGTTTTATAATGAGTGCAATACTGTCTGTATACGATCAATAGTTTATTTGGCATAAACTTTTTCCTATACTGTCATTTCCAGAATCGGATGCTGTAAAACTCAAAATAATTGCATCCATTACAAAGGAATTTAAAAAATAAACATACAATTTGGAACCATATGAGACCTGTGTTGAGGATGGAGCAATAGAGGAAATTTTATTCATACATGAGAATATGTATGGAATTGAAAAAATGTTTCCAACCTGATAACATATACGTATAATATATATATTATATTTTATATATATATATATATGGAGGGCACTGTGCTCTTAGGAACCTTGAGTACTGCAGAAATTCTTTTGTAACCTTGTCCAGATACAGTATGTGCCTTGCCACAATTTTGTCTTTGATCTCCTTGGCCAATTCCTTTGACCTCATGATTTTCATTTGGTCTGACATGCACTGTGAGCTGTGAGGTCTTATATAGACAGGTGTGTGCCTTTACAAATCAAGTCCTATCAGTTTAATTAAACAAAGCTGGACTCCAATGAAGGAGTAGAACCATCTCAAGGAGAATCACAAGGAAATGGACAGCATGTGACTTAAATATGAGTGTCTGAGTAAAGGGTCTGAATACTTATGACCATGTGATACTTCAGTTTTTCTTTTTTAAAACATTTTTAAAAATTTCTACATTTCTGATTTTTATCAGGCAAGAAAGGGTGCAGAGTGTACATTAATGAGAAAAAATGAACTTTTTTGCATTTACCAAATGGCTGCAATGAAACAAATAGTGAAAAATTTAACGGGGTCTGAATACTTTCCGCACCCAATGTATATATATATGTATATATTTATATATAAACCTTCTACTCACCCCCAGTGGGGGTGGTCTTTGTTGTCCTTTTACCTTCTCGGGTCCTCTATCAGAGGCTTGGGAGTTTGAGAATTCTGCGCAGTATCTTAGTTGTTCCCAGCATTGCGCTTTTCTGGACAGAGAGCTCAGATGTATGTCCTTCTATCTGGAATCACTGTTGCCTTCACCTTCTCCAGTTCTTCTTTGAGGCCCTGGTACTTCTCCAGCTTCTCATATTCTTTCTTTCTGATGTTGCTGTCACTTGGCACTGCCACATCTTTTATCAATGATGTCTTCTGATCCTTGTCTACTATCAGAATGTCTCGTTGGTTAGCCAATGCCTGCTTATCTGTCTAGGTCTTGAATTCCACAGGATTTTAGCCCTTTCATTCTCCACCACTTTCTCTGGGGTCTCCCACCTGGACTTAGGGGGACTTAGCCCATATGCTGTGCAGATGTTCCTCTATACAATTCCTGCTACTTGGTTGTGGCATTTGGTATACGCTGTTCCTGCTTGCATTTTGCATCCTGCCACTATGTGTTGGACTGTTTCTGAGGTTTCTTTTCATAGTCTGCACCTTGTGTCTTGTATTGTGTGGTAGATTCCTGGTTATAAGGATCTGGTACTTAGTGCTTGCTCTTTTGCTGCTATGATAAGTGCCTCTATGCTGTCTTGGAGTCCATCTTTCTCCAGCCATTGGTAGGATTTCTCCATATCAGCCACATCCTTTATCTGTTGATGGTACATCCCATGCAGTGGCATGTCTTGCCATGGCGCTTCATGTTCCTTTCCAGATCTGTTGTTGCTGCCTTAGAATTTCTCTCAACATCTCATCTTTTGGGTTTCCATTTTTCTGATGTATTCCTGGATACTCCAAATTAGTGTTAGGCACGGGGTGGATCTCGGGCGCTGTCTTGCCCTGCGGTCCTCCATTTCAGGTCCAGCCGCTGCAGGTCCTGCTCAGTGTGGACGTTGGTCCGAGTGTCTTGCTTGGGTCCGTGGTGTGCCTTTGGTTGCTGCTGGCTCTCCAGCCAAGTCTATGGTAACCAGTGTTATACAGGTGCAGCCTCACGTTCTGGGCTCTAAGTTCAGTAATCACCTTACTTACTGTGTTCTGTTCACACTGCGTGGAGTAACACAGTCGTGTTTAGGTGTATGCTTGCCATGTGTTCCGCTATTGTTCACTAGCAGCAGTTTTCCATCTCTGCACAGTGGACCCCAGGTTGCGATTGCACTTTCTTACTCATCTTTATTTAGTGCAATCCGCCAACACTAACACTTAGTCTAAAGCTTGATAATACATTACCCCAAATAAAGCAGAACTAAAAGCAGGAAATCATCAAATGCTATAGAAAGAAAATAGCAGGTAATCATTGCCTAATTGTTCTTATAAGCAAGACCATGGCTTGATGTCTGCTTTCAGGTAGAGATGAGTAATTTATAATCATCCTACAGTTTCAGTAGAATGTAGAATATGGATTATAGGAGTTATTACATCATTCTTTAAATATAATTTATATTGCTTGTACTCAACACACAAGTTTTTTTGTATTTTTTTAATCTCAAATGTAATATTGTTTTCCCCAAAGAACATGATTACTGCACTGTAACATCTGTGCCAGTTTTTGCTTCAGCTTCTAGGAGGCACTGCACCTTTGTTGTGGGTGATACTTGGCATCATCAATCCATTTTTATTCCTGGGACTTGTGGCTGTGGCCAGTCCAGAATGGGGTTAATCCTGTTAGATTTGATTTAGTCCTGATATTAGCACTGAATAGGAGTGCTCAATATATTACCCCCTGAGAGCCAGTTTCCACTGCCAGTCAATATTTGTGCTACCTGGCTTTAACCGTGTTCTGTGCATCTGTTGTTTCATCCTGACTAGTTATCCTGTTCTCAAACCATGGCTACTTTACTGACATTTTCCCTGCCTGGTGATTTTATATCACCTGTACTTCCTGGTCTTGACCCGGCTAGCTGACTAGCCTTCTTGCCAGCTTGCACCACCAAACAGCAGCTGACTCTGTCGCTCTAGCCCAGGGACCTCTGTGCAAGTCCAGATCTATGTACAGCGGTTAAAAAGTGAAGGCCAGGGCAAACACGGGGTCTTGGAAAGAGGAGCAGCTATCACCAAACTTGTTTATGGTAGCCATTTTAGAGCTGCCACCATCACCAGAGCTGCCACCTCACCACCACAGAACTGCCACACCTCCGACCTTCTGTCTCTTCCCCATTATCCCGTAGAATGTAAGTCCACAAGGACAGGGTCCTCTCCCCTCTGTACCAGTCTGTCATTGTAAATTTGTTTACTGTAAACGATATCTATAACTTTGTGTGTAACCCCTTCTCATGTACAGCACCATGGAATTAATGGAGCAATATATAAATAATAATAATAATAATAATAATAATAATAAATAATTAATTCCTGAAAAAACCCTGAAGAGTTAATAAACTACCTAAAAGTAATTTTGAATATATTGAGGAGTGCGTTTTTTTAAATGATACCACATTTTATTTTTTTTCTAATATATAGGACCTCCAAATTCATTTAAAAACTGAATAAGGCCCTAAAAAAATAAATTTGGAAAATTCCTTGAAAAAATATTAAATTACTGGTAAATTTTGATACCCTCTAAAATACTAACAAAATAAAAGAACATTTTACAAATGGTGCTGATTTAAAGCAGACATGAGGTTAATGTTATTTATTAATGTTGTTGTGTGTTATGACTATTTGGATTAAAGGGATAATCATTCAAAGTTTGAAAATTGCAAATATTTTGACATTTCTGTCAAATTTCAGATTTTTTTTTGGAAATAAACACAAAATATATCAACCTAAATTTACCATTATCATAAAATATAATATACCACTAAAAAACTCTCAAAATCACTGGGATTTGTTGAAACATTCCACAGTTATTACCACACAGGGTTAATATAGTTCCTCCGAGCATAGTGTTGTTGCTTTTGCACTGTGAAGATTTAGGAGCTAAACTGAATCCAAATTCTGTCTATGGCCGGTGTCACACTTGTGTGTGTGATGCGAGAAACTGTACTTCCTGGTCCTGACCCGGCTAGCTGACTAGCCTTCTTGCCAGCTTGCGCCACCGAACAGCAGCTGACTCTGTCGCACTAGCCCAGGGACCTCTGTGCAAGTCCAGATCCCTGTAGAGCGGTTAAAAAGTGAAGGACAGGGCAGACACGGGGTCTTGGAAAGAGGAGCAGCTATCACCAAACTTGTTTATGGTAGCCATTTTAGAGCTGCCAGGTGACCACAAACAGTGCCCATGTGACAGAAGCTAAACATGGATAACTTACAAAAAGTAATACAATAAATCAATAAACTACAAATCCTATCCATAAAACAATGGATCTAGGGAAAATAATTAATTACAGGGACATTGCATACTGACACTGATTGCGTACTGACACTTTGACGACTGACACAGGACTCGTAGGTTAAACTGACCTGAGATCTAAGAGAATATCATCCTCTGACAGATTACAATCCAGCAGCCATCAACTGTACGCTATAGCTGACAACTTGCTGCATAACTAACGATCAGTTTTGGCACCAACCATAGCCATTTAACCCCTCAGATGCTGCTGTCAATAGTGACTACAACATCTAGATGGCTAACAGAGTGTGGAGGCTCCCTCTATACCCCCATTGGCATTCTGAAATTATGATTATGTTGTCCTTATGTTTCACATTGCAGGCCAAATAACGGCCTAAGAGTATGCCAGTGACCTTTTCAGAAGTTAGCAACATTTAGGTGGTGAAAATAAATGTTTTCATTACTGTCTTGTCACTTTTCATTAATTTGCCAACTCTCGAGCTGCCGCCTCGCCACCACCACCAGAGCTGCTGCCTTGCCACCACCACCAGAGCTGCCGTCTCACCACCAACACTAGAGCTGCTGCCTCATCACCAGTGCTGCCGCCTCACCACCACCACCAGAGCTGCCACCTCACCGACCTTCTGTCTCTTCCCCAATATCCCGTAGAATGTAAGTGTCAGGAATCGAACCCAGTGTCTCTTGTCCACCGGCCAGCATCTCTACCATCTGAGCTATTCTGCTGGCTACAAAGTTCCTTGCTGAACCCGGATACCATTGACTGTTCTTCCTGATCAGCTTCACCCAGTGCTCTCTCGTTTGACCTCTGATTGCCAATTACACGCCCTATATAAACCTGGCCCTGTGGGTGTGTCATTGCGAGATTATTGTGCTTCCAGCCTTTAGTCAAGCTCTTTCTCCTGCTGTTCCTGCTGCTACAAACACTGCTCTCCTGTGAACTGACCTCGGCTGCCACCTGACTACGTTATCTGCCTGCTCCTCTGCTACAAACACTGCTCTCCTGTGAACTGACCTCGGCCTGCCACCTGACTACGTTATCTGCCTGCTCCTCTGCTACCGAACTGCTTTTCCTGTGTACCGACCTCCGGCCTGCCACCTGACTACGTTATCTGCCTGCTCCTCTGCTACAAACACTGCTCTCCTGTGAACTGACCTCGGCCTGCCACCTGACTACGCTACCTGCGTCTGCTTCCCCTAGTGTTTGCAGTAACGTCGGCTCCAACCCAGACGGGATCCTGACAGAATAATCTCGCGCCAAAATGGAGTCCGCTGTGAACACCCTGAGGCGGCAAGTTACGGAGCTTCAAAGTTTTTGTACTGACTCTCAAGGAAAATATTCCAAGTTACAAACTGATTTCACGGTGATACAACAGGAAGTAATTGAGCTACAAAAACAACTTCTGGACGTGCGCAATTCAGGGTCCGAATCAAACGCGTGGCTGCCGCTGCCTGCAAAGTTCAGTGGGGATCGCCAGCAGTACCGAGGATTCCTCAATCAATGCCGCATATACTTCCAGATGCAACCTGCTCCCTTTACCAGTGAGAGGAAGAAAGTTTTTTTCATGATAAATCTCCTGACGGATGAAGCTCTTGCTTGGGCTTCACCTTATGTAGAAAAGGACTATGACCTCCTTAATGACCTGGAAGCCTTCACCGCAGCTATGAATCAAGTTTTTGATGACCCAAACCGCTGTGCCACAGCAGAAACCAAATTACATAATTTGCGCCAAGGACGTCGCTCTGTTGCGGAATATACATCGGAGTTCCGTCGCTGGGTGGCCGACACCACCTGGAATCCAGCGGCCCAGAGAAGTCAATTTCGACGAGGGTTATCAGAACCAGTGAAAGACGAGCTTGCCAGGGTTGAGACCCTGATCAGTTGGAGGACTTTATTCAACTATGTATCCGGATTGACCAAGGAGAAAGGAGAGACTGCGAGCACTTGGGAATAGCCCTGGCTTCTCATTTTCAGCATCAGACCACCAAGAAAAGACGCAAAGCGTATCTGAACCGATGCAGATCGACGTCATCCGAAGACCACTTTCTGCACAGGAGAAGGAGAGGCGACGTGCAGAACATCTCTGCCTCTATTGTGGGGACCCTGGACACTATGCCATCAACTGTCCTAACAAAAGGACTATAGCCTTTACCAACAACAGGTCTGCCAGCAATATGGACCTTTCTCAGCAGTCGGATTCCATCTTGCAGACTATCTCATCAGTAACGCCAGAAATAGACAAAATACATACTACATCATCTCATTTTGTAATCCCCATTCAGGTTGTAATGGGCACCCAAAAAATACAATGCTCTGCCCTGTTGGTTTAGGGAGCAGGAGGAAATTTTATGGACTTAAAATTTACACGTGATAATAATATTTCCAGTAGGACCAAATCCACACCAATTGAAATGGAAACTGTGGATGGATCACCTTTGTCTTCTGGACCTGTCACGCATGAGACAATCGAACTGGAGATTTGTATCGAACCGGATCATCATGAAGCTGTCAGTTTCCACCTTATTTCATCTCCGAAATTTCCGGTTATTCTAGGGATCCCTGGTTTTCAGTCCATAACCCTTCTATCAACTGGGCATCAAGGACCATCACCTTTCCATCTGACTACTGTAAGAATAATTGTCATAAGGAACCCCCTGTTCTCCAAGTCCAAATCTCTGAGATTTCGCATGAGAAGGAAGAGAAACTACCACCTCAATATCAGCAGTTCTCTGATGTCTGCAGTAAGAAGAAAGCAGATCAATTACCTCCTCACCGTCCTTACGACTGTCCCATTGAATTGCTGCCAGGAGCAACCATTCCATTTGGACGGATTTACAATCTTTCCGAACCTGAATTGAAGGTATTAAGAAAGTTCCTGGATGAAAATTTAGAGAAAGGCATTATTCGACCTTCCACATCTCCAGCTGGGGCACCTGTTGTGAATGGACTTGAAATGAGTTCTGAGCAGAGGCTCCCTCTGGTGGTTACAAGCGGTACTGGACTGTCCAGTGAAGATTGTGAGGAGTGAGAATCAGGTGTTACTGACTGGTCTTATATAAGGGAGTCGCCTTCCCATCAGGGTTGCTGGTGATCAATTGTTCTGGTCTCAATCCTTGAGTCCTGTTTCCTTTGTAGCCTGCTGTGTCGTGTCTGCATCTCCTGCTAACAGATAAGACATTTTCTTCTTTTTGTTTTTGTGCTTGATTTTTGCATTTTGTCCTGCACTTCTGTGGGGGCCTTCAGGGTCCCCTCCGGGGGCTTTTGCCCTCTCAGTTTAGTTCAGCCACTGATGTTTGTACTTTTGCTTTTTCCAGTTTTTTCAGTGGCTGCTGTTTTGATTTTGTTACACCAGAGAACTAATTTAGGTGGTAGAGGTCGTGTGATCTCAGGTGATTTTGAAATTAGTAGAGTTGGTGCTTTTCAGGGTTTTTTGGGATTGCAGTAAGTGCCCTTCCTATCCTTTTCTATTTAGGTAGTTTGGGCCCCAACGTTTGCTCATACTATTTTCTGTCTGTGTCAGTATTTCATCTTGTCTAACCGCCATTACATGTTTGGGGGCTTTCTATGTTCTTTGGGGATCTGCTCCGGGGCAGATAGCTTTCCTCTTTCTATCTTTAGGTGTAGTTAGTTTCTCAGGCTGTGACGAGGCGTCTAGGACCAACGTAGGAACGCTCCACGGCTGCCTCTAGTTGTGGTGGTTAGTCAGGGTACTGCAATCTCATAGATTCCAACTTCTCTGGTGTATTGCCTTTTTTACCTGCACTCCTCAGCTACCGAAACATAACAGTATCACCGGCCTAAAAATTGAAAATTGTATTGTACTCACAGAAGGGAAAAAATATTGTGAAAGAAAAAAGGTTGTCAGAGTTGTCAGAGATATTTTTGTTTGTTGCATTTTTTTCCCTCTGTATCTCTGGGTGCTGGGGAGGATTTTTTTTTCTCTCAATGGAGTTTGCACAGTTGTCTGGCCGTGTGGATCAGCTTGCCACTGAGGTTCGGAGTATTGCTGCCTATCTTGCTAGGTTGCCTGTTGTGGAACCTAGGATTCCCATGCCAGATTTGTTTTTAGGGGATCGAGCTAAGTTTCAGAATTTCAAAAATAATTGTAAATTGTTTTTTGCCTTAAAATCTAAGTCCTCAGGGAACGCAGCGCAGCAGGTTCAAATTGTCATCTCTCTCCTGCGTGGCGATCCTCAGGATTGGGCTTTTTCCCTGACACCTGGGGATCCTGTTTTGAGTGATGTTGATGCATTTTTTCAGGCTTTGGGGTTATTGTACGATGAGCCTAATGTCACTGATCAAGCTGAAAAAGCCTTGTTGGCATTAAATCAGGGTCTTGATGACGCTGAGTTATACTGTCAGAGATTCCGTAGGTGGGCAGTCCTGACCAAGTGGAATGACGACGCTTTGGCGGCCCTTTTTCGGAAGGGTCTGTCAGATAATGTAAAGGATGTTATGGTGGGATTCTCTGTCCCCTCTGGTCTCAATGATTCTATGTCATTAGCGATTCAAATTGACAGATGTTTGCGTGAGCGGAGAAGAATGCGTGGAATGGTGTTGCCTTGTGAACCTGCTTCTGAACCCATGCAGTGTGATAGAGTGGTGTCTGGGGCACAGCGTCATGAGTTTCGAAAGTGCAATGGGTTATGTTTCTACTGTGGTGATGCCTCTCATGCTATTTCAGTCTGCCCTAAGCGGGCAAGACGTTTTGCACGCTCAGTTGTCTTGGGTAGTGTTCAGACTAAGTTTTTATTAACTGTCACTCTGATATGCTCTCTGTCCTCATTTTCTGCTCAGGCTTTCGTTGATTCTGGAACAGCTATTAACCTGATGGATTATGATTTTGCTAAACGTTGTGGGTTTCCCTTGATACCCCTACAGAAGTCTATTCCCCTACTGGGGATCGATTCTACCCTTTGGCTGAGAATAACCCTTAGTTCTCTACTCAGGTGATAATGAGGGTTGAACCTGATCATCAGGAGTGCTGTAAATTTTTGGTTCTGTATAATCTGCATGATATTATCGTACTGGGCTTCCCTTGGTTGCAGTCTCATAATCCTGTTTTGGATTGGAAATCTGTGACTGTAACCAGTTGGGGCTGCCAATGTGTTAATACCAACACTCCTGTTTTTTCTGCCTCCTCCCAGGCTCAGGATGTTCCTGACTTTTTGATTGATTTTTCTGATGTGTTTAGCGAAAGTAAATCTGCATCCTTGCCTCCCCATAGGAGCTATGACTGCGCTATTGAATTAGTGCCTGGTAGTAAATTCCCTAAAGGTAGACTTTTTAACTTGTCTGTACCTTAACATGACGCTATGCGGTCTTATATCAAGGAATCATTGGAGAAGGGTCATATCAGACCATCCTCTTCACCCTTAGGTGCCGGTTTTTTCTTTGTGGCCAAAAAGGATGGTTCATTAAGGCCGTGTATTGATTATCGTCTTTTGAACAATATTACTGTAAAATATCAATACCCGTTACCTTTGATTTCTGACCTGTTTTCCAGGGTGAAAAACGCTACTTGGTTTACCAAGCTTGACCTCAGGGGGGCATATAACCTTATTCGCATTAAGCACGGGGATGAATGGAAGACGGCATTCAATACCCTGAGGGGCATTTTGAGTACCTTGTGATGCCCTTTGGGCTCACTAATGCTCCTTCTGTCTTCCAGTCCTTCATGAATGACATTTTCAGGGATTTTGTGGATAAATTTTTGATTGTTTATTTGGATGATATCTTGATTTTTTTCTAATGACTGGGACTCTCATGTGAAACATGTTCGAACTGTATTCCAGATTTTGAGAGAGAATGCTCTGTATGTGAAGGGATCAAAGTGTCTTTTTGGCGTACAGAGGATCTCATTTCTGGGATTCATTTTGTCCCCATCTGTTATTGAAATGGACCCGGTCAAGGTTCAGGCCATCTGTGATTGGGTCCAACCTACTTCATTAAAGGCTCTTCAAAGATTTTTGGGTTTTGCCAATTTTTATCGTAAATTTATTGGTAATTTCTCGGTTATTGTTAAACCATTGACTGATTTGACCAGAAAGGGTTCTGAGGTGGTGAATTGGCCTCCTGAGGCAGTCTCTGCATTTCAGTAACTTAAGCAGAGATTCACTTCTGCTCCTGTTCTACGGCAGCCTGATGTTTCTCTGCCATTTCAGGTGGAGGTTGATGCCTCTGAAATTGGGGCAGGTGCCGTTTTGTCCCAAAAAGATCCAGAGACCTCTAAAAGTAACCCTTGTGCCTTTTTCTCTTGAAAATTTTCTCCTACTGAACGTAATTATGACGTGGGTAATCGGGAGTTACTGGCCATGAAGTGGGCTTTTGAAGAGTGGAGACATTGGCTGGAGGGAGCCAAACATCAGGTGGTGGTCCTTACGGACCATAAGAATCTAGTTTATCTGGAATCTGCCAAGCGACTCAATCCTAGATAGGCCAGGTGGGCCTTGTTTTCACACGTTTTAATTTTGTGGTTTCCTTTCTTCCTGGCACTAAGAATGTTAAGGCGTATGCCCTCTCGAGGAGTTTCCTTGCGGACTCTCCTGAGTTATCTGATCCTTCTGTTATTTTGAAAGAGGGTGTAGTTCTTTCCGCCATCTCACCCAATTTGAGACTTTCTCTGGAGGGGTGTCAGGAGGATAGGCCCGAGCGCTGCCCTGTTGGAAAATTGTTTGTCCCGGACCAGTGGAAAAAGAGTGTGATGTCTGAGATTCATTGTTCCGTGTTGGCTGGGCATCCCGGAATTTTTGGTACCAGAGACTTGGTTAGTCGGTCCTTTTGGTGGCCTACCTTGTCTCGTGATGTCAGGGAATTTGTGCAGTCCTGCGGGACTTGCTCTCGCTCCAAGCCTTGCTCTCGCTCTAGTGGTTTGTTGATGCCATTGACTGTGCCCAAGAGACCATGGACCCATATCTCTATGGATTTCATTTCCGACCTCCCTGTTTCTCAGAGAATGACCGTCATCTGGGTGATTTGTGATAGGTTTTCCAAGATGATACATCTTGTGCCATTACCTAAGTTGCCTTCCTCCTCTGAATTGGTGCCTTTGTTCCTTCAGCACGTGGTTCGTTTACACGGCATTCCTGAGAACATTGTGTCTGACAGAGGAGTCCAGTTTGTTTCCAGATTTTGGAGGACCTTTTGTTCTAAACTTGGTGTTCAATTGTCTTTCTCCTCGGCGTTTCATCCTCAGACCAATGGTCAAACTGAGAGAACAAACCAGACATTGGAGACTTATCTAAGATGCTTTGTGTCTGCTGATCAGGATGACTGGGTCTCTTTTTTGCCTTTGGCTGAGTTTGCTCTTAATAATAGGGCTAGCTCTGCCACTTTGATGTCTCCATTTTTCTGTAATTCTGGGTTTCACCCTCGATTTTCTTCAGGACAGACGGAGGCTTCTGTCTGTCCAGGTGTTGACTCTGTTGTGGAGCGTATGCAACAGATTTGGGACCAGGTAGTGGAGAGGTTGTCCCTCTCTCAGGAGAGGGCCCAGCGGTTTGCTAACCGGCATAGGACTGATGGTCCTCGGTTTAAAGTGGGGGACTTGGTCTGGTTGTCCTCAAGAAATATTCCTATGAGAGTGGCATCTCCTAAATTTAAGCCTAGGTTCATTGGACCTTATAAGATCATGGAGATTCTTAATCCTGTTTCTTTTCGTTTCCTTTTTCCAGGGACATTTAAGATCCATAACGTGTTCCACAAGTCCTTGTTGAAGAGGTTTGTTGAGCCAGTGGTTCCTACTGCTTTGCCTCCTGACCTGTTCTGGTTGAGGGCAATATGGAGTTTGTGGTTGAGAAAATATTGAATTCTCGTTTTTCTAGACGGAAACTCCAGTATTTGGTTAAGTGGAGAGGTTATGGTCAGGAAGACAATTCTTGGGTGTTTGCTTCGGACATCCATGCTAGGAGACTCATCCGTGCGTATCATAGAACTCATCCTGACCGACCTGGTTGCTCAAGTGAGGGTTCGGTGACCCCTCCTCAAGGGGGGGGGTACTGTTGTGAATGGACTTAAAATGAGTTCTTAGCAGAGGCTCCCTCTGGTGGTTACAAGCGGTACTGGACTGTCCAGTGAAGATTGTGAGGAGTGGGAATCAGGTGTTACTGACTGGTCTTATATAAGGGAGTCGCCTTCCCATCAGGGTTGCCGGTGATCAATTGTTCTGGTCTCAATCCTTGAGTCCTGTTTCCTTTGTAGCCTGCTGTGTCGTGTCTGCATCTCCTGCTAACAGATAAGACATTTTCTTCTTTTTGTTTTTGTGCTTGATTTTTGCATTTTGTCCTGCACTTCTGTGGGGGCCTTCAGGGTCCCCTCCGGGGGCTTTTGCCCTCTCAGTTTAGTTCAGCCACTGATGTTTGTACTTTTGCTTTTTCCAGTTTTTTCAGTGGCTGCTGTTTTGATTTTGTTACACCAGAGAACTAATTTAGGTGGTAGAGGTCGTGTGATCTCAGGTGATTTTGAAATTAGTAGAGTTGGTGCTTTTCAGGGTTTTTTGGGATTGTGTTGTGAATGGGTTTGAGATGAGTTCTGAGCAGAGGCTCCCTCTGGTGGTTACAAGCGGTACTAGTGAGGATTGGGAATCAGGTGTTACTGATTGGTCTTATTTAAGGGAATCATTTTCCCATCAGGGTTGCCGGTGATCAATTGTTCTGGTCTGAATCCTTCTTTCCAGTTTCCCTTGTAGCCTGCTGTGTCGTGTCTGCATCTCCTGCTATCAGATAAGACAATTTCTTATTTTGTGTTTTTGCTATATTTTTGCATTTTGTCCTGCACTTCTGTGGGGGCCTTCTGGGTCCCCTCCGGGGGCTTTTGCCCTCTCAGTTTAGTCCAGCCACTGTGTTTTGTACTTTTGCTTTTTGCAGTTTTTTCAGTGGCTGCTGTTTTTGTTACACCAGAGAACTAATTTAGGTGGTAGAGGTCGTGTGATCTCAGGTGTTTTTGAAATTAGTAGAGTTGGTGCCTTTCAGGGTTTTCTGGGATTGCAGTAAGTACCCTTCCTATCCTTTTCTATTTAGTTAGTTTGGGCCCAGCGTTTGCTCATACTATTTTCTTTCTGTGTCAGTATTTCCTCTTGTCTAACCGCCATTACATGTTTGGGGGCTTTCTATTATCTTTGGGGTTCTGCTCCGGGGCAGATAGCTTTCCTATTTCTATCTTTAGGTGTAGTTAGTTTCTCAGGCTGTGACGAGGCGTCTAGGACCATCGTAGGAACGCTCCACGGCTGCCTCTAGTTGCGGTGGTTAGTCAGGGTACTGCAATCTCATAGATTCCAACTGCTCTGGTGTATTTCCTTTTTTACCTGCACTCCTCAGCTACCGTAACATAACAGTATCACTGGCCATAAAAATTGTATGGTACTCACAGAAGGGAAAAAATATTTTGAAGGAAGAAAAGTTGTCAGAGATATTTTTCTGTTTGTTGCATTTTTTTTTTTTTTTTTCCCTCTGTATCTCTGGGTGCTGGGGAGGATCTTTTCTCCCAATGGAGTTTGCACAGTTATCTGGCCGTGTGGATCAGCTTGCCACTGAGGTTCGGAGTATTGCTGCATATCTTGCTAGGTTGCCTGTTGTGGAACCTAGGATCCCCATGCCAGATTTGTTTTCAGGGGATCGAGCTAAGTTTCAGAATTTCAAAAATAATTGTAAATTGTTTCTTGCCTTAAAATCTAAGTCCTCAGGAAACGCAGCGCAGCAGGTTCAAATTGTCATCTCTCTCCTGCGCGGCGATCCTCAGGATTGGGCTTTTTCCCTCACACCTGGGGATCCTGTTTTGAGTGATGTTGATGCATTTTTTCAGGCTTTGGGGTTATTGTACGATGAGCCTAATGTCACTGATCAAGCTGAAAAAGCCTTGTTGGCATTAAATCAGGGGCTTGATGACGCTGAGTTATACTGTCAGAGATTCCGTAGGTGGGCAGTCCTGACCAAATGGAATGACGACGCTTTGGCGGCCCTTTTCCGGAAGGGTCTGTCGGATAATGTAAAGGATGTTATGGTGGGATTCCCTGTCCCTCTGGTCTCAATGATTCTATGTCATTAGCGATTCAAATTGACAGACGTTTGCGTGAGCGGAGAAGTATGCGTGGAGTGGTGTTGCCTTGTGAGCCAGCTGCTGAGCCCATGCAGTGTGATGGAGTGGTGTCTGGGGCACAGCGTCATGAGTTTCGAAAGCGCAATGGGTTATGTTTCTACTGTGGTGATGCTTCTCATGCTATTTCAGTCTGCCCTAAGCGGGGAAGACGTTTTGCACGCTCAGTTGTCTTGGGTGGTGTTCAGACTAAGTTTTTATTAACTGTCACTCTGATATGCTCTCTGTCCTCATTTTCTGCTCAGGCTTTCGTTGATTCTGGAGCAGCTATTAACCTGATGGATTATGATTTTGCTAAACGTTGTGGATTTCCCTTGATACCCCTACAGAAGTCTATTCCCCTACTGGGGATCGATTCTACCCTTTGGCTGAGAATAAACCCCAGTTTTCTACTCAGGTGATAATGAGGGTTGAACCTGATCACCAGGAGTGCTGCAAATTTTTGGTTCTATATAATCTGCATGACATTATCGTGCTGGGTTTCCCTTGGTTACAGTCTCATAATCCTGTTTTGGATTGGAAATCTGTGTCTGTAACCAGTTGGGGCTGCCAATGTGTTAATACCAACACTCTTGTTTTTTCTGCCTCCCCCAGGCTGAGGATGTTCCTGACTTTTTGTTTGATTTTTCTGATGTGTTTAGCGAAAGTAAATCTGCATCCTTACCTCCCCATAGGAGCTATGACTGCGCTATTGAATTAGTGCCAGGTAGTAAATTCCCTAAGGGTCGCCTTTTTAACTTGTCTGTACCTGAACATGACGCTATGCGGTCTTATATCAAGGAATCATTGGAGAAGGGTCATATCAGACCATCCTCTTCACCCTTAGGTGCCGGTTTTTTCTTTGTGGCCAAAAAAGATGGTTCATTAAGGCCGTGTATTGATTATCGTCTCTTGAACAATATTACTGTGAAATATCAATACCCGTTACCCTTGATTTCTGACCTGTTTTCCAGGGTGAAAACGCTACTTGGTTTACCAAGCTTGACCTCAGGGGGGCGTATAACCTTATTCGCATTAAGCACGGGGATGAATGGAAGACGGCATTTAACACCCCTGAAGGGCATTTTGAGTACCTTGTGATGCCCTTTGGGCTCACTAATGCTCCTTCCGTCTTCCAGTCCTTCATGAATGACATTTTCAGGGATTTTGTGGACAAGTTTCTGATTGTTTATTTGGATGATATCTTGATTTTTTCTAATGACTGGGACTCTCATGTGAAACATGTTCGAACTGTATTCCAGATTTTGAGAGAGAATGCTCTGTATGTGAAGGGATCAAAGTGTCTTTTTGGCGTACAGAAGATCTCATTTCTGGGATTCATTTTGTCCCCATCTGTTATTGAAATGGACCGGTCAAGGTTCAGGCCATCTGTGATTGGGTCCAACCTACTTCATTAAAGGCTCTTCAGAGATTTTTGGGTTTTGCCAATTTTTATCGTAAATTTATTGGTAATTTCTCTGTTATTGTTAAACCATTAACTGATTTGACCAGAAAGGGTTCTGATGTGGTGAATTGGCCTCCTGAGGCAGTCTCTGCGTTTCAGGAACTTAAGCAGAGATTCACTTCTGCTCCTGTTCTACGGCAGCCTGATGTTTCTCTGCCATTTCAGGTGGAGGTTGATGCCTCTGAAATTGGGGCAGGTGCCGTTTTGTCCCAAAAAGATCCAGAGACCTCTAAAAGTAACCCTTGTGCCTTTTTCTCTCGAAAATTTTCTCCTACTGAACGTAATTATGACGTGGGTAATCGGGAGTTATTGGCCATGAAGTGGGCTTTTGAAGAGTGGAGACATTGGCTGGAGGGAGCCAAACATCAGGTGGTGGTCCTTACGGACCATAAGAATCTGGTCTATCTGGAATCTGCCAAGCGACTCAATCCTAGACAGGCCAGGTGGGCCTTGTTTTTCACACGTTTTAATTTTGTGGTTTCCTTTCTTCCTGGCACTAAGAATGTTAAGGCGGATGCCCTCTCGAGGAGTTTCCTTGCGGACTCTCCTGAGCTATCTGATCCCTCTGTTATTTTGAAGGAGGGTGTAGTTCTTTCCGCCATCTCGCCTAATTTGAGACTTGCTCTGGAGGGGTGTCAGGAGGATAGGCCCGAGCGCTGCCCTGTTGGAAAATTGTTTGTCCCGGACCAATGGAAAAAGAGTGTGATGTCTGAGATTCATTGTTCCGCATTGGCTGGGCATCCCGGAATTTTTGGTACCAGAGACTTGGTTAGTCGGTCCTTTTGGTGGCCTACCTTGTCTCGCGATGTCAGGGAATTTGTGCAGTCCTGCGGGACTTGCTCTCGCTCCAAGCCTTGCTCTCGCTCTAGTGGTTTGTTGATGCCATTGCCTGTGCCCAAGAGACCATGGACCCATATCTCTATGGATTTCATTTCCGATCTTCCTGTTTCTCAGAGAATGACCACCATCTGGGTAATTTGTGATAGGTTTTCCAAAATGATACATCTTGTGCCATTACCTAAGTTGCCTTCCTCCTCTGAATTGGTGCCGTTGTTCCTTCAGCACGTGGTTCGTTTACACGGCATTCCTGAGAACATTGTGTCTGACAGAGGAGTCCAGTTTGTTTCCAGATTTTGGAGGACTTTTTGTTCTAAACTGGGTGTTCAATTGTCTTTCTCCTCGGCATTTCATCCTCAGACCAATGGTCAAACTGAGAGAACAAACCAGACATTGGAGACTTATCTAAGATGCTTTGTGTCTGCTGATCAGGATGACTGGGTCTCTTTTTTGCCTTTGGCTGAGTTTGCTCTTAATAATAGGGCTAGCTCTGCCACTTTGATGTCTCCGTTTTTCTGTAATTCTGGGTTTCACCCTCGATTTTCTTCAGGACAGACGGAGGCTTCTGTCTGTCCAGGTGTTGACTCTGTTGTGAGCGTATGCAGCAGATTTGGGACCAGGTAGTGGAGAGGTTGTCCCTCTCTCAGGAGAAGGCCCAGCGGTTTGCTAACCGGCATAGGACTGATGGTCCTCGGTTTAAAGTGGGGGACTTGGTCTGGTTGTCCTCAAAGAATATTCCTATGAGAGTAGCATCTCCTAAATTTAAGCCTAGGTTCATTGGACCTTATAAGATCATGGAGATTATTAATCCTGTTTCTTTTCGTTTGCTTCTTCCAGGGACATTTAAGATCCATAACGTGTTCCACAAGTCCTTGTTGAAGAGGTTTGTTGAGCCAGTGGTTCCTGCTGCTGTGCCTCCTGACCCTGTTTTGGTTGAGGGCAATCTGGAGTATGTGGTTGAGAAAATATTGGATTCTCGTTTTTCTAGACGAAGACTCCAGTATTTGGTTAAATGGAGAGGTTATGGTCAGGAAGATAATTCTTGGGTGTTTGCTTCGGACATCCATGCTAGGAGACTTATCCGTGCGTATCATAGAACTCATCCTGACCGACCTGGTTGCTCAAATGAGGGTTCGGTGACCCCTCCTCAAGGGGGGGGTACTGTTGTGAATGGGTTTGAGATGAGTTCTGAGCAGAGGCTCCCTCTGGTGGTTACAAGCGGTACTAGTGAGGATTGGGAATCAGGTGTTACTGATTGGTCTTATTTAAGGGAATCATTTTCCCATCAGGGTTGCCGGTGATCAATTGTTCTGGTCTGAATCCTTCTTTCCAGTTTCCCTTGTAGCCTGCTGTGTCGTGTCTGCATCTCCTGCTATCAGATAAGACAATTTCTTATTTTGTGTTTTTGCTATATTTTTGCATTTTGTCCTGCACTTCTGTGGGGGCCTTCTGGGTCCCCTCCGGGGCTTTTGCCCTCTCAGTTTAGTCCAGCCACTGTGTTTTGTACTTTTGCTTTTTGCAGTTTTTTCAGTGGCTGCTGTTTTTGTTACACCAGAGAACTAATTTAGGTGGTAGAGGTCGTGTGATCTCAGGTGTTTTGAAATTAGTAGAGTTGGTGCCTTTCAGGGTTTTCTGGGATTGCAGTAAGTACCCTTCCTATCCTTTTCTATTTAGTTAGTTTGGGCCCCAGCGTTTGCTCATACTATTTTCTTTCTGTGTCAGTATTTCCTCTTGTCTAACCGCCATTACATGTTTGGGGGCTTTCTATTATCTTTGGGGTTCTGCTCCGGGGCAGATAGCTTTCCTATTTCTATCTTTAGGTGTAGTTAGTTTCTCAGGCTGTGACGAGGCGTCTAGGACCATCGTAGGAACGCTCCACGGCTGCCTCTAGTTGCGGTGGTTAGTCAGGGTACTGCAATCTCATAGATTCCAACTGCTCTGGTGTATTTCCTTTTTACCTGCACTCCTCAGCTACCGTAACATAACAGGATTGCAGTAAGTGACCTTCCTATCCTTTTCTATTTAGGTAGTTTGGGCCCCAACGTTTGCTCATACATTTTCTGTCTGTGTCAGTATTTCATCTTGTCTAACCGCCATTACATGTTTGGGGGCTTTCTATGTTCTTTGGGATCTGCTCCGGGCAGATAGCTTTCCTCTTCTATCTTTATGTGTAGTTAGTTTCTCAGGCTGTGACGAGGCGTCTAGGACCAACGTAGGAACGCTCCACGGCTGCCTCTAGTTGTGGTGGTTAGTCAGGGTACTGCAATCTCATAGATTCCAACTTCTCTGGTGTATTGCTTTTTTACCTGCACTCCTCAGCTACCGAAACATAACAGGCACCACTGTTCTTTGTTGAAAAGAAAGACTCCACTCTGCGGCCATGTATTGACTACAGAGAGATGAATAATATCACTGTCAAGAATCACTACCCGCTACCCTTGATTCCTGAATTATTTGAGAGACTCCGTTCTGCGAAAATCTTTACGAAGCTGGATCTTAGAGGGGCTTACAACCTCATACGGATTCGCCCAGGAGATGAGTGGAAGACCGCCTTCAGAACGAGATATGGACATTTTGAATCTCTGGTTATGACCTTTGGCCTTAGCAATGCCCCAGCCACCTTTCAACATTTTATTAATGATGTATTTCGAGATTTCTTGGACCAATTCGTTGTGGCTTATCTCGATGACATTCTTATATTTTCAGACACCTTGGAAGAGCATCGCAGGCACGTCCAGTTAGTCCTGGAACGACTACAGGAGAACCATCTTTACATTAAACTTGAAAAATGTGAGTTTGAACAAACCAGCATCCAATTTCTGGGATATATCATCTCCCCAGAAGGTCTGAGCATGGATCCCGGCAAAATCAATGCTGTAGTGGACTGGCTTGTTCCAAGAAATTTAAAAGACGTCCAGCGTTTCATTGGATTTGCAAATTTTTACCGAAAATTTATAAAGAACTTTTCACGGATCATACTACCAATTACTACACTAACAAAAAAGACCAAAGCATTTTTCTGGTCTCCGGAGGCACAGGAGGCTTTTGACAAGTTGAAAACTCTTTTTACATCTGCTCCATTGTTAGTACACCCAAATCCTGAATTGCCATTTACTGTCGAAGTGGACGCCTCGGACTCTGCAGTGGGAGCCATTCTGTCTCAGCGGGTTGGGGACTAGATGCAACTTCACCCATGTGCGTTTCTTTCCCACACCATGTCATCTGCAGAAAAGAACTACGACATCGGTAATAAAGAACTGTTAGCCATTAAAGTTGCCTTCTCCGAGTGGAGACATCTTCTGGAAGGTGCCAATCACCCTGTGACTGTCCTCACGGACCACAAGAATCTTGAATTCCTCCGTACAGCAAAAAGATTGTCTGCAAGACAAGCACGATGGGCCTTATTTTTCTCAAGATTCAATTTTATAATTTCTTACCGGCCTGGTTCAAGAAATGGCAAGGCTGACGCCCTGTCCAGGATGTGTTCTGAACCTCAGGAGAGGTCTAGTAATGACGATACAATTCTAGGCCCTAAAATTTTTTTGGGAATATTGCACTCTAGAGGACTATGTAATAGAATTAAAGATGGATATCAAGAGGACTCTTTCCTTAACCATCCTTCGGAAGACGTCGATCTTTCATTCAAAGAGGGGTTTTGGATGCAGAAGCACAAAATATATGTACCTGAATCTTCTCGCCTTGAAGTCCTCAAAAGTGTCCATGATTCTAAACTGGCAGGACATCCTGGAGTTGCAAAAACACAAGACTTACTACTTCGTTTCTTTTGGTGGCCTAATTGTAGGAAGGATGTGAGGAAATATGTTTCAACCTGTTTAACATGCGCACGAAACAAGACCCCACGATCGTCTCCTCTAGGACTCTTGCAACCACTCCCAGTTCCATCCAGGCCTTGGGGATCTGTTTCCATGGATTTTATTGTGGAACTACCCCCTTCCAAACAGATGACCGTCATCCTTGTCATAGTGGACCGACTCACAAAAATGGCCCACTTTATTCCAACTGAAGGAATTCCTACTGCTGAAAAAACTGCAGAACTGATGATCAAAGAGGTATTCAGGTTACATGGAATTCCTGACAGCGTGGTGTCTGACAGAGGCGTTCAGTTTACGTCAAAGTTTTGGAAGAGTTTCTGTGCAGCCTTGGGAGTCACGGTGAATCTTTCTACCGCTTTCCATCCTCAGTCCAATGGCCAGACGGAGAGAACGAACCAGACTTTGGAGCAATACCTCCGTTGCTTCATTTCCTATCTTCAGGATGACTGGGTGGACTATTTACCAACAGCAGAGTTTGCCTACAACAACTCCATACATAGCGCTACATCTCAAACCCCATTTTTTGCTAATTATGGAGTACATCCAGTATTTATCCCTAATCTGCCAGTGAACACTCCCATTCCTGCTGTTAATGACAGACTTGCAAAATTACAGGAATCCCAGAAGGAATTATCAGAGATATTACTCAAGACCCAGGAAGTATATAAGGAAGCAGCAGATAAACATCGGAGAGTGCCCCCTGCTCTTCAGGTTGGAGACAAAGTTTGGCTGTCCACTAAAAACCTTAAGACACATGTGCCATCCTCCAAATTGGGTCAGAAATTCATTGGACCTTTTCAAATTTCTGCAAAAATTAGCCAGGTTGCTTTTGTTTAAAACTTCCCAACAATCTAAAGGTTCATCCAGTATTTCACATATCCTTGCTCAAACCCTTCTGTGAAAACCCGTTTCCAGGAAGAATTCAGCCACCTCCTCCACCAGAAAGGATCCGTGGTGAAGAAGAATACATTGTGAATAAGATTCTGGACTCCCGAAAATTCAGAGGTAAACTGCAGTATCTGGTGCAGTGGGAAGGTTACGGACCAGAGGAAAATTCATGGGAACCAAAGGACAACGTCCATGCTCCTGGACTTACAAGAGACTTCCATCAGAGGTACCCAGATAGGCCAGCTCCTGAGATGTCCAGAGGCCATCCTGGAAGGAGGGGAGTACTGTCAGGAATCGAACCCAGTGTCTCTTGTCCACCGGCCAGCAGCTCTACCATCTGAGCTATTCTGCTGGCTACAAAGTTCCTTGCTGAACCCGGATACCATTGACTGTTCTTCCTGATCAGCTTCACCCAGTGCTCTCTCGTTTGACCTCTGATTGCCAATTACACGCCCTATATAAACCTGGCCCTGTGGGTGTGTCATTGCGAGATTATTGTGCTTCCAGCCTTTAGTCAAGCTCTTTCTCCTGCTGTTCCTGCTGCTACAAACACTGCTCTCCTGTGAACTGACCTCGGCTGCCACCTGACTACGTTATCTGCCTGCTCCTCTGCTACAAACACTGCTCTCCTGTGAACTGACCTCGGCCTGCCACCTGACTACGTTATCTGCCTGCTCCTCTGCTACCGAACTGCCATTCCTGTGTACCGACCTCCGGCCTGCCACCTGACTACGTTATCTGCCTGCTCCTCTGCTACAAACACTGCTCTCCTGTGAACTGACCTCGGCTGCCACCTGACTACGCTACCTGCGTCTGCTTCCCCTAGTGTTTGCAGTAACGTCGGCTCCAACCCAGATGGCATATTGACAGTAAGTCCACAAGGACAGCGTCCTCTCCCCTCAGTACCAGTCTGTCATTGTAAATTTGTTTACTGTAAACGATATCTATAACTTTGTATGTAACCCCTTCTCATGTACAGCACCATGGAATTAATGAAGCTATATATAAATAATAATAATTAATTCCTGAAAAAATCCTGAAGAGTTAATAAACTACCTAAAAGTAATTTTGAAGATATTGAGGAGTGCGGTTTTTTAAATGATACCACATTTTATTTTTTTCCAATATATAGGACCACCAAATTCATTTAAAAACTGAATAAGGTCCTAAAAAAATAAAATTTGGAAAATTTCTTGAAAAAATATTAAATTACTGGTAAATTTTGATACCCTCTAAAATACAGTCATGGCCAAAAGTTTTGAGAATGACACAAATATTATATTTTCACATGATCTGCTGCCCTCTGGTTTTTATGTGTGTTTGACAGATGTTTTTATCACAGACAGAAATATAATAATTGCAAATATATGAGTAACAAAAGCTTATATTGACAGTTAGAATGAGTTAATGCAACAAGTCTATATATATGCAGTGTTGACCCTTTTCTTCAGGACCTCTGCAATTCTCCCTGGCATGCTCTCAATCAACTTCTGGACCAAATCCTGACTGATAGCAGTCCATTCTTGCACAATCAATGCTTTCATTTTGTCAGAATTTTTAGGTTTTTGTTTGTCCACCCGTCTCTTGATGATTGACCACAAGTTCTCAATGGGATTAAGATCTGGGGAGTTTCCAGGCCATGGACCCAAAATCTCTATGTTTTGTTCCCTGAGCCATTTAGTTATCACCTTTGCTTTATGGCAAGGTGCTCCATCATGCTGGAAAAGGCATTGTTGATCGCCAAACTGCTCTTGGAGGTTGGGAGAAGTTGCTCTTGGAGGACATTCTGGTACCATTCTTTATTCATGGCTGTGTTTTTAGGCAAGACTGTGAGAGAGCCGATTCCCTTGGCTGAGAAACAACCCCACACATGAATGGTTTCAGGATGCTTAACAGTTGGCATGAGACAAGACTGGTGGTAGCGCTCACCTTGTCTTCTCCGAATGAGGCGTTTTCCTGATGTCCCAAACAATCGAAAAGGGGATTCATCAGAGAAAATAACTTTACCCACCACTCACTGCCTGTACCTTTTGCAGAATATCAGTCTGTCCATGATGTTTTTTCTGGAGAGAAGTGACTTCTTTGCTGCCCTCCTTGAGACCAGGCCTTGCTCCAAGAGTCTCTGCCTCACAGTGCGTGCAGATGCACTCACACCTGCCTGCTGCCATTCCTGAGCAAGCTCTGCACTGCTGGTAGCCCGATCCCGCAGCTCAAACACTTTTAAGAGATGGTCCTGGCGCTTGCTGGTCTTTCTTGGGTGCCCTGAAGCCTTTATGGCAACAATGGAACCTCTCTCCTTGAAGTTCTTGATGATGCGATAGATTGTTGACTGAGGTGCAATCTTTCTAGCTGCGATACTTTTCCCTGTTAGGCCATTTTTGTGCATTGCAATGATGACTGTACGTGTTTCTTTAGAGATAACCATGGTTAACAGAAGAGAAACAATGATGCCAAGCACCAGCCTCTTTTTAAAGTGTCCAGTCGTGTCATTCTTACTTAATCATGACAGATTGATCTCCAGCCATGTCCTCATCAACACCCACACCTGTGTTAATGGAGCAATCACTGAAAAGAGGTGTTATGGGTCTGCGGAACACACCAAATATATAATGTAGAAAGGTGCGTTCGCAGCCCGGGGTCCACAGTGCAAGCGGAGCCTGCTGCTAGTAAAAATGGCGCGAGAAGCAAACTCTGTTATCCCGCAGAGTCGCCAACATAAACGCCGTAATGCGCTGTGGCAATGAGTGCAAACTCTGTTACTCCACAGAGCCGCTAGAAGGAGAGCCGCAGCGCTATATGGCGATGTGTGCTCACTCACCAGACACAACTGAGTGGCAAAGAAAACACGCTAGGGCGCTGACTAGCGTTGAAAGTGAACCCTGTTACGTCACAGGGCCGCTGAGAAAAAGCACTGTGTCCTGTAAGGCTCTCAGGTACACAGTTAAGTGCTAAGCGTACATAAAGCGTGATCATGTGCTAATGTCCTCGCGGGAGTCACCCGCAATCTATGGCATCTGAACGCCAGACCCTGAATACGGCAATCAAAACTCCTCACCGGTTATGCCGGTAATCTAGGGCATCTAGGACACCGACCCTGACCAGCTACCATACCAAACTCCTCACCGATTAAGTCGGTATTCTAGTGGCTTATTTCAGCCGGGTCCCTATCCACACATACACATGACCACACTGGCGCATAGCATATAATGGTTGATATTAGCGCATGGCGGCCCAGCCATGCTACCCTTTTATAGCAACAGCTACAGGACCTTCCAGGAACAAGGACCAATGAGAAACTGTTACAAACACATGTAGCTACATGACCTTCCTGGCGGACCAATAGGAGCCGCTGCAGCACCTGAACATGTGACCCCTGATCTCCAATGAGAGATCTCACTCTGGGCATGCTCAGAAGGGAAAACGCAGGACTTTGTCCCAAAGACGTCTGCTCCAGCACTGGCTATAATAGCAGATCCAGGAAAGGCAGCAGCAAGTCACTGCACAGTAGTGGAGTGGGCAAGATGCTTGGACCGACGTCTCTGCTGAGCAGGCTCCACTGCGGCCGGAGATGAATGGGAGACCGCAGCGGGACAGGTTCGAGACTCCCCTTGTGCAGCAGCGGGAAATCGAACCCTAACATTACCCCTCCTTCTTTGGGCCTCGCTGCGCTCAAAGGCAGAGATGAGCTGCGGAGCGTGAACATGCTTGGCAGGCTCCCAGGATCTATCCTCAGGCCCATAACCCCTCTAATCCACCAAATAAAATTTTTTGCCTCGTACCACCTTGCACCCAACAATGGCGTTCACCTCATGATCGTCGGTAGATGATCCCGACGTCCCGGCAGATGACTCGGAAAACCGGGAAATGGCCACGGGTTTCAAGAGGGACACGTGAAAGGTGTCAGTGATACCAAGGCGAGGTGGAAGGGCTAGGCGGTGAACCACCGGGTTCACCTGCTCAAGAACTTTAAAGGGGCCCAAAAAGCGAGGTGCCAACTTAGTGGACTCTACCCGCAGCCTGATGTTTCGGGCAGAAAGCCACACTAGGTCACCCGGAGCAAATGTAGGAGCGGGGCGCCGATGGGCATCGGCCGAAGACCTCATCCTCTCTTTGGAGGCCTGAATGGCATCCTGAGTGCGGTCCCAAATGTCCCGTGCCTCCACAGCCCAGTCTGCCACCCTGGAATCGGCGGAAGACACGGGCATAGGCACTGGTACCCGCAGATGCTGAACGTAGTTCAGGAGGAATGGGGTCTGTCCGGTGGAGTCAGCCACAGTATTATTTAGAGCGAACTCAGCCCACGGTAGAAAGGATGCCCAGTCATCCTGCCTGGCAGAGACAAAATGTCGCAAGTATGTGACCAACGTCTGGTTGGCCCTCTCTACCAACCCATTCGTCTCGGGATGGTATGCAGAGGAGAGATTCAACTCAATGCTGAGTAGACGACACAGCTCTCTCCAGAACCGAGACGCAAACTGGGAACCTCGATCACTGACAATTTTGTCTGGCATACCGTGTAGGCGGAAAATATGCCTAATGAATAATGCTGCCAAGGCCCGTGCAGACGGAAACCGTGGTAACGGCACTAAGTGCACCATTTTGGAGAAGTGGTCGGTTATCACCCAGATAATGGTGCAGCCCCGAGACTTGGGTAAGCCCACCACAAAATCCATCCCGACCATCTCCCAAAGCCTGTCTGCCACCGGTAAAGGAAAAAGTAACCCAGCTGGCCGTTGTCGAGGGGACTTATTCTTGGCGCAGGAGACGCACGCCTGAACGTATTCCCTGACGTCACGGGCCATCTGCGGCCACCAGTATGTCCTCGCCACCCACCCTGGACGAATGTGCCCAAGAGAGAACTTCCGGTCGCAAATTGGTGGGCACAAAAGTCTTGCCCGAAGGCACAGACTCAAGCGAAACCGGAGCCACCGTTCTTAGGCTTTCTGTGGGGACAATCAGCCAAGGCTCCTCCTCCACCTCCTCAGAGGACACCACGGAGCGGGATAGAGCATCTGCGCGAATGTTCTTCTCACCGGAGAGGAAATGGAGGGTGAAATGGAACCGGGAGAAAAACAAGGACCATCTGGCCTGACGGGAATTTAGCCGCTGGGCTGTCTGCAAATACACCAAGTTCTTGTGGTCTGTGAACACTTGGAAGGGGAAGCGAGCCCCCTCCAGAAGATGTCGCCACTCGGAGAAGGCCAACTTCATAGCCAGTAACTCCCTGTCCCCGATGGAATAATTCCTCTCTGCTGGTGTAAAGGTTTTGGAAAAGAAGAAGCAGGGATGCTTCCGACCCTGGGCATCCTTTTAAAAAAGGACTGCTCCAGCACCAACAGAAGAGGCATCCACCTCTAAGATAAACGGTTTATCGACATCGGGGTGATGTAAGATGGGAGCACTGGCGAAATGCGACTTGATGGATGAGAACGCCTTGGTGACCTCCTCTGACCACAACTTGGGATTAGCTCCCTTCTTGGTGAGGGCTACCTAGGGAGCTACCAAATGGAGAAGTGGGGAATGAATTGGCGATAGTAGTTAATGAACCCCATAAAGCGCTGCACCGCCTTAAGGGAGTGGGGTTCTTGTCAATCCATTACAGCCTGAAGTTTGGTAGGATCCATAGCCAATCCCTGGGTGGAGATGATATAGCCCAGAAAAGGTAGAGACTCCTGCTCAAACATGCACTTCTCCAACTTCGCATATAGGGAATTTGCTCGCAAGAGGTCGAAGACCTTGCAGACATCTCTCCGGTGGGAGGCCATATCTGGAGAAAAGATGAGAATGTCATCCAGATAGACTACCATCGAGGTGGTCAACATATCCCGGAAGATGTCGTTCACAAAGTCTTGGAAGACAGCTGGAGCATTACAGAGCCCAAAGGGCATTACCAGATATTCATAATGCCCATCCCTGGTGTTAAATGCCGTCTTCCACTCGTCCCCCTCACGGATGCGAATGAGGTTATACGCACCCCGCAGGTCTAGCTTAGTAAATACCCTTGCTCCCCGAAGCCTGTCAAAAAGCTCAGAGATTAGCGGCAAAGGATACTTATTTTTCACGGTGATAGCGTTGAGACCCCTATAATAATGCACGGACGTAGTTCTCCGTTCTTCTTCTGCACAAAGAAGAACCCCGCTCCCGCTGGTGACACCGACTTCCTAATGAATCCCCTTGCCAAGTTCTCCTGAATATATTGGGACATGGCCTCTGTCTCAGGAAGAGAGAGGGGATAGACCCTTCCTCTAGGAGGCTCAGCTCCAGGCAAGAGGTCGATAGGACAGTCATAGGGGCGATGAGGCGGAAGAGTCTCCGCAGCCTTCTTTGAGAAAACGTCGGCATAAGACCAATAGACCTTGGGAAGAGGAGAGAGGTCTATGGGTATCTCAGTGGTGTTGACCTGCACGCTGTCCCTAATGCATCTTCCTTTACATAAATTACCCCAACCCAGAATTCTCCCTGAAGCCCACTCAATATGGGGAGAGTGGTGGCGGAGCCAGGGTAATCCCAACAAAACCTCATCTATACCCTCAGGGAGGATAAAAAATGATATATTCTCCTGATGGTAAGAAGACATAGACAAGGTGAGTGGAACAGACTGATGGGTGATTTGTGAGGGCAGAATTGCTCCGTTCAACACCCGAACCGATACTGGTTCAGCCAGCAACACCAAAGGCATGGTGTGGCGAGAAGCAAAGGAGGAAGACATAAAATTTCCCTCTGCCCCAGAATCCACACACAGCTTGACGGGTAGGATGGTAGAACCGTGGGTAATTATCCCCTTGAGGAGCACTTTAGGGGCAAAACTCATGGCGTCCAGTGACCCTGTTCCTACGGTTACTGGGCGCGACCGCTTATTCAGCCGCTGTGGACATCGGTTGGCAAAATGTCCCTGCTGCTGGCAAATATAACAAATCGGGGATGGACGAGTGACCCGAGATTTAGACCCTGCAGGAGCAAACTCCTGAAGGTCAGGCGCCTGAACAGGCGACACCAGAGGGTTGGTGAAGGTAGGAGCCAACTGGACCCTCTGCCTACACTGGACACGTTCCAGCCTCCGCTCGTGGAAACGGAGGTCGACGCGGGTGGAAATAGCGATAAGCTTCTCCAGTGTGGCAGGAATCTCCCTGGTAGCCAAGGCGTCTTTCACATGACCCGCCAGTCCTCTCCAGAACAGAGGAATGAGGACTTTATCTGGCCACTCTAATTCCGAGGCCAGAGTCCGAAATTGGACAGCAAAATGGCTGACCAAAGCCGAACCCTGGGTACTTGCCAGCAGTTTGAGCGCCGCATCGTGGGTGACCTGAGGTCCTAGAAAAACCTTTTTCAGAGCCTCCAGAAAACGAGAAGCGCTCTGCACCACACGGTCGTCGCGCTCCCACAGCGGCGTTGCCCACTCCAACGCTCTGCCCGACAGAAGAGCTATCACAAAGCCCACTTGTGCCCGATCCGTGGGGAAACGTGCAGCCTGAAGCTCGAGGTGTATGGAGCACTGACTTACGAATCCCCGACATTGCTTGCTGTCACCAGCAAACTTGTCTGGAAGCGGGAGGTGGGACAATGTAGGGACAGAGGTGGCAGAGGACAAACTGGCTGCAGCTACACTAGCAGCCTGAACAGCGACTGCGGTAACATCCACAGCTGAGGTTGTGCGCTCAAGAGCCGCCAACCTACCCTCCAGCTGCTGGATGTACAGCTGTAATCGCTGTTCATCCGCCATTTTACTAGCCAGACCCTGGCGCTAATATTATGTTATGGGTCTGCGGAACACACCAAATATATAATGTAGAAAGGTGCATTCGCAGCCCGGGGTCCACCGTGAAAGCGGAGCCTGCTGCTAGTAAAAATGGCGCGAGAAGCAAACTCTGTTATCCCGCAGAGTCGCCAACATAAACGCCGTAATGCGCTGTGGCAATGAGTGCGAACTCTGTTACTCCACAGAGCCGCTAGAAGGAGAGCCGCAGCGCTATATGGCGATGTGTGCGCACTCACTAGACACAACTGAGTGGCAAAGAAAACACGCTAGGGCGCTGACTAGCGTTGAAAGCGAACCCTGTTACGTCACAGGGCCGCTGAGAAAAAGCACGTGTCCTGTAAGGCTCTCAGGTACACAGTTAAGTGCTAAGCATACATAAAGCGTGATCATGTGCTAATGTCCTCGCGGGAGTCACCCGCAATCTATGGCATCTGAACGCCAGACCCTGAATACGGCAATCAAAACTCCTCACTGGTTATGCCGGTAATCTAGGGCATCTAGGACACCGACCCTGACCAGCTACCATACCAAACTCCTCACCGATTAAGTCGGTATTCTAGTGGCTTATTTCAGCCGGGTCCCTATCCACACATACACATGACCACACTGGCGCATAGCATATAATGGTTGATATTAGCGCATGGCGGCCCAGCCATGCTACCCTTTTATAGCAACAGCTACAGGACCTTCCAGGAACCACGACCAATGAGAAACTGTTACAAACACATGTAGCTACATGACCTTCCTGGCGGACCAATAGGAGCCGCTGCAGCACCTGAACATGTGACCCCTGATCTCCAATGAGAGATCTCACTCTGGGCATGCTCAGAAGGGAAAACGCAGGACTTTGTCCCAGACGTCTGCTCCAGCACTGGCTATAATAGCAGATCCAGGAAAGGCAGCAGCAGGTCACTGCACAGTAGTGGAGTGGGCAAGACGCTTGGCCCGACGTCTCTGCTGATCAGGCTCCACTGCGGCCGGAGATGAATGGGAGACCGCAGCGGGACGGGTTCGAGACTCCCCTTGTGCAGCAGTGGGAAATCGAACCCTAACAAGAGGTTAGCTGGTCCTTTTAAGGCAGGGCTGCAATGATGTTGAAATGTGTTTTGGGGGATAAAGTTCATTTTCTATCCAAATATTGACTTTGCAAGTAATTGCTGTTAAGCTGATCACTCTTTATAACATTCTGGAGTATATGCAAATTGCCATTAGAAAAAGTGAAGCAGTAGAATTTGTAAAAATTAATATTTGTGTCATTCTCAAAATTTTTGGCCATGACTGTACTAACAAAATAAAAGAACATTTTACAAATGGTATTATATATTGCGTTATTTCTTATTTTTAGGACAACAATGGTTTAAAGTAAGCTGAGATGTGGGGGTAAACTTTTTACATCTTGTAGTTGTCTAGTCTAGGTTTATGCTGCTTGGAAGATACATAGGGTTAATAAATCTGCTGCTTATTTTTTCCTTATTCTTCTGCTTTCTTGACATTTTTTACTATAATGCTGGTTTCTGCCTCATTACAATTCTCATCATTAATTTATAAAAATGGTTACATTGTTTTATATTGGAAGACAGATGAATGGTTTCACAATCATTAACTACAATAAATAACAGATGGAAGGACATATTTTTTTTTTTTTTACATAATTTCAGTGGAACTTTACATATCTCATTGTGATGTAAAAGCGGAGAATTATTAACGATAATAAAAAAAGGTTAAAACATGATTGTCATCAACTTTAAAGAAAAAAAGCCTATTGTTTTCTCCAATCATTGACATTCAATTTACAGCAAGTGAATTCAATCTTTTTATGTTAATTATCTGACATCAGGAAAGATTTACAAACTAAACTGCATACGAATTCTGTCTGAAATTTTGCCCAAACTCTGGTGTGAAAGCCGAATGTCATATATTTAAGGGATTTTAATACTTTGTGCACGTCACTAGACTTGCATAGTGTATTTGTAGAAATCATAACATATTATTGGCATGCACTTTTTTGACACATCCTATCTTGAAGCTGTCTAGACTAGGTTTATACTGTGTAGAAGATATACAGGGTTAATAAATCTGCTGCTTATTTTTTTACTAGTTCTTCTGTTCTCTTGACATTTTTCACTTTAGTGGATATTGTGCCTCATTATAATTCTCAGCATTAATTTATAAAGATGGTTATATTGTTTTATATTGGAAGACAGATGAATGGTTTAACAACCATTAAATAAAATAAATGAACAGATGGTAGGGAATATTTTTGCTATTTTTTACATGAATTCAGTGAAACCTTCCATTTTATATTGAGCTTCACATAAGTTTGTTCACTTTTAACAGGCATATTCTTACAACCACTAACTTTCCTTAGGGCATATGCACACAAGTGTATTATACCATAGTTCTGTAAAATCTGCAAATTGTGTAAGGTCGCAAAAGAGAATTCTTCTATTATTGTCTTATATTGAGGTTTCTCTTTATTATATAACATAAATATCGATCAAAAAAAAATAAAATTGTTGTATGCTACAATAGGTCACATATTACAGAGATATCTTCACTAGAAAGGATTTATTGACCTAGGAATAAACTGAGTGTCCAGTTCACGCTACATCGATATTTTAGCATGAAAGTAAGGCATTTAAATAGAAGCATGCAATGGTGATTTCATCATCTCAAACAATTTATTGAAACAAAAGACAACAACAGTGGTGGGTATACCCCCCAAAAATGTCAATGTCTCAATAAGTTTTCATGTGGCCTTGAGCATCCATTACAGCTTGACAATGACCTTTTATGTTGTTCAAAATTGAGTTATTGTCTGCTGAGGCATGGCATCCAACTCTCCTTATTAGGCTTCCCTCAGGTCATCCAGGTTCTAAGGTAAGGAATTATGAGCCTTTACTCAGCGAGTCAGTTGACTCCATAGGTTTTATATGGGATTCAAGTCTGGAAAAAGTGCAGGTCACTCTTTTTGAGGTACCCCAGTCTTCAGCAACTGTTCCCTGACGATGTGGCTTTGGTGAGCAGGAGCATTGTCGTAATTGAAGATGAAATTAGGCCTGTGTTCACACAGAGGAACAATGACTAGATCAATGATGTTATTCAATTAGTAGGTGCTTGTTACTGTACCATTCACAAAGTGTAGGGCAGTTCTGTATTGACTATACACAACTGCCCCCACTGTAACAACACCACCAATAAAGACTCGCCTGGTGATAACAATGGCTGATTCATAGAGCTCCACTTGACGTCTTTAACATTGTTAGTTACCATTATTTCAGCTCAGCATGAATCAACTTACATCAGTGAACAGCACTGAGGCCCACTGGTCCGTCATCCAACGTAGATGCTTCCTGGCCCATGTAAGATGATAACGCCTGTGCCTGGTGGTGTGGTCAGGTAATCTTGTAGGTCATCTAGCATGCAGACCATGCTGATGTAAATGGTTTTATATGGTCTGACATTTCACTTGGATGCCTCTCACCTCCCTTAAATGTACCTGCAGTTGTGTGACCTTCATCATCCAGCTCTGAAAGGCATTGTAAACAATGAAATGGTTATCAGTGTGTTATGTGGCCAATGGATGTCCACTTTTATGCTATTCTCAGACTCTTCCAGTCTCTCTGTATCTCCATTTTTGAAGCTTCGCAATGATGAGGTGCTGTTGATCAATTGTTAGGTGTCATATTGGTCTCAAGCTGTCAAAATGTGAACAGCATGATAAGAAGGACTGTTTACATACGAATTCTAATTAAACACTAAAATATATTAGTGATTCATGGATAAAACATCTGTTGTGAATTTTGACATTAAGTTTCTTGTTAGAGAACAGCAAGTTGTGCAAAAAGTACTGAAACAATAATTAGTTTGACATGTGTATTCAAATGTTTGGAGATGGTCATATAGAATTCACCTGAAAAGGTTAGAGTGCATTTAAGGATCAACCTGAAATTTCACCCGAAAGCCAAATATCTCTAACACTTTATGAGTAGTTTATATATACGAGTATACTGTGTGTATATATATATATATCTCAATATGTTTTGCAACAATAAGGTTATGAAGGTCTTGCAACAGCTCGCTGGACTAACCCATAGAATCATAGAATGTTAGAGCTTGAAGGGACCTCAAGGGCATCGTGCCCACCATCTGACTCTAAGCAGGATTCACTAAACCATCTCAGGCAAATGTCTGTCCAGCCTCTGTTGAAGACTTCCATTGAAGAAGAACTCACCACCTCTCGTGGCAGCCTTTTCCACTGATTGATCATCCTCACTGTCAAAAATTTTATTCTGATATCTAATCTGTGTCTTTTCCCTTTCATTTTAATTCTATTGATTCTCGTGTTTCCATGCGCAAATGAGAATAATGATGATCTTACTACATGGTGACATCCCTTCAGATATTTGTAGACAGCTATTAAGTCTCCTTTTAGCCTTCTTTTTTGTAAGCTAAACATTGCCAGATCCTTTAACCATACCTCATAGGACATACTTTGCACTCTGCTTTCCATCATCATAGCTCTTTTATGAACTTGCTCCAGTTTTTAAATGTCTGTTTTACAATGTGATGCCCAGAACTGGACACAGTATTCCAGATGAGGCCTGACCAAGTAAGAGTAGAGGGGAATGATTTCTTCACATGATTTAGACTTTATACGTCTCTTAATACATCCTAGAACTGTGTTTGCCTTTTTTGGTGATTCATCACTCTGTTGACTCATGTGCAGTTTATGATCTATTAGCATACCCATGTCTTTTTCACATGTTGCTTAGTTCTATTCTTCCCAGTCTATAAATGTAATTTTCGTTTTTCTCGCCCAGATGTAGAATCTTGCATTCCTCCCTGTTAAATGCCATGCTATTAGTCGCTGGCCATTGTTCAAGCTTATCTAGATCTTTTGGATTTCTTTCTCTGTGTTTTCTTGCTGCTTTTTGTCTCCCTTGCAAGCCTTATTTCATTACTGGCTTTAGCTCTTTTAACTCTTTCCCTGCGTTCACTGCAATCAGCATTATATTCTTCTTTAAATATGCCTCCCTCTTTCCATTTGATATTCTGTACATTTATTTTTTCCTTTTTAACAGGTGATTAAGTTCTGTGTTCATCCACCCTGCTTCATCATCTATTTAAATGCTTCCAAATCATCCTTTTCGGGATTGTTATCGATTTAATTTAGCAAAATCTCCCATCCGTCTTGTTCTTTTCTGTCCTTTACAACATCCAGCTATTGGACCCTCTTTCTGAGTCCATTAATATCCACCTTTCTGAAGTCCAACCTTAAAGTCTGAGTCCTCGCTGGTTTTCCTCCTCTTGTAATCCAAAATTCAAGGATAGCATGATCACTGCTTATTAAATTCCCAGCCACCTTTACTTCCTCTACCATTTTCTCCCTGTTGGTAAGAATTAGGTCCAAGATTGCAGATAATCTTGTTCTCTCTTCTGCCTTTTGAAAAATAAAGTTGTCAGCAAAAGCAGATAAGAATTTTCTGGACCCAGTACTTTTGCCTGAGTGAGATTCCCAACAAATATCTGGATAGTTAAAATCTCCCCTGATCACTGTCATACTTTTTTGAGAACAGAAACATCTAATGTAAAAAGATTTCATCCATATCTTCAATCTGTGGCCTATAGTAAACACCTACAATAGTGTGTTTTCTGTTCTTTACTCCTTGATTTCTTACCCAAACAGTTTCTACAGAGCTACCAGTCTCTTAAGCTTGGATCTCTGTGTTTTACTAACTTACAATGCAACATCTCATCCCTTCTTGCTAATCCTGTTTCTTACAGATAAGTTGTAGCCTTCAAGGTTTGTATTCCAAGCATGTGTATCATCCCACCAGGTTTCAGTGATGCCTATATGCCTATGACATCACATCTCCCTTCCTGTGTTAGCAGCTCCAGTTCTCCTTGTTTATTTCCCATGCCTTGCACATTTGTATAGACACATTTTCGTTTGTAGCCTGCTTATCTTGCACCTCTATTTTTTATTCAGAGTTTGTTGTTTTTGTTCTTCTTTTCACTTCTAATAGCAAGGAACTCAAAAGAATTCAATAGCTGCATATATCATGAGCTGTTTCTTGTGTGGCATATTGGTAATGAGACACTTTTTTATTGGCCATCAGTCAGTTGAACCAGCTGATTTATTATTTGTCAATAAATGGCAGGATTGATTTCTAATTATTGATATGTTTCAGTTGATTTCATGACTTCCCATGGATTTTTGTACTTCTCTTTCGTCATGTGTACAATACTTTTGCCTGTGTAATTTACTTTTATTACACAAAACTTAATTTATGGACATCTATGTTTTCATTTATTTGCCTTTGTGGATTTGATATGAAAATTTCATGCCAATAGCACCTTTAGAAATATATTTACTTAGAAAATTGTTGACGTGTTCAATACCTGCAGTATATCTCTCTAAATATATAACCATTTTGTGAGTATGGTTAATCACCCAAACAGAAAAACTATAGTTAAAAAAAACTATTTTAGATAAATGACACACTTTCGTACACTTTTGGGGCGAAATTGAATTATCTTGCGCAAAAATTAGAACTCTACATATTCCAAAGAAAATAAATCTTCTTCTTCTGCCAAAATAATAAGTGTTGCTCATATATAACTTTATACCTCAGTGGCAGCATTGTGAGTGACTGACCTTTTGTACATTATTCTTGTGGAACTGCAATATACAAAGCTCCGTAAATGGTAATCAATTAACAAGAAAGAACAAAGAAGGGCATGTTGCAGTTTGGGATAGAGTTATATCGACCAAGCATTAAGGCATACACTTTTGGCCTTGCTTATAATTGTATTGATATTTCTTGTAAGCTACTTAATTTGTTTTACTTTCAAATGATGTCTTTTCATGGTGCACAGGTGCAATGAACATACAGCACTTAAAGGATAAAACACGATCCCATCATAATGTTTGAAAACCCTTAGCTTTCAGGGATATAAACTGTATTCTGAAGCACTAATCACAGAGCAGTGCATTTTAGATTGATTTATGAGATAAATCCTGTTTTATTAAATCTCTCTGCGGCATTTACAGTACATTATATATATTTATATATATATATATATATATATATATATATATATATATATATATATATATATTATATATAGTGATTATTAGTTTTAAACAAAAACAATTCATACCCCAGAACTATGTAATGTATTTTCATCTGGTAAAGTAAATACAATATTTCTAAATGATGCAAGTATTTTATTGTCATTTAAATGGGATTTTCTATCTGTATGTAAATAAAGCCCAGAAAGTTTTCTGAGTCATTCAATGCCTCATTTTCAATGAATTGGAAATATTTATGAAAAGAAAAGTACAAAAGAAGATATCTGAGATAAAGTCACATCTTTATTAGTAAATCCTAAATTTAATTGACTGAGTGAATTACTATAGAGACAACACAAGATCACAGAATACAAGCAAAAAAGTATGGAAAAACACCTGGACAAAAATATACACCCTGCAATTTCATTGTCAACCAAAGGGTGGATAAAACAAACTAATATTTTTATGTTTTACTATTAAATTTTACCATTTGTTCATAACTTATGTATCACATTGAACTATAGACTGGGCATTAAGTATACTGTTATCTCAAAATGTATTCCCAGTGCTGATGCACTACCTTGCTGTTCCATAGCTTTGATTTTTTGCATTTTTAATACATAATAAATAAAGATTTATTTTTAAATCAAAAGTTTGCAATTTAAACCACCTTTCCTCACGTGACTTATTTGAGGTTGTGTAATATTTTATGAGTGGTGGATGCTTTGCTTCACATACAAAAAAAAACATTTTTAGATTGTGTTAATACAAACCAGAATATGTATTAATTCTTAGATTCCTCAAAATATCCATCTCTTACTCTAATGACAGCTTTATACCCCCTTGACATTCTATAAAGCACCTCAAATGGTTTTCAACAAACACGTATAATATGTCAGGAATGCTCACAATTTCAAAGCAGATGGTAAAAGCATTTATTTTCAGTTAATGGGACTCTTCTTCTCCTTCAGTGTTTTATCTGAGTGACCAGAGGTGCAGTACTTGTGAATGGTAATATATAAATTCACATTTAACATTTTATCAGTTAGTTAAGTGTTCAGGTCTTCAGCCAGTTGCAGACCTAGTTGTGCTTTATTAGACGCAGCTTGCTCTTAGATGATTTCCCTACATTGACTTTGATTACTAAACCACAGTAAGGAATGTTGCAAGTGATTTTCATAATAAAAAATAAATCCTTCATTATAAGAGCTATACTCATGGGGACATTCCCTGCTGGTGTCTATGACCAGCTTTGGTGTCCAAGCTATATAGCTGAGGTTATACCTGCCAATAGCAAATGTCACATTTTTCTGCAGTATAGTACATTATCATATGAAAATAAATAGTATTTGTGGCTTTATATTGAAAAAAGTAAAAGTACTGTGTCTTTCAACCTCTGGCTCTCCTGCTGTTGCAAAACCAAAACTCCCAGCGTGTTCTGGTAGTTACAGAATAAAGAACACTGCAGTGAAGCTGAATCCAGTTAAAAATGAAAAATCAAACCACTTTTATGTGTATTCCTTACATTCATCTTCGATCACTCATCTTTTCATGTCATTTTATAAAGCGCTATTAAAAGTTTGGACACATTTGCTCACGGAATTTATTTTTTTGCTTTATTGGAATTTGCACATTGTAGATTCAGACTGAAGGCAGCAAAGTCACATAACAATGCATATAATTACATAGTTACAAATTCAACATATTTGGACAAACGCGTTCATCAAGTTTAACTGACGGATGAGAAAGAATAAAAGTATTAGGGCACATGCATAACCAGCATGCATGATACAGTCTGTCCTAAGAGAGGTAATCTTTCCTTCCTGATCCCACTTGTCAATATATTGGATCAAAGACTCAGAAAAGAAATGTACATATTCACACAGGCATTTATGATATTTTTTCTTAAAAGGCATCCAAGCCTTTTTGAAACCATCAATGTTTTTGCTGTGATCACCTCTTGAAGTAGACTATTCCACAGATTGATAGATATTATGGTAAAGAACCTATGCTTCCTCAGGAAAGAGAAACTTTCTATCTTCAGGTGGATGAAGTGCCTCCTTCTCTTTGGAGGTAGGTTTTGCAAGAAACTGATTTTGACCATGCAATTTGTTTAGGCCTTTTATGTATCTGTACAAATGTACAACTGGAGAAAATTCAAAGCAGCAATAATTCACCATAATACTCTGGGTGCGGTCTTTGAGACAGTTTTCAATTCAATTACAAACCTTACTTTCTAATCCTAAAGACCATAATCTATTCCTTAATGGTCTATTTAGGATAATGTTAACTGCCTTTGCAAAATGCAAAAATACCGTATCCACAACAACCTCTTTGTCTAAATTTATACTCATTTCCTCATAAAAAGTTATCAAGTTAGTTTGACAACTTCTATACTTTGCAAAAATGCTGGCTATCACTAATATTATTTTCTGAAATAGTATTTATTGAGAATAATCACCGCACTAAACTGAGGTGAGGACAAGCTGACAATTAAAATACAATAACGCGCGATCAAAAGATTGTATCTGCACCAAAATGGTATCACTAAAAATATCACCTTGGCGCGCAAAAATATGCCCTCAACTGAACCGAGATCAAGAAAAATGGAAAAGCTATGGGTCTCAAAAAAATGGTGCAATTTTTTTTTTTTTTTAGCAAAGTTTGGAATTTTTTTTCACCACTTAGATAAAAAAGAACCTAGACATGTTTGGTGTATATGAACTTGTAGTGACCTGGAGAATTATAGTGACAGGTCAGGTTTAGCATTTAGTGAACCTAGCAAAAAAGCCAAACAAATAACAAGTGTGGAATTGCACTTTTTTGCAATTTCACTGCACTTGGAATTTTTTTTCCCGGTTTCTAGTACTTTAAACGGTAAAACAAATGGTGTCGTTCAAAACTACAACTCATCCCACAAAAAATAAGCCCTCACATGGCCATATTGAAAAATAAAAAAGTTATGGCTCTGGGAAGGAGGTAAGCGAAAAATGAAAACGCAAAACTGAAAAAAGCTTCGGGGATTAAGGTGTTAAAAATACTGGGATTGACTACATCTGCTACTGTTTCTCACTTGAAATGTGCAGAGCTAAGGAATCCATGTAGCAATTCTGTCTTCTCTTGATGCTCACTCACCAATTCCACATTACTATTATTTAGGAAACACATTTGTGCAGAATGAAAAAATGCACTCAAAACAGCTTTAATTTGCTATAAAAACAATTTTACTGTATGCAATTTATTTTAGTTACAACTTCACAAGCAATTTCATATTTTGCATATTACCACATACAGATGAAATGTCCTTAAATCCTAGTTTGGCAATTATAACCATTTTCTTTTGTCCCAAGTGCCTCCAATATAAGATCCAGACTCGAAGACATGTAGCAAACACACTCATATCCTTGACTCCAATGTATTACCTTTCAAAAAACTTGGTTTAGAATGCTTTTGTGCAGACCTTTTTTTTCTAATTATACTGTAAATGTATAGATTTTTTGTGGATTTGTCTTGTTTACTTAGCCTACCTGCTTTTCAGTTTCAACTTCAGCTACCTTAACAACTTTTTACATATTTTATTCAGGTCTTTATATTTTTTAAATTCTAGGACTGACCCCTCAGACGTATATATTTTAATGCCCTTCATTGTCAGTAATTGCCTTCCTTAGCAAATGCATAAACTATGTGAGGTTTACATTTTGTTGTCTCTACTTGTTATCTATAGGAGAGAAAAAAAAAGACACCTAAATTTATCCCCTTTGTCAGCAATGAGGCAAATACATAGCACACCAAAGGCAAAAAACCTCATAACAGCAAAATATGAAAAAACATATAAATTTTATTGAAAATTTGTACAAAACATAATTAAAATGGCAATACCACAAGAACAGAAACAAGTGGGACTCAACCAACAACTTCCAATTAGACCATGTGTGTAAGATTCATCGTATCCATGTAGTCATAGTAGCGCACCAAAAATGCATATGAACAAAAGTAAAGTATTTTTGGCCATAAGGCTCAATTCACATAAATGTGCAAAAACGTTTCTTATATACATGTGTATAATAACACAGGGACCTGCACTATTGAAAGTATAAAACACATAGACGCAAACACATGTACTATACAAACATGGTCTAGAAATATAGTAAAGGCATAGTTACCAAGATAGGAAGGAGGAAGGGAGACCCACCACTGACCCATTTTTGGTGCGCTACTATGACTACATGGATACGATGAATCTTACACACATGGTCTAATTGGAAGTTGTTGGTTGAGTCCCACTTGTTCCTGTTCTTGTGGTATTGCCATTTTAATTATGTTTTGTACAAATTTTCAATAAAATTTATGTTTTTTCATATTTTGCTGTTATGAGTTTTTTTGCCTTTGGTGTGCTTGTTATCTATAGGAATACATTTTGCAGTCTGACTGACCAATTAGTACTTTAGGTACCTCTATTTAACCTTTGTATCACTGTCTTTATCTTTCAGTAGTCAATAGCTGCTCTCATTCCTAAAGTGCACCCTTCCGATTGGGGAAATTGGCTTTTTTAAAATGAAAAAAACTGATTCAGTAAATAGTTTACACCAGAATTCTGACATAAAACATCCTAAAAGCTTACAGCATTTTTATTAAACTTGAAGTTTTGCAAAATAAATTGACAGTTATCGGCATTTTGTGGTGCTGTGTTGGAATCTGCAACCGTGGCACCCGGAAGTAGTGTATTGTTTTAGAGCAAACATGTCGGCACACAGTGTGATGTAGCAATATGTTATATGCTGAGCCGCCTCTAGGGGTCTCACTACCTGGATGTATTCAGAGGATAGAGAGGAGGGACTCGTTGGTAAGAGCATGAGACAGGAAGCATTCATGTAATGTGGCTGAGAGAACGTGCACACAATAAAAAGTAACCCGTTACCACAATCGTGTCAGAGGCATAAACAAGAAATAGAACATGGTGGCAGCAGGGCTGAACCTATAAAGAACAAGTGGACAGACAATCCAGGCAGCTTGTGGTACAAAGCTCAACTGTAAGTACAGTGCCCACAGTACAGCATTATGGAGACCGCATTAAAACCTCCTCAGAGACTATACATCATGTCCTCAAATCTATCGCAGACCTGGAGACATTGGAAGGAGGAGTTTACTCTGTATGTGGATCTTACAGTAGACACCAATGATCAGAAGCGTAAGGTGAAGCTCTTCTACTATTTGATTGGAGAAAAAGGGAGAGAACTTACTCAGACCCTGATCCAGGACGGTACGGACAGTCTGGCAGACATTGTACAGGCATTTGATAAGCACTGTGACCCCAAGAAGAATGAGACAGTGGAAAGATTTAAGTTTTTCACCAGAAATCAGGAGATGGGAGAGAATATAGACGCATATGTGACTGAGCTGAAAAGACTGGCAGCAACATGCAGCTTTGGAGAGATCAGAGATTCTCTTATCAGAGATAGAATAGTGTGCGGCGTCAGAGAGCCACAGCTAAGAGAGAGACTGCTGAGAGAGGGGGAGTTAACCCTAGAGAAATGCATGCAAATAAGCAGAGCTGCAGAGCTAACAAGAGACAGCCTGAAGATGATGGCAGACACCACTGAGGAGCCAGTACATGCAGTAACCATGAGAGGAAAAGCAGAGCACCAAGCGAGAACAGTCCAATGCAGATACTGTGGCAGAAGACATGAGAGAGACAAAGAGAAGTGTCCAGCATATGGACAAAGCTGCAGGACCTGTGGTAAGATGAATCATTTCGCAGCTCTCTGCAGACTTAAGCCCTTTAAAAAGCACAGAGAAATTCACAGTGTGACACAGGACAATAACAGTGACAGTGCAGAAGATATTACATGGATACAGCTACAGTCTGCAACAGAGAATGTCAATACAGTCAGACAGCCAGAACCTAAAGATACAAGACAACTGTTTGCAACTCTTTTATTAAATGACAAACCCATTAGATTTCAGTTGGACTGTGGAGCAAGTTGCAATGTCATACCGGAGGATCTACTAAATGAACAGGTGTTCATTGAACCTACTGATAAGGTACTTATGATGTACAACAAAACGATACTGAAACCTCTTGGGACATGCAAACTGAAGGTTAGTAACCCATGCAACAGAAAGAGTTATAGAGCCCAATTTACAGTGCTGCAGGGTGGTGACCACATACCGTTACTAGGTATAAAAGCAGTTAAGGCAATGGACTTAATAAAGGTACAATTCCATAACATTATGTCTGTGGAAGTCAAACAGAGTATGAAGGATATCCCAAAAGCAGACAGCAATCTAGATTTACAGATTATAAAAACACAGTATGCGGATGTATTTGAGGGTGATGGATGTTTTGAAGGAAAACACAAACTGGAAATTGATAACACAGTACAACCTACCAGATTACCAAGAAGAAAAGTGCCTGTAGCGCTACTTCAGCCATTGAAAGAAGAACTACAGGATTTAGAAAAGCAAGGCATGATAGAAGTCGTCCATCAGAGCACAGACTGGATAAGTAATTTGGTCATAGTGCAGAAACCATCAGGAAAACTAAGAATTTGTATCGATCCCAAACCACTCAACAAAGCTCTCAAAAGGAATCACTATCCAATGCCTACAATAGAGGATGTGCTACCAGATTTATCAAAGGCAAAAATATTTTCAGTTTGTGACGTAAAAAATGGATTTTGGCATGTGGAACTGGATGAAGAATCCAGTTTATTGACAACGTTTTCTTCTCCATTTGGTCGCCGTAAATGGCTAAGAATGCCCATGGGACTGACACCAGCTCCAGAAATATTTCAGCAGAAGTTGATGCAAGCTTTGGAAGGACTCCCAGGGGTAAAGACGATAGCAGATGATATATTAATAGTGGGAGAAGGTGACGATATGCAATCTGCAATAAAGAATCACGATACAAGGATGCTACGATTTTTAGATAGGTGTAGGGAAAAAAGGATAAAGTTGAACTTGGAAAAGTTGAAACTGAAAATGACGGAAGTGCCATATATAGGACAACTTCTAACCTCAAATGTAGTGAAAGTGGATCCAGAAAAGGTGAAGGCGATACAAGAGATGCCTACCCCAACAGATGTGTGTGGAGTACAACGATTTTTGGGCATGGTGAATTATCTGTCCAAGTTTTGCAAGAATCTATCAGACATGTGTGAGCCAATGAGACAGCTAACTCACAAAGATGTGTTGTGGGAATGGACAGAAGCACAGGAGACGGCTTTTCAATCAGTAAAGACAGCCATTGCAGACACAGCAACCTTAAAATATTTTGATCCACAGTTAGAGGTGGTAGTCCAATGTGATGCATCAGAAAAAGGCCTAGGTGCCACATTAATGCAAGAGCGGCAACCAATCACATTTGCAAGCAAAGCGCTAACACCGACAGAGCAGGGATATGCCCAAATCGAAAAGGAGTTATTAGCTGTGGTGTTTGGAATGGAAAGGTTTCATCAGTACACATACGGTCGACAGGTAACAGTACAGTCCGATCACAAACCGTTGGAGAGCATTACAAAAAAACCACTACTAAATGCACCAAAGAGACTGCAGCGCATGCTTCTGCGACTTCAAAAATATGATTATGAAATTGGATATTGTCCAGGAAAAGACTTGTTGATTGCAGATACTCTAAGCAGAGCGTACTTACCCAACTCAGAGGATAAAGGACAAGAAATGGACAACATAAATATGTGTGATTATCTTGCAGTATCTAAAGATAAACTGAAACAAATACAGACCTTCACAGAAAAAGATAAAACACTACAGATATTAAAAACTGTGATCCTGCAGGGCTGGCCAAAATATAAGCAGCATGCTCCAAAGGAAGTTGCTCCATTCTTCCATATACGAGATGAACTGTCAGTACACCAAGGAATCATCATAAAGGGAGAAAGGGCAGTGATACCGGAGACTCTGAGAAGAGACATACTACAGAAATTACACTCGTCCCACTTGGGCATTGAAGGATGTTTGCGGCGAGCAAGAGAATCAGTTTATTGGCCGGGTATGAATGATCACATAAAAAGTTACATAGCACAATGTGAGATATGTGCGTCCGGCGGGGATAAACAACCGAAAGAGCCATTGCAACCGCATGCCGTTCCAAATAGACCATGGTCAAAAATAGGAATAGATTTGTTCACATTGGAGGAAAGAGAATACCTGGTAACTGTGGACTATTTTTCTAATTTTTGGGAAGTGGACTATTTGAAGGATACAAGAGCAAGAACAGTTATTAAAAAACTCAAGGCTCATTTTGCCAGATATGGGATTCCAGAGATTGTTTTTACTGATAATGCCGCTCAATTTAGGTCAGAAGAGTTCAAGGAGTTCAGCAAGTTATGGGAATTTGAACACAATACATCATCTCCTGGATATCCTCAAAGCAATGGCAAAGCGGAATCAGCGGTGAAAACAGCAAAGAAGTTGATTAAGAGAGCGAAACAGGCAGGGACAGATGTATATCTATCTATACTGGACCACAGAAATACACCTTCCCAAGGTCTAGACAGCAGCCCAGCACAGAGGCTTCTGAGTAAACGGACAAGGACACTCATACCAACAGCTAGTCATCTTCTGAAGCCAAATCTGGTGAGGGGAATGAGGTCAAAACTAAAGGACAATCAGGATAGACAAGCGTTCTATTATAATCAGTCGGCAAAAGATCTACCAGAACTGAGACAAAATGACAACATCAGGATGCAGCCGAGCAAATATGACAAACAATGGAGAAAAGCAAAGGTGCTCCAGAAACTAGGACCTAGATCCTACGAGATTGTGACAGAGGAGGGAAGAAAACTAAGGAGAAATCGGAGACATCTGAGGAAAATGCAAGGAGGATCTGATACATGGTCATATGAACAGTATCCTCATATCCAAGATGAGGAAACAGCAAGTCTAAGCAGAGAGGCTACAGGGATGGCCCAGGTTCAGTGTGGAGATTCCGGTCGGAGACAGGCAATACCAGATGCGGTAACGCCCGAATCGAGAGAACCACCGAAACCGAATAGTGGCAGTAACGCATCGTATGTTACTAGATCGGGCAGAATGATCACAAAGCCAGCACACCTCAAGGACTATATATACAACCAAGTATTTTAAAGTATCTTAATAGCATGATGCTTGCCAGTTATGTTTATGTCACCAATATCTTGAATATTGAAATGTTCACATGTATGTTAGTTATATTAGCTTAGTTATTTCTTCAGTTAAAAGACAAAGGATGTAGCAATATGTTATATGCTGAGCCGCCTCTAGGGGTCTCACTACCTGGATGTATTCAGAGGATAGAGAGGAGGGACTCATTGGTAAGAGCATGAGACAGGAAGCATTCATGTAATGTGGCTCAGAGAACGTGCACACAATAAAAAGTAACCCGTTACCACAATCGTGTCAGAGGCATAAACAAGAAATAGAACAGCTGATCTACAACAACATGCACAATTTTACATTGGACAGAAGTCCCCCTGATTGTTACACGTTGTTTCATCTTCTGTTTTCCAGAGGTCAAGTCCTTTTGGGGAGGAGCAATAGTCAGTGCCCCATACAAAAAGATGGGCATTTGGTAGCACCATACAGCATCAATTTTTCATACATCCTGATTAGCCTATATTGGGTGAATTGCATAGATAGAGGTTTAACAAGCTGCACATCTGAAAAGTATCCCTTTTCTTCTGTCTCCACATACTGGCATAATTCATTGATTTCTCCACCTTGTCATATCTATGGGGCAGGTTTGTATTATCAATACTTGGGACCTGTTTTGTTCAAGTGTGGGGCTATAGCCTTTGTTCCTGCAGACAGTTATGTACTCCCTCAGTTAATTTATTCACAATAGAACTCCTCAGGGATAGCCTCCGTGTAGCATTGGCACAATATCCACTGTCAAGTAGGGTGCAAACCTCCACTGCCTAGGCAGGTGCCCAGATTATAGGATACAGTGGAAGTCCCAGTCCCATAGAGGGTTACTGTTTATGTTATCTTTATTCATACCAAGACAAATCAGGAATATGGACCTAGGTCCACTTTTCCTAGGAATTGTTCATATTCATAATACCTGTCATAATACCTGTTTATCTATTGCTATTTTCTCCCCTCTTGCCCTGGTTGTCTATCTGTGACTCACCCAAGGCATGATATGAGTGGGTGTTTTTCATCACTTACATAAGACTTTCCTAAACAAATAGGGACAGCCGGTGAGGAGCAGGGGTGCCATTTGCATGGTATTTCACTTGGAGTGCCAACCTCTGCTGGTGGACAGGATTAAAGGCAAGGGCATTTTTTTATAGGGTTGTCCTAGAGTGCACGTTTCTGTGTGGTGTCTGTATTGTTTGGTTGTTGTTTTAACTATTCTCATTAAAAGTTAAATTTTATTACTTTATTATCTTTTTGGGCTCCCATCATGTTAGCATTTACTATTCTGAACTTGTCACTTCGTATTTAAGTGCACAAAATGCCCTACAGGCAGTTAAGTATGTTTGCTGTCATAGTACACAGCTTTCAGACTTTTTTTGGTGGAATCAATAAAGAGTCTCCACTTGCTCCCATTTTACTCAGTGGGACATTTTTCCATCAGCCCAGGAACATCACTGCAATAAGCTAGAGCACTATGTTGAGAAAAGTATGGAAGTAATTCCTTTTCTTTGCTTCTGTATCATGAAAAACAGGTACCAGGAGCTAGCAGATTATTTTTCTTTAGTCTATAGCCTGAAAGGTCTGCAGAATGTTTAGGAAAGTCTAAGTCCCTGACTAAATCATTTAATTCAAGCTGTGAAAAAGCTGTGGCTCCCTGTGGACTAGCCAGAACATTTTTGTCATAATCCTGTTCTTTATGCTCTGAATCTGCTGAATGAGGTGTTTCTTCAAGTTTCTCTGGAGGTGAAGGGACAGGTATTCCTGGACCATGAGATACCGGGAGAATTGCTGACCAGAGGTCCTAGTATGTAATTTCCTTCTTATTTTTAAGGTTGAATCCCTCTTCCTTACGTGTACAAAAGTAGCTGTCATCACTCTGATTTTAGGTTTCCTTCCAGATCATGGCATGCCAAAACAAAAGCTGTTTTTCCCTTTAGACCACTGACGTTGTTCTTCTACACAATCAGAGCACACTACATGTGGAGCCCATGACCTGAACTGATAACCTAGTTTTATGCCAAAGTACGCATAATACACTTTTCCAAGGAAGTCCATAATGTTCTTCCATTGTTTCCTCACTACAAAACAACCACAAAAGTAGCAAAAGTTGTTGAGTGAATTATGACACCTTTTGTTAGAAACAGAAGCTTTATCCACCATAACCACTAAATACTGAAAAGAATTGAAGTAAGAGCACCACCACACTCTGTCTAAAAGAACTCTGCCTTTGCTCCCCATAGTAACTAATCACTGTGAAAAATAAAAGATATACTATGATTTAATACTATGGACACCGCTACACTCTGGTGTTCTTTGATGTCTCTTTGGTCTTCACCATAGTGGAGTTTGGAGTGTGACTGTTTGAGGTTGTGGACAAGTGTGTTTTATACTGATAACAAGTTCAAACAGGTGCCATTACCTCTGGTAATGAGTGGAGGATAGAGGAGCCTCTTAAAGAAGAAGTCATAGGTCTGTGAGAGCCAGAAATATTGCATGCTTTTAGGTGACCAAATAAATATTTTCCACCATAATTTGCAAAATAAATCTTGCCAAATCAGACAAGGTGATTTTCTCGATTTGTTTTCTCATTTTGACTATCATAGTTGTGATCTACCTATGATGTCAATTACCAGCCTTTCTCATCTCTTGAACCCCTTTCTGACATCTGACATACTATCCAGTCCATGTGACCTTGGTCCGTATGATCGTGGATAGGATAGTAAGTCATACGTGATCAGCGGCGCTCACGGGGGAGCGCCGCTGGTCGCGGCTGGGTGTCAGCTGATTATCACAGCTGACACCAGGCACTATGTGCCAGGGGTGGTCACGGAACGCTCCCGGAATTTTAACCCCCGGCACACTGTGATCAAACATGATCGCAGTGTTCTGGCAGCATAGGGAAGCATCGCACAGGGAAGGGGCTCCATGCGTGCTTCCCTGAGACCTTCAGAACAATGCGATGTGGTCGCACTGTTCCAAGGGCCTTCTCCCTGCAGGCCCCCGTATCCAAGATGGCCGCAGGGTCCTGCAGGGAGGTGGCTTCTCAGGGCCTGCTGAAGCCTCTTGCACTGCCTGTCAGATCACTGATTCGGCACAGTGCTCTGCAAAGTGTCAGATCAGCGATTTGACACTATATAGTGATGTCCCACCTTGGGACAAAGTAAAAAAGTATAAAAAAAATAACACGTGTGAAAATAATCAAACTTAAACTCCTAAATAAAGAAAAAAATATATTCCCCAATAAATTAATTTCTTTATGTAAATATAAAAAAATGAAACAATAAAAGTACACATATTTAGTATCACCGCATCCATGACAACCCGTCTTATAAAACTGTCTCACTAGTTAACCACTTTAGTGAACCCCTTAAAAAACAAGGCAAAATAACAATGCTTTATCATCATACCGCTGAACAAAAAGTAGAATAACACGCGATCAAAACGACAGATATAAGTAAACATGGTACCGCTGAAAACGTCATCTGGTCCTGCAAAAAACGAGCCGCCATACAGAGTCATCAGTGAAAATTGTTTTAACGTATAAAAGCGCCAAAACATAAAAAAATATATAAAAAAGGTATCACTGTCATCGTACTGACCCGAAGAATAAAACTGCTTTATCAATTTTACCACCGTGTAAACACCCCCCCAAAAGAATTTCAAGAATTACTGTTTTTTGTTCATTCTGCCTCCCAAAAATCGTAATAAAAAGCGATCAAAAAATGTCATGTGCCCAAAAATGGTACCAATAAAAACGTCAACTAGTACTTCAAAAAATAAGACCTCACATGACTCTTTTGGCCAAAATTTGGAAAAATTATACCTCTCAAAACGTGGTGATGCAAAAAACTATTTTTTGCAATAAAAAGCGTCTTTTAGCATGTGACAGCTGGAAAAAAAAAACCCGCTATAAATAGTAAATCAAACCTCCTTTTATCATCCCCTTAGTTAGGGAAAAATAATAAAATAAAAAAATTGTATTTATTTCCATTTTCCCATTAGGGTTAGGGTTGGAATTAGGGTTAGGGGTGTATTGGGGTTAGGTTTGGAGTTAGAATTGGAGGGTTTCTACTGTTTAGGCAAATCAGGGGCTCTCCAAATGCAACATGGCATCTGATCTCAATTCCAGCCAATTCTGCATTGAAAAAGTCAAACGGTGCTCCTTCCTTTCCATGCTCTGCCATGCGCCGAAACAGTGGTTTCCCCCCACATATGGGGTATCAACGTAGTCAGGACAAATTGCACAATAACTTTTGGGGTCCAATTTCTCCTTTTACCCTTGAGAAAATAAAAAATTGGACCTGAAATAATTTTTTTGTGAAAAAGTTATATGTTCTTTTTTTTTTAAACATTCAAAAAAATTCCTTTGGAGCACCTGAAGGGTTAATAAACTTCTTGAATGAGGTTCTGAGCACCCTGTGGGGTGCAGTTTTTAGAATGGTATCAATTTTCTGTATTTTCTATCATATAGACCCCTCAAAGTGACTTCAAATGTGATGTGGTCCCCAAAAAAAATAGTGTTGGAAAAATTTACTTTATCCCTTATAAAGTTAACTTTTAACCCTTATAACTTACTAACAAAAATTTTTTTTTCCAAAATTGTGCTGATGTAAAGTAGACTTGTGGGAAATGTTACTTTTTAAGTATTTTGCGTGCATACAGTGCCATGCGAAAGTATTGGCCCCCAGGAACTTTTCAACCTTTTCCCACATATCATGCTTCAAACATAAGATACCAAATGTAAATTTTTGGTGCAGAATCAACAAGTGGGACACAATTTGTGAATTTGAACAAAATGTATTGGTTATTTTACATTTTTGTGGAAATACAAAAACTGAAAAGTGGGGTGTGCAATATTATTCAGCAATTATATTTTCAGTGCAGAAAACTCACTCCAGAAGTTCATTGTGGATCACTGAATAATCCAATGTTGATAAATATAATCTCAATGTGTGTAATCAAGTCTCTGTATAAATGCACCTGCTCTGTGATAGTCTCAGGGTTCTGTTTGAAGCACAGAGAGCATCATGAAGACCAAGGAACACAACAGGCAGGTCCGTAATACTGTTGTGGAGAAGTTTAAAGCTGGATTTGGATACAAAATGATTTCCAAAACTTTAAACATTCCAAGGAGCTCTGTGTAAGTGATCATATTGAAATGGAAGGAGTATCATACCACTACAAATCTACCAAGACATGGCCATCCCTCTAAACTTTCATAACCAATAAATTTCATTCAACTTCACAATTATGTCCAACTTGTTGATTCTTCACCATAAATTTACATTTTGTATCTTTATGTTTGAAGCATGATATGTGGGAAAAGGTTGAAAAGTTCCAGGAGGCCAAAGACTTTTGCAAGGCACTGTATCTCTGTGATTTAAGAGCATGAAAAACCATGCAAACCACCCTTGGAGGTAAAGGGGTTAAGTGGGAGAACTTGCACAATTGGTGGCTGACTAAAAACTTTTTTCCCCACTGTAACTGGCTGTTTAAGCTTTAGATTGAGCAAGGCTCAGACTGAATCGTCTGGTCTATCTCAAGTATATAAGAACAATTAACTCCTCCTCCTCTTAACAAGGTAAACAGCCACAGGAAAAGTGGTTTTCAATTATGTCAATAATTAAAAAAATAATCATAACTCTAACTGCACAAAACAAAACACTGCTAAAGGAAACACTCATGCAGTCCAGAGATTCCCACAGAGCATCAACAGCTCCACTTTTCCAATTCCACTTGTTCCCAAACCACTTATTGATCATGTCATAAAATGGAAACAAGAAGAGAAATGAGAAAATGTGATAAAGCGTTCCCTTTTACTCAGTTAACAACTTTATGCACACTTGGCATTCTGTCAAGCAGCTTCTTCAAGTAGTCTCTTGGAATGGCTTCTATTGAATAGGTATTCCTTGTCAAACATTCATTTGTGGAATGACCATTTCTCTAGAAAGTGTTTGTGACAATTTTGTGTTTTGCAGAAGCATTGTTGATACAGTTCACTACAGTGCTGAGCCTTATTCAGTAAATGTCTTGAGCCAGAATACTGTAAGAATCAACAAAATAAAGAAAAAATACAGTCCATGATTACATGAAGACATGAAGGTCATTCAGTCTGGAAAATTGCTAGAACCTTGACAGTATCCTTACAGTATGTCATGAAATCCATAATGAAACAAATCATAAAATTCACACATTTGAGGACCCCTCTTGGAACAGAACATCAAAAATTACCTCTTCTGCAAAGAAAAAGTTGATCAAATTTACCACATGCAGAAACCTTTTACTTAATCTCAGATAACTGCCCTCATAAATGATTCACTGACATCAAGCAACAGACACAGGTCAAGATCAACTGTCTAGAGATATCTTTCAGAAGCAGTTATGGTTGAATTGCTGCAAAGAAGCCACTAAAAAGGAACACAAACAAGAAGTGACATGTTTTTGCAAGATCAACACAAGGGCTGTAGATTAGGCATGTGGAAATATGCAGTGGGTCTGACACATCAAAATTTAAAATTGTTGTTACCAAACACCTTTTTTGCTTCTTGATTTGAGCCCTTGTTTCTGTGTTTTGTGATTGGCATCTCTTTTCTTTGGGCGACAGCTGATACACCTTTTATTTGGATATTTTAGTTCAGTTATATTTGTTTCTGTCTCTTTTGGGTAACAGGTTTTTTTTATTACTATATTTGTCTTTCATATCACCTTTCAGGTGCAGCTTTAAATGCCTTCTCCCTACTAGTGTTTCTTGCTGGTTAGACTTTGTTGGATTCATTCACTGTGCTGTACTTTGTATTTTTTTCAGTTCCTTTATGTGTGATTCCTTTTCTCCTTAAGGAACTGCTACTCTAACGATCCTAGGAGCTCCCAAGGACATTCAGCGTAAACCTCTGTCGAGTGAGGGTGCTACTGATTTTCATAAGGATGCCAACTTCTGTGGTCATGCAGACCAAGATCTAAGAAGGGCTTCTTCTAGTTTGAAAAGAGACCTGTTAGGTAAAAGGTATCAACCACTGAGGACTCTTAAGTCTAAATATTTTTCTGTTAGGTTCAGGCATTTGTCTTGCTGGTTTGTAAGTTACCTGTGTGAATGTACTTTGGCAGTCATAACACCACCATGACTTTATGAGATGTAGAAAAGGTGATTGGATGGTTTTACTTGTGTGGTGCTCATTGTTAAGCAAGAAGAGAGAAATGTGATGGTGAAGTGTTGCTTTTCTGGTGACATTGTTGATGATTGATTTTAATTTACAAGGCACACTTATCCAGCATAGCGACTACAGTATTCTGCAATGACAAGAAACCCCCTCTCATGCTATGTAAGGGATATGTGACCAAGAAGGAGAGAAGTTAAATGCTAATTGTCAGATATCATGTTGTCAACAATCACTCAACCCCATTAAGATGTTTTTGGATAAGTTGGACTGGAGAGTGAAAGCAAAGAAAACAACAAATTGTTCAGCAACTCTGGAGCTCTTCAGAACTCTTGGAATGTCATTCCAGGTGACTACCTATTGAAACTGCATGAGAGTATCCCAAATATTGTTGAAGTCTTCACCAGAGTAAAAGGGGATACTTTGAGTAATCTAAGGTTTAATACATATTCATGTTTGTTTCACAAATGTTTCTTTACATTGCATAACATCTATAAGACATGCTAATGATGTGATATCTACAATGCAGAAAATGTAGAAATAATAAGTAGGAGCACAAAGCAATGATAGGAATACACATAAAAGTGATTTAATGGAAGATCTTAATTCTTAACTGTATTCTAATTTAACTACATTGTTCCATTTCTGTGTTTTTGGAACATGCTGGGAATTATGCTTTCGCTGCAGCAGGAGGGACAAAAATAAAAAAAAAACATTGCTTTAATTTGGCCCTTACAAAACCATAAATACTATATATTATCTTATTACAGTGTGCTTTACTGCATTTCTTAATGCAAACTATAACCTTAGCTCTTCAGTTTAGACACAAAAGTTAGTTACAGACACTAGCAATAAATGGATAGCTTTTCTAATGTAGGATTTATTGTTTCTGGTCAAAAATAAATTTCTTCCTTCCTTTCTGTGGATTTTAGTCATTGTGTGGGAAAATCAGTGAGTGATCACAAGATGTATCTTTAAAAGCACAACTAGGTCTGCAACTGGCTGAAAACCAAATGCATAACTAATGAAATGTGTAAATTTGAATCCATGAATTCCAATTCACAATTACTGCACCTTTAGCCACTCAGATAAAACACTGGTGCAAAAAAAATGTCACAGATTTGTATCCGTCAAATAAAAGTTTTCAGCATATCTACTTGAAACCTTAAGCATTCCTGAAATATTTCAACCTTCACTTAAAATTAACCGTACAGCAGCACAAATAATAGCAGAACAACGTTACTAATATAATGGCGTGTGTTCAGTTTTCCAGAAGATGCCAATGAGCTTTAGGCTTCAGAAACCTACCAATGGGCAGTATGCTGCTGTGGGCAATGTCATTTTATGGGTGAATATGTACAATCAACCAGCATAAGGAATGAAAATAGTGTCATAAAATCAAGCCAGATGGTGACACTCAAATATACAGGATAAATTTTCAGTACAGTCCAAGAAAATGTAGAAAAATGCATGCTAGATCAAGTAAAAGCAGCACTCTTGTGCTCTCGACACACATGCCCTTAAACTTGTTAAATAGAAAATTATTAAATGTTAAATTCCCTTTTAGGGATGTAGACATTTTAATTAGTATTTTCTTTTTAAAACCTTGGAGTTTTTTCTACAAAGCATTTGGTTAAAATGTTTGGACCATTTTTGACTTCTGGAGCTTTAACAATTTTGTAAAAAAGTTTTTGCCCCCTTCCTGATTTCATATTCTTTTGCATGTTTGTCACACTTAAATGTTTCAGCTCACAAAACACATTTAAATATTAGACAATAGTAACACAAGTAAAAACAAAATGCAGTTTTTCAATGAAGATCTTTATTAATAAGGGAAAAATAAATCCAAATCTAGTGTCCTGTGTGAAAACGTGATTGCCTCCTAATTCTGTTAACTACTTGGCCACTAGTGTTGAGCGATACGATAATGTAAATATCGGCTATCGGCCGATATTAGCTCTATCGGCCTTTCGATAATTCGTTTCGATATTTTCGTCTTATCGAATACCGGAATCGGATTTGTCACTGTCACTGTGAGTGTCCGTCGGTCGGGTCTGTCAGGAGTCAGCGGCACTTACCTGGCAGAAGATCTCCGGCGGTCACGGCCTGGACTGCTTCATGGCCGCCATCATCTTTCCCCGGCGGTCACATGCAGTTTCTCGCGATAACTGCAGTGACTGCTGGGTAATCCCGGCCGTAAAGCAGTCAGTCCGATGACGTCACCGCCGGGGAAGCAGGTAATCAGCTGTGCTGCGCCGGGATGACAGGCTCTGCCTGTCATTCTGATGTAGCAGAGCTGGATCGTCGTGGGACACTCGTTACTATGGACTGCGTCGGTCAGGTGGTATACTTTTTTTTTTTTTTTTCATTTTTTTTACAGGAGATCGATGGCGTCGCAGGATGAGACTGTAATAAAAGTAATGAAAACTGTGTTTTTTTTTTTATTAAATTAAAAAACTTTTTTATGAACATTCACCCGTCCGGGTACATAAACAATTTAACTATTTACATACAGTGACCCTGTCCGGGTTATTTATAATTCTTTGGCAGGGGTGTTCCAGGTACCACCTGGTACTCTTCTGATGCTTGCCAAACATCCGAGGCACCAAGGACCACCAGGACCTGATGACGTCGTGTGGCCTGTACAGTCAAGTCGTGACCCGCTATCTGGGTCTGTGTGGCCACCTCTTTCATCTCCCTCCAGGTCTGGAGCCCCATGTCACGGACTGTACGAACCCCAGGGGGCCTAACAGGCGCCGGGTACGGGCCAGCTATACTTATCATGTCCATAGCTAGGGCTGCTGAGGAGACCACTGAGGGAGGCTGGGGAGATTTACGGCGTGGGGTGGGCACTTTTGCAGAGGCCTGGATGTGGGAGGCTGAAGGCTCCGAGGGTCTCACAGGTTCCTGACACTCTGGGGAGTAGGGGTTGCACCTGGTAACATTTAGGGCGTACCATCCATTGTAACCCCAGTGTCTGGTGTAAGTCACCAAGTCTCCTGGCAACAGGTCCCTCCCCGGGTGTCCTTCTGGGAGGTGAGCCTCCACGTCCCGCCGGTTCACAAAAACTTCTAAATAAAGTCCAGGCTCCTGGATGAAGCCCCAACCACCTTTCAATTTAAAGTTCCGTACTGCACCCTTACGCCGCGGCTCCCTCAGTTTTCCTTTATCTTTTCTCATCCGGTCCTTATCTGCCCGGTCCTTCTCCAGCTGACGTTGGCGAAGTTTTTGGGATTCTCGCTGCTCCCTTTGTCGCTCTGCTTCCTTCTCCCAACGTCTCCACTCTTCCTCCTGACGCCGGTTGAAATTCTCCTCCACCAGCAGCTCCATGTCTCCACCATCAAACTGCAGCTTACAGTGTCTGGTTTGCGGCAGCTCTCCTGGCGCCCCCCAGTCCTGGCGGCGCTCACCTGCGGAGGAAGCAGCCGGCTCTGGAACAGATGACAGTCGGGGCTCCGGTACAGGCAGGTAGTGCTCTGGTGCCTGCGCGGCCTCCTCCATGAGGACGGGTGTCGCTTCTTCTGTCTCAGCGACGGGGGCAGACAGCGGGATCTGGGGTGCTGCCGGTGCAGCGTTTTTTGCACGAACGGGTGCCTCCACTGCAACAACGTCAACCGGATCACATTGCAAGGGCTGGGATGCCCACACGGACTCCTCTACTAGAACGGGTGCCTCACCTTCCGGTACACACACTTCAGGTAAGAGGGATTGGCGCCGCTCCAAGTTTAGTTTTAGGGCACGCCAGCTGGCTTCCATCCTGGCGACCTCCTCCCGGTGCCGGGCCAGGCCTCTTAGGGTATCCTCCGCTTCTTGCAGCGTAGGAGGGTTTCCAGGCCGGGTGCCCAACGGTGGTTCCGTGGCGATCGGGTCGCTTCCGTGGGGGGAGAGCTCTGACTGCTCCATCCCTTCACACTTCTGCTCGTGTCCATTAGCCATCTCTGCCAAGTCACATGTGTCATTAGCATCTGGAGAGGGCCCCTCTTTTGTAGTGAGGCGGGACCTTCGTGTTAGTTTCCGCACACTGAGGAGGATGAGGAGGCGGAACTCAAGAGCTGTGGGGCACGATCTTACATTGCAGTACCATTTAGAGCCACTGAGTGAGTGTGTACACCCATGAAGAGCACGCCCTTCTTCTTCACCAGTGCCTCATCGTGACGCAGATATGGCGGAAAAATGGCAAATACATTCTCTGATGATTTTAGCAATTCTCAAGCACAAAACCAGTTCAATTCAGGCACACAGGACTCGCTTATAGCGAGCTACAGAATCCTGTTCGTGACACCCAAGTTGAGTCGCACAGAGCCAGAGGTTTTTGGGGTACTCGGCACCGAGCCCGTCGACTTCTATGGGGTATGTCACGGCTTTACCCGGCAATTGAATCAGAGTCTATTTTACTATGTAGAAGTGTATAAACTATAAATATATGTATATATATATATGTCACAATGACATGTATATATATATATATATATATATATATATATATATATGTATTCTATGTGTGTATATTTAGTGTTTACAAGGAAATAAAGGTTTTTTTTAGTTGCGATATTTTGTTCCCATAGACTTACATTGGACTTCCGGTATCGAAATCGGATATCGACGATATTTAGTGATATCGGCGATACAATTTCGATACGATATTTTTAGATATCGAGTACTATCGCTCAACACTATTGGCCACCCTTAGCAACAACCACTGCAATTAAGCATTTGCAATAACTGGCAATGAGTGTTTTACAATGCTATGTAAGAATTTTGGCCCACTCATGTTTGCAGAATTGTTTTGTAATTCAGCCACATTGCAGGGTTTCCAAGCATGAACTGTCTTTCTTAGGTCACACCACAGCATCTCAATTGGATAAAGATCAGGATTTTGACTAGGCCACTCCAACGTCTTAATTTTGTTTTCTTAAGCCATTCAGAGGTGAATTTGCTTGTCTGTTGTGAATAATGCTCCTACTGCATAACCCAAGTGAGCTTTAGCTTGAGGTAATGTACAGATAGCCGGACATTCTCCTTCAGGATTTTTTGGTAGACAGCAGAATTCATGGTTCCATTTACTACAGCAAGTCTTCCAAGTCCAGAAGCAGCAAAACAGCCTCAGACCATCACACTACCACCACCACACGTTACTGTTGGTACGATGTTCCTTTTTCTGAAATACTGTGTTTCCTCTATGCCATATGTAATGGGACATACACCTTCCAAAAAGTTCAACTCACAGAGTATTCTCCCAAAAGTATTGGGGATCATCAAGTGTTTACTGGCAAATCATTTTTTTCACACAAAGCCCCGTAGATTTGGATTTATTTTTCCCTTAAAAATAAAGCCCTTCTGCATTTTGTGTTTACTTGTGACATCTTTGTCTAATATTTGTTTGGTAATCTGAAACATTTAAGTGTGACAAACATGCACAAGGATAGGAAATCAGGAAGGGGGCAAGCACTATTTCACCCAACTGTATGCATTTTTTTTATTTTTTATTAGTATTTAATTTATTCATTTATATAGTGTCATTAATTCCACAGCGCTTTACAGACATTATTGGCACTGTGCATACATATTAGTCCATAGAAACCTTCACAAGAGGTCACACTCCATAATAAGTCATCAACACAACACCTTTTGAGAAATAGCAAAAAAGGCACAAGAGTGTATATATAGAAATAATTTTATTGAAACACATACAAAACACTTAATAAAAGGGATGCCTCATATCCAGGAATGACACAGAAGATTCACCCCACCCATATCCATCAAAAAACATCTGTGTGTAAACCTTGCCTTAATTAACCTAAAATGGTAAAGTCAATATGTCAATGAATTTTATAGTTTCCAATCATATGTTAAATTGTGGCTAAATTTTACCATCAAAAATGGCTACAGCAAGGATATTATATGACGGCAAAACAATGTGTTCAGAAGTTACCGACAGGGTTTAATTAATAAAGTACTCTTAGTGCCTAACAAGTTAAACCAAACGGAGACAAACTATAGGCTATTGAAAATATAATCCTATATCAGTAAGGAAAATGCCTACTATCCCTAAGGTTATAAGCTCAAATCACCATTATTTTCACTTTCCTAAACGGTACAATACCCAACATTAAAGTGCCAAAGTGGCTATTACAGAAAGGAAAATATATTATTTAGAACACAGAAGCAGTCATAATATTTACCTAAGTGGCTGGGTGAAGGAACGCTGTGTCACTAACCCCAACGCACGTTTCGAATGCTCTTCTTCCGGGGGCGTGTATGTCATATTTAGCCACAATTTATCATATGATTGGAAACTATAAAATTCATTTACATATTGACTTTACCATTCTAGGTTAATTAAGGCAAGGTTTACACACAGATGTTTTTTGATGGATATGGGTGGGGTGAACCTGCTGTGTCATTCCTGGATATGAGGCATCCCTTTTATTAAGTGTTTTGTATGTGTTTCAATAAAATTATTTCAATATATACATTATTGGCACTGTGCATAATGGTGCCCACTATCTAAATTCCCTATCAGTTTGTCTTTGGAGTGTGGGAGGAAACTGGAGAATCCGGAGCAATCCCACGCACACACGGGTTGAACATACAAACTCCTTGCAGATTTTGTCCTTGGTTGGATTTGAACACAGGACCTCAGGACCTATTTGACCAAGAAGGAGAGTGATGGGGTGCTACGCCAGATGACCTGGCTTTCACAGTCACCTGACCTGAACCCAGTCGAGATGGTTTGGGGTGAGCTGGACCGCAGAGTAAAGGCAAAAGGGCAAACACGTTCTAAGCATCTCTGGGAACTCCTCCAAGATTTTTGGAAGACCATTTCCGGTGACTACCTCTTGAAGCTCATCAAGACAATGCCAAGAGTGTGCAAAGCAGTCATCAAAGCAAAAGGTGGCTACTTTGAAGAACCTAGAATATAAGACATAATTTCATTTGTTACACACTTTTTTGTTAAGTATGTAATTCCACATGTGTTAATTCATAGTTTTGATGCCTTCAGTGTGAATGTACAATTTACATAGTCATGAATATACAGAAAAATCTTTAAATGAGAAGGTGTGTCTAAACTTTTGGTCTGTACTGTATTTTCTTGAACTTGGAACACTTTTTCATGAGGCTCTCCTGTACATCTCATCAAAGGGGTATTGGGGTGCGTTCTAATTTTGGCAGCCCAGCCACTCAATGCATAGGCAATAACAATATAGGAGACCCACTGTTTAATAATGGCCCTTTAAGAATAGTAATGCCGACTGACGTCCCCATAAAAATAGGCATTGTGACTTTAAGAGTCCCTCCTTCATAAATGAAACAAGATGTGTCTGATGATGTGTCATACACCACATGGCCAGCTAAGGTTGTTAAATGCTACAATGACATTTCACAGTAAATGCATATGTATTGTTTGAAAGCAATGGTAACGTTGAAAAACGCATCAAAAACACAATGTGCGAACATAGATAAAGTGGTGGAGGAACATTTTTGCTTTGGGTTAATTATTTTGCCTTATATAAAAGTCATTACTCTAAAAAGGATGTTCCTTGACATATTTCCCAAGAAAATCCATTTTGGTTTTGTGTTTGCATGTTTTTTGGTGCAACTGTAAAAATGGCATAAGTCTCTGACAACATTGTTCACAGCTGTGACCTGGCACATGCTTTCAGGGGCATTCTTTATGATGTTCCCATGTCATTTGAGCACTGTTTCCATCATTTTCAGACGTTTTTAGACTTGAAGAGGACCCCCGGGGGTGATCGCAGCAAAAATGCACGGTTTTCCCATAGACTTACATTGGGCTCGTTGCTCGGGTCGAGTACCTGAGTATTCCAATTTGCTCGAACCGAATAACGAGCACCCGAGCATTTTAGTGCCCACTCATCACTAATTATTAAATCTGTGATATTGTTTTTTATTTATTTTTTATAACACAATCATTTTCTCTCTTTTTCATTTTTGCATTATTTACTGGTCCTGCAAAAAAGCCTTAATCATTTGATTGCATTAATAATAAACTATACATACAGTTGAAGCTAGAACTTTACATGCACCATATAAAAAGACACATATGCATATTTTTCTTAATATCTGACATGAAATCAGAATAAACACAGTTGGGATGGTGTTCTTAGGCTTTCAAGCTTCTCCCTTTTTCCTTCAAACGTAACGATGGTTATTATACCCAAAAAGTTCAATTTTATTTTCATCAGAGCACAGGGCATGTCTCTAAAAATTAATGTCTTTGTTCCTGCGTGCATTTGCAAACATTAATCTGGCTTTTTTGTTTCTTTTGGAGTAATGGCTTCTTCCTGGCAGAGTGGCCTTGCAGCCCATGTTGATGCAATACTCGTTTCACTGTGGATCTTAACACAATCTTATCAATTTCTGCCATCATCTTCACAAGGCATTTTGCTATTTTCTTTAGCTTGATATGTACATGTCGGACCAAAGCATGTTCATCTCTGGGACTCAGAACCCATCTCCATCCTGAGTTGTATGATGTCTGGACATTCCTGTAGAATGTAAGCCCGAAAGGGCAGGGTCCTCTCCCCTCTGTATCAGTCTGTCATTGTTAGTTTGTTTACTGTAAGTGATACCTGTAATTTGTATGTAACCCCTTCTCATGTACAGCACCATGGAATCAATGGTGCTAGAGAAATAAATAATAATAATAATTCCCATCTTGTTAGTACTTGCATATATTTGTCTGTACAGATGAAAGAGGCACATTCAGGTATCTTGCATGGTCTCCCAAAAATTCACAAGGATATGAAAATCCCCCCATGAGACCTATTGTCTCAGGGATTGGATCTTTAAATGAACATCTGGGTGAATGGGTTGACTCACTACTTCAACCACTAGTACAAATCACTCCTGGTTATATTAAAGATTCTAAAGAAGTGCTGAGAATGTTTTCCAAGAAAATCTGGTCTAAAGAAAATACTTGGTTATGTTGTGATGTGACTTCTTTATATACCTGTATACCTTACAATGTTGCCATGACAGCGCTGCAGTTTGTCTTAACGAAATTCAGTAATTATTCCCAGGATCTCATTAATTATATTTTACAAGTTATTCAATTTTTATTAACCCACAATTTTTTCTCATTTGACAATAAATTTTTTTTACAAAAATCTGGCGATGGGTGCGAAATTCGCGCCATCCCTAGCTAATCTTGTTATGTCATATTGGGAATATTTTTTTATTTTTTCAGCTACTAATCCATTTATTGACTCGATTGCTTGGTATGGTAGATATATTGATGATTTACTCATCATTTGGAGTGGTGATGTACCTGCCATATCCAGATTTATTGATTATATTAATTCTAATTCATTCAACATACATTTTACTCATAAATTTCATCATAACAAAATTTATTTTTTGGATCTTGATTTATATGGGGTACATGACTCTGTTATTATTACTAAAACGTTCAGCAAACCTTGTGCTGGTAATTCTATCTTGCATGCAGCAAGCAGTCACCCCAAACATACTATTAAATCGATTCCTTTGGGTGAATATACTAGAATTTTGAGAAACTGCAGCGATCCTACAGCTTTGGAAACGGAATTTAATTGTGTGGATACAAAATTAAAAAACAGAAATTATCCTAAATGGTCATTAAAAAGAGCACGAACAATTGTAAGTAATAAAAACAGAGAGGATCTCATTAGTGGAGGGTGACAACAAAAAAATGATCTTGCAGTGAAACCATATTTTTGTGCTCAATATAGTCCTCAATTTGGGGACATCAAAAAAATCCTATGCCTATTTTATATGAAGATCCCTCTCTTGCTGACATTCTTTCATCAGGTATTAATGTTGTTTCAAGGAAAGCGCCATCTATTGGTAACAAAGTTTCTCCAAGCATGTTCAGTAATAATTTCTCTTCTCATAAAACATCGTGGTTAGAACATAAAGGTTTTTATAAATGTGGCCACAATAGATGTGCACTTTGCAAATATGTTTGTGTAACGAAAACCTTTGAAAATAATGACAGCACTGCGATTTATACCATTAACAAATATATCAATTGTAATTCATGCTATGTGGTATATAAAATTACGTGCACTACTTGCAATTTATCTTATATAGGCTGCACTACTAGGAAACTAAAAATCAGGATCGCTGAACATTTGCAGGATGTAAAGAATGTTTCTTCGAATCGCATATATTTCTGCTGCTGCTAAACATTTTATTTTTCAGCATGCTCGCAATGTTTCTTCCTTCCAAGTCACAGGTATTGAAAGTGTTAACCTGTCTTCCCGAGGTGGAGATGCACGTCAGCGACTCCTCACACGTGAAGCTTTCTGGATCTTTAATCTACATACCAGACATCCATTTGGTCTCAACAAAAGAAACGAATTGATGTTCCATTATTAATTTTATTTCTTTGCATTGATTTTATTTGTGCAAATATTGTGTTTTTTTTTTTTTTTTCTTTATTCGTTATGTGAAAATTGTTAAAGGACTTGTCAAAAATCACATGACATTTTTTTGATCGTGATTGGTCTTCCTTTGTCTTAAATATGTGCCCTTGTCTGAATATGTCAGCTGTGATAAAGATCCCTGTGATCGAAACGCGTAGCCTTGTCCTGAGCTTGTCCAGGAGCATGCCATTATTCATGTTTTTATGAATCAATAAAGATGAAGATTTTATTGAAGCTGGATCCCTTTTTCCTTCATTTTCTCATGCATCTTGAAATTGTACCAAAAGATGAGCCAGACTTGTGCAAGTCCACAATTATCTTGCTGATATCTTGGCTGATTTCTTTAGACTTTCCCATGATGATACACAAAGAAGCAGTGTGTTTCAGGTGTGCATTAAAATACATCCACAAGTGTGTCTCTAATTAACTCAGATGTTGCCAAAAATCAGAAGCTTCAAAACACATGACATCATCGTATGGGCAGTCCAGAATTTGTTTAAAGGCATAGTCATATAAGTGTATGTAAACTTTTGACTTTGCAGTAAATAATAAAAATGCCTTAAAACATTCTCTGTCTCATTATTCTAGCATTTGGCAAATATTACTAATTATGGTAATCTTAATAGATCTAAAATGGGAAAGGTTTATTCTGATTTCATGTCAGATATTGAGAAAAACATGCATATGTGTCTTTTTATATAGTGTATGTAAACTTCTAGTATCAACTGTATGTCGCTTAGTGCTTTAACTAACCTTTCAATTTTACTGACAGTTATCCTATTATACCCTTCCCCCGACAGGATCTGCTTGGCTAAGGAATATGGTAGACAAGGAGGCCATTGTCAGGTTTCCACTTGATTTAATAACCTTTCGACACCCCATGATCGCGCTGCAAGTATGTAGATGCATTTACAAAGAGGATTACCTTCTTTTTATGAAATTTCTCCTAATTATACTGTTACTACTACCAGTGGCATCTGAGGATTTAAAGTGCTAAGATTGACTCTAGGTTCTTTCTAAGCACATGCAGAAAGAGCCTGATTGTTGTAACAGTCACATCTTGCTGCAAATGGCAAGAGCACAACTCTAGTGCATGTGCCATGTCTGGGATATAACTGCTGATTGCCTGATATAGTTCATATCACAAAATTATGTGAATTTTGAATGTACAGTTATATCTATTTGAGAGAAGAGGTTAAATATGCTATCAGATGATCACTTGTACAACGTTATAGACAGGGCTGCTACTATGAGTTTTGGGGCCCCATACTGGCAAAATTTTCGGGCCCCCCTTGAGACTCCGCCTAGGCTCCACCCAAGTCCCGCCTCCACCCCTTGAATTGTCCACAGTCCCATCACTCTCTCTTGGAAAAACTCCACTTCTCACCAATCACACACTAACAGTTCCCATCACCAGATCACACATATAGCCAGCAGCTTTTATTTTGGCCAGAAGATTTTTTAAGCCACCACCACAACAAGGTTGACTCTTATGGCCGAGCTCTACTCTACTGTATCCTATTAGTCATTTGTTAAAATATGCAATACAATTTAGGTATATTTTTATTTATTTTTCAATTTTTAAAATGACCAATAATATCACATACAAGGGACAAATACCGTCACACCATGACCAGACACCATATTACCACCACATAGTGACCTATAATAACACATACAAGGAACAAATACCACTACACCATGACCAGACCACATACTACCACCACAGTGACCGAATAATATCACATACAAGGGACAAATACGGCCATACCATTGCCGGACAACATATTAACACCACATAGAGACTGAACACTACAATACTGATCATTAATATAAAAAACAAAACACAATACTGATATCACCATTATACACAGGAGATCTGTACTTAGTATACAGTGTCTGTGTACAGGTAATATAGTGATCACTGGTGACATTATACACAGGAGCTCTGTACATAGTGTCTGTGTACAGGTAATACAGTGATCACTGGTGACATTATACACAGAAGCTCTGTATATAGTGTCAGTGTACAGGTAATACAGTGATCACTGGTGACATTGTACACAGGACCGCTGTATATAGTATACAGTGTATAGAGTCAGTGTATATGTAACACACTGACTCACCAGTGACGTCTCTAGGTGAAGTCCTTCATCTTTGCTTTTCATCTTTCATCCAGCACAGACCGCCATCACTTCTTCCAGCCAGGGTTCATCTCTGCAGGAAATAACAGTTATCTAGAGCTCCGCTTGCAGAACACATTACTTATTTTTTTCCCAAAATTCTATACTACACCAGATGAAGAAAAAAGGCAGCAGTGTTGCTCTGCACAGTAACAGGACCACCCCATTTAAAACAGTATCCTCAAAAAATAAAATAAATACATCACTGCAGTAATAATATCCCTTAATTACCCCTATGGTAATAATATCCCCCATCCTGGCCCCCGTGTGTCTCATTCCTGGCTCCAGCCATATGTTCTCCCATCCTGCCCTCATGATTATCCATTCTGCCCCATATGATGTCTCTTCCTGCCTCATATGATCTCCCCATCCTGTCCCATCTGCCCCATGATCCTGCATCATGTGTCTCCATCTTGCACCATGAACCTGCATCATGATCCTGCCCCCTGTGTCTCCCATCCTGCCCATCCTGCCCCTTGTCTCCCATTATACCCCTTGTCTCCATTCTACCCCCGTGTCTCCATTCTGCCCCTGTGTCTCCCATCCTGCCCCAGTGTCTCCCATCCTACCCCAGTGTCTCCCATCCTGCCCCAGTGTCTCCATCCAGCACCTTGTCTCCATTCTGCTACAGTGTTTCCATTCTGCCCCAGTGTCTCCAATCCTGCCCCAGTGTCTCCCATCCGGCCCCGTGTCTCCATCCAGCCCCGTGTCTCCATTCTGCTACAGTGTCTCAATTCTGCCCCAGTGTCTCCCATCCTGCCCCTTGTCTCCATTCTGCCCCGTGTCTCCATTCTGCCCCGTGTCTCCATTCTGCCTTAGTGTTTCCCATCCTGCCTTAGTGTTTCCCATCCTGCCTTAGTGTCTCAGATCCTGCCCCAGTGTCTCCCATCCTGCTCCTTGTCTCCATCCGGTCCCGGGTCTCCATTCTGCCCCTTTGTTTCCCATCCTGCCTTGGTGTTTCCCACCCTGCCTCCGTGTCTCCCATCCTGCCCCAGTATCTCCTGTCCTGCCAACAGTGTCTCCCATCCTGCCCCGTGTCTCCCATCCTGCCACCGTGTCTCCCATCCTGCCCCAGTGTGTCCCATCCTGCCCCAGTATCTCCCGTCCTGCCAACAGTGTCTCCTATCCTGCCCCAGTGTGTCCCATCCTGCCCCAGTATCTCCCGTCCTGCCAACAGTGTCTCCCAAACTGCCCCGTGTCTCCCATCCTGCCCCTTTGTCTCCATTCTGCCCCTTTCAATAATAAAATAAAATGAAAAAAAAATTCTTCTTATCTGGCCGCGCGCCTGCGGCGAAGATGCAGCTGCTGCTGTGTGAGCTGAAGGACCTGTGGTGACGTCATCGTCATGTGATCAGGGGACGGAGCTAATAAACCGTGAATGCCTGTGAAAATGATGATGTCACCACAAGTTCTTTAGCTCTTTCACTTTTCTCTGATGTCGGGCGCTGTGGCGGGCTTCGGGTCTGCTGATATGTGCGCTGCAGGCCTAGCCACAGCGCACAGGCACAACACTTGGGGCCCGAAGATGCACAGCACTTGGGGCCCGATGTCTAGAAGCACAGGAGTGGGGCCCCTGACCTGCGGGCCCCCCTTCTGTACTGCTGTTCACCGGGCCCCATACAGCAGTAAGGGAAGTAATGCCCTGATGGCGGATCTGGTTATAGAACTGTCTGTATCACAAAATATTGTCCTGTCAGTATCCTCCTTATAGCGCTACATGTGAGAAGTCTGATTAGAAGTGCTAGCATTAAAAGCACAGGAACTCCAGCAGGGGACAAATCATTGGCACCTCATGATCTTGTATTTAATGGTTTGTGTTAACTGTTGCAACTTTGGGTTACACTGCTAGGTTAAGAGCTATCTCTTTAAATTGTAGTTACAAATGGCAGTATAACACTTTCTCTGAATATATGACACATTTTGTAGGGGGGATAGTGTGCTGACATAGTGTTTCATAATAATTACTACAATGGTCTTTTATGCATTTACAATTGAACCAATTTTTGATTAAGTTAGTCTGAAGTTTTCCCATATAACTGAATACTATCTACAGGCTAAAATATCAACAAAGCTAACACCTCCAAAAATTATCCATAGCAGCAGATGGAAGTCTGTTACATATGATCAGTGTAAAACATTGTATAAAAGATTAAACAACCATAGTAAAAAGGAGACACTCATTATAGTTAGTTAAAGTTAATGTGATCACCAACTTTGACCCCGTAAGACAACAGAAAGTCCAATAGATGCCATTACCAAGCTTACAGCTTAAAGACAATGGCCAAATAAGCTAAGATGATGGAGTCACATACCTGGTGTGTGGTCTCTATAGCACCTACATTTAATGAGCTTACATAGAAGTAGATATAGCTTGAAGCTCCCTTTAGGGTGATAAGTAATATGTAGTCTTTATGTGGTGGATGTCACAGGTAACAGATACCTTGGAAGCCAAAGTGTACCTATGCTGTCAGATAAACTTTTTATTAATCCATAATCCAGTCAAGTAACATTAATATTTTCAGATTAGCTATCCAAGAGTTTCATACATATGTAGTGGTGTCTCTTTCAAGGCACTCCAGGTGGTGGCATGGGTATCTGTAGCAGGCAAATGATGCCATGCACTGGAAATTAGGGTGCACAAAATAGAATAATACAACATAGCATAATATAAAACTATATCTGATTAATGGCATTTCTTTCTGCATTTTTTTCTGCTCTATCACTCAACAAAAGGGACTAACTCGCAAGTATTGTCTACGATAGGTAACTGCCCTATAAGTCAATATCCAACCCTGTAACAAGCCTTGCAACTTGACAAAGGAGAAGTGTTAAGCTATAAATTCATCTACAGACCGGCTTATTTACCACTTATCATTGCACTGTGACTAACTGTGACATGTTTGAGGCAATGTGGGGGAAACACTCCTTCTCCTTAGGCACCATTAAGACGTCCATGCATGATGATCTGAATAAGGGCCGAGATGCACTGGTTTGACTGCCTCATGTATGCCTATGCCAGATCATGCTTCATGATCTAGCAGGAGCTAGTCTGAATTCGGCCACAAAGAGACCACTTGAGTATGGTGTCTTTTGACAATGCTTGGAGGGTGTGCCATTCAGATTTTGGTTTGCTCTATACCCATGTGAGTTAAACATCCTGTAACAGTCTGTCTGTACATTAGTTTCAAGCAAGTATTCCTGATCATGTTGCAATGTTCAGGGTTAAAGTGTCAGACTTTGAGTTATAGATTAACTTCCTCTTCTAGGTGATTCTTGTGACTTTCTTTCAATGAAAAAGTATATTTGCATATTTTTATCCCATACAGGTCATATATTTAAGGTTAAGCTCCCACAATGAGGTTTTGATTTTTTTCATAGTCTAAGTATTTGGTGAGTTTTTTAAGTTACAGGTTCATTTTTTGCCCGTTGTGTCTGTGAATATTCTTTCAATTAGAATGTATTCACACACTAGAGATTTGCTGCAGTAATGTTTGCAACTGCAAATCAGTACTATTCATCTAAATGGGTTTGTTTTTGCTGCAAGCACATAGATTTTCGCAAGCCACATCAGGATAAATAAACCAATTTCTGTGAGTAAGTCAAAGTTATGGAATTATTGAACAGTATGCAAAATTATATGCAGTTAAATTATACATTTTGAAATTAATTGAAGATTAAATGTTTTAACTTCAATGCGGAAAAGATTAAACGCCCCTATTATTTGCTCCTAATATATGGATATTTAAATGCTATATAGTAGGGATATTTATAAAAACTGGTCTACATAGACCTTAGGGCATCCAATCACAATGATTCCCCTGATTTTCCTTATGCATATGTACATTTGGCTCTGCAAATATTATATTTATGCATGTAAAAGACCGTTCAACTGATTCAGATTTTCTTCCTGATTTAAACTGAACAAAAATATAGATGCATCACTTTTGATTTGCTCTCATTTTTCCTGAGCTGAACTCAAAGACGTAAGACTTATTGTTTGTGCAAAAAAGACCTTTTTCTCTCAAATATTGTTCTCAAATTTTCTAAATCTGTGTGTTAGGGTTAGCATATCACACAAAATATAAAATAATAATAACGTGTGATAGAAACCCGGGGTCCACCGTCCAGAGATGTAAAACTGCTGCTATACAGTAATGGCGGAACACACGGCAAGCATACACTTAAACATGACTGCGTTAACGTCACACAGTGTGAATAGAACGCAAAACACACAGCTCTGTTAACTTCATAAAGAGAAGGAGCTAGGGGTTGAGCTTGATCTGTAATTGACCCATGCCAATCGCACACATAGCCTAAACAGACGCAGAGTCAAAAGGAAAATACTACTCTGATGCTAGTTAGCTACAACGTAACCCTGCAGAACTCACAGCGGAGCAAAAATGCTCTGTGGGTGGACTTGCTCTGTAACTCAGCTGTGCTAACCGCACACACGACCGGATACAGATACTGGAAGCCAAGTGGCAAGAAAAAACCTTAACTAGTACTGAGCTAAGGTGCTGAGGTGCTAAGGAGCTGAACAAGATCTCAACAAACACATGTGTAGTCAGAGTGGTAGTGTATCCACTCACAAACACAAATGATACTAGCGCACACGCGGAGGTCGCTGGGAGCCTTTTAAAGCCAAAGTTCTACCCCAAACTCTCACACTGACATTGCCCGGGGACCAATCCAGAGCTACCACATCAACAGAGCAGATGACGTCCGAGCACCAATGAGAGGACGCCACTTCACGGGCATGATCAGAAAGGTGATTTTTTGACTTAGACTCCAGGCTCCGCTGTTTATCGCTGGTTGCCATAGATTTGGCTGGAGAGCCAGCAGCAACCAAATGAACAGCATGAGCCTGAACAAGACGCTTAAACCGACATCTATGCTCAGCAGCACCTGCAGCGGCCCAAACTGAATGAGAGACCGCAGAGGCAGACAAGCCTTGGGATCTATCCCGTGCAGTGGGAGAATCCCGGCACCTAACACTGTGTTAGTGAGCACTTCTCCCTTGCTGAAATAATCCATCCGACTCACAGATGTGGCATATCAAGATGCTGATCAGACATCTTTAATGTTGCACAGATGTGCCTTAGGCTGGCCACAATAGAAAGCCCCTCTAAAATGTGTAGTTTTACAGTATTGGGGTGGTCCGGGAGAGTGGGGTCAGAAAGCCAGTCAGTATCTGGCATGACCAATATTTTCCTCATTCAGGAGAGGAGAGTTGATCAGGTTGTGGATTGTGGCCTGTGGAATGTTGTTCCACTCCTATATTTTTGTGCAGTGTAGTTGTCAAAAATCTGCAGCTATTTACAGTAGCAGAAAAATGGATGAGAATTTAAATCTCTCAACTAGGGTTGAGCATTCCGATACTGCAAATATCGGGTATCGGCCGATATTGGCTGTATCGGAATTCCGATTCCGAGTTCCGATATTTTCGTCATATCGGATACCGGAATCGGGATGTCACTGTCACTGTCAGTGTCCGTCTGTCGGGTCTGTCAGGAGTCAGCGGCACTTACCTGGCAGAAGATCTCCGGCGGTCACGTCCTGGACTGCTTCATGGCTGCCATCCTCTTCTCCCCGGCGGTCACATGCAGTTTCTCGCGATAACTGCAGTGACTGCTGGGTAATCCGGCCGTAAAGCAGTCAGTCCGATGACGTCACCGCCGGGGAAGCAGGTAATCAGCTGTGCTGCGTTGCAATGACAGGCTCTGCCTGTCATTGCGATGTAGCAGAGCTGGATCGTCGTGGGACACTCGTTACTATGGACTGCGTCGGACAGGTGGTATACTGTTGGTTTGTTTTTTTTATTTTTTTACAGGAGATCGATGGCGTCGCAGGAATGAGAGAGTAATAAAAAAAATGAAAACTGTGTTGTCTCTTTTATTTCATTAAAATACTTTTTTCTTGCTGTGTCTTTTTTTTACACATTTAAAAACTTTGGGATTAATAATGGATCGGTGTCTTATTGACGCCTATCCATTATTAACCGGGCTTATTGTCACTGTGCAATCAACGGTGACATTAACCCCTTATTACCCCACTTGCCACCGCTACAGGGCAGTGGGAAGAGCCGGGTAAAGTGCCACAATTGGCACATCTTTTGATGCGCCAAATGTGGGGCTGCTGTAGCCTGGTATTATCAGGCTGTTGAGGGCCAAAATCCATGGGCCTTGACAGTCTTTTAATACCAGGCCGCAGCAGTCTGCATTTTACTTGGCTGGTTAACAAAAATAGGGGGACCCCTACGCCGTTTTTTTTTCGAGGGGATCCCCTATTTTTGTTAACCAGCCAAGCTAAGCAGACTGCTGTGGCCTGGTATTATCAGGCTTGCAAGGTCCATGGATATTGGATCCTTACCAGCCTGAAAAACCAGGCCTCAGCGGTCTGCTTCATCTGGCTGGTTAACAAAAATAGGGGGGACCCCACGCCAATTTTTTTCGAGGGGATCCCCTATTTTTGTTAATCAGCCAAGATATGCAGACTGCTGTGGCCTGGTATTATCAGGCTGGCAAGGTCCATGGATCTTGGCTCCTTAACAGCCTGAAAATCCAGGCCTCAGCGGTCTGCTTCATCTGGCTGGTTAACAAAAATAGGGGGGACCCCACGCCATTTTTTTTTTAAGGAACCCCTATTTTTGTTAATCAGTTCCCTCTGACGTCACTGATGGTGTCCCTGGCTGACCTGAAGTGAAAGTGGAAAGCAATCAATTAAGCTTTCCACTTCCTCTCCTGTCAGCCAGGAGAGGAACTCATTCATTTGGGGGTTTACTGTGAGGCTGCAGCATTAGCTGCGGTCCCTGCAGTAAACATTAACCCTTTCTGAAGGATTACACCGTGGGACCTGACTGTGCATTGGATTGGTAAGAATAATTTTGCTTTATTATTTTATTTTTATTACAGGAAATGGTTTTAGCAGGAAAATAAAATATGGTCAAAAACTGTGTGATTATTTCATTAAACTTCTTTTTTATTAAAGTGTGTGTTTGATTTTTCTTTCATACAATAGGATTAATAATTGATAGTTGTCTAATTGCAAGGTCATTTTAACCCCTTATTAACCCATTCGCCACCGCTACAGGGCAATGGGAATAGACGGGCAAAGTGCCAGAAAGGGCAAATCTAATTAGACATTTGCCCTTTCTGGGGTGTCTGGGGGCAGATGTTAAGTAGCCGGGGGGGGCAAAAAAAATGGTCCCTCTCTGGGCTATTATTATCTGCCCCCACTCACTGGCTTTGTCTGTCTGGTTGCGAAAATAGGGCGGAAGCCCACACATTTTTTTTCAGCAATTTTACACCTCATATATATATATACATGTCATTGAATTTGTGACACAAATATATATATATATATATATATATTATATATTATATTTGTTCATACACTTCTACATAGTATAATAGCCGCTAATTCAATTGCCGGCTTTTGTGAAAATGCAGAACCCGACATGAAATGACACTTGGTGTACATAGGGTTAACCATGTCTTTTCATGTAGTTTGATATCTGATTTGCACAAACAATTACATGAGTGTAAGTGTGCAAAATTTCACACCTGTAGGGGTTAATTAAAGGTGTAAATTCGTAGCAAAAAAGTCCGTTTTTTTTACAACGAATTTACACCTTTAATTAACCCCTACAGGTGTGAAATTTTGCACACATAGACTGATTTAATTGTTTGTGCAACTCAGATAGCAAACGACATGAAAAGACATGGTTAACCCTATGTACACCAAGTGTCATTTCATGTCGGGTGCTTCTGTCTTTTCACAGAAGCCGGCTTTACCGGCAATTGAATCAGAGGATATTTTACTATGTAGAAGTGTATAAACTATACATATATGTATATATATATATATATATGTCACAATGACATGTATAATATATATATATATAATATATATATATATTATATATATATATATATGTATTCTATGTGTGTATATTTAGTGTTTACAAGGAAAGAAAGAGGTTTTTTTAGTTGCGATATTTTGTTCCCATAGACTTACATGGGACTTCCGGTATCGGTATCGGGTATCGCCGATATTTTAATGGTATCGGCGATACCATTCCGATTCCGATACTTTAGGATATCGGAAAGTATCGCTCAACTCTACTCTCAACCACAAGCTATATGTGGTATAATTTCCTGAAGAAGGGGTGGTATTCACCCTGAAACGCATAGATTAAACCACTTCTTAACTGCTACTACGTCTTGGAAATCTATTATTTGGGCAGCGCGGACTGGAATCCACATTTTTTCTGCAGTGCAACCACACAATACCGGCACTACGCGCGGTTTCCATGAAGAAGTTCTCCACCTGTCATTCAGATTTTGTATTGGAAAGCTTCAATTTCTGCTGCATAAGAATTGCAGTTTTATTCTAGAACTTTAATGGGGAAGTAGACATTTTCAATAAAGCCCAATTTTGGAGAACTTTGCTGTCTATCTACAGCAAAATCTGCAAGACAAGAATAAATTAACATTAAATTGCTGCCACTCCTACCAGTGTTTCTTTGTTATTCTTGATACATCCTTTCCACCTATCCATAAATTAAATGAAGGGCTGCTGAGGTTTGTCAATGAAACACTGCTAGAAGCCAGATTTGCTACTGTAAAATTCCCTACAAGTAACAGAGGATTTGATGTGGATGTTATCTTCAACAAATCCGGCACATGTTCCCTTATATGTATGTACTATTGCATATAAACTCTGGACTGTGAACATGATGCTATACAGCTATAGTGTTCTTATTTTACTATAGCAGTCAAAGACATTTCAGAAAATACAGTTTTACTGCAAATAAGTGTTATCAATATATTTTTTTAGCACCGACATCATCTAAATCATGGTGACAATTCAGGAAGCATATGTAAGCTGTAACTAAGCATTTTACCAATTGAAGTGGGCTGCCACCACTGTAAGAGTTGAACACAGAAGTGATAAAGCTTGGCAATGCTTAAATAAAATGGAATAAGAAATCATTTTGACAGAGCCCAGATATCAGCCTGGTCTGCTGTTTATTGTCTTTTCTCTTCTTTCAAGGTCAACATTTCTAAGTTTATGCGGTTTAGATTGTATATGACAGTGTTCCAGGAAATGTAAGAGCACAGAGGTAATTTTTTTTATATTTTGTAAAGTAGATCAATGAATGTTAACTCCTATTGGTGGAGTACATACCGCAAGGCAAAATGTTGCAGGAAACAAAACCACAAACTGTAGGATGCGATGTATTAATTATCCATTATGCGCTGCACAAGCCAAAGCTATCCATCAGCTGTATCTGTATGGCCTTATGTTAGTGGCATATGTTTATTGCTGAGCAATATTTACCTCCAAGATAACTAACTATAATAATTAGTGCTTGAATTCTGTAAAAATGAAACTGCAACTGTCTCTTTAGATCTCTTTCTGAGGTTTTCTATTAGAGAGTGAGAAATCAAGCTATTAGCTGACCACATACTTAATTTCTACATTCAATATGTTTACCTTGTCTACCGAGATCTCCATCTGCAAGTGCGCCGCCTCCCGTGGAAATTTTTCCATAATGCATCACAGTGACAACAATGGGAAATGCGGGGACTCAGCCAAAATTTTGTGAAAGTCTACGCAGCCTTGTACCGCCGAACATCCCCCACTCCCAGCCAAGTGGTCTGCAGCATCGCCCCACTCATGTCCAGCAGCAGCAACCCTGCTTCCTGTGACCCGGCTCCAACGTAGCCACCCCACCCGGTAAGATACATTTGGATTACAAAAAGCACTCACATTTTCCTCCCAATTTTTTTTAACAAAAAGTGCATTTTATAATCCAAAAAATACAGTATATAGAGCTGAAATATTTCCTAAGGCTGCACAATGGTGATTGTGGCATCACACGGGAGGGTCCTACTTACTTATCCTCTCCATTCTCATGTCCAGATAATACATACATCGATATATTATGATATACATTATACGTAGATCTTTCACAATTGTTCAAAACAGACAAAAATATCCATCACAATATAACAAAAATTACCAGAAAACACAGAGACCAGATGGTACCTTAAAGTCTACAGTGAAAAAAAAATTACATAAATACAAAACCCATTTTTAATTGAGGCAGTTGTATTATATTTTACATTTTTAAGTCAGTGAAACATTTTTCAAAAGCTAGTGTACAAAATTATGATAAGGAAAAAAATACAAGACATAATCTACTAGGACAAATTATTTAAAGATGTTGAAAAAATATTTAAAAAAATGTTTGGTTGATGGAACCCCAAAGGGGTAAAAGATTACTTTTATTCTGCAGACAAAAATGTGAACCTGTCAGATTTTTATTTTCCTCTAAAATAGCAAGAATTATCATAATGTTTTTGTGGCTTAATTTTATGAAAAAATAAGCTTCAAGATGAATGGGACTTTATTAAAATTATCAGACTGTAAGCAAGGAGGTAAAGGCATAGTTCCAAGAAGCCAAGCCCTAATCCTGCCCAGTCTGACTTACAGTAGTTGACACGCTGAGAGAATTTTGCATCATCCCAAGCTCTGTCCTCAGAGACATTATTCATGCTATACTGAGCTTAATTAGGATAGAGCCTGCTTGATCCTTTAGGAAAGTTTTTTACTTCAAAATTTCAGACTGATATATAACATGTATTTATTATTTTTTTTATCAGAAATAAGCTACTTAACAGACTATTATATGGTGATTAACCCCTCCACTACCTAAGACGTATATGTACATCATAGGTAGTGATGGGTGAACCCGTGGAATTCAGGTATATATTTTTAAAAATTTTTTAATATTGCACTGATCTGGAGAGCAAAGATGTAGAGTAAATTTTACCAAAGACAATGAGCTGAGAAAACAAAACCAAAATAATATGGCAGAATTACATTATCTCATCAATTTTAACACACATAGAATTTTTTTTCAAATTTGCTAGTACGTGTTAGGGTTTGAGTTCCTGCTGCTGCACAAGGGGAGTCTCGAACCAGTCCCACTGCGGTCTCCCATTCATTTCCATCCACAGTATAGCCTGCTCAGCTTAGACATCTCACCCAGTCTAACAGTGTGCAGAGGATTACTGCTGTTCCTCCAGGCTCTGCTATTGTGGCCAGTACTGGTTAGCGGCGAGCAGACGTCTTTATGACAAAGTCCTTGTTTTCCCCTTCTGAGCATGCCCAGAGTGAGATCTCTCATTGGAGATCAGGGGTCACATGCTCAGGTACTGCAGCAGCTCCTATTGGTCCGCCAGGAACAAGTTTCATTGGTCCTTGTTTCTGGCAGGTCCTGTAGCTGTTGCTATAAAAGGGTAGCATGGCTAGGCCGCCATGTGCTAATCTCAATCTTTATATGCTTTGCGCCAGTGTGGTCATGCGTGTGTGTGGTTAGGACCCGGCTGAAATAAGCCCCTAGAATACCGACTTATTCGGTGAGGAGTTTGGTATGCTAGCTGGTCAGGGTCGGTGTCCTAGATGCCCTAGATTACCGGCATAACCGGTGAGGAGTTTGATTGCCGTATTCAGGGCCTGGCGTTCAGATGCAATAGATTGCGGGTGACTCCCGCGAGGACATTAGCGCATGATCACGATCTATGTTTGCTTAGCTGTTCACTGTGTACCTGGGTGCCTGACAGGACACAGAAGTTTGTCTCAGTGGCTCTGTGATGTAACAGGGTTCGCTTTCAACGCTAGACAGCGTCCTAGCGTGTTTATTTTGCGACTCAGTTGTGTTAAGTGAGTTCGCACACATCGCCATATAGTGCTGCGGCACTCCTTCTATCAGCTCTGTGGATTAGCAGAGTTCGCACATTTTGCCACAGCGCGTTACGGCGTTTATTTTGGCGACTCTGCGGGATAACAGAGTTCGCTTCTTGCGCCATTTTACTAGCAGCAGGCTCCACCTGCACGGTGGTCCCCGGGCTGCGAACGCACCTCTCCACATCAAATATTTGGTGCTTTCCGCAGACCCTAACATAATATTAGCGCCAGGATCTGGCTAGTAAAATGGCGGATGACCAGCGTCTACTACGGGACATCCAGCAGCTGGAGGGTAGGTTGGCGGCTCTTGAGCGCACAACCTCAGCTGTGGATGTTACCTCAGTCGCTGTTCAGGCTGCTAGCGTGGCTGCAGCCAGTGTGTCCACTGAAACCTCTGCCCCCACAATATCCCACCTCCCGCTTCCAGACAAGTTTGCTGGTGACAGCAAGCAATGTCGGGGATTCGTGAGTCTGTGCTCTATACAACTCGAGCTTCTGGCTGCACGTTTCCCCACGGATCGGGCACAAGTGGGCTTTGTAATATCTCTTCTGTCGGGCAGAGCATTGGAGTGGGCCACCCCGCTGTGGGAGCGTGACGACCGTGTGGTGCGGAGTGCTCCTCATTTTCTGGCGGCTCTAAAAAAGGTCTTCCTAGGACCTCAGGTTACCCACGATGTGGCTCTCCAACTTCTGGCAAGTTCACAGGGCTCGTCCTTGGTCAGCTGTTTGGCTGTCCAATTTCGGACTCTGTCCTCGGAGTTGGACTGGCCGGATAAAGTCCTCATTCCCGTGTTTTGGAGAGGACTAGTGGGCCATGTGAAAGATGCCTTGGCTACCAGGGAGATTCCCACCACACTGGAGAAGCTTATCGCCATATCTACCCGCATCGACCTCCGTTTTCACGAGCGGAGGTTGGAGCGGTCCCAGTGTAGGCAGAGGTTCCGGCTGGCTCTCACCTTCGCCAGACCTCTGGAATCTTCCAGCCAGGCGCCCGACTCCATGAGGCCATGGAGGTTTCTCGAGCGGGACCTAAGTCCCGGGCCGCTCGAGTACCCGTGGTCTGTAAAATCTGCCAGCAGTTAGGACATTATGCCAGCAAATGTCCACAGCTGTCGGGAAAAAGGTCGCGTCTAGTGACCTTGGGAGGAGGTTCACTAGACACTGCGGCATTTTCCACCAAGTTGTCCTTTAAGGGGACAATTACAGTAGGTCCATCCACGCTCTCCGCCGAGCTCTGTGTGGATTCTGGAGCCGAGGGGAATTTCATGTCCTCTGCATTTGCTCTCCGCCACACTATACCTCTGGTGATGCTCGCCAAACCGGTGACTGTGCGATTAGTGAATGGATCAACTCTGCCCTCACAAATCACCCACCAGACGATCCCTCTCACTTTATCTATGTCCCCTTCCCATCAGGAGAGTTTTTCTTTTCTTGTCCTGCCCAAGGGATTAGACGAGGTGTTGCTGGGAGTACCTTGGCTCCGTTACCACTCTCCCCATATTGAGTGGTCCTCTGGGAAGATACTGGGTTGGGGTGATTCATGTAGAGGCAGGTGTGTCAGGGAGTGAGTTCAGGTCACCACCACAGAGATACCTGTAGATCTCACTTCTCTTCCTCAGTGTTATTGGTCATATGCAGACGTTTTCTCCAAGCAGGCGGCGGAGACTCTTCCACCTCATCGCCCCTACGACTGTCCTATTGATCTCTTGCCTGGAGCAGAACCTCCTCGGGGGAGAGTCAACACCCTCTCGCTTCCTGAGACGGAGGCCATGTCCCAGTATATTCAGGAGAATCTGGCAAGAGGGTTCATTAGGAAGTCGGTGTCATCAGCAGGGGCAGGGTTCTTCTTTGTGCAAAAGAAGAACGGAGAATTACGTCCATGCATTGACTACAGGTGTCTTAACGCCATCACCGTCAAGAATAAGTACCCGTTGCCCCTAATCTCTGAGCTCTTTGACAGGCTCCGAGGAGCAAGAGTACTTACCAAGTTTGATCTACGTGGTGCCTATAACCTAATTCGCATCCGTGAGGGTGACGAGTGGAAGACAGCTTTTAATACCAGTGATGGACATTATGAATACCTGGTGATGCCCTTCGGGCTCTGTAATGCTCCCACTGTTTTCCAAGACTTTGTCAATGATATCTTCCGGGATATGCTCTCCACCTCTGTAGTAGTCTATCTGGATGATATTCTCATCTTTTCACCAGATATAGACTCTCACCGGAGGGATGTCAACAAAGTCTTCGACCTCTTACGGGCAAACTCCCTCTATGCCAAGCTGGAGAAATGTGTGTTTGAGCAGGAGTCCTTACCTTTTCTGGGCTATATCATCTCTGCACAGGGATTGGCTATGGATCCTGCCAAACTACAGGCTGTAATGGATTGGCAAGAACCCCATTCTCTTAAAGCGGTGCAGCGCTTTATGGGGTTCATTAATTATTATCGCCAGTTCATTCCCCATTTCTCGACTTTGGTAGCTCCCTTGGTAGCCCTCACCAAGAAGGGAACAAATCCCAAGTTGTGGTCTGAGGAGGTCTCCAAGGCGTTCTCTTCCATCAAGTCACATTTTGCCAGTGCTCCCATATTACATCGCCCTGATGTTGATAAGCCGTTTGTTTTAGAGGTGGACGCCTCTTCTGTTGGTGCTGGAGCAGTCCTTTATCAAAAGGATGCTCAAGGTCGGAAGCATCCCTGCTTCTTCTTTTCTAAGACCTTTACACCAGCAGAGAGGAATTATTCCATCGGGGACAGGGAGTTGCTGGCTATTTAATTGGCCTTCTCTGAGTGGAGACATCTTCTGGAGGGGGCTCGTTTTCCCTTCCAAGTCTTCACCGACCACAAAAACTTGGTATATTTGCAAGCGGCTCAGCGGCTAAATTCTCGCCAGGCTAGATGGTCCCTATTCTTCTCTCGGTTCCACTTCACCCTCCATTTTCTCTCCGGTGAGAAGAATGTTCGGGCCGACGCACTCTCTCGCTCCTTAGTGTCATCAGAGGAGGAGGATGAGGAGCCTCGGCTTATTGTCCCCGAATAAAGCCTGAGAACTGTAGCCCCGGTTTCGCTAGAGTCTGTGCCTCCAGGCAAGACTTTTGTGCCCACTAATTTGCGACCGGAGGTACTCTCTTGGGCACACTCGTCCAGGGTGGGTGGACACTTTGGGGCAAAGAGGACAACTGAGTTATTGGCGAGGACATACTGGTGGCCACATATGGTCCGTGACGTCAGGGAGTATGTTCAGGCGTGTGTCTCCTGCGCCAGGAACAAGTCCCCTCGACAACGGCCAGCTGGGTTACTTTTTCCTTTGCCGGTGGCAGATAGGCCCTGGGAGATGGTCGGGATGGACTTTGTGGTGGGCTTACCCAAGTCTCGGGATTGCACTATCATTTGGGTGATCACCGACCACTTCTCCAAAATGGTGCACTTAGTGCCGCTACCACGGTTACCTTCTGCACGGGCCTTGGCAGCATTATTTATTAGACACATCTTCCGTCTACACGGTATGCCAGACAAGATTGTCAGTGATCGAGGTCCCCAATTTGCGTCTCGGTTCTGGAGAGAGTTGTGTCATCTACTCTGCATTGAGTTGAACCTCTCCACTGCATATCATCCCGAGACGAATGGGTTGGTAGAGAGGGCCAACCAGACCTTGGTCACCTACTTGCGACATTTTGTCTCTGCCAGGCAGGATGACTGGGCATCCTTGCTCCCGTGGGCGGAGTTCGAGCTAAACAATGCTGTGGCTGACTCCACCGGACAGACCCCATTCCTCTTAAATTACGGCCAGCATCCGCGGGTACCGGTGCCCATGCCCGTGGCTTCTGCCGACTCCAGGGTGGCAGACTGGGCTGTGGAAGCACGGGACATATGGGACCGCACCCAGGATGCCATTCAGGCTTCCAAGGAAAGGATGAGGTCTTCTGCCGATGCCCATCGGCGTCCCGCTCCGACATTTGCTCCTGGCGACCTAGTGTGGCTCTCCGCCTGAAACATCAGGCTACGGGTGGAATCCACTAAGTTAGCACCCCGCTATTTGGGTCACTTCAAGGTTCTCGAGCAGGTGAACCCTGTGGTTTACCGTTTGGCCCTTCCGCCTCGCCTTGGTATCTCCGACACCTTCCATGTGTCCCTCCTAAAACCCGTGGTCATCTCCTGGTTGCCTGAGTCATCTGCCGGGACGTTGGGTTCGTCTTCGAACGACTACGAGGTGAATGCCATTGTAGGGTGCAAGGTGGTACGGGGCAAAAAAATGTTTTGGGTGGATTGGAGGGGTTATGGGCCTGAGGATAGATCCTGGGAGCCTGCCGAGCATGTTCATGCTCCGCAGCTCATCGCTGCCTTTGAGCGTAGCGAGGCCAGAGAAGGGGGGGTCAATGTTAGGGTTCGAGTTCCCGCTGCTGCACAAGGGGAGTCCCGAACCAGTCCCACTGCGGTTTCCCATTCATTTCCGTTCGCAGTGGACCCTGCTCAGCTTAGACATCGGTCCCAGCGTCTCGCCCAGTCTAACAGTGTGCAGAGGATTACTGCTGTTCCTCCAGGCTCTGCTATTGTGGCCAGTACTGGTTAGCGGCGAGCAGACGTTTTTATGACAAAGTCCTTGTTTTCCCCTTCTGAGCATGCCCAGAGTGAGATCTCTCATTGGAGATCAGGGGTCACATGCTCAGGTACTGCAGGAGCTCCTATTGGTCTGCCAGGAAGGTCCTGTGACTACTGGTGTTCTGGAACAAGTTTCATTGGTCCTTGTTTCTGGCAGGTCCTGTAGCTGTTGCTATAAAAGGGTAGCATGGCTGGGCCGCCATGCGCTAATATCAATCTTTATATGCTTTGCGCCACTGTGGTCATGCGTGTGTGTGGTTAGGGCCCGGCTGAAATAAGCCCCTAGAATACCGACTTATTCGGTGAGGAGTTTGGTATGCTAGATGGTCAGGGTCGGTGTCCTAGATGCCCTAGATTACCGGCATAACCGGTGAGGAATTTGATTGCCGTATTCAGGGCCTGGCGTTCAGACGCCATAGATTGCGGGTGACTCCCGCGAGGACATTAGCGCATGATCACGTTCTATGTTCGCTTAGCTGTTCACTGTGTACCTGGGTGCCTGACAGGACACAGAAGTTTGTCTCAGTGGCTCTGTGACGTAACAGGGTTCGCTTTCAACGCTAGACAGCGCCTTAGCATGTTTATTTTGCGACTCAGTTGTGTTAAGTGAGTTCGCACACATCGCCATATAGCGCTGCAGCACTCCTTCTAGCGGCTCTGTGGATTAACAGAGTTCGCACATTTTGCCACAGCGCGTTACGGCGTTTATTTTGGCGACTCTGCGGGATAACAGAGTTCGCTTCTTGCACCATTTTACTAGCAGCAGGCTCTGCCTGCACGGTGGACCCCGGGCTGCGAACGCACCTCTCCACATCAAATATTTGGTGCGTTCCGCAGACCCTAACAGTACGTTAAATGTTAAAATGAATGGCGTCATTCAAAACTACTAATCATTTAGCGAAAAACAAGATCTCATACATATGTCGACTAAAAACTAAAAAGTAGCAGCTTTACACTCGTGTTTGCTCTTGGACTTTGAAAATAAGTCAACAAAGATTGAACTAGAAACTCCAAATTTTCAGTCCCGATATTGCCAAGAAAGTTTTAAAACATGAAAGAAAAAGTAGACGAAACATTCTTCCCAATGCCTTTCATGGTATTGATAAATTGATGAATTGCATAGTTTCTAAAATCAAGAACAGCATTTCAGGTGAAAATGGGATCTGACTGAGATAAACATGTGATATTTGGATACAGCATGCCAAAATTTATGAAGATCAGGTGTAATTATGCAGTCACCAAAATTGATGCAAATCTTGTAGAAAACGTGGCTCTCAGGAAAAGGTTATAAGCAGATAATTTTATTTTGTGCAGGCAATCTGAAAATAAGAAACGTTTTGGTCCTACAATGACCTTCATCAGTCAGATAAATTGCAGTGTGTTCACGGTTACAGGCAGAAAAAAACGCTCAGGATCAGCAGCACATGCTGTTGAGAGCCACGTTTTCTACAAGATTTACATGGAATAGGATCCTACTTGGGCACCATCCACAGGAGTGCCATAATTATCAATTTTTACCAAAATTGATGTAGGCCAGTGATTATCTTAAAGGCAGCTAAAACAGTTTTATAATTTGCTCAACAGCTATTTACTCTGATTTAGGTGGGGTTCTTTTCTGTAATGTACAAAATTAAATTAAAAAATGGTACCAAAAATGCAAGTAAAATACTGGTTTGAAAAAAGTTTTGTATATCAAAAAAATAAGAGAAATTGTATGAAGAAGTACTAATGGGTTCAAGTAAATTTTCACAATATTTTTTATAGCACTTTCAGTATTTTTTTAGCACTTTACTCAAATATGCTTCATTTCAGAGTAAAAATTAAATGGATTGAGGCTGCAGCTGCAGAGCTTACCACTATGACTTATACCTTGCCGATTGCAGACTAATGTAAAATCTTCTGTTTTTATAGTCATTAAGGTATGGCAAATATAAAAGCTTTAAAGTATTGTCAGCTCAAATACACATATCAACCATATTCACTAGTGCAAGTATATCAGAGACTAAAAGCAATTTTCTGATAATTACTGACAGCAACAAAGATAAGTTGCATTCACAGGGCATTTTATTTTATATTTCACAATAAAGCTTTAACCAATAATGGGTGCACAAATGGAACGAAATTATAGTATAGTGAAGACCTCAAATGCTAAAACTTGGGGTATTTTTTTCCACTTCAACTACCTTAAACTTATCTCTTGCTCATACTTCTTCCTGATGGAAAATCTTTTTTTAAAAATTGTCTACATATTGGTAAACATACATGGCTACAAAAAAGGTAATTATCACCATTTAATGTCCCCAACTTTTGATTTAGCTTATGGTTTAAATAATTTTTTATGTTAATCGATCAGACTTTCATGTAATCAGCAGTATAGCAGTAAAAAGCATATTATGTATACAGTGGGGAAATAAGTATTTGATCTCTTGCTGATTTTGTAAATTTGCCCACTGACAAAGACATGAACAGTCTATAATTTTAAAGGTAGGTTAATTTTAACATTGAGAGACAGAATATCAAAAATAGAATCCAGAAAATCACATTGTATAAATTATATAAATTTCTTTGCATTTTGCAGTGAGAAAAAAGTATTTGATAACTCTGGCAAATAAGACTTAATACTTGGTGGCAAATCACTTTTTCAGACTGTTAGGGTTTGCGTAACGCACCAAATGAAATATATATAATAATAATAATAATAAAGTGTGTTCGCAACCCGGGGTCCTCCATGCACAGATGGAACCTGCTGCTATTCAATGGCGGAACAAGGCGGCGGTTGAACGCCAACAAAACGCGAGTTAGATGTCACCCGGTATGAACAGCGGCGAACTCTGTTACTTCACAGAGCTGCCGCAACAAAGTAATAGTGCGCTGTTCCCTGTTACACGTCACAGGACACAGCTGATATGGTGCAAGTGAAGGCTCTAGGCTCAACCCCTAGAATGCGGGAACTTGAGTCTGATCAGACCCACAATGCACACGGCGTCGCAGTAGCAATTCCACTACTTGACCTCAGTGGTAGCAAACACAGCTAACTAAAAAACAAGAGCAAAAAGCTCAAGTGACCACAGAGCGGTACCAAAAGGTGTGTGCCAGCGCACGTGGATTGACTGTGCCCTGTAAACAGCCCGTACTAAGCAGCACACGTGGCCGAGACAGGCGCTAGGTCAAGCCGAGTAAAAATCTGAATACTTTTTCACACCACTGTACATACAAAAGAGGCAACAGCACTGAGGAAATCATGCAGCCATGCTGAGCTGTCTGGGGTAAGGTAGATGACTAGCTAGGAAGCTCGCTCCAATCTTTCTAATTTCCCTTTGTCTGCTCCCTCCCCTAGACTATAATGAGCTGCTTCACATGAAACTACACAGAGCTTGGGAACCAAATATAGAAAAACACCATAATATTAATACTTTATTGATACATTTTGTAAAAGTTTATTTCACACTGCCTGTTAAAAATTTATGCCATGTTGCAAAATGTTAAGTGATACAGTAGGGACTCCAATATAACAAAGATTTAGAGTGAGGTAACTGTCCCTATACTCACCCTTCAGAATTCACTCTGCCTTGCCGCAGAGGTTGGCGCTCTAGATTAAATGAAATTGGCGCCACACACTCGCCATCAGCTGACTCTTTTAAGCCATGTTAAAAACCCTTCTAGCAATAAAGTGCAAAAAAAACATAAAACAGCAAATGTTTATATAAATAATGACCAATAATCATTTAAGGTGTGGGATGAACATTACTATCTTTTGTACCTGGTCCCTATGCCCCAGGTTAAATGTAATATTTGTATCTCATTTTGTTGCTTTTGCATGAGAAACACCCGGTATTTGGTGTTCCAAACCCTGAACAGTAACATGGACTTCCGGAAGAAGTCTGTATTCGAGGTCTGTGTCTGAACAGTAGGTGTTTGGCACGGACCCCAAACTTTACTGTTCGGGTTTGCCCATCTCTAGTTATGACATGAGAAACTTAATAACTGAGCATGCTGCTATTTAGAACACAGCTGGAGCTTGCACTGAAAATGCTTCACCTGTGCTGCTTTGACATTCTGCATACAGCAAAGTTGGTGAGAGGACAAGTTCCTTTAAAATAAAAAATGCTTAATTCATAACCTTAATGCACACAAGATACATTCTTTTAAAAGTAACCTGAAATACAATTCATGCTGCCTAAACCACATGTAGAATTAATCAAATCCTTACTGTACTATTGCAGCTGTGTATGTTCTTATGTGAAATGCTGATTCTTCTTAGAGAAAACATACTTTGAAAAACCAACCAGGGATTAAATGTCTCAGCCGACTAGTCTGAGGGAGGTCCCTGTTGGCTTCTCTCACAACCCTCTTCCATAAACTAACATATCTCTCAATTTTCATATGCATAGAGAGAGACCTGGCAGTTAAAAGGTTTGGGGCATGGAGAACCCACCATGTAACTGCCTTGGATTGGTTTACCAAGACATATAGTGGCTGATTCATTAACATTGGAGATGTGCATGCTAGTCTTAATGAATGGGCTTGCTGCAGTAGGATGTGCCTAATGTATAAGCAGGTGCATCCTACTTAATAAATTAGGTGTATCTTTTAACTTACGTGTGTCTCCTCTAGAAATAAACTCTGGTCATTGGCTGGAGCACATTTCTGAACTAAGTTATGCCATTATAGTGGAGTAACTATTCATTAGTTTGACGGATGGACATAGCAACATCCTATCCTGCCAATGTTATGCCTATATTGGTGTAGATGGTCAGAACTGGCATGATTATGCTGAAAATTGCAATATATTTGATCAACTTCCAAGTTGCACAAAAAGTTGCAACCTATTAGGGTGCTGTATGCCAGAAATCTGGCTTACGTTACACACCCTAATAAATCGACAGCATTGTCCCCGGCTTTACAAAGTATGTTTTCTTTCAACATTCCATTGTTTTTCAGAGTAAAACATACATGGCTGTAATAGCACAGTAAGGGTACTGCCACACTAAACAATCCCGCTAGCGATCACGATGACGACGCATACTAATGCGATCGCTAGCGGGATTGTTTCTATATCGCTAAGTGCGGCCACATTTAGCGATATAGTTAACGACGCTATCGCCGTTAGCGATCTTCTTAACGACTTTAGCGGTACAAAAGTACCGCTAAATCGCTAAGAAAAGGTGCCACACTAGCGATATATACTTACCCAGCGGGAGCGCCGACGAGAAAATAGGGTCCGGAACGATTCCAGCGACGAGCGAGATCACAGCAGGAAGCTCGTCACTGGCAGATGCCGCACTGAACAACATCGCTAACGGGATCGCTAAATAGTGACGTTTTTTAGCGATCCCGTTAGCGATATTGTTCAGTGTGGCATACCCTTAAGACTGATTGTGTTATTTATTAATAAGATGAGTAGCTCCTTTTAATCATGGTAGCAATCAAAAAATAAAACTCTACCATATACAATCTGATTAGGTGTGTAGTCTGCTGTATGTTTTTTGTACTACAATATAATAAGTAATCATAAGCAATTTCCTAAAGTTTAAATCCAATTAATATATGCCATGAACAGAATTTTTTTATGATAGAAGAACTAAGGAGGCTATAAGGCATATCTATTAACATAAAGCAGTGTCCGTGGTCATTATAAATGCACAGGTTTTACAATTTTACTGGTTGCAAGGAAAGGTTCCTGCAGCTGTTTTGGAGGACAGGGAGCTTCTGACAATGATGCTTCTTAGATTTGTGGGCTGCCTAACACACAGTAGTGGGGGTCTGGAAAAATGAGTTGTAATAGGGCATCTTTTGTAGTAAAGGTTGTAGTTTCCTTGCAGCTCCCCTTAGCATCTCCAGAGTTGGATTGTAGGTGACCACTAGAGGCACCCGGTTATTTTCGTCTTTAGTTTTGTAATGTATCAGGAGATTCCTTGACATTCTGGTGACTCTTGTAATTTGGTTTTCAATTGTTCTTGGATGGTAGCCCTGATTCAAAAAGATGTTTCTGATGCGACCAAGGTGTTCATCTCTATCCATGGGGTTGGAACATATACGATTGTATCTGATGGCTTGGCTGTAGACAATAGAGTTTTTTATGTGTTTTGGATGGAAACTGTCCTATTTAAGGCATGTTGGACGGTCAATTGGATTCTGAAACAGGGATGTCTCTATTACATTCTTCTTTAGCTTAATGATGTGTCCAAAAAGTTAACCTCAGTGCTGGAGTAGTTGAGTGTTAAGTTGATGGTGGAATGAAATTGATTAAACTGTTCATGGAATGTCTTTAGCTGTGGCTCAGACTCAGTCCAGATGATTAAAATATCACTAATGTAGTGGTAGTAGGGCAGAGGCCTCATGGAACATGAGGACAAAAAGTAGCTTTCAAGCTTGGCCATGAAAAGATTTGCATATTGTGGAGCCATTTTGCTTCCCGTAGCTGTGCCAGTTTCCTGTAGATATATTTAGTTGTAGTTGTAGTTGTATTTTTCTGTCTGTATTCTCCTAATGACATGTGTTTAACTGTCATAGGAAATTAGATTTTCTTGGATCTGCTAATTATTTAAAGTGGAACTGTCAGGTTCCTCATAACCTATAAATCACTACCATGTGTTTATTCTTATGTAAACACGCTGTCTAACAAGCCTTTTGTACAGTGTAAGTGATTGCAGTGTATGGCAAAAAAGAATGTTACAAATCCTTTTCCAATATGCTATTTAGTTTCAGACTACACAAGGGGGAGTTGCTTACTCCAAACTAGTCATTCCACTAATCATGTTATCCTGCTCCTGTGGACATGATAACATGACTTGCAAGAGCTGGCATGTGGGAGACCTTCAGAGAGCTGTCAGTGATGCCAACTCTTTCAAATTATGTTATCATGCTCAGAGGGGTGCTGTTGCATGATTAGTGGGACAACTAGTCTGGGGAAGCCAAGGCCCCTTGAATACTTGGAATGCATTGACATTTTGATAACTGATTTTTATTTTTTGCTATATACTGCAATTAGTTATACTGTATTTTGAGACACCACATGGATCAGGGATCATCCCACTGAACGCCTGCTCTCCTTTCAACATGTGCATAACACCATTCAGACAAAACTTGGTGAGGGTAAAATAGTGTGGCAATGCTTTACTGAACCACAAAACAAAAGAGTCTCTGGTTCTGAGGATGTTTGGATATCTTGGCTGACTGGATGACTGGATGTATATCCGTCTATGGAGGTAGATATCTTACAGAGGCCTATATATCCTATTTTTATAGTTAACAATTGTCCTTCAAGTCAGCATGCAGAGGTAAAGTGGAAGAATGTTGAAGAAATGAACTTGCATTGTTTAATTATTTAATCTATTTGCATGGTTGTTCCTCTTCTATTTTGCTAGTAAACAAACTGGCCAGCTAGGACAATGTGTGATCAACATATCAGCAAACATCACTGTTCAATGACCCTGTATCACTGTCTTGCAAAGATAGCAATAATTTGCAGAAACTGATATAAGATGCAAACATTAGCCATTCATCCTTTTACAAATGTCAATTTAACCTACCAGAAAAGTCAACATTTCAGACTATTGACCAAGAAGAAAGAAACCCATAAATTCAAAAGTCAACATATAATTAAATGTCAATGACTCTTGGCTTAAAGGTACTGCCACACTAAACAATCCCGCTAGCGATCACAATAACGACGCATACTAATGCGATCGCTAGCGGGATTGTTTCTATATCGCTAAGTGCGGCCACATTTAGCGATATAGTTAACGACGCTATCGCCGTTAGCGATCTTCTTAACGACTTTAGCGGTACAAAAGTACCGCTAAATCGCTAAGAAAAGGTGCCACACTAGCGATATATACTTACCCAGCGGGAGCGCCGACGAGAAAATAGGGTCCGGAACGATTCCAGCGACGAGCGAGATCACAGCAGGAAGCTCGTCGCTGGCAGCTGCCGCACTGAACAACATCGCTAACGGGATCGCTAAATAGTGACGTTTTTTAGCGATCCCGTTAGCGATATTGTTCAGTGTGGCATACCCTTTAGCCTCCGTCTTACATAGCGAGATAGCTAGTGAGATCGCTGCTGAGTCACAAGTTTTGTGACGCAACAGCGATCTCGCTGTGTGTGACATTCAGCTACAATCATCCCCCCTGCAAGGTATCGCTGATAGTCGCTGAATGTCCTGGACATTTTTTTGATCATTGGTATCCCGCTGGCCAGCACGCATCGCTGCGTGTGGCAGGCAGGAGACCAGCGATCAGCTGGTAACCAAGGTACACAATGGGTTTTTTAGGTGCCGGGCGGTGCCTAGAAACCCGATGTGTACGTTAGATACCAGCACGCTGGTGCAGGGGAGCTGGTAACTAAGGTACACAGAGGGTTTCTAAGCGTCGTGCGGTGCCTAGAAACCCGATGTGTACCTTGGTTACCAGCTCCCTGCACCAGAGCACTGGTATCTAACGTACACTGCGGGTAACTAAGCGACGTGCGTCACTTGTTACCCGCATAGTCGCTGTCCTGATCGCTGCTGAGAGCAGCCTGTTTGGAGGCTCAGCAGCGATCATGTAGCGACACACCAGCGATCCTGACAAGTTCATATTGTTGTCAGGATCGCTGGTGTGTCGCTATGTGTGACAGGGCCTTTGCTGAAAATAGACATCTGATTAAGATAAAATGCTATGTTGTCACACTGTACTAAGGGCATTTTAGGTAGGGTGTGAACATAAGAATGAACACATGATGGCAGGCATGGGGGGTCTGTCAGTTTCCTTTAGATGCAAGTTATTCCTACTAGGGACATGCACAATATATATGATACATGACTATGATATATGATTATGATATATATGATCAGTACATATATAGATATAGAGATATATATGGTATAATTAGTAATATATGATATATGTCACTGATATATATGAAACCCTTCAAATTAGAGTGTCACTTTAAATATTTGTATTCAATAATGATAAAAGATTAACTACTGAATTGTTTTGCACTTCAAGACAATTTACTGTTGAAATGTAATGCTTAAATAGTATTATGTACAATGTCAACTTTTTATGAACGAGGTGCGTTGCAATTGTTATGTTTTTCTGCTTTGCTAGATATTTTTATAGAAACCCAACCTGTCATAAATAAAATGTCTCATTCTGATGGGGGCCATGTTTTGGCCAGTGTTTTGTTGTGGTATATGCTTAGCTTTCTAGATTGCAACATCAAAACTAATGATTTTTCTTTGAGCTTCCACATGTCACATACAATGTTTTCCTATTTATAGCACTACAAAGTGAATTCCTAATAAATCCACAACCAGATATTTATTCACTTGCTTTGGCATTCTCTTAATAAGTCTCTCACTTTCAAAAAAAAGTTTATTTTATTTAAATCAAGTATTGACCTTTAACCCCTTAACCCCCAAGGATGGTTTGCTAGTTAATGACCGCGCCAATTTTTACAATTCTGACCACTGTCTCTTTTTGAGGCTATAACTCTGGAACGCTTCAACGGATCTTCACGATTCTGAGACTATTTTCTCGTGACGTAATGTACTTCATGATAGTGGTAAAATTAATTCGATATAATTTGCGGTTATTTATGAAAAAAATTTAAATATGGTGAAAATTTTGAAAATTTAGCAATTTTCAAACTTTGAATTTTTATTCCCTTAAAACAGAGAAAAATGTCACACAAAATAGTTGCTAAATATCATTTCCCACATGTCTACTTTACATCAGCACAATTTTGAAACCAAATTTTTTTTTTTCGTTTCGAAGTTATAAGGGTTAAAAGTTGACCAGCAATTTCTCATTTTTACAACAAATTGTACAAACCATTTTTTTAGGGACCACCTCACATTTGAAGTCACTTTGAGGGGTCTATATGGCAGAAAATACCCAAAAGTGACACCATTCTAAAAACTGCACCCCTCAAGGTACTCAAAGCCACATTCAAGAAGTTTATTAACCCTTCAGGTGTTTCACAGGAGCTGAAGCAACTTGGAAGGAAAAAATTAACATTTATCTTTTTAGTCACAAAAATTATCTTTTACAAACATTTTTTTTATTTTAACAAGGGTAAAAGGAGAAAATGGACAGAAAAAGTTGTTGTACAATTTCTCATGAGTATGCTGATACCCAATATGTGGGGGAAAACTACTGTCTGGGCGCACGGCAGGGCTTGGAAGGGAAGGAGCGCAGTTTGACTTTTTCAAACCAAAATTGGCGGGAATTAAGATTGGACGCCATGTCGCGTTTGGAGAGAATCTGATGTGCCTAAACATGGGAATCCCCCACAAGTGACCCCATTTTAGAAACTAGACCCCCTAAGGAACTAATTTAGATCTGTTGTGAGCACTTTGAACCCCCAAGTGTTTCACTAAAGTTTATAACATACAGTCACGGCCAAAAGTTTTGAGAATGACACAAATATTAATTTTTACAAAGTCTACTGCTTCACCTTTTCTAATGGCAATTTGCATATACTCCAGAAGGTTATAAAGAGTGATCAGCTTAACAGCAATTACTTGCAAAGTCAATATTTGGCTAGAAAATGAACTTTATCCCCCAAAACACATTTCAACATCATTTGCAGCACTGCCTTAAAAGGACCAGCTAACCTCTTTTCAGTGATTGCTCCATTAACACAGGTGTGGGTGTTGATGAGGACATGGCTGGAGATCAATCTGTCATGATTAAGTAAGAATGACACCACTGGACACTTTAAAAGGAGGCTGGTGCTTGGCATCATTGTTTCTCTTCTGTTAACCATGGTTATCTCTAAAGAAACACGTGCAGTCATCATTGCAATGCACAAAAATGGCCTAACAGGGAAGAGTATCGCAGCTAGAAAGATTGCACTTCAGTCAACAATCTATCGCATCATCAAGAACTTCAAGGAGAGAGGTTCCATTGTTGCCAAAAAGGCTCCAGGGCGCCCAAGAAAGACCAGCAAGCGCCAGGACCGTCTCTTAAAAGTGTTTCAGCTGCGGGATTGGGCTACCAGCAGTGCAGAGCTTGCTCAGGAATGGCAGCAGGCAGGTGTGAGTGCATCTGCACGCACTGTGAGGCGGAGACTCTTGGAGCAAGGCCTGGTCTCAAGGAGGGCAGCAAAGAAGCCACTTCTCTCCAGAAAAAACATCATGGACAGACTGATATTCTGCAAAAGGTACAGGCAGTGGACTGCTGAGGACTGGGGTAAAGTTATTTTCTCTGATGAATCCCCTTTTCGATTGTTTGGGACATCAGGAAAACGCCTCATTCGGAGAAGACAAGGTGAGCGCTTCCACCAGTCTTGTCTCATGCCAACTGTTAAGCATCCTGAAACCATTCATGTGTGGGTTGCTTCTCAGCCAAGGTAATCGGCTCTCTCACAGTCTGCCTAAAAACACAGCCATGAATAAAGAATGGTACCAGAATGTCCTCCAAGAGCAACTTCTCCCAACCCTCCAAGAGCAGTTTGGTGATCAACAATGCCTTTTCCAGCATGATGGAGCACCTTGCCATAAAGCAAAGGTGATAACTAAATGGCTCAGGGAACAAAACATAGAGATTTTGGGTCCATGGCCTGGAAACTCCCCAGATCTTAATCCCATTGAGAACTTGTGGTCAATCATCAAGAGATGGGTGGACAAACAAAAACCTAAAAATTCTGACAAAATATAAGCATTGATTGTGCAAGAATGGACTGCTATCAGTCAGGATTTGGTCCAAAAGTTGATTGAGAGCATGCCAGGGAGAATTGCAGAGGTCCTGAAGAAGAAGGGTCAACACTGCAAATATTGACTTGCTGCATTAACTCATTCTAACTGTCAATATAAGCTTTTGTTACTCATATGTTTGCAATTATTATATTTCTGTCTGTGATGAAAACATCTGTCAAACACACATAAAAACCAGAGGGCAGCAGATCATGTGAAAATATAATATTTGTGTCATTCTCAAAACTTTTGGCCATGACTGTACTGTAGAGCAGTAAAATTAAAAAATCATATTTTTCCACAAAAATGATTTTTTCACCCCAACTTTTATTTTGCCAAGGGTAACAACACCTCAAAAGTTATTGTGCAATTTGTCCTGAGTACGTTGATACCCAATATGTGGGGGTAAACCACTGTTTGGGTGCATGGCAGAGATCGGAAGGGAAGGAGGGCAGTTTGACTTTTTCAATGCAGAATTGGCTGTATGCCATGTCGCGTGTGGAGAGCACCTGATGTGCCTAAGCAGTGGAAACCCCCCACAAGTGACCCCATTTTGGAAACTAGACCCCTTAAGAAACTTATCTAGATCTGTTGGAAGCACGTTCAACCCCCAAATGTTTCACTAAAGTTTATAATGCCTCAGTGTGAAAAAAAATTCCACAAAAAATTATTTTTTAGCCCCAATTTTCCAAATTTTTATTTTTCACAAGGAAATTGGACCCCAAAAGTTGTTGTCCAATTTGTCCTGAGTACACTGATATCCCATATGTTGGGGGGAAATACTATTTGGGTGCACTGCATGGCTCGGAAAGGAAGTCATGACATTTTGGAATGCAGACTTTGATGGGGGTCATGTTCAGTTTGCAGAGTCCCTGATGTGCCTAAACAGTGGAAAACCCCAACAAGTGACCCCATTTTGGAAACTAGACCCCCTAAGGAACTTATCTAGATGTAAGGTGAGCGCTTTGAACCCCCAAGTGCTTCACAGAAGTTTATAACGCCCGGGCATGATAATAAAAAAATCATATTTTTTCCACAAACATGATCTTTTAGTCCCCAGTATTTTATGTTCCCAAGGGTAACAGGAGAAATTAGACCCAAAAAGTTGTTTTCCAATTGATCATGAGTACGCTGATACCCAATATGTGGGAGAAAACTACTATATGAGCACACGTTGGGGCTCGGAAAAGAAGCAGCGATGTTTTGCATTGCAGACTTTGATGGAATGGTCTGCGGGTGTCATGTCACGATTGGAGAGCCCCTGATGTGCCTAAACAGTGGTAACTCCCTAAAAGTGACCCCATTTTGGAAACTAGACCCCCAAAGGAACTTATTTAGATGTGTGGTGAGAACTTTGAACCCCCAATTGCTTCACAGAAGTTTGTAACATAGAGCCAAAAAAATAATAAATCATATTTTTTCCACAAAAACAATATTTTTGCCACAAATTTTTATTTTCCCAAGCGTAACAGAAGAAATTGGACCCCAATAGTTATTGTGCAATTTGTCCTGAGTATGCTGATACCCCATTTGTGGGGGTAAACTGCTGTTTGGGCACATGGCAGAGCTCAGAAGGGAAGGAGCACCGTTTGACTTTTTCAACGCCGAATTGGCTGGAATTAAGATTAGATGGCATGTCACATTTTGAGAGCCCCTGATGTGCCTAAACAGTGGAAACCCTCCAATTGTAACTCCAACCCTAACCCAACACACCCCTAACACTAATCCCAACCCTAATCATAACCCTAACCACAAACCTAACCCTAACACACCAGTAACCCTAGTCCCAACCCTAACCCTAACTTTAGCCCCAACTCTAACACTAACTTTAGCCCCAACCCTTACCCTAACTTTAGCCCCAACCCTAACCCTAACCCTAATGGTAAAATGGAAATAAATAAATTTTTTTAATTTAATTATTTTTCCCTAACTAGGGGGGTGATAAAGGGGGGTTTGATTTACTATTTATAGCTATTTTTATGATTAGCAGCTGTCACATGCTAAAAGATGCTTTTCATTGTAAAAAGTAGTTTTTGCATCATCACATTTTGAGAGTTATAATTTCTATATTTTGGCCCACAGAGTCATGTGAGGTCTTATTTTTTGCGGGACGAGGTGACGTTTTTTTTTGGTACCATTTTTGGGCACATGACATCTTTTTATTACGATTTTTGGGAGGCAGAATGAACAAAAGCCAGCAATTCATGAGTTTCTTTTGGGGGAGGGGCGTTTATAGTGTTCCGCATGTGGTAAAATTGATAATGTAGTTTTATTCTTTGGGTCAGTACGTTTACAGTGATACCTCATTTATATCATTTTTTTGTTTTGGCGCTTTTATACAATAAAAGCGATTATATATAAAAAATAATTATTTATGCATCGCTTTATTCTGCAAGCTATAACTTTTTATTGTTTGGCTGATGATGCTGTATGGCGGCTATTTTTTGCGGGACAAGATGGTGTTTTCAGCTGTGCCATGTTTGTTTATATTCGTCTTTTTGATCGCTTGTTATTCCACTTTTTGTTCGGCAGTATGATGATAAATCATTGTTTTTTAGCCTTGTTTTTTTTTTTAAGGGGTTCACTAAAGGGGTTAACTAATGGGACAGTTTTATAGTACGGGTCGTTACGGATGCGGCGATACTAAATATGTGCGCTTTTATTGTTGTTTTTTTATATTAAAGAAATTAATTTATTGGGGAATTTTTTTTTTCAAAATTTATGAATTTTTTTTACACATCTGATTCTTATTTTTTTTACATTTTTACTTTGTCCCAGGGTGGGACATCACTGTGTAGGGTCAAATTACTTTTCAATTTCACATCTCAGAGACACAGGAGAGTCTGTGAATATAAACTCATGACTACATTTGACACTCTCAGTGCAGGAATGAACGTGTCGCATGGATTTATGTCTTTTTACATCAATTAAGGAATTTACTCCTAAGGCCATGTGGGAGCATCACAAAACATTACCAGACCCCAATCAGAGGACAATAAAACTTTCACTCCCTATCTATGAACTGATCCAATATTTATGGCCACAACTGTTCATCCCTCTCCCATATTGATAGTTCTGCTTTATGTCACTTGTCTTATCTATTGCACTATTCCTGAGTCCTGTTGTGTATAAATATGTGATTCTTCAGATTCTGGATTCTGTATTGCCTGATGAAGAGACCTGAATAGTCTCGAAAGCTTGCAATTTGTTACCATCTTTTCAGTTAACCTTTCAAAGGTATCAACCACTGAGGACTCTCAATTCTAAATATTTTTCTATCTACTGGCTAACATAAAATGGTACAAAGATATACATCTTTCCTGTTAGAAGAATAAGTTAGAACATTTTTAATCTAACATAAGCCTTATGACTTATAAAATGTATTGATTTCTTCAAATTAGATGTCTTAAGTGGAGATGAGCGAATTTGTTCTGATTTTGTTACGAATATGATCGGACTCGAATATTGCTTTTGCAATATTCGTCTAGTCGAACACAGCCGAACGTCATTAGAGTCAATGGGAGTAAAAATTACGGAATATGTTCGGAACTGATCACAAGACATACAGTACAGACCAAAAGTTTGGACACACCTCATTCAAAGAATTTTCTGTATTTTCATGACTATGAAAATTGTAAATTCACACTGAAGGCATCAAAACTATGAATTAATACATGTGAAATGATATACTTAACAAAAAAGTGTGTAACAACTGAAAATATGTCTTATATTCTAGGTTCTTCAAAGTAGCCACCTTTTGCTTTGATTACTGCTTCGCACACTCTTGGCATTCTCTTGATGAGCATCAAGAGGTAGTCACCGGAAATGGTTTTCACTTCACGGTGTGCTCTGTCAGGTTTAATAAGTGTGATTTTTTTTTGCCTTATAAATGGGGTTGGGACCATCAGTTGTGTTGTGCAGAAGTCTGGTGGATACACAGCTGATAGTCCTACTGAATAGACTGTTAGAATGTGTATTATGGCAAGAAAAAAGCAGCTAAGTAAAGAAAAACGAGTAGCCATCGTTACTTTAAGAAATGAAGGTCAGTCAGTCTGAAAAATTGGGAAAACTTTGAAAGTGTCCCCAAGTGCAGATGCAAAAACCATCAAGCGCTACAAAGCAACTGGCTCACATGAGGACAGCCCCAGGAAAGGAAGACCAAGAGTCACCTCTGCTTCTGAGGATAAGTTTATCCGAGTCACCAGCCTCAGAAATCGCAGGTGAACAGCAGCTCAGATTAGAGACCAGGTCAATGCCACACAGAGTTCTACCAGCAGACACATCTCTACAACAACTGTTAAGAGGAGACTTTGTGCAGCTGGCCTTCATGGCAAAATAGCTGCTAGGAAACCACTACTAAGGACAAGCAACAAGCAGAAGAGACTTACAAGGAATGCACATTAGACCAGTGGAATTCTGTGTTTTGGTTTGATGAGTCCAAATTTGAGATCTTTGGTTCCAACCACGTGTCTTTGTGACAGAAAAGGTGAATGGATGGACTCTACATGCCTGGTTCCCAGCGTGGAGCATGGAGTAGGAGGTGTGATGGTGTGGGGGTGCTTTGTTGATGACACTGCTAGGGATTTATTCAAAATTTAAGGCATACTGAACCAGCATGGCTATCACAGCATCTTGCAGAGGCATGTTATTCCATCCGGTTTGCGTTTAGTTGGACCATCATTTATTTTTCAACAGGACAATGACCCCAAACACACCTCCAGGCTGTGTAAGGGCTATTTGACCAAGAAGGAGAGTCATGGGGTGCTACGCCAGATGACCTGGCCTCCACAGTCACCAGACCTGAACCCAATCGAGATGGTTTGGGGTGAGATGGACCGCAGAGTGAAGGCGAAAGGGCCAACAAGTACTAAGCATCTCTGGGAACTCCTTCAAGACTGTTGGAAGACCTTTTCCGGTGACTACCTCTTGAAGCTCATCAAGAGAATGCCAAGAGTGTGCAAAGCAGTAATCAAAGCAAAAGGTGGCTACTTTGAAGAACCTAGAATATAAGACATATTTTCAGTTGTTTCACACTTTTTTGTTAATTATATAATTCCACATGTGTTAATTCATAGTTTTGATGCCTTCAATGTGAATGTACAATTTTAATAGTCATGAAAATACAGAAAAATCTTTAAATGAGGTGTGTCCAATCTTTTGGTCTGTACTGTACATTCAGCACGAATAGTGTCCGAATATGGCCATAATTTGTCAAAATTAGATTCGGGGCATAATCCGAACAAATTCGCTCATCTCTAGTTTTAAGGGCATCTTTATGCACATGTTTTTCTTATGTTGCTTTAATTTTATTCCAAATTAAGTATAAGCTGTCTCAGCTTTTTGATAAATATGACAAAAATCAGTTGGCATTAAAGGGAATCTGTCAGAAGGTTTTTGTTATATTACCTGAAAGCAGCATAATATAAGGCCAGAATGTCAATAAACTATAAGGTTGCGTTCACGTAGCAGACTCTGGAGTTTTGGTACATTATTCTACTGTTCAGGGACACCTGCACAAATATGGCCTTCATGGAAGAGCTATCATTCAAAGTCTTACTCCCTCACTATAAAGCATCAGAAATATGCAAAATAACATGTAAACAAGCCTAATGAATTTTGGAAACAAGATGACTAATGAGGTTAAAATAGAACTCGTTGGCCACTATTTTGAAAGGTATGTGTGGAGAAAAAGAGGCACAGAAATTCTGAATTTGCACAGCTTTAAATTGCAATAGCCCTGTACCGCTGTGATCTTCCAAATATTTTCTTGTTCCAATGATGAAGCTGCATGAATGCAGCAACACATGTGGGGTTTGTTTTTTTGATCTATGGGCCATTGTGGTCTTTATTTTATTGCTATGCACTTTGCCATGTCTTTTATAAACCTCTTCCTTTCTCTTTTTTGGGTATATCCCCTGTTGGGTTCATGTGGCTATTTAATAATTTTACAAAGTGTTTTGTAAAGTGACATCTAAATATTTCAGCACCTCTGGTCAAAATTACATTTATTGTGAACAGTTGAGCAAGTTGAAGACATCCTGTATGTATATGAATTGTATCTTTTATACTTTTACATTTTAAAAATTACTAAAAGGAAAATGGACCCATACAAAAGTTTGGGCACCCTGCATTGTTAGTACCTAGTTGCACCTCCTTTTGAAAGTATCACAGCTTTTAAACTCTTTCTAGTCAGACAATAGTCTTTAATTTCTTGTTTGAGAAATTTTAATCAAATCTCCCTTGGAAAATTCTTTTCAGTTCTGTGAGATTACTTGAATGCACTGTATTTTGAGGTCTAGCCACAGATTTTCAATGATGTTAAGATCAGGGGACTGTGAGAGCCACTGTAAAACCTTCAGCATGATCATTTTGAGATATCTGTTGTGTATTTTTATATGTGTTTAGAATTACTATCAATTTAAAGAAGTCATTATCTTTTCAACTTCAGATTCTTTACATATGGTGCTGTGTTTGCATTATGAATACGTCAAAATTTTGTTGAATCCATTCTTCTCTCAACCCGTGAAATGTTTCAGGTGCCATTAGCTGCAACACAATCCCAAAGCATAATGATCCATCCCCATGCTTAATGGTTGGCTAGATGTTCTTTTCCTGAAACTCTGTGCCTCTTTTTCTACACACATACCTTTGAACATTGTGGCCAAAGAGTTCTATTTTAGCTTCATCAGTCAACAGGACTTGTTTCCAAAATGCATTAGGTTTGTTTAAATGTTATTTTGCATACTTCTTATGCTTTATAGTGAGGCTATAAGAGATATATTCTCATGATAACTCATCCATGAAGGCCATATTTGTGCAGGTGTCTCTGAACAGTCGATCAATGTACCACAAATCCAGAGTCTGCTACATTTTTCTGAAGGTCTTTTTCTGTCAATTGGGGGTTCTGATTTGCCTCTCTATGAGCAGCTCTCACTGAAATTGCGCTTAGTTTTCCAGACCTCATCTTGACCTCCACTGTTAGTGTTAACTGCTTTTTCTTAATTACATTTCAAAATGAGGAAACAATAACTTGAAAACGGTTTGCTATCTTTTGTGTCATTCTCATTCTTTGTGGACCTCCACAATTTTCATTTTCAGAGTACTAGGAATCTGCTTCGAAAACCCATGGCTGCTGTTTTTGGTACAAGTTTAGAGGAGGCTGAGTTTTTACAAAGCTGGGAAATTTGCATCACCTGGCTTTACCTAACAATGATAGTGAACAAGCCATAATAACTCTAATTAATATCTGAAACCTTGGTCAAAGTTATCTGAGCACCCAAATCTTTAAAGATGACCAAATTTTCCATTTTCCTTCTTGTAATTTTTAAAATATAAAAGATGACAATTGACAATATATGTTTTTGCCTAAAATACAAAGGAAATGTTCATCTTTAACTTTAGCCCTTTTAGAGATCATTTCATCTTTAACTTAACTGTTCACAATAAAAGCAATTTTGACCGGGGATGACCAAACTTTTACATGCCACTGTAGCACTATGTCTCTTTCTTGGTCCATTTTTTCTTGTTCAGTCACTTTATTTTTCAGTGAAACCGAAGTTTTTAATGCAAAACCCGGCCATTATGATTGGCTGTGCACTCTTGAAGATAAAACAGCTATTTACCTGCAAAATTAAGTGTGTGGGGAAATAGTTAAAATGCTGTAGTGGCTCCCAGCTGCTGCAATTTAAAGCTGCAATATGACCGCTGTATGTGAACACAACCTGAAAGTTCTCAACTAGCAACCATATTTCAAATTCAGACCAAGAACACCAGCAGTCAGGTGCTAAAAAGGCATCATAGATGCATTAAAGATGGGTAGTGTCTCTCAAATTGATAATTACAATATATGATGGAAGGACTTCATGGGCAGAACTACTGCTTTGGAAGGTACAAAGTAATGTTGCATGCCATCTTGAGGATATTGTGAGCAGTAATGCCTGGAAGTACCATAAAGAGTCATATGCTCTGAATTCACTAGTCTTAGGTCTAGTTAATTTTAAAGTTTAGTCTGGGTTCAGATTAATAGTAGGAATTGAATCTTGGATCTGAATTCATGTTAATAGTTAGCTTTGGAATCTGATTGAATTGCCAGTTTTGATCTCAGCAGTCTGGTCTGCTTTGATCACTAACAGATAATAATTTTTCATGCAAATTATTCTACAATGTTTCCAAAACAACATGATGACATTGTTAAAGCATATCGGTTGCCAGATTTCACAATAAAACATGCATACATTATCAAATAGATGTATTTGAATTGGTGAAGCTGTGATACTTTCTGTTAAGGCTACCTAACACCACGACATTGAAATCATAGGTAAATTGCCACTCCTCAGGTTACAAATTTAGCTAGATAGCTATAAACTTGACCAACAAGGCGAATTCAAAGGCAAAGTAAAAAATGTGGGCACTAGGCTTAAGGTGTAAATAACAGTGAAGTGGTAATGAGAATCCATCCCACTACACAATGAGAAACAGCTAAGAACTTCCGAATAAGGTAAGGAGAGTTTTCCTCATATTACTAAAACAACATTGTTAATAAGAGGTTCTTCCTGTGATAAATCATAGCTATGTAATTGTCCTATATATTTGTCCCCACCCGTTTCTTCAACATTAACCCCTACCTTGATTCATCAGGGACTGGCAGAGTAAGTTGAAATTCTTGAAATTCACAAAATGTGTGTGATAATATAGAGACAAGCTAGTTTACAGCTAACTAGCTGAATTAATAACTTGAGGAAGGGCAATTCACCTATAATGTCATTGTAGTGGTGTTAGGTAGATAGCCACATCATTAGATACACATACAATTATATTGCCCTCCCATGTTTTCCATGAATTTACACAAAATTATTCATTATTTATATATTTTTCACATTGAGTTTTGTTTTCATATTTTCTATGAAAATATTAAAAGTTATATTTTAATTACACCTCTTGGATTAGACAGAGAGTACATGATTGTTCTTTGTTATTGTCTGCGGAACGCACCTAATAGATATAATAGAGAGGTGCGTTCGCAGCCCGGGGTCCACCGTGCAGGCAAAGCCCGCTGCTAATAAGATGGCGAAAGTAGCGAACTCTGTTATCCCGCAGAGTCGCAAAAATAAACGCCATAGCGTTGTGGCAGTAAGTGCGAACTCTGTTAATCCCAGAGCCGCTAACGGGATGCCACAGCGCTATATGGCGATAGGTGCGAACTCACTTAACTTCAGTGAGCAGCAAAGTAAAACGCTAGGGCGCTGTCTAGCGTCAAAAGCGAACCCTGTTACGTCACAGAGCTGCTGAGAAAAAGTACCGTGTCCTGTCAGGCTCTCAGGTACACGGATAATTGCTAAGCGAGCATAATACGTGGTCATGCGCTAATGTCCTCGCGGGAGTCACCCGCAATCTATGGCATCTGAACGCCAGACTCTGAATACGGCAATCACACTCCTCACCGGTTATGCCGGTAATCTAGGGCATCTAGGACACCGACCCTGACCGATTAAGTCGGTATTCTAGTGGCTTATTTCAGCCGGGTCCCTAACCACACACACGCATGACCACACTGGCGCATAGCATACAATGGTTGATATTAGCGCATGGCGGCCCAGCCATGCTACCCTTTTATAGCAACAGCTACAGGACCTTCCAGGAACAAGGACCAATGAGAAACCTGTTCCAGAAGATCCGCAGCAACAGGGCCTTCCTGGCGGGCCAATAGGAGCTGCTGCAGCACCCGAGCACGTGACCCCTGATCTCCAATGAGATATCTCACCCTGGGCATGCTCAGAAGGGAAAACGCAGTACTTTGTCCCAAAGACGTCTGCTCCAGCATTGACTACAATAGCAGATCCAGGAAAGGCAGCAACAAGTCACTGCCCAGTAGTGGAGTGGGCAAGACACCTGGACCGATGCCTCTGCTGAGCAGGCTCCACTGCAGCCGGAGATGAATGGGAGACCGCAGCGGGACGGGTTCGAGACTCCCCTTGTGCAGCAGCGGGAAATCGAACCCTAACATACCCCCCCTAGGCCCCCCCTTCTCTGGGCCTCGCTGCGCTCAAAGGCAGCGATGAGCTGCGGAGCGTGAACATGCTCGGCAGGCTCCCAGGATCTATCCTCAAGCCCATAACCCCTCCAATCCACCAAATAAAATTTTTTGCCTCGTACCACCTTGCACCCAACAATGGCGTTCACCTCATGATCGTCGGTAGATGAACCCGACGTCCCAGCAGATGACTCGGAAAACCGGGAAATGGCCACGGGTTTCAAGAGGTACACGTGAAAGGTGTCAGTGATACCAAGGCGAGGCGGAAGGGCTAGGCGGTAAACTACCGGGTTCACCTGCTCAAGAACTTTAAAGGGGCCCAAAAAGCGAGGTGCCAACTTAGTGGACTCTACCCGTAGCCTGATATTTCGGGCAGAAAGCCACACTAGGTCACCCGGAGCAAACATAGGAGCGGGGCGCCGATGGGCATCGGCCGAAGACCTCATCCTCTCTTTGGAGGCCTGAATGGCATCCTGAGTGCGGTCCCAAATGTCCCGTGCCTCCACAGCCCAGTCTGCCACCCTGGAATCGGCGGAAGACACGGGCATAGGCACTGGTACCCGCGGATGCTGACCGTAGTTCAGGAGGAATGGGGTCTGTCCGGTGGAGTCAGCCACAGCATTATTTAGAGCAAACTCAGCCCACGGTAGCAAGGATGCCCAGTCATCCTGCCTGGCAGAGACAAAATGTCGCAAGTATGTGACCAAGGTCTGGTTGGCCCTCTCTACCAACCCATTCGTCTCGGGATGGTATGCAAAGGAGAGATTCAACTCAATGCTGAGTAAACGACACAGCTCTCTCCAGAACCGAGACGCAAACTGGGGACCTCGATCACTAACAATTTTGTCTGGCATACCATGTAGGCGGAAAATATGCCTAATGAATAATGCTGCCAAGGCCCGTGCAGACGGTAACCGTGGTAACGGCACCAAGTGCACCATTTTGGAGAAGTGGTCGGTTATCACCCAGATGATGGTGCAGCCCCGAGACTTGGGTAAGCCGACCACAAAATCCATCCCGACCATCTCCCAGGGCCTGTCTGCCACCGGTAAAGGAAAGAGTAACCCAGCTGGCCATTGTCGAGGGGACTTATTTTTGGCGCAGGAGACGCATGCCTGAACGTATTCCCTGACGTCACGGACCATATGTGGCCACCAGTATGTCCTCGCCAGCAACTCAGATGTCCTCTTTGCCCCAAAATGTCCACCCACCCTGGACGAGTGTGCCCACGAGAGAACGTCCGGTCGCAAATTGATGGGCACAAAAGTCTTGCCCGGAGGCACAGACTCAAGCGAAACCGGGGCCACAGTTCTTAGGCTCTCTGTGGGGACAATTAGCCGAGGCTCCTCCTCCACCTCCTCAGAGGACACCACGGAGCAAGACAGAGCATCAGCACGAATGTTCTTCTCCCCTGAGAGAAATGGAGGGTGAAATGGAATCGGGAGAAGAACAGGGACCATCTGGCCTGACGGGAATTTAGCCGCTGGGCGGTCTGTAAATAGACCAAATTTTTGTGGTCAGTGAACACTTGGAAGGGAAAGCGAGCCCCCTCCAGGAGATGTCTCCACTCAGAAAAGGCCAACTTCATGGCTAGCAACTCCCTATCCCCAATGGAATAATTCCTCTCCGCAGGTGTGAAGGTCTTGGAGAAGAAGAAGCAAGGATGTTTACGACCTTGAGCATCCTTTTGAAAAAGGACTGCTCCAGCACCAACGGACGAGGCATCTACCTCCAATATAAAAGGCTTATCAACCTCGGGACGATGTAGGATAGGAGCGCTAGCAAAATGGGACTTGATTGAAGTAAAGGCCTTGGAGACCTCCTCTGACCACAATTTGGGATTGGCTCCTTTCTTGGTGAGGGCTACCAAGGGAGCAACCAAAGTAGAGAAGTGGGGAATGAATTGGCGATAGTAATTAATGAACCCCATAAAGCGCTGCACCGCTTTAAGAGAGTGGGGTTCTTGCCAATCCATTACAGCCTGTAGTTTGGCAGGATCCATGGCCAATCCCTGAGTGGAGATGATATAGCCCAGGAATGGCAAAGACTCCTGCTCAAACACACACTTCTCCAACTTCGCATATAAGGAATTTGCCCGCAAGAGGTCGAAGACCCTGCAAACATCTCTCCGGTGGGTGTCCATATCTGGAGAAAAGATGAGAATGTCATCCAGATAGACTACCACATAGGTGGCAAGCATGTCCCGGAAGATGTCATTTACGAAATCTTGGAAGACGGCTGGAGCATTACAGAGCCCGAAGGGCATCACAAGATATTCGTAATGTCCATCTCTGGTGTTGAACGCCGTCTTCCATTCATCCCCCTCACGGATGCGGATCAGGTTATAGGCACCACGAAGATCCAGCTTAGTAAATACCCTTGCTCCCCGGAGCCTATCAAAGAGCTCAGATATTAGGGGCAAAGGATATTTGTTCTTAACGGTAATGGCTATACACGGTCGTAATTCTCCATTCTTCTTCTGCACAAAGAAAAATCCTGCCCCTGCTGGTGACACTGACTTCCTAATAAACCCTCTGGCCAGATTTTCCTGGATGTATTGTGACATGGCCTCCGTCTCAGGAAGAGAGAGAGGATACACTCTTCCTCGAGGGGGCTCCGTTCCAGGCAAGAGGTCTATAGGACAGTCATAAGGGCGATGAGGCGGCAGAGTCTCCGCTGCCTTTTTGGAGAATACGTCTGCGTATGACCGATAAACCTTGGGAAGGGAATCAAGATCTATGGGTATCTCCGTTGTGGAAACCTGAACGTCCTCTCTGAGACATTTGTCTCTGCAATGATCACCCCAACCCAGTATTCTCCCAGAGGACCACTCAATATGGGGAGAGTGGTGGCGAAGCCAGGGTAATCCCAACAAAACCTCATCTATTCCCTCAGGAAGGACAAAAAGGGATATATTCTCCTGATGTGAAGGAGACATAGACAGAGGTAGAGTGACAGTCTGGTGGGTGATTTGTGAGGGCAGGATTGCTCCATTCAACACTCTCACCGATATTGGCTCGGCGAGCGTCACCAGCGGTATGGAATGGCGAGAGGCAAAGGAGGAGGACATAAAATTCCCCTCTGCCCCAGAGTCCACACAAAGCTTTGGCGGGAAGTGTGGATGAACCTAGAGAGATTAACCCTTTAAGGAGCATCTTCGGAGCAAAATCCCTCGCGTCTAATGACCCTGCACCCATGGTCACGGAACATGACCGTTTACTTATTCGCTGGGGACATCGGTTGGCATAATGTCCTGACTGCTGACACACTCTACAGACCACGGATACTCGAGTGGTCCGAGACTTAGATCCCACTCGAGTATTCTCCACGGTCTCTGGGGAGTCAGACGCCCGAACGGGAAATTCCAGAGGTTTGGCAAAGGTGGGTGCCAGCCGAAACCTCTGCCTACACTGGGTCCGCTCTAACCTCCGCTCGTGAAAACGGAGGTCGATGCGGGTAGATATAGAAATGAGTTTCTCCAGTGTGGCAGGAATCTCCCTGGTAGCCAAAGCGTCCTTTACATGGTCTGCCAGTCCTCTCCAGAACACTGGAATAAGAACTTTATCTGGCCACTCTAATTCAGAGGCCAAAGTCCGAAATTGGACTGAGAACTGGCTGACCATAGACAAGCCCTGTGACATTGTCAGCAGTTGGAGTGCCATATCGTGCGTGACCTGAGGTCCTAAAAAGACCTTTTTCAGAGCCTCCAAAAACCGAGGAGCACTCCGCACCACACGATCGTCACGCTCCCACAGTGGTGTTGCCCACTCCAACGCTCTGCCCGAGAGTAGAGACAGTACAAAACCCACTTGTGCCCGATCCGTGGGGAAACGTGCAGCCAGAAGCTCGAGCTGTATAGAGCATTGACTCACGAATCCCCGACATTGCTTGCTGTCACCGGCAAACTTGTCAGGAAGCGGGAGGTGGGATAATGTAGGGACAGAGGTAGCAGAGGACAAACTGGCTGCAGCCACGCTAGCAGCCTGAACAGCGACTGCGGTAATATCCACAGCTGAGATTGTGCGCTCAAGAGCCGCCAACCTTCCCTCCAGCTGCTGGATATACTGCCTTAGACGCTGGTCATCCGCCATTTTACTAGCCAGACCCCGGCGCTAATATTATGTTAGGGTCTGCGGAACGCACCTAATAGATATAATAGAGAGGTGCGTTCGCAGCCCGGGTCCACCGTGCAGGCAAAGCCCGCTGCTAATAAGAGGGCGAAAGTAGTGAACTCTGTTATCCCGCAGAGTCGCAAAAATAAACACCGTAGCGCGTTGTGGCAGTAAGTGCGAACTCTGTTAATCCCAGAGCCGCTAACGGAATGCCACAGCGCTATATGGCGATAGGTGCGAACTCACTTAACTTCAGTGAGACACAAAGTAAAACGCTAGGGCGCTGTCTAGCGTCAAAAGCGAGCCCTGTTACGTTACAGAGCCGCTGAGAAAAAGTACCGTGTCCTGTCAGGCTCTCAGGTACACGGATAATTGCTAAGCGAGCATAATACGTGGTCATGCGCTAATGTCCTCGCGTGAGTCACCCGCAATCTATGGCATCTGAACGCCAGACCCTGAATACGGCAATCACACTCCTCACCGGTTATGCCGGTAATCTAGGGCATCTAGGACACCGACCCTGACCAGCTAGCACACCAAACTCCTCACCGATTAAGTCGGTATTCTAGTGGCTTATTTCAGCCGGGTCCCTAACCACACACACGCATGACCACACTGGCGCATAGCATACAATGGTTGATATTAGCGCATGGTGGCCCAGCCATGCTACCCTTTTATAGCAACAGCTACAGGACCTTCCAGGAACAAGGACCAATGAGAAACCTGTTCCAGAAGACCCGCAGCAACAGGGACTTCCTGGCGGGCCAATAGGAGCTGCTGCAGCACCCGAGCACGTGACCCCTGATCTCCAATGAGAGATCTCACCCTGGGCATGCTCAGAAGGGAAAACGCGGTACTTTGTCCCAAAGACGTCTGCTCCAGCATTGACTACAATAGCAGATCCAGGAAAGGCAGCAGCAAGTCACTGCCCAGTAGTGGAGTGGGCAAGACGCCTGGACCGACGCCTCTGCTGAGCAGGCTCCACTGCGGCCGGAGATGAATGGGAGATCGCAGCGGGACGGGTTCGAGACTCCCCTTGTGCAGCAGCGGGAAATCGAACCCTAACAGTTCTTAGAGATAAAATAGTCACTTATTAGTGGGTGAATTGAGCAACAGGTAGAGATTTCAGAAGCTGAAAAACTGAAGCACAATATTGTAAAATCCCGTAACCCGAAAGTTGGCAAAATTCAGGCTTTTTCTGGATGCATTAGTTTCTTATGAGCACGATAACTTCTATTTAGTAAAATGACCAGGCAGAGGAATCCCCCTTCATTATTACATTAACTGAGTACTCCTCACATCAGTCCAAGGCTTTTTTTTATTAATGATAGGTCCTGCTTGCCCTTTAAATTTTCAGGAAACTGATATTTGACAAATATTACGGTAAGAGTCCTATCAGAGAAAGCTTTGCCTTGTCATGGCTCGTGGGCCCATGTGAATTGGACAATTTGTATGCTAAGAGCCTTTATTTTAGAAATATATTCTATGTAGCGGTAATTTTACATACATTTAATATATTCTAAGCTTGCATACATCTTAGCATGTGAAGTAGCTGCTGTAATCTATGGTTTATATAGAATGTAGTTATAGAAGCTTGCACCTGTTCACACTTTATTTTGTTTTGTTAGGCTGTGCTGGTCAGGATTTTTTTTTATAGATAGACAGATAGCAGAAACATTATATTATATTACAGCAGTACCTAAAAATACTTGTTAACATTGTGATGGTTCATTTACAACTCAAATTGTTCAACAATACATTTCACAGATGTCTCCTGCTTTAATTTAAGTCAGCATAATTGCTATTATCTTTGTGCAAAAACCTAATTACCCTCAACTCACTGAATTTCTGATACCATAAAAAGATAAATTATAATATTAATGATGAAGCTAAAAACCACACTATTTTATTGCTTATCACTCAAAGGTGCTATTTCACTTCTGTTACAATATGCGACAGTGCAGGAATGGCTTTTATTCCAGCTTAGTTTGAGACTATTTTATTTTTGCATGTTTCCTCAAAAGAACAAGCACAGTACGGCACTAAATTAAACCTGCATGTAGCTGCATGTGCAGAACTAAAATAACTGAAATGTTTGCCCGTTAATAAGAGAGAAGCTAAGAATGATTTTAACTTCAGCTCCAAATTATAATAATAAACTGTGTTATAACATTTACATACAAGAATGCATTTGCCCTTAGCACTTAGCATGCTGCTAAAAAGTACTTTACCTAGTCTGAAGCAAGTGTTGAAAATTCTAAGTATTTAGATTGACGACATTAGAAAGTTTTATTGACAAAAAAAAATAAGAACATTTATCCATGATCAACTGTAATAATCCATTTTTTGTAATTTCTTGTGAGACAAAGCACATAAATTTACTGTACACTGTGCAGAATTATTAGTCAACTTGTATTTTTGATAATTCATTTTATTATTGAACAGCAACAGTGTTGTCAGTGAATTTAAATGGTTAATGAAACTGAAATGTACTCCAAAATTTACAAAAATGGATTTCTGATATTTTAAAAGGTGTATTAGTAGCTAATATAGCCAACTTTCTTTTCAGTAACATTGGTAAGCCTTCCATTCATGGAGTTTGTCAGTTTATTAATCTGTAGATGATTAATTTTTGGGCAGCAACAAGTTATGCAATTATGGGGGCATATTTTTCTAACCCCAGTGTGCTGCTACGTGATTATAATTTGTCAGCATCATAAAGAATAAGATGTATACACCCCTGGAAAATTGCTCTGGTAATGCCCTTTTGGGCATAATAAAAAAAAAATGTTCAGGTGCCAAAATTATTTTTCGCTAATATCTTCACAATGAAGAGTCAAAAAGGAAAGGATTCTGCTCTGCAGTTTATAATATATTTTGTGTCCCACTGAGTATGAAAAACTTTACGTAAGGTCATATTCAATGATAAATTGTATAATGTACTATGTTTGCCGAGTGTATGATATGCAGCTGAGATGGTTTCCACATTAGAAATATGAGTATAGCTGTTAGGGTTCTAGTTCCCGCTGCTGCACAAGGGGAGTCTCGAACCAGTCCCACTGCGGTCCCCCCATTCGTCTCCGTCTGCAGTGGAGCCTGCCCAGCAGAGACGGCGGTCCCAGCATCTTGCCCGTTCCAGTACTGTGCAGAGACTTGCTGCTGCTCCTCCTGGATCTTCTATTATAGCCAGTGCTGGAGCAAACGTCTTTGGGACGAAGTCCTGCATTTCCCCTTCTGAGCATGCCCAGGATAAGATCTCTCATTGGAGATCAGGGGTCACATGTTCAGGTACTGCAGCAGCTTCTATTGGTCCGCCAGGAAGGTCATGAAACTACAATGTGTTTTGGAACAGTTTCTCATTGGTCCTTGTTTCTGGCAGGTCCTGTAGCTGTTACTATAAAAGGGTGGCAATGCTGAGCCGCCATGCGCTAGTATCAACCGTTATATACTTTGCGCCTGTGTGGTCATGCGTGTGTATGGTTAGGGCGGCTGAAATACACCATTACAATACCGACTTAATCGGTGAGGAGCTTGGTATGCTAGCTGGTCAGGGTCAGTGTCCTAGATTCCCTAGATTACCGGCATAACCGATGAGGAGTTTGATTGCCGTATTCAGGGCCTGGCGTTCAGACGCCATAGATTGCGGGTGACTCCCGCGAGGACATTAGAGCATGATAACGTTCTATGTTCGCTTAGCAGTCAACTATGTACCTGGGTGCCTGACAGGACACAGAAGTTTGTCTCTGCGGCTCTGTGACGTAACAGGGTTAACTTTCAACGCTAGACAGCGCCCTAGCGTGTTTATTTTGCGACCCAGTGGTGTTAAGTGAGTTCGCACACATTGCCATATAGCGGTGCTGCATTCCTTCTAGCGGCTCTGTGGAATAACAGAGTTCGCACATATTGCCACAGCGAGTTACGGCGTTTATTTTGGCGACTCTGCGGGATAACAGAGTTGGCTTCTTGCGCCATTTTGCTAGCAGCAGGCTCCGCCTGCACGGTGGACCCCGGGCTGTGAACGCACCTCTCTACATCATATATTTGGTGCGTTCCGCAGACCCTTACCATAGCTTGAAATATATTTGTTATATTTGTGTAGTAGTCCTCGAAAGCACACTGCAAACATAACATTATGGAAGGGTCACTAGCCTACCAGGCACTGCAGTAAGGAAGAGCTACAGAGCAGAGTTGATTTCTCTGAAAGTTAGCTCAATACTGTAAGAGTGTGGTCAAATAAGGATGGACCGGGATAACATGCTTCCAACAGATATTGATACTGATTTGTGGCTGAAAAGATGGAACTCAGTTAAAAAGTCCTAGGGGCGGAAAAGAGAAACAGGTGAGAAGAGAGAAAGTCCAGGAGATCTGAACCGGACGTCCAGGTAGCCAAAGGTTTGTTGATGACAAGCTTCGGAAACAGATGATACAGAATGTGCAAGCTAGACTTGAAGTTTAGTGAAAAAAATTTAGATAGCCAGACAAAGTCTGTAGGAAGAAGTAAAGAAGTTCAAAATCAGAGATGAGGTAACATAGCCAGCAAACAAATTTAGATGCCATAGATCACATAGATAAATGATGCCACATGCAAAAGTAAAGTATATGCCTGTTCTATATGCAGAGGTTTTGTCTACCCAGTTTTGGACCTGCTATCATCTATATGAAAGTCATCTCAAGTTCATCAGTAAACCCAATTTTATTCATGCAACATTGACTGTCTTCTTCCTTACTTATACTAAATATTCGAGGTTTCTGTACCATTGTCAAATGTGAAGCCCTAGAGAGAAATGTCCTGAGACAGCCATCTAACACACTGAGGAACAAATTTCATTGATGTCTACTCTTGCAGGAAGACATCTCAGCCCGTGCGACATCTATAATGTAATATACCTGAAATCCTCAGATTTTGATAGGGAAAACCTACTACTGGACTTCAAGTAAGTCCTAGGCAAATGCCTATTTATAATCTTTACAATTGGATTCTCTGTAAGTGACACAATAAAATTCATTATCAAAATCCTTTCAAGGATGTAATGGCGACTTTACTATTTACTATATAGGAACATCTTTAATAGAAATTAGGAATTTCTTATTTAACATCTTTACTGAACAAAAAACAGTTCATATCAACCATTTAAGCACCATAATTAATTGATTTCATAAAAAAAACTCTTGAACAATCATATGTTACATTCAGCTATTCTACCACTGAAATCATGCGAGCACATTTACCAGAAGGGAAATTTTCAACAATGAGGCATTAATGACATTTCCATTTAAGTTTATCTGTCTTCCCCTTGCCCTTCTGGAGCTATTTTTGGAAGCCAGTACTCCATTAATGGATTGCTCACAAATGTAAAGATATTTAATGAGTCAAGTTAAAGAATACAGGCTGCATTTCATATATGAATTCTGTAGGAATTTGTATTTAATTATATGATCATTCTTTACTACAAAGGAAGTAATTTTAAATTAGAGTATTAGAAAATTACTCATTATATAATTCCCTAAAGCAATAATTAAAGCATGTTTAAACCAGTTTAACTTTTAACGTCTTACTACAAATTTATTGCATAGAAATTTTCAATAAATCAGAAATTTGAAAACTTTAGGTATGAGTAATACACAAGTGGTTTTTGTAGCTATTGAGTCATGTATCTCTGACAGTTTGTACAAGCTCAAAAGGTCACTTGGTGCTAACAATTTGGGAGACAATGTGGCTTGACTGTGTAGGAATAAAGAATTGTGCACTGAATTCCAATGTGAATTTAACCACCCTAGAGACCTAGAGAACACTCTTCAACATATTCATAAAATTGAATGAGGACATAAAACAACATGACTGTAAATGAAGCTAATAAAATGTTTCATTAAAGAAGAACTGTGTTTGGTTAGCAAAATCATAGCAAATGTTTCCTGAATATGTTATCGTATGGACACAATCTGTATCATTTAAACAAACAAATTAAAATACCAATTTAATCAGAAAATGGCCAATTTTCTAAATCAAGTTTTTATGCTAATAATATAACTATGGTAATTACTGTGTATATTAAAATGACATTCATAGTGAACCCATATATTATATTTGTTTCTTGAAAAAATGGATAACAATCACTATAGAAAATAATAATTCACAACTTTCCCAGAGGCTATCATGCAGTTTTCTCAAAACTCTAAGTTATACTAAGGATTAGTAGTTATGAATTGGAACATTCTTGTACTTTATTGCAATTTTCTAAACAATAGTAGCAATGATAATAATATTAACCACTTTACCCCCAATGGTGGTTTGCATGTTAATGACTTGGCCAATTTTTACAATTCTAACCACCCTCACTTTATGAGGTAATTACTCTGGAACACTTCCATGGATCCCAATGATTCTGAGAAAGCTTTCTCATGACATATTGTTCTTCATGACAGTGGTAACATTTATTTGACATGACTTGTGTACTTGTGTTTATATGTGAAAAAAAATGGAAATTTGGCGAAAATTTAGAAAATTTTCCAATTTTCCAAATTTAAATTTTCATGCCCTTAAATTACAGAGATATGTCACACAAAAGACTTAATAAGTAACATTTCTCAGATGTCTACTTTACATCAGCACAATTTTTGGAACCAAAATATTTTTAGTTAGGAAGTTATAAGGGTTAAAAGCTAAACAGCGATTTCTATTTTTTTACGACACCATTTTTTCTAGGGATCACATCACATTTGAAGTTACTTTGAGGGGTCTATATGACAGAAAATACCCAAAAGTGACACCATTATAAAAACTGCACCCCTCAAGGTGCTCAAAACCACATTCAAAAAGTTAATCAACTCTTCAGGTGCTTCACAGGAATTTTTGGAATGTTTAAAAAAATGAACATTTAACTTTTTTTCACCAAAAATTTACTTCAGATACAATTTTTTTTTATTTTACCAAGGTTATCAGTAGAACTTGGACCTGAAAAGTTGTGAAATTTTTCCTGAGTATGCTAATAACTGACAGGTGTAGGTAAACTACTGTTTAGGCACATGGCAAAGCTTGGAAGGGAGCTTTTTCAACGCAAAATTGGCTGGAATTGAGATAGGACGCCATGTAGCGTTTGGAGATATACCCATACCTGTCCGTCATACAGTCAAGTCCCACGCCACAATCCATTTCAAGAGGTTAAATAGTTTACAACCGGGAGCGGTTTTAATGCGACCGCCCCGGCTGTAAACCACTGAATGAATGAAAAGCTGCCGGCGGCAGCATCAGTGACTAGCGCTGATGTCACTGAAGCTCCGCTCACTCACAGGCTGACCCGCGGTGAACTCTCCAGCATGGGAAAATGAACTGGTATTTTCCCACGCTGTAGAGTTCACTGCAGGTCAGCCTGTGAATGAGCGGAGCATCAGTGACATCAGGGCTAGTCACTGAGTCACTGATGCTGCCGCCGGCAGCTTCTCATTCATTCAGTGGTTTACAGCCGGGACGGTCGCATTAGCCCCACTCCTGGTTGTAAACTATTTAACCCCTTGAGATGGATTGCGGCATGGGACTTAACCATGGTCCCTTTCTAGGCTCTTAATATCTGCCCTCAGTCACTGGCTTTCCTTCTCTAGTGAAGAAAATTGCGCTGGAGCACTCTCAATTTTTTTCCGTGTATACATCCATTTATTAAATTTCTACAGCTACCAAATTTACACACACATAGTAATAACAGTAGTAGTCACTGACATATATAAAACAAAATGTTCTGCAATGGTTTACTGTATGTACACCATATCTCCTATCCTGTCGGCTCCTGCAGAGATTTTTCAGGAGCCGACAAAAGAATTAACTGCTATTCTGCTATCTATCTCTCCATAAATATAAAAATGTGTGTATATATATATATATATATATATATACAGTACAGACCAAAAGTTTGGGCACACCTTCTCATTCAAAGATTTCTCTGTATTTTCATGACTATGAATGACTATGAAAATTGTAGAATTACACTGAAGGCATCAAAACTATGAATCAACACATGTGGAATTATACATTACACTTTACAAAAAAGTGTGAAACAACTGAAAATATGTCTTATGTTCTAGGTTCTTCAAAGTAGCCACCTTTTGTTTTGATTACTGCTTTACATGCAGAAAAGATGAACGGATGGACTCTACATGCCAGGTTCCCACTGTGAAGCATGGAGAAGGTGGTATGATGATGTGGGGGTGCTTTACTGGTGACACTGTTGGGGATTTATTCAAAATTGAAGGCATACTGAAGTAGCATGGCCACTACAGCATCTTGCAGTGGCATGCTATTCCATCCGGTTTGCATTTAATTGGACCATCATTTATTTTTCAACAGGACAATGACCCCAAACACACCTCCAGACTGTGTACGGTCTATTTGACCAAGAAGGAGAGTGTTGGGGTGCTATGCCAGATGACCTGGCCTCCACAGTCACCAGACCTGAACCCAATCGAGATGGTTTGGGGTGAGCTGGACCGCTCACCGCTTTAATTTTGAATAAATCCCCAACAGTGTCACCAGCAAAGCACCCCCACATCATTACACCACCTCCTCCATGCTGCACGGTGGGAACCAGGCATGTAGAGTCCATCCGTTCACCTTTTCTGCATGCAAAGCAGTAATCAAAGCAAAAGGTGGCTACTTTGAAGAACCTAGAATATAAGACATATTTTCAGTTGCTTCACACTTTTTTGTAAAGTGTAATGTATAATTCCACATGTGTTAATTCATAGTTTTGATGCCTTCAGTGTGAATTTACAATTTTCATAGTCATGAAAATACAGAAAAATCTTTGAATGAGAAGGTGTGTCCAAACTTTTGGTCTGTACTGTATATATATATATATATATATATATATATGTGTATCACTGTCTGACATATACATATATATATGTGTGTGTTTTTATGAATAGTTCAGCCCATGGATCAGTTAAATGTCCATATTGCAAGGGTGGGAGAAAATATCGCTATACGTATGCCATACGGATGACACACGGATAATTTGATGCAAGGAAATTGCATCCTTGCATTGAAAACAGATTACATAAGGATCGCTGTTCATGAAATATTGATGCAATTCTCGGCTGTAAAAAACGGACCAATTATTATACGTTATGTGTGACTACAGCCTAATGTTTAAAATTGTCTATACCATGGCTCTCCTGATGAAGAAGTTAGTCCAACTTTATAACACATTGAGATTAAACTGCTTTTTTAGTCCTACATCATGTCTTCTGGATCCTTATTGGGATTACCTATTTGGCAGCACAGATTACCACTCCTATCCTCCAAACAATAACATGCATGTTTTACTGCTCTGAGATTTCTGCAGCAACAGTTTCTTGCTTCTATTGCTCAGTTGTGGGTTTCACAATCCCAAAAGGTGAATATGTACTTGTCCTGTGAATATTGTGCTTTTATTCTCCCCTTTTTTAATCCAGTAAACACATTTTTAAGGATTATACATATTCTACGGCATCTCCATAATTATTGAAGCAAAATCCTCAGGTTTATTATATTAAAAGACTTTTACTTTAAAAAATGAATTAAATATTTAATGCGTCTATTACATTTCATTACACATTACCATTATAATATATTGCAAAAGAAAATGCACATAAATTATATATTGTTTAAGTATGCCTTTCCTATAGCAGAATGTGTATTTTACAATGAACATTTCAAAATCTTACTTATGTTTGCAAAGAATAAAACCTTTGTACCAATTACAAAGTTAATTATTAGTTACTTATTGGCATACTATCAGAATTATTATATTGGAAATTAAAATGTAGATGTTTCAAACGTTCTTGGATATGTGTTAAGTTTGATAAATGTATTGGTTAAGATTAAAATACACTATCAAGGTTTGCTTTCCTAAATGTTAATTAGGAACAGATGGTAATATAAGATGGAGCTAAAGATGTAATTGATCTTTATTTTTACACAGGTATGATCTCCATTTATTCACAGTCCACGTTACATCATGAATGGTTTAGAAATTATGCAAAATAAAGCCTTCAAGCTGTTTCCAAAGTTTGCATATCTTCGTTCTGATTAAGTGCTTTATTAACCTTTAAAGTAAAAAGAACAGTTAAAGCTTCAGGTCTGGATGTAGCATGTGAACTGTAGATTTCATTTAATGGGATTTTCTGGGAATAGAGACTGAGGACCTATATTTAGATCACCAAAGTGTTATAGGAAAAGGTTTGACCCACAGGACCCCAACCAATCTGAAAGGACTCAAGTGAGTAAGGCTAAGCTGCCGTAATAGGCACATGCCATAAATACAGATGAGCTGCTCTACCTGCAGTGCACTTGCAAGAACATCGTATCAACTCAGCCCAAGAGCTATTAGTCAGAAGTGCAGGTGAAAAAAGAACCTATGAACTATGTCAGCAGGTCAAGGTCATAGAGGTATTTTATTAACTAGACGTGATAAGTCAATTAATATTTCCTTCCACTGACATCAAGAAATGAAAAAATGAAAATAAGTTGAAATATGAAATCTATGAGAAATTTCCATAACTATATTTATTATACAATTAATCTTTATTTACAATAGATCCAGTAACATTTACTAGTTATTTTGAATATCCAGTTGACATACTATTGTATGATAAATGATCTGATGTCCAGCAGTGCTCTTCTGAAGTCAATCTTTTCACGCATCTACCATCTATTTTGTTCGAGCATGCTATTTATAACAAGTTTTAAGAGAATCAAGTCAAGTGATAATAGATTTTGCTCTCGATCTTTTTGTATAAAAATAATTGTGTATTTATTGTAAGCAATAATAGAAAAAAACGCCATATACTGTATACAGTAAATAGCTTTCAAGTTAAAAGTTCTTTTCATGTCATGATATTGGGAATTAACTTTTTATATCTCATGAGAAGACACTAACTACATTTTTTTCCCACTTAGCTACTTATGAATAGAGAATCCTCAACAACAGCAGTATATCGAAATTTAGCTATAGGATCAGGACTGCAGGCTGTTCTAAAATGAGTTCATTTGGATCAATTGTCTAGCAACAGAGAAATGATTTACAATTAAAAGTCTATTTTATTTGATTTTTGTTACATTTTAATAATTTAAGCATGCATTTCTTTATTAGAAAAAGCACACAATGAAACTATTCTACATGGGAAATGGTATTTGTTTATTGAAGAACATTTTCTTGTGTTTGTTTTTATTTAATTGCACATTTGCATAAACACACTGCCTCTAGTTTTCATAATTTTCCATAACTTGAATCTATTTTCTTCACTTTTACTTTGGAAAACAAGATATTAAATCAATTAATATGAGTTCTTAAGTAAATCAAGACAATACATATTAGACTAGTACCAGTGGACCAATTTGAGTGGGACTAGTTAATCATCCAATGTGTAACAAAGTCTCATCTGATATTTGTTTAGCTGACATTTGTGTAGCAGATGCCAGAGAGAGAAAAAAAAAGATTAAATTACATTTCAGCATGCCCAATTATTTGTTAGGCTACTTTCACACATCCGTTTTTTGCCGTCAGGCGAGATCCGGCGTTGCGCCGGAGTGCCGGATCCAGCTAATATTATGTAAAAACGGATGGGACTGATCCGGTTTTTGGCCTGATCCGTCTAGGGGATCCGACCAAAAGCCAGATCCGTTTCATACATTTTTTTTATCCGTTTTTCGACAGATTACGACGGATCCGGTTTTTAAAAACGCCCCTTGGTGGCTTCCAAACGTGATTGGCTACTGAAAACCAATATATACACTGTTCCTACAGCCCATCTTTGACAGGTTGCAGAGGAGAAAGTGCAGGTTGGAGAGAAGAGCAAGTGGCTGGTGAAGATGGACGTTGTGTTAGGAAACATTCTGAAGAATTTGGTGGATTTCACAGTGGAGGCGAATCGTTTGAAAGTGATTGTTCTGGAGAAGGAGAACAAGAGACAGCAGCGCATCATGCGTCAGCAACGCCGACGCCGTTTGTGGATCCACCCCATCACAACCCAGAGAATGACGCATGGGGTGTATTCTACACTCTACATGGAGCTACGAGGAAACCCTCATACATTTTTTGTATATGTTCGAATGAAAATGGAGAACTTGGTGGAGCGAATTGGAAATCTTATAAGAAGATGTGACACATATTGCCGCTTCTCAATTTCACCGGCGGAGCGTCTGATGGTGACTCTTCGGTAAGCTATATTTATTTGATCTGCTTGCTTGGGAGCACACTTGTCCTGGAATGTTGTTGCTGGCAGTTTTTATACAGCCATCTGACTTAGCTTTATGAATTGGAGATACTATAAAAATAAATATCTTTATAGTATCTCCAATTGTTAAAGCTGAGTTCTGGTATGTAATGCTGTGATTTGAAACTAATTTCTTTTTTGTTTATTCACAGATTTCTGGCAACTGGAGAATCTATTTCCTCACTTCATTTCCAGTACAGACTTGGGATTTCCACCATATCTGGAATTGTAAATCACACATGCCGTGCATTGTGGGACTCTTTAGTTGAGGAATTTCTACCACAGCCCACAACAGAGAGTTGGCTTGAAATTGCTGACAAGTTTCTACAAATATGTCAGTTTCCTAATTGCCTGGGCGCTGTGGATGGGAAACCTATCCGCATTGTCAAGCCAGCGGGATCTGGATCCGAATATTTTAATTACAAAAAATATTTTTCCATTGTCCTCATGGCCATTGTTGACGCGGAATAAAAATTTATTGCTGTCGATATTGGGGCCTATGGCTGCTCCAATGACTCACAAGTCTTCAAACTGTCAGCAATGGGCAGTCAGCTCTATGGAAACACATTCCAGTTCCCACCCCTGAGACCGCTGCCTCAAACATGTGGCCCACCTATGCCTTTTGTTGTGTGTAGGGGATGAAGACTTCCAGCTGTCAAAACACCTGCTGAAACCGTACTCCAGCAGTAGATTGACACCAACAAAAATAATTTTCAATTACCGCCTCACAAGAGCGAGAAGAATGGTGGAGTGCGCTTTTGGTATTCTGACAGCCAAATGGCGTGTCCTATTGACTGCAATCAACCTCAAGACTGAAACTGTGGATGAGGTTATCAAAGCTTGTGTGGTCCTGCACAATTTTGTTATCTGCAAGGAACCGATTTCCATTGATGACAACTCTGAAGAAACCACCTTGCATGATTACCAGAACATTACCAATAGAAGTTCTGTGACTGTTTCCCAAATGAGGGACAAATTTGCTGAATACTTTATGTCCCCTGAAGGAAGACTAGACTGGCAGGATGACAGAGTTTGAAAAATTGCTCTGCTACCTGAAGTCATTTACCTTGTGTACCCACAGTATACCTTTTCAAACCAAAGTTGTCTACCTTGTCGTGGATTATGTACAGTATTTTACCTTTTGGCCAAAGTTGTGTCTCTGGTTGTGTATTAACCAAAGTATTTCACCTTTTAAGCAAAGTTGTGTACCTTGTTTGGGATTACATAACAATGCACACAACTTTGGTTAACATGTGAAATACTTTGGCTAATACCCAACCAGGGACACAACTTTGGCCAAAAGGTAAAATTAATTTACCTTTTACCCAAAGTAATGTACCTGGTTTTGTATACCCAATATATTTTACCTTTATTTTACCTTAGAAATAAATGACAGACAACAATTTTAATCAACCAATTTGACATTTATTGTATTTTCAATAAAAATGTTTATTAACATAATTTTTTTCAATGTCAAAGAAATTTTTATTAACATTATTTTTCCAATGTCATAGAAATGTTTATTAACATATTATTTTTGCAATGTTAAAGAAATGTAGAAATGTTTTTTAATAAAAAATATGTTGCAACCATAATTTTTTTTTTAATTTACACATTTACAAATTGGTGTAGTGTGGGTCGAGATACTGCTGAAGGGGCTGCGGGACACTTCGACATTGGGAGTGTGGAGAGAGGATTCGGATGCTGGTGGGGAAGGATCATGTAAAAGAGGTGAAGGGGTGGAAAAAGAAATGGAACGGGTAGACATGTGGGAGGAAGAACAGGTGAGTGGTAGAGAGGAGGGTTGGGCAGGGACTGGAGGAGCAGATGATGTGGTTGGGAACTGGTACGGGGAAGGAGGTTGGTACGGAGAATGATGTTGGTATGGGGCAGGTTGCTGGAAGTGGACAGGTTGCTGGCACTGGGGAGGTTGCTGGTACTGGGAGGTTGCTGGTACTGGGGAGGTTGCTGGAATTGAATAGGAGAGGAGGAGGGACAGTGGCTGGAGGGGGGCAGGTGTGGGAGGAACTACAGGGGTAGGTGGAGGAGGTTGGGAGGTAACCTGCGCTAGAGCAGCGTGGCAAGTATGCATTACATGCATCTGCTGGCTAGGAGATAGTGTATCCATGCGCTCGACTACAGACCGGAAAAAGCTGTGATTTGGAGAACTTCTTGCTTCTCAATACATAGTTTGCAGAAGTGTCTTTATCTCCAGAACGCTTGTGTTGAGCTGATTAAAGCCTGCTGCCATTTGCTCTGACAAGACTTTAAGACAGTTTTGAAAAGATGCATTGAGATGCAAGAACTTGGGCGCATAGCTCCTATCCTGACCCCTTTGCCGCTGCCACCCAGTAGCCACAGGTGTACTAAAGGTGGCAGCGGCAGAAGGGTGGGGTGAAGAGAAAGCTATCTCCTGACCAGTAGCCTCATGCAATGCACTCGACCACGATGCTCCAGCGCTGGTGGAGGGGACAGAGGACTCACGTGTCAGGGAAGGCTGGGAAGGTGCATATGCCCCGGGGAGGTCAAAGTGTCCCTCAGTGGTGGACTCCTGAGGGATCGCTCCAGAAGGGTCCAACTCTGCAGGCTCCCGAGTGCTGGTCACTGTTCTGTGAAATAAAGAGAAAAAATACAATTAATATACTGATATAGAATGGCCCTGACTGAAAAAAAAATTAGTTAGACATGTTAAAAAATTTTTTTCATGGAGTGTGTAATATTTACCTTCTGGTGACCATTGTTGCCAAGAGGAATGACAGGGCTCGTGCGTACTTTTACTTGCTCCAGAGTCCTCCAGATCCACTTGTGGCCCGCATCTCTTTGTTGAACTCCTTTTTGAAGCGATCCCTCAAAGACAGCCACCGCTTCACAGTTCTCTCCCCTGAAACGAGAAAGCACAAATTGATTAGTATACAACACCAGTGTTTCCCAAACTCCAGTACTCACTGCCCCCACGGGTTATGTTTTCAGGATTTCCATAGTATTGCACAAAAGGAAATCATGAAAACATGACCCGTGGGGGCTACAAGGACTGGAGTTTGGGAAACACAGCTTTACATCCAGCAACCTGAACTGTATATACTTACACTCTTCAATCTGGGCCCGAGCATCGTGGTCCTCCCAGCGGTCTACGAGTAGTGAACAGATTTCCTCCCAGAGCTGATGGGTCACAATGAGATCAGCATGGCGGCGGTCCCCCATGTTCCACAGTGGCTCACTTTCTCTGACCAGATCGATGAGGAGGTCAACATCAATCCCCCCTCCTCACCATCAGAGTAGGGAGCACGCTGTGAAGCCTGTTAAATAAAAAGAGAAAAAAAATACATTAGCCTCCAAACTGCTAAGTAAAAAAAAAAGGGAAAAAAAAGTACAGTTATATGTTGTGAATATGCTGTAGGCGGCTTCTGAGCTGGGGCTCCCTCCGGTGGTTGCTGAGGGTAATGAACTGATATTGAATGGCCTTCAGCTGGCTCTGAATGGTAGGATATAAGTGGCCTTAGTTCCCAGCAGCCTTGCCCGTTATCAATTGTTCCTTCTGGTCTTGCTTGAAGCACTGCTAGTTTCCTGTTCTCCTTCAGATAAGTGTTTGCTGTTTTTTTTTTTTTCCTCTGTTTGATTTTCTCTGCTGGTATGCTGCTTGCAGTGGACTGCAGCCTGTCACCTTTTGGGGGTCTGGCGCTGCAATTGTGCTCCGTTTGTGTCTGCACTTTTGCTTTGCTCCTTTGTTATTTCTTATTTGCTGAATAGCGTTTTGTTACTCCAGAGATCTGATTTAGGTGGATGAGATTGTGTGATCTCAGGTTTTTTGGCAATCAGAAGTGTTGTTAGGGGTTTTTTTTGGATTGCAGTCAGAATTCTTTCCTGTACTTTTCTGTCTAGACAGATTGGACCCCAGTGTTTGCTCATTCTATTTTCTGTCTGTGTCCGTGCTTTCTTCTTGTCTAACCGCCATTACAGTTTGGGGGCTTCCTATTTTCTTTGGGGATCTGCTCCGGGGCAGATAGCTTTCATCTTTCTGCCTTTAGGTGTAGTTATCTATCAGGCTGTGACGAGGCGTCTAGGATCACCATAGGAACGCTCCACGGCTACCTCTAGTTGTGTGGTTTGTTCAGGTTACTGCAATCCAATAGGTTTCAGCCTCTCTGGTGTATTACCGCTTTTGCTATTTTTTGCTATTTCTCCTCATTTACCGAAACATAACAGTATAACCAGCCCAAAAACTGAAAATTGTATGGTACTCACAGAAGGGGAAAATAGTAATGAGGAAAATCTGTTCGTTGCATTTTTTTCCCCTCTTTTCTCTGGGTGCTGAGGAGGAATTTTTTTTCTCTCAATGGAGTTTGCACAGTTGGAGGTTCGGAATATTGCTACCTATCTTGCTAGGTTGCCGGTTGTGGAACCTAGGATCCCCATGCCAGATTTGTTTTTGGGGGATCGATCTAAATTTCTGAATTTCAAAAATAACTGTAAGTTGTTTTTTTGCCTTAAAGCCTAAATCCTCTGGGAACGCGGCACAGCAGGTTCAAATTGTCATCTCCCTGCTGCGCGGCGACCCACAGGATTGGGCTTTTTCCTTGACACCTGGGGATCCTATTTTGAATGCTATTGATGTATTTTTTCAGGCTCTGGGGTTATTGTACGATGAACCTAATGTCACTGATCAAGCTGAAAAGATCTTGTTGGCATTAAATCAGGGTCTTGAAGACGCTGAGTTGTACTGTCAGAAATTTCGGTAGTGGGCAGTCCTGACCAAATGGAATGATGATGCTTTGGAAGCCCTTTTTCGAAAGGGTATGTCAGAAAAAGTAAAGGATGTTATGGTGTGATTCCCTGTTCCCTCTGGTCTCAATGATTCTATGTCTTTGGCTATTCAAATTGACAGACGTTTGCGTGAGCGCAGATATGTGTGAGATAGTGTTGCCTTGTGAGCCAGCTCTTGAGCCCATGCAGTGTGATGGAGTGACTTCTGGGGCTCAGCGTCATGAGTTTCGTAAGCGCAATGAGTTATGTTTCTACTGTGGTGACGCTTCCCATGCTATTTATGTCTGCCATAAGCGGGGAAGACGTTTTGCACGCTCTGTTGTCTTGGGTAGTGTTCAGACTAAATTTCTGTTGACTGTTACCCTGATTTGCTCCCTGTCCACATTTTCTGCTCAGGCTTTTGTTGATTCAGGAGCAGCTATTAACCTGATGGATTTTGACTTTGCCAAAAGTTGTGGGTTTCCCATGATACCCTGCGGAGGTCTATTCCCCTACTGGGCATTGATTCTACCCCTTTGGCGGAGAATAAACCCTAGTTTTCTACTCAGGTGATAATGAGGGTTGAACCAGATCATCAGGAGAGTTGCAAATTTCAGGTGCTGCATAATCTGCATGACATTATTGTACTAGGTTTCCCTTGGTTACAATCTCATAATCCTGTTTTGGATTTGAAATCTGTGTCTGTGACCAGTTGGGACTGCCAATGTGTTAATACTGACACTCCTGTTTTTTCTGCCTCTCCCCAGTCTCAGGATGTCCCTGACTTTTTGACTGATTTTTCTGAGGTGTTTAGTGAAAGTAAATCTGCATCCTTGCCCCCTCACAGGAGCTATGATTGCGCTATTGAATTAGTGCCTGATGGTAAATTTCCTAAAGGTCGCCTTTTTAATTTATCTGTACCTGAACACGATGCTATGTGATCTTATATCAAGGAATCATTGGAGAAGGGTCATATCAGACCATCCTCTTCACCCTTGGGCGCGGTTTTTTTCTTTGTGGCCAAAAAGGATGGTTCATTGAGGCCGTGTATTGATTATCGTCTCCTGAATAAGATCACTGTTAAATATCAATATCCCTTACCTTGGATTTCTGACCTATTTTACAGAGTGAAAAGTGCTAGTTGGTTTACCAAGCTTGACCTCAGGGGGGCATATAACCTTATTCGCATTAAGCACGAGGATGAATGGAATACGGCGTTTAGTACCCTAGAGGGACATTTTGAGTACCTAGTGATGCCTTTTGGGCTTACTAATTCCCCTTCCATCTTCCAATCCTTCATGACTGATATTTTCAAGGATTTTGTGGATAAATTTCTGATTGTTCATTTAGATGATATCTTGATTTTTTACAATGACTGGGACTCTCATGTGAAACATGTTCGGACTGTGTTCCAGATATTGAGAGAGAATGCTCTGTATGTGAAGGGATCAAAGTGTCTTTTTGGCGTACAGAAGATCTCATTTCTGGAAATTCATTTTGTCTCCGTCTGTTGTTGAAATGGACCCGGTCAAGGTTCAGGCCATCTGTGATTGGGTTCAACCTACTTCATTGAAGGCTCTTCAGCGATTTTGGGTTTTGCCAATTTTTATCGTAAATTTATTGGCAAATTCTCTGGTATTGTTAAACCATTGACTGATTTGACCAAAAAGGGTTCCGATGTGGTGAATTGGCCTCCTGAGGCAGTTTCTGCGTTTCAGGAACTTAAGCAGAGATTCATTTCTGCTCCTGTTCTACGGCAGCTTGATGTCTCTCTGCCGTTTCAGGTGGAGGTTGATGCCTCTGATATTGGGGCAGGTGCCGTTTTGTCCCAAAGGGATCCAGAGACCTATAAGAGTAACCCTTGTGCCTTTTTCTCTCGAAAGTTTTTTCCAACTGAACGTAATTATACGTAGGTAATCGGGAGTTATTGGCCATGAAGTGGGCCTTTGAAGAGTGGAGACATTGGCTGGAAGGAGCCAAACATCAGGTGGTGGTCCTCACGGACCATAAGAACCTGGTTTATCTCGAATCAGACAAGCGACTTAATCCTAGACAGGCCAGGTGGGCCTTGTTTTTCACACGTTTTAATTTTGTGGTTTCTTTTCTTCCTGGCACTAAGAATGTCAAGGCAGATGCCCTCTTGAGGAGTTTCTTTGCAGATTCTCCTGAGTTATCTGATCCTGCTGTTATTTTGAAAAAGGGTTTGGTTCTTTCCGCCATTTTGCCCAATTTGAGACTGGCTCTGGAAGGGTGTCAGGAGGATAAACCTGAGCGCTGCCCTGTTGGGAAGTTGTTTGTTCCAGACCAGTGGAAAAAGAGTGTGATGTCTGAGATTCATTGTTCCGCATTGGCTGGTCATCCCGGGATTTTTGGTACAAGAGACTAGGTGAGTCGCTCCTTTTTGTGGCCTACTTTGTCTCGTGATGTCAGGGACTTTGTGGGGTCCTGTGGGACTTGCTCTCATTCCAAGCCTTACTTTTGTTCTTGTGGTTTGTTAATGCCATTACCTGTACCCAAGAGGCCATGGACCCATATTTCTGTGGATTTTATTTCTGACCTTCTTGTCTCTCAGAGAATGACCGTTATCTGGGTAATCTGTGATAGGTTTTCCAAGATGATACATCTTGTGCCATTACCTACCTTGCCTTCCTCCTCCGAGTTGGTGCCTTTGTTCTTTCAGCATGTGGTTCGGTTACATGGCATTCCGGAGAACATTGTGTCTGACAGAGGAGTCCAGTTTGTTTCCAGATTTTGGAGGACATTTTGTTCTAAACTTGTTGTTCAGTTGTCTTTCTCCTCTGCATTTTACCCTCAGACCAATGGACAAATCGAGAGAACAAACCAGACTTGGAGACTTATTTGAGATGTTTTATGTCTGCTGATCAAGATGACTTGGTCTCTTTTTTCCCTTTGGCTGAGTTTGCTGTTAATAATAGAGCTAGCTCTGCCACCTTGATGTCTCCATTTTTCTGCAATTCCGGGTTTCACCCTCGATTTTCTTAAGGACAGGCTGAGGCTTCTGTCTGTCTGGGGTTGACTCTATTGTGCAGCGTATGCAGCAGATTTGGGACCAGGTGGTGGAAAAGTTTTATCTCTCTCAGGAGAAGGCCCAGCGGTTTGCCAACCGGCATAGGACTGATGGTCCTCGTTTTAAAGTGGGGGACTTGGTTCGGTTGTCCTCAAGGAATATCCCTATGAAGGTTGCATCTCCAAAATTTAAGCCAAGGTTCATTGGACCTTATAAGATCATGGAAATTATTTATACGGTTTCCTTCCGTTTGCTTCTTCCAGGGACATTTAAGATCCATAACGTGTTCCACAAGTTATTATTGAAAAGGCTTGTCGAACCAGTGGTTCCTATGGCTGTGCCTCCTGACCCTGTTTTGGTTGAGGGCAATTTGGAGTATGTGGTTGAGAAGATATTGGATTCTCATTTTGCTAGACAGAAACTCCAATATTTGGTTAAGTGGAGAGGTTATGGTCAGGAGGACAATTCTTGGGTGTTTGCTTCAGGCATTCATGCTGGGAGACTTATCCATGCCTATCATCGAGCCCATCATGATCGGCCTGGTTGCGCAGGTGAGGGTTCGTTGACCCCTCCTCAAGGGGGGTACTGTTATGCATATGCTGTAGGTGGCTTCTGAGCTGGGGCTCCCTCCGGTGGTTGCTGAGGGAAATGAACTGAATATTGAATGGCCTTCAGCTGGTGCTGAATGGTAGGATATAAGTGGCCTTAGTTCCCAGCAGCCTTGCTGGTTATCAATTGTTCCTTCTGATCTTGCTTGAAGCACTGCTAGTTTCCTGCTCTCCTTCAGATAAGTGTTTGCTGTTTTTTTCCTCTGTTTGATTTTCTCTGCTGGTTTGCTGCTTGCAGTGGACTGCAGCCTGTCACCTTTTGGGGGTCTGGCGCTGCAATTGTGCTCCGTTTGTGTCTGCACTTTTGCTTTGCTCCTTTGTTACTTTTTATTTGCTGAATAGCGTTTTGTTACTCCAGAGATCTGATTTAGGTGGATGAGATTGTGTGATCTCAGGTTTTTTGGCAATCAGAAGTGTTGGTATTTTTGTTAGGGTGTTTTTTGGATTGCAGTCAGAATTCTTTACTGTACTTTTCTGTCTAGACAGATTGGGCCCCAGCGTTTGCTCATTCTATTTTCTGTCTGTGTCCGTGCTTTCTTCTTGTCTAACCGCCATTGCATGTTTGGGGGCTTTCTATTTTCTTTTGGATCTGCTCCGGGGCAGATAGCTTTTATCTTTCTGCCTTTAGGTGTAGTTATCTCTCACGCTGTGACGAGGCATCTAGGATCACCGTAGGAACGCTCCACGGCTACCTCTAGTTGTGTGGTTAGTTCAGGTTACTGCAATCCAATAGGTTCCAGCCTCTCTGGTGTATTACCGCTTTTTGCTATTTTTTGCTATTTCTCCTCAGTTACCGAAACATAACAGTTATATTTACATGATGGAGACCACCGTGTTTGCTCAAGTTGACTACCCTAGGAGGCACTGCGAGGAGCTCTTGGCCGAGCACCAGATTCAGAAGACTATAAAAAAAATTATGTGCTTGGATGTAGGCATATGTGTTGGGTGCAGTGTGATGTCTGTACTAAATTGTTTTCTATGTGTTGTGTGTAGTGTGATGTTGTGTTTCTGTGATGCATGCAGGAAACTTACGAATTGCGAGCCCACTCCGGGTATTTCTCCACCCCTTCGTTCTTCTTCTGGAGCTCCTCTTCAGCTTCAGTTTCCTGGTATAAATAAAAATTAATGCAATTAATAGATATATCACAGAGATGCATTGTGAATTAAAAAAATAAATAATTTTTTTTACCTGTAAACGCTGACAATGCGAGGGAGAGCTCCCAGAAGAAGAAGACGTAGTGTCCTGCTGCTGCTGGCCTGACTGCATTAATGTTGGTGGTGCTGCTGCTTTCGGGCGGCCTCTGCTGTTAAATAAAAAGAAAAACCTGCCATGAATATATTGATATTGCATGGCCCTGGCTGAAAGGGGTTGTGTGTGATATTTACCGTCTGCTCCCGTTGTCTCCTGCTCTATCCCGGGCTCCACTTCTTGGCCTGGTGGTGGTGGTGCTGCTGCTGCTGCTGTTGCTGTCGAGCGGCCTCTGCTGTGGAATAAAGAGAAAAAAAGGCCATGAATTATTGATATTGCATGGCCCTGGCAGAAAGGGGTTGTGTGTGATATTTACCATCTGCTGTCTGCTCCCGTTGTCTCCTGCTCTATCCCGGGCTCCATTTCTTGGCCTGGTGGTAGTGGTGCTGCTGCTGTTGCTGTCGGGCAGCCTCTGCTGTGGAATAAAGAGAAAAAAAGGCCATGAATATATTGATATTGCATGGCCCTGGCTGAAAAGGGGTTGTGTGTGAATTTACCATCTGCCGTCTGCTCCCATAATGTCCTGCTCTATCCTGGGCTCCATTTCTTGGGCTGGTGGTGGTCATGTTGCTGCTGCTGCTCTATCCTTCTCCTGCCTTCTCCTGCGGCTGGCTCCTCCTTTCTTTGCTGGCTGCATGGTAATGGCTGAAGGTCCCACTGCCAGGCATGGTTTATATATGTTTGCTGTGGCTTGGCTACTCTGAGCATGCTCAGACAAAAAAAATGGATCTGGCGCATTGCGGCACTCATTGACTTTTATTGTGACAAAAAGCCGGATGCGCCGGACCCGGCACTTCCGGCTTTTTCGCCGGAGACAAAAAACGTTACAGTTGACGTTTTTTCCAGATGCCAGAATGAGATAATTAGCCGGATCCGGCAAAAACCGAATGCAATGCAAGGCCATGCAGCGCGATCCGGCGCTAATGTTAGTCAATGTAAAAAAAAACGGATCCGGCATTAGATTTCGCCGGATACGGTTTTAAGAAAAAATGCCGGGTCATGCCAGACGGCGAAAAATGGATGTGTGAAAGAGGCCTTAACCATACTCATAAGTAAGGGCTTCAAATTGTGTGCATGCATGTATTCGAGAAGAAGGATAGCTTTCTCATCTGGTAGATAGCCATTTAATCTCCTAAAGTAAATTTGTCAACTATGCATGATATTTGGACAGGTTTTAAAAAATGGTAAATAGGGTAATTTTTTTTAGTTGATATTCCTTAAGGAAGCACTCCCATCAAACCTATTTATTACCTAAACTTGTCTACATGTACATGTAGTGTAGTGAAAGTGTAAAAATATATTCACCAGTTGCCAAATTCACCAGTTGCCATCTCTGCTTAATCCCTTAGGGACAGAACCAATTTGGCAATTAATGACAGAGCCAATTTTTACTATTCTGTCCACTGCCACTTTATGAGGCTATAGCTCTGGAACGATTCAACGGATCCCATTGATTCTGAGACTTTTTTGGTACATATTGAACTTCATGGTAGTGGTAAAATTTCTTCAATATGACTTTCGTTTAATTATGAAAAAAATTGAAATTTGGCAAAAATTTTGAAAATTTAGCAATATTCAAACTTTCAAATTTTGTGCCCTTAAATCAGAGTCATATCACACAAAATAGTTAATAACATTTCACACATGTCTACTTTCCATCAGCACAATTTTGTAAACTTTTTTTGCTAGGATGGTATACGGGTTAAAAGTTGACCAGCAATTTCTCATTTTTCCAACAGAATTTACAAAGCCATTTTTTTAGGGACCACCTCACATTTGAAGTGAGTTTGGGAGGTCAATATGACAGAAAATACCCAAAAGTGACACCATTCTAAACACTGCACCCCTCAATATGCGCATAACCAAATTCAAGAAGTTTATTAACCTTTCACTTGCTTCGTGAGAGCTAAAGCAATGCGAAAGGATAAAATGAACATTTTACTTTTTTCAGCAAAAATTTACTTTGGAACCAAACATTTTTATTTTCACAAGGGTATCAGGAGAAAATGGACAAAAAAATTTGTTTTACAGTTTCTCCTGAGTACGCCAATATCCGGTATGTGGGGAAAGCCATTGTTTGGGCACGTGGCAGGGCTTAGAAGGGAGGCAGCGCCATTTGACTTTTAGAACAAAAAATTGGTTGGAATCAGTG
>JARQOD010000006.1:222834235-222958156 GCA_033576555.1 Oophaga sylvatica | reverse complement strand
CCCGTCCTGGTCAGACTGGGGTTAATGGTTTCAGCCTCTCTCTGGCAGAGGGCGGCTATTTAGATGCCAATTGACCTAGGTCTGGTGTCAGTTATACTCCTGCCCTCGGCTGAGTTAGTTGACCTCCTGTGTGCCTGTCCGTCTCTTCGTTGTGAGTTTGTCTACTGTCTTGGTACTGTGTATTTGCCCGTTCTGGTTTTCTGATCCCTTGGCTACGTTCTGGTTATTCTCTGCCTGCTCCACTTGTACTGCTTTGCTCCCTCTGTGTATGACCTGGATATCCTGACTATCCGTTTTGTCTATGCCCCTTGGTAACTCTGTCCCGTAGTTACCCTTCTAGGAGTTTTCCTTCTGCTCATAGCTCTCTGGATCTTAGGCCACGCCCATCAGCAGTCACGTGCTTAAGGTCCTCCGGCCTGAAACAATCTCTGTCTGTTACTGCCTTCTCTGAGAGACCTGTGGCCGGCGCCGCCCCTTGGCAGTCACGTGCTTAGGGTCCTGTTAGTCTGAAGCACGCATCTTCACCGCTACTGCCCCGCTCCACAGGTATCTTTGAGTGCAGTCTGTCTTATTCAGGACACGCGCACTGGCTCTGTGAGCAAGTGCAGTGCGGTGTTCGTGATATTATAACTGACCGCTACCTTTTTTTTTTTTTTTTTCCTGTGTGTGTTATGGATCCTATGTATGCCCTTTCTGAGCAGGTAAAGCACCTGACTCAGATGTCTCAGAAACTGAATGAGGAACAGCGAGTTCTGGCTCAATCTCAGCAGCTGATGGCTGACACTGTGTAGGTGGCTTTATCATCTGGTGCTCATGGGACAGGGGTTCAAGATGTTACATTAGTTTCCCCAGAGCCCCCGGTTAAATTACCAGATACCTTTTCCGGAGATAGAAAGGAATTTAAAGTTTTCAAAGAGGGCTGTAAGCTTTTTTTTTCTTTAAGACCACACTCTGGGGATGAAAGTCAGAGGGTGGGGGTCATTATGTCTCTGTTAAGGGGAGCCCTCCAGGCATGGGCTTTTTCCCTTCCTACCACTGCCCCTGAAAGAATGACTGTGAATGCATTTTTTGAGGCCCTGGGGCATATTTATGATGGGCCTGATCGAGTGCTGATGGCTGAGGACATGGTGATGAGTGTATGTCAGGGGAAGCACTCAGCCGAGTGGTTTTGCTCAGAGTTCAGACGCTGGGCTGCTGAGGTCTGTTGGGATGATGCCGCCCTCCGGGGCTTGTTCCGTAGAGGCCTGTCTGAACGTCTGAAAGATGCCTTGGCACTTCACCCTCCGCCTGATTCTCTGGAGGACGCCATGACGCAGGCCGTCCGAATGGATCGCAGGCTGCGGGCGAGAGGTGTGATGCAGGTTGAGACACCATTTTTCTCCAGTGGAAGGGGAGCCAGTCCTGTATTGGAGTCCATGGAGATGGGAGCCATCGACCTCAAAGAGAAAGAAAGGAGACGGAGGCGTTTAGAAAAGCTGTGTTTTTACTGCGGTGATCCTGGACATTGGAAAAAGAACTGTCCCTCCTGCCCACCGACTAACAAGCGACTGAGTCTGGGTGATCATCGTGGAGGTCACTCAGACTCTCAGGTACCCTTTCCTTCATTTTCTAAGATACTGTTAAAGGTGGAACTTGGTGTGAAGAACTGCTTTTTCCTTACTTCAGCTTTTGTGGACTGTTGGGTCATCCTTGAACCTGATTGACTCTAAGCTGGTGGCCAGCTGTAGATTAGGGACAGTTAGGTTGGAGACTCCTATAAAAATAATGGCCATTGATTCTACACCTCTCACCAAGGACGGTGTCCATTTTGTCTCTGAAGAATTCACCCTCAGGGTGGGGGCCCTTCACCAGGAGCATATGTCATGTTTTGTTTTGGATAACCTCTCTGCTGGCCTGGTGTTAGGGTTTCCCTGGTTGCAACGGCATAACCCGATTATTGACTGGGATTCCCGTGATATTGTTAAATGGGGATCTAATTGTTCTGAAAGATGTCTTGCTACTGTGTCTGTGTCGTCCGTTGGTCTAGAAGGTATTCCGGAGTACCTGAAGGACTATGCGGACGTTTTCTCTGAAAAAGAGGCTGAAGTTTTACCACCACACTGCCCATTTGATTGTGCCATTGACCTGGTTCCAGGTACTAAATTGCCCAAGGCCCGCTTGTATAACCTCTCGGGTCCCGAGCGGGCTGCTATGAAAGAATACATTTCCGAGAGCCTTCGTAAGGGACACATTCGTCCTTCTGTTTCCCCCATGGCGGCGGGGTTCTTTTTCGTTAAGAAAAAAGACGGTGGTTTGCGCCCATGCCTCGATTTTCGAGAGTTAAATAAGATAACTGTGAGAAATACTTACCCCCTCCCACTTATTCCTGATTTGTACAACCAGTTGTCTGGGGCTAAGTGGTTTTCGAAATTGGATCTGGGGGGGCATATAACCTTATCCGGGTCCGGGAGGGGGATGAGTGGAAGACTGCTTTTCTCACTACTGAAGGGTTGTTTGAAAACTTGTTCATGCCTTTCGGTCTGACCAATGCACCAGCAGTCTTCCAAAATTTTATTAATCATGTGTTCTCTGACTTTATTGGGCGTTTTATGGTTGTGTATTTGGATGACATTTTTCATCCTCTTATCATCCAGAGACTAATGGGCAGACTGAGCGGACCAATCAGTCTTTAGAGCAAATCCTGCGTTGCCTGACCTCAGCCCGACAGGATGATTGGTGTACTGCGTTACCTTTGGCTGAGTTCGCATTTAACAACCGCACTAACCAGTCTACGTGCACATCTCCCTTTTTCTGCAATTATGGGTTTCATCCACATTTTTGGGAGTTCTCCCGTTTGGACTCTGGGTGTCCTGGGGCGGATGGGACAATACAGCGGTTGAGGGAGTTATGGCAGGAGGTCCAAAGGAACATTACGAAGGCTCAGTCTAAATATAAGTTTTTTGCTGACAAAAAACGGTCTGTGGGGCCGGTGTTCCAGGTTGGGGATAAGGTATGGTTAACTACTAGAATATAAGGCTCAACGTCCCCTCTGCGAAACTTGGACCTATATTTATTGGTCCTTATGAAATTACGGAAGCAGTTAACCCGGTAGCATTTCGGTTGCGTCTCCCTCCGTCTCTACGGATTCCCAACGTTTTCCATAGGGCCCTTTTGAAACCTGTGGGGTCCTGTAGGGAAGGATCGTTGTCTTCCCCACCACCGGTTTTGGTAGATGGGCAGTCTGAGTACGAGGTGGAACGAATTCTTGACTCTAGGTTTGTCCGTCGTGCTCTTCAGTATCTGATACATTGGAAAGGCTACGGTCCAGAGGACCGGTCGTGGGTTCCTGCCCGATCTGTTCATGCGGATCAGTTGGTCCGGGCCTTTCATGCCAGGTGTCCTGAGAAACCCGGGGGTCCGGTGGCCCCCCGTTGAGAGGGGGGTACTGTCATGGCCCAGGACGGGGTTTTGTCTTTGCCCCGTTCTGGTCAGACTGGGGTTAATGGTTTAAGCCTCTCTCTGGCAGAGGGCGGCTATTTAGTTGCCAATTGACCTAGGTCTGGTGTCAGTTATACTCCTGCCCTCGGCTGAGTTAGTTGACCTCCTGTGTGCCTGTGCCTTGTGCCTGATCTTGTTGCTTGTTTGGTTTTGACCCGGTCCGTCTCTTCGTAGTGAGTTTGTCTACTGTCTTGGTACTGTGTATTTACCCGTTCTGGTTTTCTGATCCCTTGGCTACGTTCTGGTTATTCTCTGCCTGCTCCACTTGTACTGCGTTGCTCCCTCTGTGTATGACCTGGCTATCCTGACTATCCGTTTTGTCTATGCCCCTTGGTAACTCTGTCCCGTAGGAACCCTTCTAGGAGTTTTCCTTCTGCTCATAGCTCTCTGGATCTTAGGCCACGCCCATCAGCAGTCACGTGCTTAAGGTCCTCTGGCCTGAAACAATCTCTGTCTGTTACTGCCTTCTCTGAGAGACCTGTGGCCGGCGCCGCCCCTTGGCAGTCACGTGCTTAGGGTCCTGTTAGTCTGAAGCACGCATCTTCACCGCTACTGCCCCGCTCCACAGGTATCTTTCAGTGCAGTCTGTCTTATTCAGGACACGCGCACTGGCTCAGTGAGCAAGTGCAGTGCGGTGTTCGTGATAGGCTGCAGATAAACTGTGAAGAGCTCAGGCCCCAGGATGGGACCTGGCTGACCTCCACAAAAGTGCAGGAAACAATGCAAAAAGCAAGCACAAAAAGAAAAGCAAAAAATATCTTATCTGAAAGCAGGAGATGCAGGCAAGACTCCAGCAAACTTCCAAATGAACCAGGAACCACAATTGAGACAAGAACAATTGATCACCGGCAACCATCATGGGAGGGAACCTCCCTTATATCAGACCAGTCAGTGAACCCAGATTGCCACTCCTCGCTGAAAGGTTCAGTACTGTCTGTAACCACCAGAGGGAACCTCTGCTCAGAAACCATCTCTAACACATTCATAACAGTACCCCCCCCTTGAGAAGGGGTCACCGAACCCTCACTTGTGCAACCAGGCCGATCAGGATGAGCTTGGTGATAGGCACGGATCAGTCTCCTAGCATGGATGTCCGAAGCAAACACCCAAGAATTGTCCTCCTGACCATAACCTCTCCACTTAACCAAATATTGGAGTTTCTGTCTAGAAAAACGAGAATCCAATATTTTCTCAACCACATACTCCAGATTGTCCTCAACCAAAACAGGGTCAGGAGGCGCAGCCATAGGAACCACCGGCTCGACAAACCTCTTCAATAAGGACTTGTGGAACACGTTATGGATCTTAAATGAACAAACGGAAGGAAACAGGATTAAGAATCTCCATGATCTTATAAGGTCCAATGAACCTGGGCTTAAACTTTGGAGATGCAACCCTCATAGGGATATTTCTTGAGGACAACCAAACCAAGTCCCCCACTTTAAACCGAGGACCATCAGTCCTATGTCAGTTGGCAAACCGTTGAGCCTTCTCCTCAGAGAGAGACAACCTCTCCACTACCTGGTCCCAAATCTGCTGCATTCGCTCCACAACATAGTCAACACCCGGACAGACAGAAGCCTCTGCCTGTCCCGAAGAAAATCGAGGGTGAAACCCAAAATTGCAGAAAAATAGAGACATCAAGGTGGCAGAACTAGCCCTATTATTAAGAGCAAACTCAGCCAAAGGCAAAAAAGAGACCCAGTCATCTTGATTAGCAGACACAAAACATCTCAAATAAGTCTCCAAGGTCTGGTTTGTTCTCTCGGTTTGTCCATTGGTCTGAGGAAGAAAAGCAGAGGAGAAAGATAATTGAACACCAAGTTTAGAACAAAATGTCCTCCAAAATCTGGAAACATACTGGACTCCTCTGTCAGACACAATGTTCTCTGGAATGCCATGTAACCGAACCACATGCTGAAGGAACAAAGGCACCAATTCTGAGGAGGAAGGCAACTTAGCTAATGGCACAAGATGTATCATCTTGGAAAACCTATCACAGATTAACCAGATAACGTTCATTCTCTGAGAAACAGGGAGGTCGGAAATAAAATCCATAGAGATATGTGTTAGGGTTCGAGTTCCTACTGCTGCACAAGGGGAGTCTCGAACCAGTCCCTCTGCAGTCCCACATTAGTCTCCGGCCGCAGTGGAGCCTGCTCAGCCGAGACATCGGTCCCAGCTCTTGCCCAATCCAGTACTGTGCAGAGACACACTGCTGCCTCTCCTGGATCTTCTATTATAGCCAGTGCTGGAGCAGACGTCTTTGGGACGAAGTCCTGCGTTTCCCCTTCTGAGCATGCCCAGGGTAAGATCTCTCATTGGAGATCAGGGGTCACATGTTCAGGTACTGCAGCAGCTCCTATTGGTCCGCCAGGAAGGTCATGAAACTGCATGTGTTTTGGAACATTTTCTCATTGGTCCTTGTTTCTGGCAGGTCCTGCAGCTGTTGCTATAAAAGGGTGGCATGGCTGGGCCGCCATGCGCTAATATCAATTGTCATATGCTTTGCGCCAGTGTGGTCATGCGTGTGTGTGGTTAGGGCCCGGCTGAAATAAGCCCCTAGAATACCGACTTAATCGGTGAGGAGTTTGGTATGCTAGCTGGTCAGGGTCGGTGTCGTAGATGCCCTAGATTACCGGCATAACCGGTGAGGAGTTTGATTGCCGTATTCAGGGCCTGGCGTTCAGACGCCATAGATTGTGGGTGTCTCCTGCGAGGACATTAGCGCATGATCACGTTCTATGTTCACTTAGCAGTCAACTGTGTACCTAGGTGCCTGACAGGACACAGAAGTTTTTCTCAGCGGCTCTGTGACGTAACAGGGTTCGCTTTCAACGCTAGACAGCGCCCTAGCGTGTTTGTTTTGCGACTCAATGGTGTTAAGTGAGTTCGCACACATCACCATATAGAGCTGCGGCACTCCTTCTAGAGTCTCTGTGGAATAACAGAGTTCGCACATATTCCACAGCGCGTTACGGCGTTTATTTTGGCGACTCTGCGGGATAACAGAGTTTGCTTCTTGCGCAATTTTACTAGCAGCAGGCTCCTCCTGCACGGTGGACCCCGGGCTGCGAACGCACCTCTCCATAATATCTATTAGGTGCGTTCCGCAGGCCCTTAACATAATATTAGCGCCAGGGTCTGGCTAGTAAAATGGCGGATGACCAGCGTCTACCGCAGTACATCCAGCAGCTGGGGAGTAGGTTGGCGGCTCTTGAGCGCACAACCTCAGCTGTGGATGTTACCACAGTCGCTGTTCAGGCTGCTAGCGTGGCTGCAGCCAGTTTGTCCTCTACCACCTCTGCCACTACATTATCCCACCTCCCGCTTCCTGACAAGTTTGCCGGTGACAGCAAGCAATGTCGGGGATTCGTTAGTCAGTGCTCTATACAGCTCGAGCTTCTGGCTGCATGTTTCCCCACGGATCGGGCACAAGTGAGTTTTGTACTGTCTCTACTCTCGGGCAGAGCGTTGGAGTGGGCAACGCCGCTGTGGGAGCGCGATGATCGTGTGGTGCGGAGTGCTCCTCGTTTCCTGGAGGCTCTTAAAAAGGTCTTTTTAGGACCTCAGGTCACCCACGATACGGCGCTACAACTGCTGGCATTGGCACAGGGTTCGTCTTTGGTCAGTCAGTTTTCCGTCCAGTTTCAGACTCTGACCTCAGAGCTAGACTGGTCGGATAAATTCTCATTCCAGTCTACTGGCAAGGACTGGCTGACCATGTTAAAGACGCTTTGGTTACCAGGGAGATTCCCGCCACACTGGAGAAGCTTATCTCCATATCTACCCTCATCGACCTCCATTTTCACGAGCGGAGGTTGGAGCGGGCCCAGTGTAGGCAGAGGATTCGATTGGCTCCCACCTTTGCCACACCTCTCGAATCCCCCGATCTGGCGTCCGAATCCCAAAAGGCCACAGAGGTTCCTCGTGCAGGACCTAAGTCTCGAGTCGTTCGAGTATCTGTGGTCTGTAACCTTTGTCAGCAGACAGGACACTATGCCAACAAACGTCCACAGCGATCGGGGAAGCAATCGCGTCTAGTGGCCCTGGGAGGAGGTTCACTAGAGACAGCGGCATTTTCCTCCAAGATGACATTTAAAAGGACAGTCACTGTGGACTCTTCCACACTTACAGTCGAGCTTTGTGTGGACTCAGGAGCAGAGGGGAATTTCATGTCATCCATCTTTGCTCGTCGCCACGCAATACATCTGGTAGCGCTCGACAAACCAGTGACTGTCCGGGTAGTGAATGGATTGACATTGCCCTCACCAATTACACATCAGACTGTCCCTCTTACTTTGTGTGTACCCCCTTCCCATCAGGAAATTATTTCCCTTCTCGTCCTTCCCGAGGGAATAGAAGAAATCCTACTGGGAGTACCCTGGCTCCATTCCCACTCCCCTCGTATTGAGTGGACCTCCGGTAGGATACTGGGTTGGAGTGAGTCATGTAAGGACAGATGTGTCAGGGAGTGCATTCAGGTTACCACTACAGAGATACCCGCAGATCTTTCTCCTCTTCCCAAGTGTTATCAGTCATATGCAGACGTGTTCTCTAAAAAGGCTGCGGAGACTCTGCCGCCCCATCGTTCCTACGACTGTCCTATTGACCTCTTGCCTGGAGCAGAACCTCCTCGGGGAAGGGTCTATCCCCTCTCTCTTCCTGAGACGGAGGCTATGTCTCAATATATCCAGGAGAATCTGGCAAGAGGGTTCATTAGGAAGTCGGTGTCACCAGCAGGAGTGGGGTTCTTCTTCGTGCAGAAGAAGAGAGGAGAATTACGTCCGTGTATAGATTACAGAGGTCTTAACGCCATCACCATTAAGAATAAGTACCCGTTGCCCCTGATCTCTGAGCTCTTTGATAGGCTCCGGGGAGCAAGGGTATTTACTAAATTAGATCTGCGTGGTGCTTATAACCTGATTCGCATCCGTGAGGGGGAAGAATGGAAGACGGCTTTTAATACCAGGGATGGGCATTATGAATACCTGGTGATGCTTTTCGGGCTCTGTAATGCCCCAGCCGTTTTCCAAGACTTTGTCAATGATATCTTCCGGGATATGCTTTCTACCTCTGTAGTAGTCTATCTGGATGATATTCTCATCTTTTCTCCAGATATTGACTCTCACCGGAGGGATGTCTGCAAAGTCTTCGACCTGTTAAGGGCGAACTCCCTCTATACAAAGTTGGAGAAATGCATGTTTGAGCAGGAGTATTTACCTTTCCTGGGCTATATCATCTCCGCCCAGGGATTGGCTATGGATCCTGCCAAACTACAGGCTGTGATGGATTGCAAGAACCCCATTCTCTTAAATGCGTTGCAGAGCTTTATGGGGTTCATTAATTACTATCGCCAATTCATTCCCCACTTCTCCACTTTGGTAGCTCCCTTGGTAGCCCTCACCAAGAAGGGAGCCAATCCCAAATTGTGGTCAGAGGAGGTCTCCAAGGCCTTTACTTCAATTAAGTCCCATTTTGCTAGCGCTCCCATCTTACATCGCCCCGAGGTTGATAAGCCTTTTTTATTGGAGGTCGATGCCTCGTCCGTTGGTGCTGGAGCAGTCCTTTTTCAAAAGGATGCTCAAGGTCGGAAACATCCTTGTTTCTTTTTCCAAGACCTTCACACCAGTGGAGAGAAATTATTCCATTGGGGATAGGGAGTTGCTAGCCATGAAGTTGGCCTTTTCCGAGTGGAGACATTTCCTGGAGGGGGCTCGCTTTCCCTTTCAAGATTTCACTGACCACAAAAATTAGGTCTATTTACAGACCGCCCAGCGGCTAAATTCTCGTCAGGCCAGATGGTCCCTGTTCTTCTCCCGGTTTCATTTCACCCTCCATTTCCTCTCCGGTGAGAAGAACATTCGGGCCGATGCGCTTTCTCGCTCCGTGGTGTCCTCTGAGGAGATGGAGGAGGAGCCTCGGTTGATTGTACCCAACGAGAGCCAAAGAACTGTGGCCCCGGTTTCGCTTGAGTCTGTGCCTCCGAGCAAGACTTTTGTGCCCACCAATTTGCGACTGGAGGTACTCTCTTGGGCACATTCGTCCAGGCTGAGTGGACATTTTGGGGCAAAAAGGACATCTGAGTTGCTGGCGAGGAGATACTGGTGGCCACATATGGTCTGTGACGTCAGGGAATACGTTCAGGCGTGCGTCTAATGCGCCAAAAATAAGTCCCCTCAACAACGGCCAGCTGGGCTACTTTTCCCTTTACCGGTGGCAGACAGGCCTTGGGAGATGGTCAGGATGGATTTTGTGGTGGGCTTACCCAAGTCTCGGGGCTGCACCATCATCTGGGTGATAACCGACCACTTCTCCAAAATGGTGCACTTTGTGCCATTACCACCGTTACCCTCTACACGGGCCTTGGCAGCATTGTTCATTAGGCATATTTTCCGCCTACACGGTATGCCAGACAAAATTGTCAGAGATCGAGGTCCCCAGTTTGCGTCTCGGTTCTGGAGAGAGCTGTGTCGTTTACTCAGCATTGAGTTGAATCTCTCCTCTGCATACCATCCCGAGACTAATGGGTTGGTAGAGAGGGCCAACCAGACCTTGGTCACATATTTGCGACATTTTGTCTCTGCCAGGCAGGATGACTGGGCATCCTTGCTACCGTGGGCTGAGTTCGCTCTAAATAATGCTGTGGCTGACTCCACCGGACAGAACCCATTCCTCCTGAACTACGGTCAGCATCCGCAGGTACCAGTGCCCATGCCCGTGTCTTCTGCCGATTCCAGGGTGGCAGACTGGGCTGTGGAGGCATGGGACATTTGGGACCGCACCCAGGATGCTATTCAGGCCTCAAAAGAGAGGATGAGGTCTTCGGCCGATGTCCATCAACGCCCCGCTCCTACATTTGCTCCGGGTGACCTAGTGTGGCTTTCTGTCCGAAACATCAGGATACGTGTAGAGTCCACCAAGTTGGCACCTCGCTTTTTGGGCCCTTTTAAAGTTCTTGAGCAGGTGAACCCTGTGGTTTACCGCCTAACCCTTCCGCCTCGCCTTGGTATCACCGACACCTTTCACGTGTCCCTCCTGAAACCCGTGGCCATTTCCCGGTTTTCCGAGTCATCTGCCGGGTTCATCTACCAACGATCATGAGGTGAACGCCATTGTTGGGTGCAAGGTGGTACGAGGCAAAAAATTTTATTTGGTTGATTGGAGGGGTTATGGGCCTGAGGATAGGTCCTGGGAGCCTGACAAACATGTTCACGCTCCGCAGCTCATCGCTGCCTTTGAACGCAGCGAGGCCCAAAGTAGGGGGGCCCTAGGAAGGGAGGTAAGGTTAGGGTTCGAGTTCCCGCTGCTGCACAAGGGGAGTCTCGAACCAGACCCACATTTGTCTCCGGCCGCAGTAGCTGTCAGAGACGTCGGTCCCAGTGTCTTGCCCATTCCAGTACTGTGCAGAGACTTACTGCTGCCTCTCCTGGATCTGCTATTATAGCCAGTGCTGGAGCAGACGTCTTTGGGACGAAGTCCTGCGGTTCCCCTTCTGAGCATGTCCAGGGTAAGATCTCTCATTGGAGATCAGGGGTCACATGTTCAGGTACTGCAGCAGCTCCTATTGGTCTGCCAGGAAGGTCATGAAACTGCATGTGTTTTGGAACATTTTCTCATTGGTCCTTGTTTCTGGCAGGTCCTGTAGCTGTTGCTATAAAAGGGTGGCATGGCTGAGCAGCCATGCTGTAATATCAATTGTCATACGCTTTGCGCCAGTGTGGTCATGTGTGTGTGTGGTTAGGGCCCGGCTGAAATAAGCCCCTAGAATACCGACTTAATCGGTGAGGAGTTTGGTATGCTAGCTGGTCAGGGTCGGTGTCCTAGATGCCCTAGATCACCAGCATAACCGGTGAGGAGTTTGATTGCCGTATTCAGGGCCTGGCATTAAGACGCCATAGATTGTGGGTGTCTCCCGCGAGGACATTAGCGCATGATCACGTTCTATGTTCGCTTAGCAGTCAACTGTGTACCTGGGTGCCTGACAGGACACAGAAGTTTTTCTCAGCGGCTCTGTGACCTAACAGGGTTCGCTTTCAACGCTAGACAGCGCCCTAGCGTGTTTATTTTGCGACTCAGTGGTGTTAAGTGAGTTCGCACAGATCGCCATATAGCGCTGCGGCACTCCTTCTAGCGGCTCTGTGGAATAACTGAGTTCGCACATATTGCCACAGCGCTTTACGGCATTTATTTTGGCGACTCTGCGGGATAACAGAGTTCGCTTCTTGCGCCATTTTACTAGCAGCAGGCTCCACCTGCTCGGTGGACCCCGGGCTGCGAACGCACCTCTCCATAATATCTATTAGGTGCGTTCCGCAGGCCTTTAACAATATGGGTCCATGCCCTCTTGTGCACAAGTAATGGCATTAACAAACCACTAGAGCGAGAGCAAGACTTGGAGCGAGAGCAAGTCCCACAGGACTGCACAAATTCCCTGATGTCACGAGACAAAGTAGGCCACCAAAAGGACCCACTCACCAAGTCCCTGGTACCAAAAATCCCGGAATGACCAGCCAAAGCGGTACAATGGATCTCAGACATCACACTCTTCTTCCACAATTTCCCAATAGGGCAGCGCTCAGGTTTATCCTTCTGACACCCTTCCAAGGCCAGTCTCAAATTGGGCGAGATGACGGAAAGCACTACACCCTCTTTCAAAATAACAGTAGGATCAGATATCTCAGGAGAGTCCGCAAAGAAACTCCTAGAGAGGGCATCCGCCTTAACATTTTTAGTGCCAGGAAGAAAAGAAACCACAAAATTAAAACGTGTGAAAAACAAGGCCCACTTGGCCTGTCTAGGATTAAGTCGCTTGGCTGATTCAAGATAAACCAGATTTTTATGGTCCGTGAGGACCACCACTTGATCTTTGGCTCCTTCCAGCCAATTTCTCCACTCTTCAAAGGCCCACTTCATGGCCAATAACTCCCGATTACCCACGCCATAATTACGTTCAGTTGGAGAAAATTTTTGAGAGCAAAAGGCACAACGGTTACTTTTAGATGTCTCTGGATCTCTTTGGGACAAAACGGCACCTGCCCCAATTTCAGAGGCATCAACCTCCACCTGAAACGGTAGAGAAACATCAGGCTGCCGTAGAACAGGAGCAGAAGTGAATCTCTGCTTAAGTTCCTGAAACGCAGAGACTGCCTCAGGAGGCCAATTCACCACATCAGAACCCTTTTTGGTCAAATCAGTCAATGGTTTAACAATATCGGAGAAATTACCAATAAATTTACGATAAAAATTGGCAAAACCCAAAAATCTCTGAAGAGCCTTTAATGAAGTAGGTTGGACCCAATCACAGATGGCTTGAACTTGACCGGGTCCATTTCAATAACAGACGGAGACAAAATGAATCCCAGAAATGAGACCTTCTGTACGCCAAAAAGACACTTTGATCCCTTCATATACAGTGCATTCACTCTCAAAATTTTGGAACACAGTCCGAACATGATTCACATGAGAGTCCCAGTCATTGGAAAAAATCAAGATATCATCCAAATAAACAATCAGAAATTTATCCACAAAATACCTGAAAATATCATTCATGAAGGATTGGAAGACGGAAGGAGCATTAGTGAGCCCAAAGGGCATCACTAGGTACTCAAAATGCCCCTCTGGGGTATTAAACTCCGTCTTCCATTCATCCCCGTGCTTAATGCGAATAAGGTTATACGCCCCCCTGAGGTCAAGTTTGGTAAACCAACTCGCACTTTTCACCCTGGAAAACAGGTCAGAAATCAAGGGTAACGGATATTGATACTTCACAGTGATCTTATTCAAGAGACGATGATCAATACACGGCCTCAATGAACCATCCTTTTTGGCCACAAAGAAAAAACCGACACCCAAGGGTGAAGAGGATGGTCTGATATGACCCTTCTCCAATGACTCCTTGAAATAAGATCGCATAGCATCGTGTTCAGGTACAGACAAGTTAAAAAGGCGACCTTTAGGAAATTTACCACCAGGCTCTAATTCAATAGCGCAATCATAGCTCCTGTGAGGGGGCAAGGATGCAGATTTACTTTCACTAAACACATCCGAAAAATCAGTCAAAAAGTCAGGAACATCCTGAGACTGGGGAGAGGCAGAAAAACAGGAGTGTCGGCATTAACACATTGGCAGCCCCAACTGGTCACAGACACAGATTTCCAATCCAAAACTGGATTATGAGACTGTAACCAAGGGAAATCTAGTACAATAATGTCATGCAGATTATACAGCACCAGAAATTTGCAACTCTACTGATGATCTGGTTCAACCCTCATTATCACCTGAGTAGAAAACTGGGGTTTATTCTCCGCCAAATGGGTGGAATCAATGCCCAGTAGGGGAAAAGACTTTCGCAGGGTTATCATGGGAAACCCACAATGTTTGGCGAAGTCAAAATCCATCAGGTTAATAGCTGCTCCTGAATCAACAAAAGCCTGAGCAGAAAATGTGGACAGGGAGCAAATCAGGGTAACAGTCAACAGAAATTTAGTCTGAACACTAACCAAGACAACTGAGCGTGTAAAACATCTTCCCCGCTTAGGGCAGACTGAAATAGCATGAGAGGCATCACCACAGTAGAAACATAACCCATTGCGCTTTCGAAACTCATGACGCTGAGCCCCAGAAGTCACTTTATCACACTGCATGGGCTCAGAAGCTGGCTCACAAGGCAACACTATCTCACGCTTACCTCTGCGCTCACGCAAACGTCTGTCAATTTGAATAGCCAATGACATAGAATCATTGAGACGAGAGGGAGCAGGGAATCCCACCATAACATCCTTTACATTATCTGACTGCCCCTTCCGAAAAAGGGCTGCCAAAGCATCATCATTCCATTTGTCAGGACTGCCCACTTTCGGAATTTCTGACAGTACAACTCAGCATCTTCAAGAGCCTGATTTAATGGCAGCAAGGATTTTTCAGCTTGATCAGTGACATTAGGTTCATCGTATAATAACCCCAGAGTCAGAAAAAATGCATCAATATCAATCAAAACAGTATCCCCAGGTGTCAGGGAAAAAGCCCAGTCCTGAGGATCGCCACGCAGGAGAGAGATGACAATTTGAACCTGCTGTGCTGCGTTACCTGAGGGCTTAGGCTTTAAGGCAAAAAACAACTTACAGGTATTTTTGAAATTCAGAAATTTAGCCCGATCCCCCAAAAACAAATCTGGCATGGGAATCCTAGGTTCCATAAACGGTAACCTAGCACGATAGGTAGCAATACTCCGAACCTCAGTGGCAAGCTGATCCACACGGCCAGACAACTGTGCAAAATCCTCCTCAGCACCCAGAGAAAAAGAGGGAAAAATTGCAAGAGACAAAAAAAAAAAAAAAATCTCTGACAACTCTGACAACTTTTTTCTTTCCACACTATTTTTCCCTTCTGTGAGTACCATATAATTTTCAGTTATGGCCGGTGATACTGTTATGTTTCGGTAGCTGAGGAGGACAGAAACAACAGCAGGGCAGCCGAACACCTGAGATGTTGGTAACTGATGGGTTGCAGATTCCTAAACTAACGACACAACTAGAGGTAGCCGTGGAGCTTTCCTACGTTAATCCTAGACGCCTCGTTACAGCCTGAGAGATAACTACACCTAAAGGCAGAAAGATGAAAGCTATCTGCCCCGGAACAGATCCCCAAAGAAAATAGGAAGCCCCCAAACATATAATGGCGGTTAGACAAGATGAAAATACAAACATAGGCAGAAAATAGACTGAGCAATCGCTGGGGCCACAAGCTGACTAAATAGGATAGGACAGGAGAGATTACTTTCTGCAACCCAGAAAACCCTACAAAAATCCAACAATTCTGATTACAAAAATACTGAGATCACACAATCTTGCCACCCACTATATCAGATCTCAGTGTAAACAAAAACCAAGCCGCAGCTGCTGAAAAAACAGGAAAAAGCAAATGAGCAAATAACAGTGGCTGCAGATAAAACTGTGAAGAGCTCAGGCCCCAGGAGGGGACCTGGCTGACCTCAACAAAAGTGCAGGAAACAATGCAAAAAGCAAGCACAAAAAGAAAAGCAAAAAATATCTTATCTGAAAGCAGGAGATGCAGGCAAGACTCCAGCAAACTTCCAAATGAACCAGGAACCACAATTGAGACAAGAACAATTGATCACCGGCAACCATCATGGGAGGGAACCTCCCTAAAATCAGACCAGTCAGTGAACCCAGATTGCCACTCCTCGCTGAAAGGTTCAGTACTGTCTGTATCCACCAGAGGGAGCCTCTGCTCAGAAACCATCTCTAACACATTCATAACACAGAGCATTGGAGTGGGCCACCCCGCTGTGGGAGCGTGACGACTGTGTGGTGCGGAGTGGTCCTCGTTTTCTGGAGGCTCTAAAAAAGGTCTTTCTAGGACCTCAGGTCATCCACGATGCGGCGCTCCAACTGCTGGCAAGTTCATAGGGTTCGTACTTGGTCAGCTATTTTGCTGTCCAATTTCGGACTCTGGCCTCAGAGTTAGACTGGCCAGATAAAGTCCTCATTCCCGTGTTTTGTAGAGGACTGGCGGGCCATGTGAAAGACGCCTTGGTTACCAGGGAGATTCCCGCCACACTGGAGAAGCTTATCGCCACATCTACCCGCATCGACCTCCGTTTTCACGAGCGGATGTTCTAGCAGTCCCAGTGTAGGCAGAGGTTCCGGCTGGCTCCCACCTTCGCCAGACCTCTAGAATCTTTTAGTCAGGCGTCCGACTCCCATGAGGCCAAGGAGGTTTCTCAAGCAGGACCTAAGTCCCGGGCCACTCGATTACCCATGTCTTGTAACACCTGTCAGAAGTTAGGACATTATGCCAACAAATGTCCACAGCAGTCAGGAAAATTGTCGCGTCTAGTGACCCTGGGAGGAGGTTCACTAGACACCGTGGCATTTTCCATCAAGTTGTCCTTCAAGGGGACAATTACTGTAGGTCCATCCACTCTCACCGCCGAGCTCTGTGTGGATTCTGGAGCCGAGGGGAATTTCATGTCCTCTGACTTTGCTCACCGCCACACTATACCTCAGGTGATGCTCGCCAAACCGGTGACTGTGCGAGTAGTGAATGGATTGACTCTGCCCTCACAAATCACCCACCAGACTATCCCTCTCACTTTATCTATGTCCCTTTCCCATCAGGAGAGTATTTCCTTTCTTGTCCTGTCCGAGGGAATAGATGAGGTTTTGCTGGGAATACCTTGGCTCCGTCACCAATCTCCCCATATTGAGTGGTCTCTGGGAGGATACTGGATTGGGGTTATTCATGTAGAGGCAGGTGTGTCAGGGAGTGCGTTCAGGTCACCACCACAGAGATACCCATAGACCTTACTTCTCTTCCCCAGTGTTATTGGTCATACGCAGACGTTTTCTCCAAGAAGGCGGCGGAGACTCTTCCGCCTCATCGCCCCTACAACTGTCCTATTGATCTCTTGCCTGGAGCAGAACCTCCTTGGGGAAGAGTCTATCACGTCTCGCTTCCTGAGACGGAGACCATGTCCCAGTATATTCAGGAAAATCAGGCAAGAGGGTTCATTAGGAAGTCGGTGTCACCAGCTGGGGCGGGGTTCTTCTTCGTGCAGAAGAAGAATGGAGAATTACGTCCGTGTATTGACTACAGGAGTCTTAACGCCATCACCATCAAGAATAAGTACCTGTTGCCCCTAATCTCTGAGCTCTTTGATAGGCTTCGAGTAGCAAAGGTATTTACCAAGCTAGATCTACGTGGTGCCTATAACCTAATTCGCATCTGTGAAGGGGACGAGTGGAAGACAGCTTTTAATACCAGGAATGGGCATTATGAATACCTGGTGATGCCCTTTGGGCTCTGTAATGCTCCCGTTGTTTTCCAAGACTTTGTCAATGACATCTTCCGGGATATGCTCTCCACCTCTGTAGTAGTCTATCTGGATGATATTCTCATCTTTTCACCAGATATAGACTCACACCGGAGGGATGTCAACAAAGTCTTCGACCTCATACGGGCAAACTCCCTCTATGCCAAGCTGGAGAAATGTATGTTTGAGCAGGAGTCTTTACCTTTCCTGGGCTATATCATCTCCGCCCAGGGATTGGCTATGGATCCTGCCAAACTACAGGCTGTAATGGACTGGCAAGAACCCCATTCTCTTAAAGCGGTGCAGCGCTAAATGGGGTTCATTAATTATTATCGCCAGTTCATTCCTCACTTTTCTACTTTGGTAGCTCCCTTGGTAGCCCTCACCAAGAAGGGAGCAAATCCCAAATTGTGGTCAGAGGAGGTCTCCAAGGCCTTTACTTCAATTAAGTTCCATTTTGCTAGCACTCCCATCTTACATCGCCCCGAGGTTGATTAGCCTTTTATATTGGAGGTTGATGCCTCGTCCGTTGAAGCTGGAGCAGTCCTTTTTCAAAAGGATGCTCAAGTTCGGAAAAATCCTTGTTTCTTCTTTTCCAAGACCTTCACACCTGCGGAGAGGAATTATTCCATTGGGGATAGGGAGTTGCTAGCCATGAAGTTGGCTTTTTCCGAGTGGAGACATATCCTGTAAGGGGCGCGCTTTCCCTTTCAAGTTTTCACTGACCACAATAATTTGGTCTATTTACAGACCGCCCAGCAGCTAAATTCTCGTCAGGCCAGATGGTCCCTCTTCTTCTCCCGGTTCCATTTCACCCTCCATTTCCTCTCCGGTGAGAAGAACATTCGGGATGAAGCTCTCTCTCGCTCCGTGGTGTCCTCTGAGGAGGTGGAGGAGGAGCCTCGGCTGATTGTCCCCACAGAGAGCCTAAGAACTGTGGCACCGGTTTCGCTTGAGCCTGTTCCTCCGAGCAAGACTTTTATGCCCACCAATTTGCGACCGGAGGTACTCACTTGGGCACATTCATCCAGGGTGGGTGGACATTTTGGGGCAAAATGGACATCTGAGTAGCTGGCGAGGACATACTGGTAGCCACATATGGTCCGTGACGTCAGGGAATACGTTCAGGCGTGCGTCTCCTGCGCCAAGAATAAGTCCCCTCAACAACGGCCAGCTGGGCTACTTTTCCCTTTACCGGTGGCAGACAGGCCTTGGGAGATGGTAGGGATGGATTTTGTGGTGGGCTTACACTAGTCTCGGGGCTGCACCATCATCTGGGTGATAACCGACCACTTCTTCAGAATGGTGCAATTGGTGCCCTTGCCACAATTACCGTCTGCACAGGAATGGCAGCTTTATTTATTAGTAGGGTTGAGCATTCCGATACCGAAACCCGGTTCCGATACCTGAAATCCAATGTAAGTCTATGGGAACAAAATATCGGAAGTAAAAATATTCCGATATTTTGTTCCCATAGACTTACATTGGATTTCAGGTATCGGAACCTGGTTTCGGTATCGGAATGCTCAACCCTACTAATAAATAATGCTGCCATTCCTCTGCAGACGGTAATTGTGGACGGAATGCCAGACAAGATCGTCAGTGATCGATGTCCCCAATTTGCGTCTCGTTTCTGGAGAGAGCTGTGTTGTCTACTCAACATTGAGTTAAATCTCTCCTCGGCATATCATCCCGAGATGAATGGGTTGGTAGAGAGGGCCAACCAAACCTTGGTCACATGCTTGTGACATTTTGTCTCAGCCAGGCAGGATGACTGGGCATCTTTGCTACCGAGGGCCGAGTTCGCTTTAAATAATGCTGTGGCTGACTCCACCGGACAGACCCCATTCCTCTTAAACTACGGTCAGCATCTGCAGGTACTGGTGCTCATGCCCGTGTCTTCCGCCAACTCCAGGGTGGAATACTGGAGGCACGGGATATTTGGGACCGCACTCAGGATGCCATTCAGGCTTCCAAGGAGAGGATGAGGTCTTCTGCTGATGCCCATCGGTGTCCCGCTCCGACATTTGCTCCTGGCGACCTAGTGTGGCTCTCCGCCCGAAACATCAGGCTACGGGTGGAGTCCACTAAGTTGGCACCCTGCTATTTGGGCCCCTTCAAGGTCCTCGAGCAGGTGAACCCTGTGGTTTAACGTTTAGCCCTTCCGCCTTGCCTTGGTATCTCCGACACCTTCCATGTGTCTCTCCAAAACACGTGGTCATCTCCCGGTTGCCTGAGTTATCTGCCGAGATGTCGGGTTCGTCTACGGACCATCACGAGGTGAATGCTATTGTAAGGTGCAAGGTGGTACGGGGCAAAATATTATTTTTGGTGGATTGGAGGGGTTATGGGCCTGAGGATAGGTCCTGGGAGCCTACCGAGCATATTCATGCTCTGCAGCTCATCGCTGCCTTTGAACGTAGCAAGGCCCAAAGAAGGGGGGGTAATTTTAGGGGTCGAGTACCCGCTTCTGCACAAGGGAAATCTCCCTGCTGCGGTCTCCCATCCGTCTCTGGTGCAGTGGACTCTGCTCAGCAGAGACGTCTGTCCCAGCGTCTCGCCCAGTCTAACATTGTGCAGAGGATTACTGCAGCCTCTCCAGGTTCTGCTATTGTAGCCAGTACTGGTCAGTGGCGAGCAGACATCTTTAGACTTAGTCCAGCTTTTCCCCTTCTGAGCATGCCCAGGGAAAGATCTCTCATTGGAGATCAGGGGTCACATGCTCAAGTACTGCAGCTGCTCCTATTGGTCTGCCAGGAAGGTCCTGAAAGTGCATGTGTTCTGGAACAGTTTCTCATTGGTCCTTTTCTGGCAGGTCCTGTAGTTGCTACTATAAAAGGATTGCATGGCCCTGCGGCCATGCGCTAGTATCAATTGCATTATGTGCTTTGCGTCAATGTGATCATGCACGCATGTGGTTAGGGCTCAGCTGAAATAAGACCCTAGAATACCGGCACCTACGGTGAGGAGATTTGTATGTACTTGTGCAGGGCCTGGCTGAAATAATCCCCTAGAATACGGGTTTCCCCGTTGAGGAGTTGCTTGTTTGCGTTGCTGAATGCATGATCACGGACTGCTATCCGCACAGCAGTTATCTGTGTATCCCTGTGGTGTTAACAGGACACAGTCTCTATTTCTGCGTCTCTACCTTAGCGACTTTGTGATGTAACAGGGTTCGCTTATACTGCCATATAGTGCTACAGCATCTATGTCTGCGACTCTGAAGTAACAGAGTTCGCTTATACCACCATCTTACTAGCAGCAGGCTCTGCCTGCACGGTGGACCTCGGGCTGGGAACGCACCTATTATTTATATTTATATTTTGTGCGTTCCGTCAGCCCTAACACTATGCATCTGTGGTGATCTCTAAGGCTAAATAATTAGCAAGTCTGCTTTCTCTTGTTATTTTAAAATGCTTGCAATATTGTAGCTGCTTTTATTCATTTTGAAGGGGTGTTCTCAAGTTCTGACATTGCTTTACATAGACAGCATTAAAATAAGCAAATTTGCAATTGACTTGCTTTTTCTATCTGCTCTCATACTCCTGCAATGAAAGATTTTATTTTTTATAGGTTGCAGTTTATTTAAATAAAGTATGATGTTATGTTTCGGTAGCTGAGGAGAAATTGCAAAAATAGCAAAAGTAGTAATACACCAGAGAGGCTGGAAACTATTGGATTGCATTACCCTAAACTAACCGCCACACTAGAAGTAGCCATGGAGCTTACCTACGGTGATCCTAGACGCCTCGTCACAGCCGTAGAGAAAACTACACCAAAAGGCAGAAAGATGAAAGTTATCTGTCCCGGAGCAGAACCCCCAAAGAAATAGGAAGCCCCCAAACATGTAATGGCGGTTAGAGAAGAAGAAAATACGGACACTTAACAGAAAATAGAATGAACAAACGCTGGGGCCAAATCTGTCTAGATAGAAAGGTATAGGAAAATATTCTGACTGCAACCCAAAAAAAACCCTGACAAAAATACCAACACTTCTGATTAACAAAAAACCTGAGATCACACGATCTCTACCACCTAAATCAGATCTCTGGTGTAACACACAGCAATTCAGCAAAAAAAGTGACAAAGGAACAGAGCAAAAGTGCAAATACAAAAAGGGGACCAGGCTGAAGTCCACTGCAAGCAGCAAACCAGGCAAGGAAAATCTAACCAGAGGAAAAAAAACAGCAAAACACTTATCTGAATGAGAGCAGGAATGCAAGCTGAGCTCTAAGCAAGACCAGGAAGAACAATTGATTACCGGCAAGGCTGAAAGGAGTTCAGGTCACTTATATCAGACCATTCAGAGCCAGCAGAAGGCCATTCAGCAATTAGTTCATTACCCTCAGCAACCACCAGAGGAAGCACCAGCTCAGAAGTCGCCTCCAGAGTATTCACAACAGCCTGGCCTCTAGTGCCTGGCAAAGAGTTTGCAGTACTTACATTCTAAGAGAAGGGTTAACTCTTAACATCCCAATCAGCTCTCTCCAGCCCATTGATTTCTGTACAGCAGTTAGCTGCTCACCTTCTACTCCCTCCAGCTTATTCATCTAATTTTATGTAAAGATACATTTATAAACACCAGAAACCTTCATTGCTGGTTTGATAATCATTGCTCCATCAGAACCTGTATAATAGTTCTAATGCCTTGTTATCTCTGTGTGTAAATGCAGGGGTAATAGTTTGGATTCAGGAAAAGCCACTGATAGAGAATGTGTTATAGTAGAGCTTGTGCTGGGCTTCATAGTTCAACTAATACTTCATCTCTATTTACCAGAGCAGTTACTCAAGAAGGATAGACCACACAACTAGAAACCAGAAAGTGAGAAATCTGTAAGGAGATTGCATTGCTCTGAGCAGCTTAAGAGACAACCTGAAAATATATCTTTAAACATGAATAACCCTTGAAAATATACATAAAGGTATATGAAAAAGTAGAAATAAATATATAAATAAATAGTGGCACAATTTGCCGATCTGTAAAATGACTGCTTCCATATTGATAAATAAGTCAATTGTAATTTTAACTTTTTTTTTAATGTTTAGCTTTTTTATCTAAAAATATTTTATTTTTTTTCAGCATAAAAAATGTATGCACCAATTATAACAAGCACAGCATTATCATCCCAATGGAATATGAAGCCAATATTTCAGTCGGTAATTCACTTGCATAGTTTGATCTGAAGAAGCTTTTAAGATTTTTATGTACAGTCAACATACCGCAAGGGAAGTTGCAAGTTAAAAATACTGTTATCCACAGCGGAAAAGCAATGAAGTTATATTTGTGATGAATTCTTACTACAGAAAAGTCCATACCATAGTTTTTTCCTATCATTAAGTTGCACACAGAGTCATCTCCTTTACAACACTCATGTGAGATAAGACTTATTGACTAGGGAAAAGGTTGGTCTTGCTGAATGTCTTGCTTCAGACAGGCTACAGCTGTCGGATCAAATTATTAAAGTGTGACATTTATGTTAGGTGAGATTAAAAAAATACAAATTGTGAATTGCCAACCGAGAATCAAGATAGTAAAATAAATATACATTTTTAAAGATATTTGTTACTTTGCCAAGACTCATACAGTTTAACTAAAAGTACATATACAAGGAACACTAAGTACCATAGGAGTTTTAGTTTCAGGCTGCTTTCTCTCCTTATGGTGGCATTGCATTTTTGCCATGATTGTCGTACATCTTTAATTTTTTGTAACAATCTTGTAAAATCATGGAAAAGCAACGTGTTTTTTTGCCGCAACTGTGGCAAAAAATGTGCCAAGCTCATTTGCTCTTTGTTTTGAATTGTGAAAAAAAGCCAATGCAAACAGTGCAAATGTATTGATTTTAATGGGTGCAATGTGATTTATTAAATTTTTAAGTAATTAACAACTGATTGAAGCTCTCCCATCTACATTTTTATCCTCTTACTATTGCAATCATCACATATAGCACTGCGTACTTACAATTGCTCACTTTGCCTTTCTACTCAGCTAATTCTCTTTTCCATTAGGTCTATGAAATCACGTGAATAAAAACTGACTAACTTAATCCTTCTAAGCTCTATGTTGAAACAGGAGGTCAATTTTCCTTGCATTACTCATCAGTCACTGCAAAAGTCAATGGCAGGGGGAGAGGAGGGAGCAGGTTGGTCAAGATTTGAAGAAGGGAATGATTTCTGCAAAGACAAGAGATTTCCTGTTTCAACTGTACATAAAGGAGAGAAAAGAGAAGAATTAGCTTTGAAGAAAGGCAAAATGATCAACTGTATGTACACAGTGCTGTATAATATGATAATTGCAATATATTAGGAGGATAACAACTATCTATAAGAATATATAATTTCACTGAATTGAAAACCAGATGCCAAGACATTATGTACCTTGTGATTTAATGATATACTATGGTTGCATACGTCAGAAAACAGAAAAATAGTTCTGTCCATCCTCAAAACGGACAGTATCCACAATCAATCCTGTGAGTGATGAATGGAGCAACGCAAGGGATTGGTCCAGTCAGTGAACAATGGAAAAAAGAACTGTACTAGGACTCATCAAAAAAGTTGGTTAACATTTGATAAAATATTAAAATTAGAGATGACCAGATTTTTTTCAAATTCGCCAACTTCGAGAAATTTTCAACAAAATTTAGATTTGCAGCAAATAAATTTGAGAGCATATAACAATACTTAATAGATTATAAATGAAAAATACACATAGTGAAAGGGAGAGAGAAAAGCCAGCTGATGATAGGAATCTACACTTTAGAAGCAAGAGAGATGACCCCCATTAACCATAAGAGCTTACACTTTATAGACAAGAAAGAAAGATGACCATGCGGACCATATGAGCATGCAGTGTACAGGCAAAAGAAAGAGAGAGGATGCTACTTACCATAGTAGCTTACACACTGCAGAAGAGAGAATAAGAAATATAGTGAACCCCGCTAAAAATAAGATGTTGCACAGAATAGACAGGGAACTACCCAAATAACGCTGGAGATGAAAAATGACTCTGACATATAGACTATGCTACCCTGGGAACCGCTGATCTGTGATGGCCCAGGCACTGACCACCACTGTACAAGGTATGATAATTTGCTAGATCTCACAACTGTAGGTCATTATGTGGAGGCCCCCATGGCAAACAAAATGACATTAGCAGGAGTGTGGGATATAGTTTTGGGCAAGTTTTTTTGTTTGTGAACCACAAATCGAATATCAAAATGCTCACATTCATGTGAAAACGCGAATATAAGAAAATTTGACTTGAACTTGATCTTCCGTGGATCAATGCGCTCATCTCTAATTAAAATTCATCAGCAGATGGCAAGAAAAAAGCATGTTTGGAATCTGTTACACTTTTAAAACTTTAACTCATGGGTTCTTAGTCATAATAATTGTTATTATAACTAAGTAATAATGCTCTTAGTTACCGTTGTATGCATTGATTTAAACAAAATTTTCCAAAAATATTTTAGCATATATTAGAGGCAGTTCATTTAAAAAAACATTGTTTTTAGTAGAATTTTGCTTGTAAAATTATGAAACCAGAAAGCCATTAAATGATATCAGTGAGTACATTATGTTCTTTAATGCACATTATTATAAAAAATATTAGATCTTGCATAAAGCTATATAGCTTTAAGAGAGTAAAACTTTTTTATGCCTTTATTCTGCTAGTTAAACTAACTGTAACCAATACTCAAGTAACCAACATTGTATATGGACTCTAATGATTTATGGCTAGCTTCACACATTGTACTAATGATCAGTCTGATATACAGTGAACATTTACTGCTTGCTCAAGGCGGTATAGAACATTAACAGGTCCACAGTTATTGCCCATAGTATATTGTTTTTTGTGCACAACATATCCATATCTCCCAACCATCTCGGATCCAGTGGGTCTGTCTTAAATTTCGAGAGGGCTGCCCCGCGATCCTGGGAGGTTAGGGATATGTCCCAACTTCAAGTGCATCAGTGTCATCAGGACACATATGCAGTTAAATATAATGGTGGAGCAGATAGCTGACAAGACCTTCATACACTATTGAGACTATTTGATGGCTAAATGTATGGCCCGGACGTTTGGGTCATGTGACATTCTCAGCTAGACACAGACAAGGTGTGTATGTGTGTTGATTTGACAGAGTTGTGTGTTATTGTTTGGGAGCATCAAACTGTGTGGTGGGCTCTGTGGGTGAAATCTGTGGTGGCATCACAGTGTGTGAATTTTTTGGGGAAAGAAATGTGGACGTTATTGTACTATGTGTGATGGGCATTGTGGGGACTATGGAAGGAGTAACATACTATGTGGGAGCACTAATGAGTTTCACTAGGAGCAATATTTGTATATGAGCACATATAGAGGACTGTATGCTCATATCATAGAGTTCATACAGTATAAACTTTCAATACCTCCCTGACTCCAGCTCATGTGGAAAGACTGCCTTTTCTATGTTTCGATATTTGATCTCTACTGTTAGATTAGAACAACTGTCAGATAGTAGCAAATCTGAAGTTTCCAAGTTGTCTAAAGCAATAATGCTGTAAATAAACCAGTTCTTTTAGTCTTGGCTATTCACCTTAGGCTGGTAGGTTCAAAGAATTTTGCTGTGAAGTTTTAAATTGGATATGAAAGTAGTATATCAAGTAATGTAACTAAGACAGCTATGTGATGATCAAATTTGTGAGCACTAGTAAGAGTATGCATTGTATTAAGTTCCCATTTTTTTATTTTATATATATTTTTAATGATACACATATAAGTTAGGACTCAAGATGTAACAATATCCAGGGAATAATAAGTCTGAATTTACGTTTACTTACATTGCTAAGGACATGTGGTAAAAATCGATCAAGGAAACAGTATAAAACAATAAAGCAAATCTTATATGGAGGTTACCTTGCCTTTAGTAAAAGGTACCTCACTTACAAGTTGATTCAGTAGAAAAGATGCATCAATATTATTGGAGCATTTGATACAAGAATAGTTAATTGGTTACTTTGGCACCCCATAGCAAAATTGAAGTGGTTACTACTTCACATGAAATTATTCAGCAGCATGTGAAATATTCTAATTATTTTCATTCACAATTAAGCCATTTTCACCTCACAAAAACCTTTTTCAAATCTGATGCTTCTCCATCCATGAAGAAAATCCCTCATCATTACCCCCAGATTACTGTTAACATCCTTCTCTGTGTCTTCCCAACTAACATACTTGCTTCAAACTTGTCTCCATCCATATTTGTTTGCTATACTTTTGCAATATGTGCTCACACCAAGATATACTCTCCAGTCTTTATATTACCTCTTTCTTTTCTCTCTCCTTATTCTTTTCTCATCTCATCTGGGTCTCATATATTGATCTCTAATATTTTTCCTGTGCATCACGATACTCTGGAAGTATCAACCCAACAAATCAGACTTGGCAACATTATTTAAAAAAATAAAAACAGGAAGTCTGAAAGCTCACCCTTTTAAAAAACCATACCACCTATATTCACTATCGTACACACGACTTCTAACCTCACCTAATGTTTCATTATGCCATAGGGACTGCAGTTAGATATTTAAAACAAGTTTTCCCAAATACTAAAGGAAAACTATTATCAGAATATAAATTACAAATTTAAATCAGGTTTTTGTGCTAATTGTATTTTTTTCCACACATATACAGGGTGGGCCATTTATATGGAAACACGTAAATAAAATGAGAATGGTTGGTGACATCAAATTCCTGTTTGTGGCACATTAGTATATGGAAGGGGGAAAACTTTTCAAGATGGGTGGTGACCATGGTGGCCATTTTGAAGTTGGCCATTTTGGATACAACTTTATTTTTTCCAATGGGAAGAGGGTCCTGTGACACATCAAACAAATTGAGAATTTTACACAAAAAACAATGGTGTGCTTGGATTTAATGCAACTTTATTCTTTCATGAGTTCTTTACAAGCTTATGACCACTTATATAATGTGTTCAAAGTGCTGCCAATTGTGTTGGATTTTCAATGGAAGCCTCTTCTACCACTCTTGATACAGTGATAGCAACACCGCAGAAGAAATGCTAGCACAGGCTTCCAGTATCTGTTGTTTCAGATGCTGCACATCTTGTATCTGAAGGCAATTGTCTATGCTGTGAAGATACGAGATGTGATGTTGCCTATTTTGAATTGTGGATCCTGTGTGGTTCGCTGTGTATAGAGATATTAACTGTCATTGCAATCCAACCTGTAAAAACATGAAGCCTTGCTGAAAAGTCTTCCTGAAATGATAGGAGACATGAATCTGCCAGTAAAAAAATTGCAGTGTTACTATTTTTTATCTTTTAAAAAAAGATTGTGTTATGAAAAAAACACAAAAACTAAAAAATATTTTCTTGAAGATATATTTAACACAAAAACTTGATTGAAATAATAGGCTATTTTTTATGAAGGTTTTCCTTTAAAGGCATAGTGGCTGCATTATGATTTTAAGAAGAATGACTGGAGTCTAAGTCAATTAGTCTAATTAGTCTTCAGTTGGCAGAATTTGATCACATCTTTTTATCAATGAGTGCCATTTTTTTTTTTAATTGAAAGTAATTGTCTAAAGCAGTGATTCCCAAACTCCAGTCTTCACAACCCTCCAACAGATCATATTTTCAGGATTTGATTAGTATTGCACATGGAAAGAAAATGTTATCAATTTTTATTTGACCTTGAACTAAATATATTTTACTTGACTTTTTATCAAGGTGTCCTATATTGCTACATGATCTCTCACCTGTGCAATGCCACAGAAGTCCTGAAAACATGATCTGTTAGCGGTCCATAAGAAGTGAAGTTTTTGAAAGAAAGTGTTGATGTAAGAGAAATACATCTAACTTCAACATTTGCCAAATCTGTCACACAGTGTGTGCCTCTGTGATCAATTAAAAGCATCTACAGACTGCATTACAGTTTTGTTGTCTAATTATTAGACACCATTAGTAAATGTGTCCTATTGTGCCTAATAAAATCTCACTGAGAAATTCATCCATAGTGATAATAATATCCTCTAAAAATGCTGGGGAAGACTTTTTTTGTTTGGTAAGTAAAAACAGAATCAGGAAAATTGCTTTACCATATTGATAACCTTGTTATTAAATTACTGATAGATTCAACTCAATTTGCTTAGTTTGTACAAGAGTTTGAACACTCCTTTAATGGTGCAGTTCTTTAAATTTGCTCAAGGAAAAGGCAACAGAAAATCTGTCACTGAAAGCAATGTGTAAATATCCCACTGTAAATAATGTTAATAAGGAGGCATAATGTTATGTAGAAAACAATGATCACTCTTTAGATTTTCAGATGGTTTAACTTTCGCTACTTATGCAAATGCATCCTTGTATAACCAAATACCGGATTGCTGTTAGACTTAAACAATATACTGCACGCATGATTAGTGTTGTAAATAATTGCAAAACAAACTTAATTGCCCATTAATCTTTTCAACTTTGTTATTATAGGACAGGATGGCTTGAAACTAATTTTCGAGGGACAGCAAAATACTTAACCAGATGCTGTAATAAAATAGAGTAACTATAAAGAATAACTATAGAATGAAAAGTTGTGGTTCACCAACCACAGTTAATGACTAATCATTTCATCCTTAACAGGATGTATTATCCCAGTACTGACATTAATAAAACAATTTTACATTTATTGAGGAGGTTGGCTCTTAGGATAGTGCAAAATGCCATAATAGATGTGAGCTGGAGATAATCAAAACATAATAAAGCTATCTGTCATTAAGCTCTTTTAATTGGTTAAAATCTACATGAGCTCACTGTAGGCTGAGACTCCCAGCCACTAGCAGGCCATGTTGGAAACAAAGTGAAATTCTGCTAGCAGCCAGAAGCCCCAACCTGGGTTGGGCATTGGGCCAAAGATGTGATGCTATAGAGGCATGGAGGAACAGACAGGAGGCTAGTGGTGGTGGCTGGAAAAGTAAGCAGCTGGCAAAAGGTTAAAAAAAAAAGACATACCTGACTGTTCATCTTTCTAACCATCCCCACTGCTCTCTTCCCACCATCCTTCCTATTTTGATTACATCTCCAGCCCGTGTTCACTCGAGGCCTGAATTTATGTCCAAAAGCAGACAATAGAACAAACAGTGAGGTGTGCATTTCAGATGTGACAATGTACTGGGGAATGCTCAGTGAACTCCAAGGCCTGCTTATGGACTGATACCCTGACCTAAAGTGAACACCGAGCTGCAGAGGTAACAAAAAGGAGGCATGGAGGACCAGATAATGGGCAGAAAGCTGCAGATGTGGCTGAAGAGAGTGAGTAATATTTTTTTAACCTTTTTCCGGTTCCTTACCATTCAAGTAAGATGGACGTCAATCTAATGAACTGTACAGAGTGAAATGCAAAAAATTAGTTTTCTTCATCATGCATATTTTTATAAACTTCAAGGTCAACTGCACTTGAATAAATACGCGCATCTCTAGAATTGACAAATTCAACACTTCCACCTAAAAACACCATTGCTATAAGAGTACTGGGAAGTCAAAAGACTATCAAGGTGTATGGGTACCTTTACAGCTAGTTGTTAATTTGGAGAACACATTTGTGCCCACAATTTAATTTCCTGGCTGATGTCTTGAGATTTTGCTTCAATGTCTCCTCATATTTTTCATTATTTGCAATACCATTTGTTTTGTAAAGTGCACCAAGCTCTCCTGCAGCAAAGCACCCCTACAAATTTATATTGCCAAACCTGTGCTTCATAGTTGGGATGGTGTTTAATGAATTGCAAATTTCCTCTTTTTTGTTCATGTATAACAACAGTTATTATAGCTAAACAGTTACAATCTATAACCTATCTTTTTGGAGATTTTGAAGTAGAGGCTACTTCCTTAGTGAGTGCTCATTAAGGTTATGCCAATATGGAACACATTTTGTTTTTTTGTTTTTTTACAGCCCAAGGTCGTGTTCTCCAACCAAGTACTCTGAAAATTGTGAATGGTGTACAAGTATCTGAGATAAAGTAAATATGACGTTAGGTGAGGTCCCTATTTCTACCCCCCAGGGAAGTCTAGGCTGGTGGTTGAGCTTGCTGCGTAACTCAGCCATGCTAGCCACACACACGACCAGAGAAAGATGCTAGGCCTAGCGGGAGTTCCCACGATACACTGCCTGCCTAGACACTAAGTTGCCGTTATAAGAGTGGCACACGTGCAAACAGAGTTGTAGCGTATCCACTCACACACAAACACAAATGACACTAGCATGTGTGCCTCTGAGAGCCCTTTATACACTATACTCATGTCCAGTCAGACATGACCTTGCCTCTGGACCAATCCAGAGCCGCCACACCACCAGAGCAGGCAACAACTGACCATCAATGAGAAGGTACCACCTCACGGACATGCTCAGTAGATTGATCTCCGGAGTTAGACTCCAGAGCGCTGTACTGTCCCTGAATATTATTGGTTACTAAAGACTTGGCAAGAAAACCAGCAGTAACCAAGTGCACATCATAAGGCTGAGCTAGATGCTGGGACTGACGTATGTGCTGAATTGTTTTAAACTTAGGAGACAGGGTCACCTGCCCAAATGGCTTTATAAGGCATACAGCGTATACCCCAAAGCTTCTAACCTGAGCGCATTAATGTGTTTGCCTTTGCATCACTGGGCAAGGCCAAACCACTGATGTCAGTAAACACTGCTCTTGATGTTATCCAAAAAGTGACAAATGACACATTTTAAGGTACTGCCACACTAAGCAATCCGCTAGCGATCTCTTTAGCGTTGCATACTAATGAGATCGCTAGCGGGATTGTTTCTATATCGCTAAATGCTGCCGCATTTAGCGATATAGTTAACGACGCTATCGCCGTTAGCGATCTTCTTAACGACTTTAGCGGTACAAAAGTACGCTAAATCGCTAAGAAAAGGTGCCACACAGCGATAAGATACTTACCCAGCGGAGCGCCAGCGATGAAATAGGGTCCGGAGCGATTCCAGCGACGAGCGAGATCACAGCAGGAAGCTCGTCGCTGGAAGCTGCCGCACTGAACAATATCGCTAACGGGATCGCTAAATAGTGACGTTTTTTAGCGATCCCGTTAGCGATATTGTTTAGTGTGGCATACCCTTTACAGTTAAAGGGAATTTATCAATAGGTTTTGCTATATAATCTGAAGACAGCTTGAGATAGGGGTAAAAGCATAGATTTCAGCAATTCCTCTCTTATTAAGCTCCAAAGTTTTGATTGCTTGCAATGATTATTTTAGCATCTTATCCATGGCAAGCTGATCTCCTGAGCCCTAGTTTAACATGCCCCTCCTGTAATAGGCAGTTATCTTTTCATCTTTGTTTCATTGCCAAATGTAAAAACATTAAAATTTTAAAAATTAAAAATTTTAAAATTTAAATTTAAAAATTTGTGTGAGAACTGTTGCAACTAGTGATGAGCGAGTGCTCGGGTGTCCTCTGAGTATTTTGGATTGCTCAGAATTTAGTTTCTGTCGATGCAGTTGCATGATTTGTAGCTGCTGGACAGCCTGAACACATGTGAGGAATGCCTGTTTGTTATGGAATCCGCACATGTATTCAGGTTGTCTAGCAGTCGCAAATCATGCCGCTGCGTCGACAGAAACTAAATCTCTGAGCACTCCAAAATACTCGGATACTGTTGGATTTAAGGGACTCTTTGCCTACATCAGGCTGCTCTCAGAGGAGTTAGAGAAAAACTGCAAACAGATTCTCTTTAATACAAATAATGTTGTATCTGTTCAATCCAGCATTTTCATATTTTCATAAGCTCATTTAATGTTTGTCTTGGGTTGATTTGTACCAAATCATGTTCATTTCAAGGACACAGAACTTGTCTGCTTTCTGGACAGAATGATTGCTACATTTTCTCTTGTTATTGAAAGAGAATCTGTCATAACAGTACCGCAGAATCACACAGTTAGAGCACTGTCAGTCAAGCAGAGAAAGAAGGGGAAGGAAGGGGAATTGAGCCAGGGAGGCAGAGCCTTGCAAAGTGCTTTGACACTCACAGAGCATTAAAACCACCTCATTTTTATTTGAACGAAAATGTTGTAGCCAGGAAGCAACAGATTGCACATGTAAAAGTGTGGATGACATTATTTTTCAGAGGGCAACATACCCTAGTTTTACGGTGGAATGTTTGAACACTTTCCCTTTAAACTTGCATATTATTGTATAAACAGATGATACCTTCAGGCTTTTGAAAATTGAGCTAAAGAATATAGAGACTTGTGGTGGTACATGATTATTTTTGGATGAGTTGTCTGATTTGTTTCAACTTTGCCAGGATGTTAAGGAAAAAGACAAGTTGGTCTTGAATTTAGTCTTTTATCTATTAAACATATTTGTATCCAGTTAACTAAAATTATGTCAATTAGACCATCAGAAACTTCAAAAGTCACTTACATCATTTTCTGGAATTGTTTTGTGTTGTTTAAAGGTACGTTCAATCTGGTATATGTAAACTTCTGATACGGAAATTTTAGTAAAGCAAATTATGAATAGAAATATAACGTTTTGTACATGTTTTTTGGAAAAAATACTTGTGTTGTGTACAAAGTAAATATCCTAAACAACTTTTGGAATCCATATTTTTTTGAGAAGGGGATAAATATGAGTGTTAATGACTTCAGACTAGGTGTAAACTTTTCCCTAAAGCTGTACGCGTAAGTAGTAACAATTTCTCATGAAATGCCTACTGGTGATAATCATAACAGGTCACTAGCACATGTGAATAACCTTGTAAAAAGCACAGTAGCATGTAGAGATTATTAAAAGTCATAGACATTTCTTCCACTCAACATAATTTACAATATAAGAACACTCTTAACCTTAAAATAACTGCTGCTACTTTTCAATGGCAGCCCTTTAAAATGAAAAGCTACTTATCTGTCATCTGAATGACTGGCACTTATGCAAAGCATACAATTACAACAGCTCAATCCATCATTTTTTTTTTTTTTGCATTTTAATGGTATACCTGCAAAGAAGAAATGTGTCACATAATCATATGAGATAATGACAGAGGTAGGAAAAAAAGTGAGAAACAGTTTAAATGTTCATTCACTATGTAAAATTGCTTCTCTGTCAATATGACTGGCACATTGATGGTTGACAAAGCATACAATTAAAATAGTACAATACCCAATATTTCACGGTATCAAGCCAAGATTACTTCCGTAAAGCTAGATTTACATCAATAAAAAATTGCTTAAACATGACAGACATTTGGTGATGACTAGTATTGGACAAAAAACAGATTTTTTTTCTATTTGAGACATATCTCATTATTTCTTGACTTTCAAACCATAAACTACGATTTTGAGCATAATCATTTTTATATGCAGTCTCTAATATTTATTATATCTGGTAAAGAGGTTTATCTTCATAGACAACCCCTGTTAATATGAGAAAAGCTTTATCTGACTGTTGCCTTTAATCATTTTCTTTGCAGCAGTTACTGGAGGAGACATTTAGAATTACATATTTGATATTTAAAAAAAGGGATAATCCCATTAGCAACATTTAATATTATTATTATATATTATCATAGCGCCAATTAATCCGTGGCGCTTTCCATGTGAGGAGGGGTATACATAACAAAAAACAAGTACAGTAATCTTAAGCAACAAAGCTCACAACTGGCACAGGAGAAGAGAGGACCCTGCCCGTGAGTGCTCACAATCTACAAAGGCCGGGTGAGGATACAATAAGGGAGGGCAGAGCTGGTCATGCAGCGGTTTGGTGGATGGGTGGTTATTGCAGGGTGTAGGCTTGTCAGAAGAGGTAAGTCTTCAGGTTCCTTTTGAAGGTATCCATGGTAGGTGAGAGTCGGACATGTTGTCATACAGATTTCCAGAGTAGGGTTGATGCGCGGGAGATATCTTGTATGCGATTCTGGGACGATGAGATGAGAGGGGAGTCGAAAAGGAGATCTTGTGAGGATCGGAGGTTGCGTGCAGATAAGTACTAGGAGATGAGGTCACAGATGTATGGAGGGCACAGGTTGGATGGATTTGTTTATCATGGTTAAGACTCACCAGAGTCTTTGGGTAGTGGGGAGCCAGTGCAGTGATTGACAGAGGGGGGAGGCTGGGGAAAAGCGGGGGGACAAGTGAATTAGTTGGACAGTTCAGTTTAGAATAGATTGGAGGGGTGCAAGAGTGTTAGAGTGGAGGCCACAGAGCAGGAGGTTGCAGTAGTCAAGGCAGGACATGATGAGGACATGGACTAGTGTTTTTGCAGATTCTTGGTTGAGGAACTTATGGATCCAGGAAAGATTTTTGAGTTGAAGTCGGCAGCATGTGGAGAGCGCTTAGATAAGTAGTTTGATGGAGAGATTAGAGTCAATGAATACACCAAGGCAGCGAGCTTGTGGGACTGGGGAGAGTAAGCAGCCATTTACTTTAATAGAAAGGTCAATTGGTGTGTCAAGTGAGATGGGGAAAGATGATGAATTCTGTTTTGTCCATATTAAGTTTTAGAAATCTAGTGGAGGAGAAGCATGAAATAGCGGACAGACATTGTGGGATTCTGGTTGGTAGGGAGTTGATATCTGGTCCAGAGGTGTAGATCTGCGTGTCGTCAGCATAAAGATGATACTGAAAGCCATGTGTTAGGGATCGAGTTCCCGCTGCTGCATAAGGGGAATCTCGAACCAGTCCCGCTGCGGTCCCCCATCCATCTCTGGCCGCAGTGGAGCCTGCTCAGCAGAGACGTCGGTCCTAGCGTCTCGCTCGGTCTAATGCTGTGCAGATGCTTGTTGCTGCCTCTCCTGGTTCCTCTATTATAACCAGTGCTGGAGCAGGCAGTCCTGGGACAAAGTCCTCGCTTTCTCCATCTGAGCATGCCCAGGACAAGATCTCCCATTGGAGATCAGGGTCACATGCTCAGTTACAACAGCTACTCCCATTGGTCCGCCAGGAAGGTCCTGAAATTGCTTGTGTTCTGGAACAGTTTCTCATTGGTCCTTTTCTGGAAGGTCCTGTAGCTGCTACTATAAAAAGGTGGCATAACCGCACGGCCGCGCGCTAGTATCAAATCTGTTACGTGCTTGCGCCAGTGTGGTCATGTATGCATGTGGTTAAGTCCGGCTGAAATAAGCCCCTAGAATACCGGCACCTCCGGTGAGGAGATTTGTATGCATGTGTTCAGGGCTCGGCTGAAAATGCCATTAGAATACCGGCAACTCCGATGAGGAGATAATTGCTTGTTTTCTGATTGCATGACCACAGACTGCAATTCGCTTAGCAGTCATCTGTGTCCCCTTTGAGTCTAACAGGACATAGTCTTTGTCACAGCGGCTCTGTGAATTAACAGAGTCCGCTTATATCGCCATATAGCGCTACAGCATTTTAGTTAGCCACTCTGTGGATTAACAGAGTTTGCCCATACCGCCATAAAGTGCTACGGCGTTTACATCTGCGACTCTGCGGGATAACAGAGTTCGCTCATACTGCCTATTTGCGCCATCTTACTAGCAGCAGGCTCTGCCTGCACGGTGGACCCCGGCTGCGAACGCACCTCTCCTTAATATCTATTAAGTGCGTTCCGCAGGCCCTTAACACCGTGGAACTCTATGAGCTGTCCTAGGCCGAAGGTGTAAATGGAGAAGAGAAGTGGCCCTAGGACTGAACCTTGTGTGACTCTGACTGATAGGGGGCAAGGTGAGGAAGTTGTGTGTGAGTGGAAGATGCTGAATGTCCAGTCTGTTAGGTATGATGAGATCCAAGATAGGGCCAAGTTTGTGATGCCAAGAGTTGAGAGGGTCTGTAGTAATAGATAGTGGTCCACTGTGTCAAAGGCAGAGGACAGGTCCAGGAGGTGGGAGATAGAGTAGTGCCCCTTGGCTTTGGTGGTTAATAGGTCATTGGTGATGTTAGTTAGGGCAGTTTCAGTGGAGTGATGCAGCCAGGTGATCCACCAGGTTTGTGATCAGTGGTAGTCCTAATTGATTATATGAGCAGGACTTCCATAATCCTGTGTGGATGGTAGCCTTAGTGTGTGATGACTACTCTAATAATATCTACAGCATGTGTCTATAGGAATGCCTGCTATTGACTACCATGCCCTAGACAGTGAATGGAGCAATGGGGCATTCAAATTGATAATTCATGAGTTTATAAAGCTTCAAGTGGTTGGAACCCCATTACATTATTACTGATTCCTAGAGGTAGCTTACCATAAGGAGAGGTAATTTTTTTTTTATGGAATAATCCCTTAAATAGCTGTCAGTGGAAGGCAGAGAATAAGCTACTACTTTCTAACAGTTGCCTGTTCTGAAACATAGATGGGTCCTAAGTAAAGGACCATCCGCTAAAATGTCAATTTGTCCTAAAATTGGCATATACATAACCATTTTCCTGATCAAATAAAAATCACCTCAGCAAAAATCACTTCTTAATATGGAAATAAAAAATCAGAAATCTTGCTGGAGGCAAATATTGTTGAGACATAATGAGGAATAAATGTGTTAGTTGATACAAAAACCACAGTGAAATGACAGAGCTAATGGCTTCAAATGAGATTAATGTTGCAAATAGAGATGATCAAATTAATTTAAGTGGCCTTGAATTCTACCTGAATATACAAAAAAATCTGAGTTTTTGGGAATATAGAGTTCTGTAAATTTTACCAAAATATTCACTCCACGCTGAAACTAGTCCTTAGAGGTCACTGTGCATCAGACGTCCCTGATTTTTTAATATGTGACCACAGTGACCTCAGCAGCCTGGTTGGGGCCACATCTTCCGCCCATGAGTGAACTGGTCGCAATTAGGGTTGAGCATTCCGATACTGCAAATATCGGGTATCGGCCGATATTGGCTGTATCGGAATTCCGATTCCGAGTTCCGATATTTTCGTCTTATCGGATACCGGAATCGGGATTGTCACTGTCACTGTCAGTGTCCGTCGGTCGGGTCTGTCAGGAGTCAGCGGCACTTACCTGGCAGAAGATCTCCGGCGGTCACGGCCTGGACTGCTTCATGGCCGCCATCTTCTTTCCCCGGCGGTCACATGCAGTTTCTCGCGATAACTGCAGTGACTGCTGGGTAATCCCGGCCGTAAAGCAGTCAGTCCGATGACGTCACCGCCGGGGAAGCAGGTAATCAGCTGTGCTGCGTCGCGATGACAGGCTCTGCCTGTCATTGCGATGTAGCAGAGTTGGATCGTCGTGGGACTGTCGTTATGGACTGCGTCGGACAGGTGGTATACTGTTGGTTTTTTTTTTTTCTTTTTTTACAGGAGATCGATGGCGTCGCAGGAATGAGAGAGTAATAAAATTAATGAAAACTGTGTTGTCTCTTTTATTTCATTAAAAGACTTTTTTCTTGCTTTGTCTTTTTTTTAAACATTTAATAACTTTGGGATTAATAATGGATCGGTGTCTTATTGACGCCTCTCCATTATTAACCGGGCTTATTGTCACCGTGCAATCAACGGTGACATTAACCCCTTATTACCCCGCTTGCCACTGCTACAGGGCAAGTGGGAAGAGCCGGGTAAAGTGCCACAATTGGCACATCTTTTGATGCGCCAAATGTGGGGCTGCTGTAGCCTGGTATTATCAGGCTGTTGAGGGCCAAAATCCATGGGCCTTGACAGTCTTTTAATACCAGGCCGCAGCAGTCTGCATTTTACTTGGGTGGTTAACAAAAATAGGGGGGATCCCCACGCCGTTTTTTTTTCGAGGGGATCCCTATTTTTGTTAACCAGCCAAGCTAAGCAGACTGCTGTGGCCTGGTATTATCAGGCTGGCAAGGTCCATGGATATTGGATCCTTACCAGCCTGAAAAACCAGGCCTCAGCGGTCTGCTTCATCTGGCTGGTTAACAAAAATAGGGGGGACCCCACGCCAATTTTTTTCGAGGGGATCCCCTATTTTTGTTAATCAGCCAAGATATGCAGACTGCTGTGGCCTGGTATTATCAGGCTGGCAAGGTCCATGGATCTTGGCTCCTTAACAGCCTGAAAATCCAGGCCTCAGCGGTCTGCTTCATCTGGCTGGTTAACAAAAATAGGGGGGACCCCCACGCCAATTTTTTTCGAGGGGATCCCCTATTTTTGTTAATCAGCCAAGATATGCAGACTGCTGTGGCCTGGTATTATCAGGCTGGCAAGGTCCATGGATCTTGGCTCCTTAACAGCCTGAAAATCCAGGCCTCAGCGGTCTGCTTCATCTGGCTGGTTAACAAAAATAGGGGGGACCCCACGCCAATTTTTTTCGAGGGGATCCCCTATTTTTGTTAATCAGCCAAGATATGCAGACTGCTGTGGCCTGGTATTATCAGGCTGGCAAGGTCCATGGATCTTGGCTCCTTAACAGCCTGAAAATCCAGGCCTCAGCGGTCTGCTTCATCTGGCTGGTTAACAAAAATAGGGGGGACCCCACGCCATTTTTTTTTCGAAGGGAACCCCTATTTTTGTTAATCAGTTCCCTCTGACGTCACTGATGGTGTCCCTGGCTGACCTGAAGTGAAAGTGGAAAGCAATCAATTAAGCTTTCCACTTAAGGGCCCGTCTCACATAGCGATATCGCTACCGAGATCGCTGCTGAGTCACTAGTTTTGTGACGCAGCAGCGAGCTCACCAGCGATATCGCTGTGTGTGACATTCAGCGATGATCAGCCCCCCTGCCGGGTATCGCTGATCGTCGCTGAAATGTCAGGACCTTTTTTTGATCGCTGGTTTCCCGCTGACAGGCACACATCGCTGCGTGTGACAGGCGGGAGACCAGCGATCCGCTGGTAACCAAGGTACACAGCGGGTTTCCAGGCGCGGGGCTGTGCCTAGAAACCCGCTGTGTACCTTGGATACCAGCACCCTGATGCAGGGAGCTGGTATCCAAGGTACACAGCGGGTTTCCAAGCGCTGCGCGGTGCCTGGAAACCCGCTGTGTACCTTGGTTACCAGCAGATCGCTGGTCTCCCGCCTGTCACACGCAGCGATGCGTGCCTGTCAGAGGGAAACCAGCAATCAAAAAAAGGTCCTGACATTTCTGCGACGATCAGCGATACCCGGCAGGGGGGCTGATCGTCGCTGAATGTCACACACAGCGATATCGCTGGTGAGCTCGCTGCTGCGTCACAAAACTAGTGACTCAGCAGCGATCTCGGTAGCGATATCGCTATGTGAGACGGGCCCTTAAGCGATGTTACCCGCAGTGTCGCTGTCCCAGATCGCTGCCTGAGCTGCCTGTTTGGCAGCTCAGCAGCGATCATGTAGCGATACACCAGCGATCCTGACAAGTGCATATCGTTGTCGGGATCGCTGGTGTATCGTTATGTGACACCCAGCCTTTACTCTCCTGTCAGGCAGGAGAGGAACTCATTCATTTGGGGTTTACTGTGAGGCTGCAGCATTAGCTGCGGTCCCTGCAGTAAACATTAACCCTTTCTGAAGGATTACACCGTGGGACCTGACTGTGCATGGGATAGGTAAGAATAATTTTGCTTTTTTATTTTATTTTTATTACAGGAAATGGTTTTTGCAGTAAAATAAAAGATGGTCAAAAACATGTGTCTTTATTTCATTAAAATGATTTTTAATTAAAGTGTGTGTGTTTTATTTTTATTTCATGCAATAGGATTAATAATTGATAGTTGTCTAATTGACGGCTCTCAATTATTAACCTGGCTTAAGGTCACCTTTCAATAGCAAGGTGGCTTTAACCCCATATTAACCCATTCGCCACCGCTACAGGGCAATGGGAATAGACGGGCAAAGTGCCAGAAAGGGCGAATCTAATTATAGATTTGTCTTTCCTGGGGTGTCTGGGGGCAGATGTTAGTAGCCGGGGGGGGCAAAAATAATGGTCCCTCTCTGGGCTATTATTATCTGCCCCCACTCGCTGGCTTTGTCTGTCTGGTTGCGAAAATAGGGCGGGAGCCCACGCATTTTTTTTCAGCAATTTTACACCTCATATATATATATACATGTCATTGAATTTGTGACACATATATATATATATATTTATATTTGTAGTTCATACACTTCTACATAGTATAATAGCCGCTAATTCAATTGCCGGCTTTTGTGAAAATGCAGAACCCGACATGAAATGACACTTGGTGTACATAGGGTTAACCATGTCTTTTCATGTTCTTTGCTATCTAATTTGCACAAACAATTAAATCAGACTATGTGTGCAAAATTTCACACCTGTAGGGGTTAATTAAAGGTGTAAATTCGTAGCAAAAAAGTCCGTTTTTTTTACAACGAATTTACACCTTTAATTAACCCCTACAGGTGTGAAATTTTGCACACATAGTCTGATTTAATTGTTTGTGCAAATCAGATAGCAAACGACATGAAAAGACATGGTTAACCCTATGTACACCAAGTGTCATTTCATGTCGGGTGCTTCTGTCTTTTCACTGAAGCCGGCTTTACCCCGCAATTAAATCAGAGGATATTTTACTATGTAGAAGTGTATAAACTATACATATATGTATATATATATGTCACAATGACATGTATATATATATATATATATGTATTCTATGTGTGTATATTTAGTGTTTACAAGGAAAGAATGGGGTTTTTTTAGTTGCGATATTTTGTTCCCATAGACTTACATGGGACTTCCGGTATCGGTATCAGGTATTGCCGATATTTTAGTGATATCGGCGATACCATTCCGATTCCGATACTTTAGGATATCGGAAAGTATCGCTCAACTCTAGTCGCAATATGTATTTTACGATATTGGAAATAAGAGACATCTCTTAAGATAGGTGGTGAGCAGGGAGTAGCGGACAGGCCAGCCAGGTGAGCGGAGAGGTAGGTATAAGGCTCTTTTTTAAGTCTTACGTTTATTATGCTATTAGGCTTGAAGAGACTCTGTAGCATAATATGGACATTAAATTTTCACAGAATAACTGCGCCAAATCTGCACAATTTTTTGAATTAATATTTTGTCACCTCCACTCATCTCGAGTTAAAAATTGTATTAGTCATTAAAGCACTCATAAATAAACTTCTACCTGATTCAATTAGCATCCCAATCATGGTATTTAGCAAAAATCTTTGGCTGATTATACCTGAATGACCAGTTTTCAGAATGATTTGAGAAGAAGTCAACAAATCATAACAATAATTGGTATTTCATTATAAAAAAAATGATTTCACAACCAAGTAACAAATCTACAATAATATGATTGACTATCACTTTGGATGATAGTCATAGCCTTGATTACTCTTGTCTTGACATACATAAGGTAATTCTCTGACTCTCTTATCTTCTGTATATTGAGATCCGCCTATTGCAAAACTCCCTGTTAGAAATTAGGCAGATAAAGTCTGTAATTATAGGTTAAAGGGAATCTTTCACCTCATTTTTTGCATATAAGATGCGGCCACCACCATTAGGGGCTTATCTACAGCATTCTGGAATGCTGTAGAAAAGCCCCTGATGTAACCTGAAAGATAAGAAAAACAAGTTAAGGTACTGTCACACTAAACAAGATCGCTAACGATATCGCTAATGCGTCACCGATTTATGACGCAGTAGCGATCTCGTTAGCGACTTAGCTGTGTGTGACATGTAGCAGCGATGTGGCCCCTGCTGAGATGTGCTGATCGCTTATGAACGTTCTGAGCTATTTTTTGGTAGCTGGTGTCCCTCTGGTGAGCCTGAATCGCTGAGTGTGACACCCTTTATGAACGACTTCACCAGTGTCGCAGGTGGGACTAGGTTTTCCCAACAACCGCAGAGGTCGTTATACAGATCGCTGATGAGTTGTGTTTGGAATCTTACTAGCGTTCACATAGCGATCGCACCAGCAATCTCGCCAGGTCGAGTAGTTGTCGTGATCGCTGGTGCGATCGCTAAGTGTGACAGTGCCTTTAGATTATACTCATCCGGGGGGCGATCTGGTCCGATGGGTGTCGCATGGTGTCGCAGGTCCGGGTCTGGCACCTCCCATCTTCATAGGATGACGTCCTCTTCCTTGCTTCTGTCGCGGCTCCTGCACAGGCGTTATTCTCTGCCCTGTTGAGGCCTTCGAAGGCAGCATGCCGAAATGCGCGTTGGGGAGGGTGCCTGTCCAGGAGACCAGGAACATACTCTCTAGTAATTTACCCTTATGATTTGTGAGACTATATATACATATTTTTGTGATACAATATTTTCCTGGTCATATAAATCCATGATGTGGATATACTGCACACCTGGTGGTGTCTTTACACTTTGCACCTTATTTTTCACTTTATTTTGAATATATGCATTATCCTTAATGCACTTGTGCTACACTCCTTTTTGCACTTTGTACACTTTGGAATATACTCTTTTTTTTAGCTACATGTGTGCACTTTTATTGTATATGCCATGTGTTTTTTGGATTGTTCTTTTTACACATTTTTTGCATTTTAATATACACATCATTCTTATATGTTTGATGGACATCTGCGCCCTTGTATGAGCATATTGATATTTGTATTTTATCTGACATTGTACATTATTTTAAACTGTGATATTTAAATAAAATCTATTTTATTGAGTACCATATGGACTTATGATGGGTGTTTTCTCTGGGTTTTTGCTTCTATGGTTATTTTCCGATAGTCCTAGTACCTACAATAGTCTTATTTTATTGGTTTGCACTATACTTACTGTATTTATGAAGTAAAATATAGATTTACTTCTTGTACATATTTATTTTAGTAGTGCTCCAATATACGGTTCCCTCTCTTGTTGTTTTTATTAAAAAATGAGGTGACAGATTCCCTTTAAAGAAAATAATCAAACAAGAAATGAATTCTGTAAGTGAGAGTTCATGATCTAAATCAATAAAACCAGAGCAATGTAGGGCTATATTAAAGGCCTGCTATCTTCCTTCAAACCTCATCCCTCTTTTCCTCATGACATTGAATGCCATTTTTCACTGACTGCAAATTACCCAACAATCTCAAATTTTATACAACATATTCCTCTATCCCTCTATTTCAATTGCTTTCTTACATCTACCCATCTATCTTCCCTCCAGGATTTCTCTTATGCTATTCACGTTCTCTGGAATTCTCTGCCACAATTTATCCACGGATCTCCCAACCTTTAAAATCATCCTGAAAATATGCTTCTTCCTGTCTACATACAATCTGTTTTAGGCCTTCCTTACAGATTTATCCACTTAAATTTCTCATCAAGCAAAACACTGTCTCATTATAGTCTAAATGCGATTAACTGATAATTCAGGTCCATCAAGAAATGCCATCAATGAAACACCTGATTCACTCTAAATTTATTCAGCAGATGAATGGCCCAAAACATACAGCCAATATCATTAGCTATCATCAGCATAAAGAAAAACACAAAGAAGTTCAGAAAATAATGATATGACCCCCATAGAGCGCTAATCTCAACATTATTTAGTCTGTCTGAGATTACTGGAAGAGACAGAAGGATTTGCATAAGCCTACTTGGACAGAAGATCTGTGGTTGGTTCTCCAACAAGTCTGAAACAACCTTTGTGCCAAGTTCCTTAAAAAAATGCATTCTAGTGTACCTAGAATTGATGCTTGGATGCTGTTTTGAATGCAAAGGGTAGTCACACCAAATATTAGTTTACATTTAATTTAGATTACTGTTTTGCTCTACATTTTTTGCGCAACCCTGAATTTAAATACATATTCATATATGTGTGTATATATATTTATATATAGTTACATTTATATACATACCGTGTATACCAATATATTTAAATTTGTGTGTGAATAATATGTTTTATTGCTTTTCTCCTTGTTAATTGGTAACTATGCTGTGACACTACATTTTTATTTTGCTTCTTTACAGAAACAACACTTTACAGCCTGTGTGTATGCTTATCAAGACTGGGTAAGTCTTACAATATTTTATAGAAATAAAGGACAGCTAGGTTCTATTTGATTGTGATAAATGATTTTCTGCATAAATCTTTTTTAGGCAAAAAGTTTTTTACTTAAGGTTTTTTACATTACAATCACTGCAATATCTGACATCTAGAAGTATAAGGTCTGGGGCCTCCATTGAGTACCCAAACAAAAGAAAGCAGGCATTAAAGTATCACTCCAGAAAATATCCTACAATTTGCCAATTGATAGAGTAGGGTTGCAGTCCCACCTCCCTCTGAGTTTGTTTCATCATACTTTCCTACAACATTCAGAGCTATTGAGATGTATGAGTTATGATCATCATACACATTAGATGGCCATTGGCCGAGCAATGCTTCAGCCAATTGTTTGGCCAACAGCCATCTCACCCATCTCTCCCGTACACAGGAGTGCTTGTTTGGCAGTGCATTTCTGTTTTATCAATGAGAAAGCTGCTAGCTGAAACATCGGCCTGTGGCTTATAACAGGAAAAACAATGCGATCAGCAGCCGGAAATTGGATGTGTACAATCGACATCTCTCCTGACCATCAGTAAGCATGCACCCCATACACATTAGACAATCGTCTGAACCCAACCATATCGGTGGTTCAGCCGATTGAACTTTAATGTATATGGCGTACCTTAGTAGTACTTAGATCTGGTCTGGCACAGTACTATTGAAGAAGTGTGCTTTCTGACGCCTTAGCATCCAACTATTGACAAATTCTAGGACAGCATTGATGAGGTTTCTTCTACTTTTATTATGTGTTTCCTTCATTCCATAGGTTACAGCCTACAGACTTCCATAAGTCTTCTATTTTGACACATTTCAGTTAAAGAATGAGTGAATTATATTGTAATGGATCAGAGTGGAAGCAAATTTTCAACACAATCTAGATTCACCATATTCTGATGCTGGGAATTGGTCAAAAGAAACAATCAACTCTTTTTGGCCCTCCATATACCTTTATTGCTCTTGGTTCTCTGATTTACTCCTCAGCCTTCTTTCTTCTGTCTTATATCTTTCTTCTATTTTTGGGCCTCCAGAACTGCCTTTATTCAATGGATCAAAGCCATCAAGTGAGATGTGACACACCTTAATTACATGTGTCATGTTGCTCAAGCTCATCTGCAGGACAACGCTCATGATTAATATCAATTATGTGCATCACGCCTAAGATGATAACGTGGGGTCTAGTGAAAAATGGCTACAGTTGCCCAGAAACACAAGAGGATACAAGACAGAATATAAAAAATAGAGGAGACAACTAATAGAGTGGTATCAGTGGAAGAGGTATGGGGCGTGAGTTTCACATCTCTAATTAAATGTAAAATGAAGAGTTCCTTTCAGTGCTTTATTTTAAAAAGCAACTATTATATTGTAGTCACTTTTTTACATGTATAGTTGGTTTTTGATTTTGTGAATGTTTTAAGATGCTGTATTCTAGAAAATACTTTACAGCATTTGTTTTGAAGATGACACGATTTCCCTAAAGATAATGCAAGGAAAAAATACGCTATAAGCAGTTGTTGGATAATAGCACATTAAGTCAATTGGGAAATGATGCTATAGAATTGAAAGTCGACTAGAAAAACATTATAAAATATGGAAATTCCACACAATATAAAGTTTGCATTTTAATCACTTGATTTTGCTTTACATTAAAATGAAATATTCACAGACAGAGTCATTAGTTCTGTATCATGCTATCAGCTTTTTGTTTTGTTAAATTTGTTATAAAGGAAAGAACAGTAAAGCACTTTTTTTCATCTTCTTCTAACGAAAATGAGCTAATATGCTTCGTTTACTTTGGGTGAGATTAAGAAAATCTTCCTCAAATCAGATCTCTGCTTTGGGGCTCAAGCCAATGGTAATTTTTTGCAATAGAGCAAGCAGTAAATGTGTTGCTCTACTTCTGTAAGGGGGATTGTCTTAATATGCTATGCACAATCTTTTTGCCATAGAAGTCTAGTTGATCATGACTATGGGTGAGCAAAATGTTATCATCAGCATATATATGAAATTAAATATATATCTATCTATATATATACAAAAAAATGGATGGAGCAGCATAGAGTAGCTTTAGGTGGGTGCAAATCCTTTTAGCAATAATCCAATACTTGCCAATTCCAATATTCAAAAAATAGGCAGCACTCCATAGAATTTCAGCAGCAGTGGATATTTATTAGACCCACATCATAGGCAACGTTTCGGCTCAATGAGCCTTCCTCCAGCAGTGTTTCTCACACAAATGCAGGTATTTAACAGATCATTGCAAAACAATATCATTAGTGTCAATCATCATATTATAAATCTTATACCGATATTGCTGTATCCAGTATATCACTCCATCCAATATATAGGATATATCCATGTCTTGGAAAGATATTTTCTATTTATACATCAAAACATACACATAATGTCCTTATATTCATTTTTATCTCATAATCCGTGCAACACCCAAGGAATATGATTAACTCAATTCCACTCAGTCAACTATTACGTGTGAGACGGACTGTGAGCGAGACTGAAGAGGTAGACCTTATCTTGGACAAAATGATTGACAAATTTCTAAAGAGAGGATATCCTAAGAAATTGTTACACCTTACAAAGGAGAAGGTGTTAAATAAAAATAGATCAGAATTGTTAAAGACGAAACGACCAAAGAAAGAACCAATAAGGGTTCCATTTGTATCAAAATTTACTGAAGAAAGCAGCAATATCTCTAGGATTATTCATAAGCATTGGGGGATGTTGACGAAATGCCTCCCAAAAATTGAGGCATTCAAACTTCCACCTCTGCTCTCATATAAAGGGGAAAAAATATTAAGGACTACTTAGTTAGGTTGGATATAGGACCTAGTAGAAGGACTACACAAATATCTTTGACAGGCATGACCAGGAAGGGATGTTACCCATGTTTAAACTGTATTAATTGTAATCAAATGATGAAGGGATCAGAATTTATACACCCTGTAACAAATAGAAAGTATCAGATAGATTGCTTTTTGACATGCAAGTCGGATTATGTTATATACCTTTTGGAATATCCGTGTAAACTTTGGTACATAGGAGAGACGACCTGTGATTTCAAAACTAGGTTTAGCCAACATAAATACACGATTCGTAAGAAAAGACTAGATCTTCCAGTATCCAAGCACTTTACGGAACTTAAACATACAGGAAAGGAACTCAAATTCAGATTAATTGATTCCATTTCGGTTCAAAGGAGAGGAGGAGATAGAATAAGCCTCCTTAAGAGGAGGGAACTAAAGTGGATATACATATTAAATACTCTTAAACCATTAGGTCTTAATGTAGACTTTAAACTTACCTCTATAATTTGAAAATATTGAATACGTATACATATCCCTTGTATCTTGAACTCTTTATAAGAAACTGGTCATAATTGAAGACAGAAGTAAATATACTAACGAATGTCTTTTTTTTGTCTGTATCCATACAGGAATCTGTTTATCTCCCAGGATTATGTAGAGATCTACATGGGGAAGAGCGATGTAGTATGGAGGAATAAAGATAGTATATAATTTTTTTAATATTATTTTTTGTAATATAATTCCTTTCTTGCCTGAATTTTGCTTATTTGATTTTTTGACTCAAGAACTGTGATACGATTGAATATCAACAAAAATATATAGCATTGGATACCTTTAAGCACCTTTTTTCGGACTGAATAGCTGGGAAATATGCAGTTTCGCCTTAAGGACATTGGGGTTGAGGGATCTGGACCTAATATAGGTGCAGAATACTTCCCCTAGTAGTCTGCAGTAGTGGGACGTTATCCTTTACAAGGAGACGGTCCCATATACTGGGGTGATCTAATTGCTCAAGGAGTCCCCTGAAGCATCAGTCTGCCTCGAATAATAAAGTATATAGAGATAACAGACAATTGGTCTGTTTTGGAAATAGAATGGAATTGACAAATAGAGGTACTAATTATACATCTAATTGCATCCTATTTGACCATAATTACCACATCTTTAGATGTTTTTTCTTGTTGGTGACTGAGAAACGATAATTGCCACCTCCAAGATGAAGTCCCGATCTGGACAGGGCTCGAATGCGCATGCGCTAAGAGACATGCCACACAAGAGCCAAGATTGGTCAGAAGGTGGTGTATTCACTGCAGACATGCGCAATAGCACAGAAAGGAAACATAGTTAGCGTTCATGGCGTCCTCCATGTGTTACATCGCCTTCCCTGTGAGTACTAAAGTTTTAATATCTGTCACAGCTGTTCTGAGCCCTGATCAGGGACGGATTATGAGATAAAAATGAATATAAGGACATTATGTGTATGTTTTGATGTATAAATAGAAAATATCTTTCCAAGACATGGATATATCCTATATATGGGATGGAGTGATATACTGGATACAGCAATAGCGGTATAAGATTTATAATATGATGATTGACACTAATGATATTGTTTTGCAATGATCTGTTAAATACCTGCATTTGTGTGAGAAACACTGCTGGAGGAAGGCTCATTGAGCCGAAACGTTGCCTATGATGTGGGTCTAATAAATATCCACCACTGCTGAAATTCTATGGAGTGCTGCCTATTTTTTGAATATCTATATATATATATATATAGATAGATAGATAGATAGATATTAGTACTAGTATTAGTAGATATCTTTCTAGAGATGAGTGTATCTGAAGAGATTTGAATTCACCAAATTGCCAAGATTTTACCATGAAAATCAATTTGCAGGTAATTTATTTTCCTGAATGGAATATCCCTTATTATGCTCTGTGGTTAAGAGAGACCCTAAAGCATAACAAATGAAAGATGTAGAAAAAAAGAAAAAGCAACTAATATTCACCTCACCTCTCTGGCCACCCAGCTACTCACTGTCTCTCAATCGGTTCTTCGAACAGGATCTCTCCCTTCTAGGCAAGGACTTCTGGTAAGGTCTCAACAACACAGCCTAAAACGTGCATGTACAGGGACATTCCAAGCATAGTCGCAGCCATAAATTCCTGGACAAAGTAAGTTCAAGTAATGTACTTGTGAGCATTCTGTGCAGGGTGGGGGTAATAAGTGGAACTAAAGACCAATCTAGTGTCAATAAGTTTTAACTTTTTATAGTACAGAAAAATGCTGCCTAGTTGGTTGCAATTTAGCTAAATTATCCTGAAATGAATTTGTAACAAAATCCATCTTCTGGAGAAAAAAAAATTGAAGCAGCAAAAATGCATGTATAGGTGTCATCCACAGGTTGCAACCCACCACTCAATAGCAAATTTCACCCCCCCCCCAAAAAAAAAAATAATCTCAAAAGCAAATGAAACATTGTAAAGCTTATCAAAGGCTCACTTGCCTTTGACTTCTGTTCACATGGGCTAATAAATACAGCATTTTTTTCACTAAATTTGCTATTGCTAGTTGCCCACATTCTTTGCTTTTTCATATTGTAGAGAATACAGATGTTTGTAAAATTTGAGCAGAATTCAATTCTACATGCATAAATTTGAAAAAATTCTAGAATTTTCCCATTGTTGTTTTTTACAAATCTAGAGTAGTAGACACAAATAATTTTGTTGCTAAGTCATCATAGGACCCCTAATAATAATAATAATAATAAAAAATATGTACAGTATGTGTATATATAATCAAGTGCATGTAAAAGTTGGTGTACCCCTGTTCCAAATTACTGCTATTGTGAACAGTTAAGCAAGTTGAAGATGAAATGATCTCTAAAAGGTCTAAAGTTAAAGATGACACATTTCCTTTGTATTTTAAGGAAATTTTTTTTTCATATTTTACATTTTAAAAATTACAAAAAAGGAAAATGGACCAATGCAAACGTTTGGGCACCCTTGAACATTTCTGTGCTCAGATATATTTGGCCAAGGTTTCAGACATTAATTAGCCTTTTAGAGTTATGGCTTTTTCACTATCATTGTTAGGAAAGGCCAGGTGATATAAAGTCCACAGCTTTATAAAAACCCAACCTTGTGCCAAAAAAAAACAGCAGTCATGGGTTGCTCCAAGCAGTTGTCAAGCACTCTGAAAATAAAAATTATGAAAGCCCACAAAGGAGGAGAAGGCTATAAAAAGATATAAAAGACTTTTAAAGTTGCCCTTTCCTCAGTTCAAAATGTTATTAGGAAATGGCAGTTAACAAGAATAGTGGAGGTCAAGATAACGTCTGGAAGACCAAGCAAAATTTAATTGCAAGCTGCTTGTTTGATTGCTAGAGAGGCAAATTAGATCCCCTGATTGACTGCAAAAGATCTTCAGAAAGATTTAGTAGTTGTGGTACATTGTTCTACTCTTCAGAGACAGCTGAACAAATGTGGTCTTCACGGAAAAGTCATCAGAAGAAAACCTCTCCTGTGTCCTCACCATAAAATTTAGCATCAGAAGTATGCAAAGGAATAAGCAAACAATCCTGGTGCATTTTGGAAACAAGTCCTGTGAATTGAAGAGGTTAAAATAGAACTCTTTGGCCACAATGTTCAAAGGAATGTGTGGAGAAAAATGGACACAACATTTCAAGAAAATATTGGTATCTCACCAACCGTAAAGCATGGGGGTGGATCAATCATGCTTTGGGATTGTATTGCATCCAATAGCACAAACAGCATTTCATGGGTAGAGGGAAGAATGGATTTAATGAAATTTTAACTAAGTCTTGATGCAAACATAACACCATCTGTAAAAAAGATGAAGTTGAAAAGAGGATGGCTTCTAGAAATGGATAATGATCCTAAACACGTAACAAAATACACAATAGGCTACCTTAAAAATAGAAAGCTAAATGTTTTACAATGGCCCTCACAGTCCCTTGATATGAACATCATTGAAAATCTGTGGCTAGACTTCAAAATACAGTCATGCAAGACGACCCAGGAATCACACAGAACAGAAAGAATTTTCTAAGGAAGAATGGATGATAATCCCTCAAATAAGAATTGAAATAATCCTGGCTGGCTACAAAAGCATTTATAAACTGTGAAATTTTCAAAAGGGATGCTACTAGAGAAAAACCATGCCGGGTGCCCAAACTTTTACATCAACCCATTTTCCTTTTGGTATTTTTTAAAATGCATAAAATGATAATATTTATCTCTTTAGCCTAAAATACCTAAGAGACCAGACATTCAGTGTCTCCCACTCATGCACCACCTCCTCATCGCACCCCCTATCTGTCGGAGTCCTGCAAGGTTCAGTCCTAGGGCCCCTGCTCTTCTCCATTTACACCTTTGGCCTTACACAGCTCATAGAATCTCACGGCGTTCAGTATCACCTCTATGCTGATGACAAACAGATCTACATCTCTGGACCAGATATCACCTCCCTACTAACCAGAATCCCTCAATGTGTGTCTGCTATTTCATCCTTCACCTCCGCTAGATTTCTAAAACTTAATATGGACTAAACAGAATTCAGTATCTTTCCCGCATCTCATGCGACCCCCCAATGGACCTATCCATTAAAGCAAATGGCTGCATACTCTCCCCAGTCCCAAAAGCTCGCTGCCTTGGGGTTATCCTTGACACTGATCTCTCTTTCAAGCCACATATACAAGCCCTTTCCACTTCCTGCCAACTTCAACTGAAAAATATTTCCCAGATCCGTACATTCCTCAAACAAGAATCTACAAAAACTCTAGTCCATGCCCTCATCATCTCCCGCTTTGACTACTGCAACCTCCTGCTTTGTGGCCTCCCCTCTAACACTCTCACACCCCTCCAATCTATTCTATACTCTGCTGCATGACTAATCTACCTGTCCCCTCACTATTCTCCGGCCTCTTTCAATCCCTGCACTAGCTCCTCATTACCCAAAGACTCCAGTTCAAAACCCTAACAATGACATACAAAGCCATCCACAACCAGTGTCCTCTGTACATCTGTGTCTTCGTCTCCCGGTACTTACCTGCATGCAACCTCCGATCCTCACAAGATCTCTTTCTCTACTCCCCTCTTATCTCCTCTTCCCACAATCACATACAAGTTTACTCCCGTGCATCCCCCTAATCTGGAACTCTCTACCACAACATATCAGACTCTCACCTACCTTGGAAACCTTAAAAAAGAACCTGAAGACCTACCTCTTCCGACAAGCCTACAACCTGTAGTAACCACCGATCCACCAAACTGCTACACGACCACTCTACCCTCACCCATCCCTTGTAGATTGTGAGCCCTCACTGCAGGGTCCTCTCTCCTCCTATACAAATCATGACTTGTATTGTTTAAGATTACTGTACTTGTATTTATTATGTACAGTATACCCCTCCCCACATGTAAAGCGCCATGGAATAAATAGCTCTATAATAATGAATAATAATAATAATAATAATAAAATATAAAAGGAAATATGTGATCCTTAACTTTAGGTCTTATAGAGATTATTTTATCTTCAACTTGCTTAACTGTTCACAATATCAGTAATTTTGACCAGTGGTACCCAAACTTTTGCTTGCCACTGTATAGATATATGTATAATATAAATATTTATAGTTCACAAAATCGATAGCCTTTTTCTCGCAAGTGAATTAAGGGGTGGAGGGGGTAGTACAGTATAATTTGAATGGTTCACATAAATCAGTAGTTAAGCTGCCATAAAGATCATTTTACATCACATAATCATCATGGATATACAAGCCGTATAGGGATAATTATTACTGTAATTGTATAACCCAGTTTGCATTATTGTCAGCAGCACATCCTTTTTCACACTCGGCGATGTGATGCAAGCAATCAGTGACTTTTATGCAATAAGCTCTCATATGTCAGCAGGCAATGAGCAATGATTAATGAGAAAAGTTCCTACGAGTGTTTGTCATGGGCTCATGTAAAATGATCTAATACCAGCCAGTGTGAAGACAGATTGACCATGGCCAGGCTGCAGCTCCACCGTAGGTGTAACATGGTGGACAATGATAAACAATTCTTTTTAGGATAAAAATTGTCTGCAGCATAAATGACTAAGCTTTGAAAGACAAAGGCTTCACAAAAGTACAGTGCATGATTATCTAAGAGCACTGTTAAAATTATATTTTTCACTAGTCCTATGCCTTAACAAAACTCTGATGTTTTGTAATAATGGTAGAAAAGCAGATTGTGTCCGTGAATTATGCCTAAAGTCAGATGCTTTACCAAGGAATTATAGGAATGGAAAAACAATTAAAAGCATGGATTAATCTCTTATATCTTGACTAAACCCAATGCCAAGCTTACAGACCTTAAAACAATTTAAATAAATAAACTTTGATTTCTTTACAAGAACATTGGTGGAAATCACCGTTGTTGCTTATTTAAATCAATCTATTAACCCCTTCCCGACCTTTGACACAGCATATGCGTCAAGAACGTAGGTGCCAATACGACCTGTGACGCATATGCTGTGTTACAGAATGATCGCGCTCCTGCGGGTCGGGTGACCGGTGTCACTGAAAGGTCACCCGACCCGCAGGGACAGGAGGCTTTGTGCTTCTCCCCAGGGGGGGTGGCTTTGCCCCCCCATGGCTATGATCGCTCTGATTGGCTGTTGAAAGTGAAACAGCTAATCAGAGCGATAGTAATATTTCACCAATCCAGCCATGGCCGATGCTGAAATATCATCGGCAATGGCTGGAGACACTAAACTGACCCCCCACAGCGACTGACGGGGCGATATGCCCCCGCCATCGACTGACGACGGCAATCTGCTGCTACCGTCAGCATCTGCTCCCCATCCTCTTCATTCCACTCCTCCTTGGCTTCCGATCCCCGCCGTTACCTCCGGAGTCCTCTTGTCCCTCCTGGCGTCCCTCGTGCCCGATCCATGGGCGCCGCCATCTTCCAAAATGGCGGGCGCATGTGCAGTACGCCCACCGAATCTGCCGGCCGGCAGATTCCTTCGTTCATTGAAAGTACATTTTGATTACTGTGATAGACCCTATCACAGTGATCAAAATAAAAAAAATAGTAAATAACACCCCTTTTATCTCCCCCATAGGTAGGAAACAATAATAAAATAAAATATTTTTATCTTTATTTTAACATTAGGAATTAGGGTTAGGATTAGGGTTAGGGTTAGGATTAGGGTTAGGGTTAGGATTGGGTTAGAATTAGGGTTAGGGTTGGTATTAGGGTTAGGGTTAGGATTAGGGTTAGGGTTCAAATTAGGGTTACGGTTGGAATTAGGGTTAGGGTTGCAATTAGGGTTAGGGTTGGAATTAGGGTTAAGATTAGGGTTAGGGGTGTGTTGGGGTTAGGGTTTGGATTAGGGTTAGTCTTGTGGTTAGGGTTATGGTTAGGGTTGGGATTAGGGTTAGGGGTATGTTGGGTTTAAGGTTGGAGATAGAATTGAGGGGTTTCCACGGTTTAGGCACATCAGGGGGACTCCAAACGCGATATGATGCCACCATTGATTCCAGCCAATTTTGCACTCAAAAAGTCAAACGTTGATCCCTCCCTTCCAAGCCCCAATATGTGCCCAAACTGTGGTTTTCCCCAACATATGGGGTATCAGCGTACTCAGGAAAAATTGCACAACAACTTTGGGTGTCTAATATCTCCTATTACCCTTGGGAAAATAAAAAAATTGGGTGCTGAAAAAATATTTTTGAGGAAAAGAAATGATTTTTTTATTTTCACGGCCCTGCGTTATAAACTTCTGTGAAGCACTTGGGTTTTGAAAGTGCTCACTATACATCTAGATAAGTTCCTTGGGGGATCTAGTTTCCAAAATGGGTTCACTTTTCTGGTTTTCTACTGTTTAGGCACATTAGGGGCTCTGCAAACGTAACATGACGCCGCTGACCATTCCATCAAAGTCTGCATTTCAAAATGTCACTACTTCCCTTCCAAGCTCCGACGTGTGCCCAAACAGTGGTTTCCCCCACATATGGGGTACCAATGTACTCAGTACAAACTGGACAACAACTTTTGGGGTCCAATTTCTCCTGTTACCCTTGTGAAAATATAAAAAGGGGGCTAAAAAATCAGTTTTTGATAAAAAAAATATTTTTTATTTTCACGACTCTGCGTTATAAAATTCTGTGAAGCACTTGGGGGTTCAAAGTGCTCACCACACATCTAGATATGTTCCTTTGGGGGTCTAGTTTTCAAAATGTGGTCACTTGTGGGTGGTTTTCACTGTTTAGGCACATGAGTGGCTCTGAAAACTTAACATGATGCCGCTGACCATTCCATCAAAGTCTGCGTTTCAAAGCGTCACTACTTCCCTTCCGAGCCCCGACGTGTGCCCAAACAGTGGTTCCCCCACATATGGGGTACCAACGTAATCAGGACAAACTTGACAACAACTTATAATACCTCATAATATGCATCCATGTCCTGTATTAAGCCTATGGAACACCATCTGGTGTTTTATACAATATTTTCACTCATTTGTGCAGTTGGCTGTCCAGATTTAGACAAATAGCTTGGATTAATTAGAGGTGTTGCATCTTCTAGTTCCTTGGTGCAAACCAAACACTAGTAGCTATTGTTAGGCATCGGGGAAGGCTGGTTACGAACTTGGATCTGAGGAGTCTGTGGTCTCCCATCCAAGTCCAGCTGGGGCAGATGCTGCTCAGCTTCGCCGTCGGTCCCAACGCCTAGCCTGTGCAAGAGAAGTACAAGCTGTTGCAAGGGTTTTTGTTCCTAGTAGCTTTAAGCAGAGGTTGCAGAAAGGAACAAAGCTGCCACAGTCTAAGTCCAGGATTCCCTGCACTGAGCATGCCCGTGACGTGGCGGACCGTGATTGGTGATTTGGTATCAGCTGATCTGGTGACTGGTCACGGGTGACATCATCAGTGATGCGATTAACAAGATAGCTGGGGGCAGGGCTTAGCCCTTAAATAGCTTGGCTGCAGGCTCAAGGGTGCGGTTAGATCATACTAAATTGTTCGTGCTCATGTGTGGATGTACCAGAATCTGGGCTCCACGTGCTCTCTAGCTTTGCTCTCCGGGACCTGCCGATGCCAGAGTTCGCTCGGCTTATTAGCACAGGTCCTTCAGGCCAGTTAGCTCATGCCAGGCAGGTAGCCAATGTGGCGCAGTCTAGCTCCAACTAGAGGGTAGCGATACACCCTGAGCAGACTGCGGGGTGCGTAACCTGGGCATCGCCTGCCAGTTGAACAGAGAGTTGCTCAGTCCGGTGGCACACCGGCTGGCAGCACGTACGCCTGGCGTGAGTCGCATGCACTTCCTAATCGGCTGGCAAATGGCTTCTGTGCAGTTAACAGGGCTACGTCTACACCAGCCTACAGCACATCTCCCGTGAAGTTAACGGAGATAGTGCAAATCCAATATCTTGCTTAGTGTGAAGTAACACAGGCAAGACCTTTATATTTCTGTTGTCAGTTTTCACCCTCATACCCGAGTGGTGTTCGGCCGCAGCATCTCTAGCTGAACTGCGGACCCCGGGTACGGTTGCAATCCATTATTTTAATAAAGCTGTTGAAACCGAGCACCTAACAGCTATCCAGCTAGCTTCATTGCTTTCTAAATATGTTTGATAAGAAAGTGTATACAGGGCTTCTCCACATTTTTTTCAATGACATACTAGTGCTAAATTATTTCCCCTTCTTTTATACAGCATGGATGGCTGATAAAATATGGACTGGAATGCCTGATTAAAAATAACTTTGGACTTTATTGTCACTAACTAATATGTGAATTATTTCACAATAAAAATGAAAAAACAATTTCATGTTTAATATCATATAATAAAACAAACTATGACATTTTCCATGCAAAACATACAGTTGATATAAGAAGTATACCTTCCCTTGTTAAAATGCCTTTTCTTCTGTCTAGCAAAATAATCATGCCGAGAAGATTTATTACAGAACTTTTTTCCACTTTTAAAGGGAATCTGTCATAGCTGAAAGCATGAGTCTGCCGAGAGAAATAAAGTTATCTTCTCTTGACAGTGGGGCTCTCAGTGCAGGCATATGGCAGCTTCAGAGTGCTATTAACCTATAGACTAACCCCTCTTTCTGCAAGTTAACAGTGTTTTTTCACATGACCTTTGACGAGGAGGCGTGAAACACCCAATCCTGTAGTAATTATCTTCAGCTGATGAGACATAGAATTTTTTGAAACAGCAACAATCAGCCTACTAAGTGAGACATTGCTGGAATCAGAGTTTCAGACTTGACATCATGCAGCTCTCATATTACAAAGAAAAACCTTTCAGATATCCATTAATTTCACCAATAAAATGTAAAATTCAATTTAAAAACAAGCTGTAAACTTTTCGGTTGGAAAAAAAAATAACAATGTGGTTGCATAAATATGCACACCATTAAATTAATACTTTGTTGATGTACCATTTAAATTTGTGACAACATTCCGTCTTTTGATAAGAGTCATTCTTTTGTTGATTTGAAGATATGCTTGAGTTTGTTTGTGTGTCATAATTAGAGATGGGTGAACCTGAACAGAAAAGTTTGGGGTTCGTACCGAACACCTAGTGTCACCTGTGCCTAACACAGACTTCTCCAGGAAGTAAGTGTTACTGTTTGGGTTGAGCTCCCCGAACATCAGCTGTTTCCCACACTGTCATCTGTGTGACAAGGTGAGAAACAGCGGTGGCTCTGATTGACGGTTAGTTACCGCTGGTCAAAGCACTTCGGATCCCACACTGCCAGATGACACTGCTCTTCTATTTTTTAAAACCAGTTCACCCCTCAGCTGTCAGCATTATCATGGCTGGTTATCAAGAATGGAGGGCTCCCATGCCATTTTTTTTTAAATATTTTGTTAATTATTTTAAAAAAATATGTGGGGTCACCTGCCAATTTTTGACAGCCAGCCAATTTGGAGAAGACAGCTGTAGGCTGGTATTTTCAGACTGGTAAGGGGCCATGGACTAAAAATAACTAAAATTAGCAGCCCGCAGGAAACCTAGAAAAGGTGCATCTATCAGATCCTTTGCTTTTCCCACTTGCCCTGGTGCAGTGGTAAGTGGGTAATATTTGGGGGGTGATGTCATCTATTTTATGGCTGCTGATATCAATCCCAAAGATTAGCATTGTAGAAGCATCTGTAAGACACCACCATTACTATCCCCATAGTTTGATTTTAAAAAAGCCAGCAATAATAAAGTCCTTTAATTGAAATGATGATACAGACTCCTTTATTTGAAATAAAAATAAAAAAGCAAAGTTATACAGATCCTTATATCTATTCCACCTATGCCCATGTCCTTTATAAAAGAATAAAAATAATAAACAACCTCTCACCTGTCTGACGTGAAGAAAATCTGTATCTGTCCCACAAAGATCCAGATAATTTGAATAGCTGTCACATCAGTGAAGCAATCGCAATCCATGCCAGCCAGCTCACATTGAGACAAGAACATAATCATGTTCCTGTAGTGTGTACCACTAAGCTCCCGTAAGAAATGTCACCGGAGTTCATAGCTGATGAACCCTGGTGGCCTCATTTACAGCACCACTCGCTGAGTGATAATTTTCTTGCTGGTATCAACGACAGCAGGCGTACACTGATGAGAGTAATATTCTATTATCAGTCGATGCGTGTGACCGGCAGTAACCTTTTTGCCGCTGGTCACAGCTGCTGGCTAACGCGGTCATTTGACAGGGTGGGAACCGCAGCTCTCTGACCAATAGTAATGAACACACCACAAGATGTTTTCCTACATGCTTTTAGCAAACTTAATGTAACTTTTGGCAAAAGATAGCCTTGCATTACAATTGTATTTTTTAACCCCTTCACCCCCAAGGGTGGTTTGCACGTTAATGATCGGGCCAATTTTTACAATTCTGACCACTGTCTTTTTATGAGGTTATAACTCTGGAACGCTTCAACGGATCTTCGCGATTCTGAGACTGTTTTCTCGTGACATATTGTACTTCACGTTAGAAGTATAATTTCTTCGATATAACTTGCGTTTATTTTGAGAAAAACACAAATATGGCGAAAATTTTGAAAATTTTGCAATTTTCAAACTTTGAATTTTTTTTCCCTTAAAACAGAGAAATATTTCACACAAAATAGTTAAGAAATAACATTTCCCACATGTCTACTTTACATCAGCACAATTTTGGAACCAAAATTTTTTTTTTTAGGAAATTATAAGGGTTAAAAGTTGACCAGTGATTTCTCATTTTTACAACAAAATTTACAAAGCCATTTTTTTAGGGACCACCTCACATTTGAAGTCACTTTGACGGGTCTATATAGCAGAAAATACCAAAATGTGACACCATTCTAAAAACTGCACCCCTCAAGGTACTCAAAACCACATTCAAGAAGTTTATTAACCCTTCAGGTGCTTCACAGGAGCTGAAGCAACGTGGAAGGAAAAAATTAATATTTAACTTTTTAGCCACAAAAATGATCTTTTACAAACTTTTTTTTATTTTGACAAGGGTAAAAGGAGAAAATGGGCAGATAAAGTTCTTGTGCAATTTCTCCTGAGTACGCCAATACCCTATATGTGGGGGAAAACCACTGTTTGGGCACACGGCAGAGCTCGTAAGGGAAGGAGCGCCGTTTGACTTTTTCAAACTAAAATTGGCTGGAGTTGAGATTGGACGCCATGTCGTGTTTGGAGAGCCCCTGATGCGCCTAAACAGTGGAAACCCCCCACAAGTGACACCATTTTGGAAACTAGACCCCCTAAGGAACTTATCTAGATCTGTTGTGAGCACTTTGAACCCCAAAGTGTTTCAAAAAAGTTTATAATGCCTGGGTGTGAAAAAAAAAAACAATTTTCCACAAAAATGATTCTTTAGTCCCAAATTTTTGATTTTTCCCAAGGAAATTGGACCCCAAAAGTTGTTGTCCAATTTGTCCTGAGTACGCTGATACCCCATATGTGGGGGGGAAACTGTTTGGGCGCACGGCAGGGCTTGGAAAGGAAGCAGTAACGTTTTGCAATGCAAACATTGATGGGGGCCATGTTCCGTTTGTAGTGCCCCAGATGAGCCTAAACAGTGGAAACCCCCCACAAGTGACTCCATTTTGGAAGCTAGACCCCTAAGGAACTTATCTAGATCTTTGGTGAGCACTTTGAACCCCCAAGTGCTTCACACAAGTTTATAATGCCCCGGCATGAAAATAAAAAATCCTATTTTTTTCCAACAAAAATTATCTTTGTCTCTAATTTTTTATTTTCCCATAAGTAACAGGAGAAATTGGACCTCAAAAGTTGTTGTGCAATTTGTCCTGAGTACGCTGATACCCATATGTGGGGGGGAACCACTGTTGGGCGCATGGCAGAGCTTGGAATGGAAGGAGCACCATTTGACTTTTTCCAACCAAAATTGGCTGGAATTGAGATTGGACGCCATGTTGCATTTGGAGAGTCCCTGATGTGCCTAAGCAGTGGAAACCCCCCACAAGTGACCCCATTTGGGAAACTAGACCCCCTAAGGAACTTATCTAGATCTTTGGTGAGCAATTTGAACCCCAAGTGCTTCACACAAGTTTATAACGTAGAGCCGTAAAATTAAAAAATTATATTTTTTCCACAAAATTGATCTTTTCACCCCAATTTTTATTTTCCCAAGGGTAACAAGACTCCAAAAGTTATTGTGCAATTTGTCCTGAGTACGCTGATACCCATATGTGGGGGTAAAACACTGTTTGGGTGCATGGCAGAGTTTGGAAGGGAAGGAGCGCCGTTTGACTTTTTCAACGCAGAATTGGCTGGATGCCATGTCGTGTTTGGAGAGCTCCTGATTTGCCTAAACAGTGGAAACCCCCCACAAATGACACCATTTTGGAAACTAGACCCCTCAAGGAACTTATCTAGATGTGTGGTGAGCACATTGAACCCCAAAGTGCTTCACAGAAGTTTATAACGTACAGCCGTAAAATAAAAAATCTTTTTTTTTTTTTTTTTACAAAAATGATTTTTTTCGCCCCCAATATTTTATTTTCACAAGGGTAACAGGAGAAATTGGACCCCAAAAGTTTTTGTCCAATTTGTCCTGAGTACGCTGATACCCAATATGTGGGAGTAAACTACTGTATGGGCGCACTTCGGGGCTCGGAAGGGAAGTAGTGACGTTTTGGATTGCAGACTTTGATGGAATGGTCTGGGGGCGTCATGTCGCATTTGGAGAGCCCCTGATGTGCCTAAACAGTGGAAACCCCCTACAAGTGACCCCATTTTGGAAAATAGACGCCACAAGGAACTTATCTAGATATGTGGTGAGCACTTTAAACACCGCAGTGCTTCCCAGAAGTTTATAACGTACAGCCGTAAAAATAAAAAATCCTTTTTTTTTTTACAAAAATGATTTTTTCGCCACCAATATTTTATTTTCACAAGGGTAACAGGAGAAATTGGAACCCAAAATTTGTTGTCCAATTTGTCCTGAGTACGCTCATACCCAATATGTGGGAGTAAACTTCTGTATGGGCGCACGTCGGGGCTCGGAAGGGAAGTAGTGACGTTTTGGATTGCAGACTTTGATGGAATGGTCTGGGGGCGTCATGTCGCATTTGGAGAGCCCCTGATGTGCCTAAACAGTGGAAACCCCCACAAGTGACCCCATTTTGGAAAATAGACCCCACAAGGAACTTATCTAGATGTGTGGTGAGCACTTTGAACCCCGAAGTGCTTCCCAGAAGTTTATAACGTACAGCCGTAAAAATAAAAAATCCTTTTTTTTTTACAAAAATGATTTTTTTCTCCCCCAATATTTTATTTTCACAAGGGTAACAGGAGAAATTGGACCCAAAATTTGTTTTCCAATTTGTCCTGAGTACGCTGATACTCAATATGTGGGAGAAAACTACTCTGTGGGTGCACGTCTGGGCTCGGAAGACAGTAGTGACGTTTTGGATTGCAGACTTTGATGGAATGGTCTAGGGGCGTCATGTCGCATTTGGAGAGCCCCTGATGCGCCTAAACAGTGGAAACCCCCCACAAGTGACCCCATTTTGGAAAATAGACCCCCCCAAGGAACTTATCTAGAAGTATGTTGAGCACTTTGAACCCCGAAGTGCTTCACAGAAGTTTATAACGTACAGCTGTAAAAATAAAAAATCTTTTTTTTTTTTTACAAAAATGATTTTTTCGCCCCCAATATTTTTTTTTACAAGGGTAACAGGAGAAATTGGACCCCAAAAGTTGTTGTCCAATTTGTCCTGAGTACGCTGATACCCAATATGTGGGAGTAAACTACTGTATGGGCGCACTTCGGGGCTCGGAAGGGAAGTAGTGACGTTTTGGATTGCAGACTTTGATGGAATGGTCTGGGGGCGTCATGTCGCATTTGGAGAGCCCCTGATGTGCCTAAACAGTGGAAACCCCCCACAAATGACCCCATTTTGGAAAATAGACCCCACAAGGAACTTATCTAGATGTGTGGTGAGCACTTTGAACCCCGAAGTGCTTCCCAGAAGTTTATAACGTACAGCCGTAAAAATAAAAAATCCTTTTTTTTTTTACAAAAATGATTTTTTCTCCCCCAATATTTTATTTTCACAAGGGTAACAGGAGAAATTGGACCCAAAATTTGTTTTCCAATTTGTCCTGAGTACGCTGATACCCAATATGTGGGAGAAAACTACTCTATGTGTGCACGTCTGGGCTCGGAAGGGAAGTAGTGACGTTTTGGATTGCAGACTTTGATGGAATGGTCTAGGGGCGTCATGTCGCATTTGGAGAGCCCCTGATGCGCCTAAACAGTGGAAACCCCCCACAAGTGACCCCATTTTGGAAAATAGACTCCCCCAAGGAACTTATCTAGAAGTATGTTGAGCACTTTGAACCCGAAGTGCTTCACAGAAGTTTATAACGTACAGCTGTGAAAATAAAAAATCTTTTTTTTTTTTACAAAAATGATTTTTTCGCCCCCAATATTTTATTTTTACAAGGGAACAGGAGAAATTGGACCCCAAAAGTTGTTGTCCAATTTGTCCTTAGTACGCTGATACCCAACTTGTTAGAAAACGACTGTATGGATGCACGTCTGGGCTCGGAAGGGAAGTAGTGACGTTTTGGATTGCAGACTTTGATGGAATGGTCTGGCGGCGTCATGTCGCATTTGGAGAGCCCCTGATGCGCCTAAACAGTGGAAACCCCCCACAAGTGACCCCATTTTGGAAAATAGACCCCACAAGGAACTTATCTAGATGTGTGGTGAGCGCTATGAAGCCCCAAGTGCTTCACAGAAAATTTATAACATACAGCCGTAAAAACAAAAAAATCATTGTTTTTTTTTTTTTACAAAAATTATTTTGTCGCCCCCAGTTTTTTATTTTCCCAAGGGTAACAGAAGAAATAGGACAAATTGCACAATAACTCTTGTGGTCCAGAGTACGCTGATACACCATATGCGGGGGTAAACTACTGTTTGGGCGCATGGCAGAGCTCAGAAGTGACGGAGCACCGTTTGACTTTTTCAACGCAGAATTGGCTGGAATTGAGATCAGACGCCATGTCACATTTGGAGAGCCCCTGATGTGCCTAAACAGCAGAAACCCCCAATTCTAACTCCAACCCTAACCCCAACACCCCTAACCCTAGTCCCAACCCTAACCACAAACCTAACCCTAACACACCCCTAACCCTAATCCAACCCTAATCCTTACGTTAGTGCCAACTCTAACCCTAACTTTAGCCGCAACCGTAACCCTAACCCTAATGGGAAAATGGAAATAAATACATTTTTTTAATTTTATTATTTTTCCCTAACTAAGGGGCTGATAAAGGGCAGTTTGATTTACTATTTATAGCTGGTTTTTGTGATTGGCAGCTGTCACGCTAAAAGACGCTTTTTATTGCAAAAAGTAGTTTTTTGCATCACCACATTTTGAGAGCTATAATTTTTGCATATTTTGGCCCACTGAGTCATGTGAGGTCTTATTTTTTGCAGGACGAGGTGACGTTTTTATTGGTACCATTTATGACCACATGACATTTTTGATCGCTATTTTTTTCGATTTTTGGGAGGTTAGAATGAACAAAAATCAGCAATTCATGAATTTCTCTTGGGGGAGGCGTTTATACCGTTCCGCGTTTGGTAAAATTGATAAAGCAGTTTTATTCTTCGGGTCAGTACGATTATGGCGATACCTCATTTATATCATTTTTTTATCTTTTGGCGCTTTTGTAGAAAAAAAACAATTTTATATAAAAAATCATTATTTTTGCATCGCTTTATTCTGCGAGCTATAACTTTTTTATTTTTTCGCTAATGATGTTGTATGATGGCTCATTTTTTGTGGGACAAGATGACGTTTTCAGCGGTACCATGTTTATTTATATCAGTCTTTTTGATCACGTGTTATTTCACTTTTTGTTCGGCAGTATGATGATAAAGCATTGACTTTTTGCTTAGTTTGTTTTTTTTTAAGGGGTTCACTAAAGGGGTTAACTATGGGACAGTTTTATAGGGGGGGTCGTTACGGACGCGGTGATACCAAATATGTGTACTTTTATTGTTTTGTTTTTTTTATTTACAGGAAGAAATGAATTTATTGGGGAATATTTTTTTTTTTTTATGATTTTTTTTTACCACTTTTTAATTTTTATTTTTTTTACTTTTTTACTTTGTCCCAGGGTGGGACATCACAGTATTTTAGCAGATCGCTAGTGTGACAGTGTGCACAGCACTCTGTCACACCAGCGATCGCTCTGGCAGTGCTGCAGGCTTCTCAGTGCCTGCTCTCAGCAGGCACTGAGGAAGCCGCCTCCCTGCAGGACCCCGGCACCATCTTGGATCCGGGGACCTGGAGGGCGGACGGACCCTCGGAACAGCGTGACACATCGCGCTGCTCTGAGGGTCACAGGGGAGCGCGCAGGGAGCCCCCACCCTGCGCGATCCTCCCCTGTGCCCTGGGTACACCGCGATCATGTTTGATCGGGGTGTGCCAGGGGCTAATGTGCCGGGAGCGGTCCGTGACCGCTCCTGACACATAGTGCTGGGTGTCAGCTGTGATATACAGCTAACACCCGGCCGCGATCAGCTACGCTCCCCCCGGGAGCGCAGCTGATCGCCCATAACGTACTATTCCGTCCATGGGAATTAGGTCCAGGGTCACATGGACGGAATAGTACGTCTGATGGCAGAGAGGGGTTAAAGAATAGGCAGTGCAGCCCAAGTGATCCTGAGTCTAGTAAAAGCCAGAATTTCTGGTGAAGATGCGCATGATTTTACTACGGGGTATAGATAATAAGAGGTGCCAAATACCATATGTGGGGGAGAGTGTTACTTGTTAGTTTCTACTACTTATATTTATTATGCATTTGGCTCTCAAAAGACCTCAGAGAATATTAGTGGGCATATGTTTCTTGCCATTTTACTAGTATTTCAGATTTTTTTTGCCAATTTTATATATTTTTTGTTTTAATCTTTAGTCCCAATGGGGAACTTCATAATTATTATACATTATTTATTATTATACATTTATGTAGCGCCATTTATTCCATGGCACTTGGAGTACTGCAGGAATTAAGTACAGTTATAGATAGACCTTTATTTTTAATCTTTAAAGATTCCATAATAACGGGGTCTGTACCACAGGACTGGCGTATAGCAAATGTGGTGCCAATATTCAAAAAGGGGGCAAAAACTGAACCTGGAAATTATAGGCCAGTGAGCTTAACATCTACTGTGGGTAAAATCCTGGAGGGTTTTTTAAGGGATACTATATTGGAGTATCTGAAGCTGAATAACCTCATGACACAGTATCAGCATGGGTTTACAAGGGACCGTTCTTGTCAGACTAATCTGATAAGCTTTTATGAAGGGGTAAGTTCAGGACTGGACCAAGGGAATGCAGTGGACGTGGTGTTCATGGACTTCTCAAAAGCTTTTGATACAGTGCCACACAAAAGGTTGATACATAAAATGAGAACAATGGGGATAGGGGAAAATATGTGTAAGTGGGTTAAGAACTGGCTCATGGAGGAAACAAAGGGTGGTTATTAATGGAGCACACTCGGACTGGGTCACGGTTAGCAGTGGGGTACCACAGGGGTCAGTATTGGGGCCGCTTCTCTTTAACATATTTATTAATGACCTTGTAGGGGGCATACAGAGTAGTATTTCAATATTTGCAGATGACACTATACTCTGCAGGGTAATAAATACAGAGGAGGATAATTTTATATTACAGGAGGATTTATGTAAACTAGAAGCTTGGGCTGATAAATGGCAAATGAGCTTTAATGGGGATAAATGTAAGGTCATGCACTTGGGTAGAACAAATAAGATGTATAATTATGTGCTTAATTGTAAAACACTGGGCAAAACTGTCACTGAAAAAGACTTGGGTGTATGGGTGGACGACAAACTCACATTTAGTGGCCAATGTCAGGCAGCTGCTGCCAAGGCAAATAAAATAATGGGATGCATTAGACGAGGCATAGATGCTCATGAGGAGAACATAATTTTACCTCTATACAAGTCACTGGTGCGACCACACTTAGAATACTGTGTACAGTTCTGGTCTCGGTGTATAAGAAAGACATAGCTGAACTGGAGCGGGTGCAGAGAAGAGCGACCAAGGTTATTAGAGAACTGGGGGGTCTGCAATACCAAGACAGGTTATTACACTTGGGGTTATTTAGTTTGGAAAAACGAAGGCTTAGGGGTGATCTTATTACAATGTACAAATATATGAGGGGACAGTACAAAGACCTTTCTAATGATCTTTTTACTCTTAGACCTGTGACGGGGACGAGGGGGCATCCTCTACGTCTGGAGGAAAGAAGGTTTAGCCATAATCACAGATGCAGATTCTTTACTGTAAGAGCAGTGAGACTATGGAACTCTCTGCCGTCTAATGTTGTAATGAGTGATTCCTTACTAAAATTTAAGAGGGGACTGGATGCCTTTCTTGAAAAGTATAATATTACAGGCTATATTCACTAGTTTCCTAGATACAGCGTTGATCCAGGGAGCCAGTCTGATTGCCGTATGTGGAGTCGGGAAGGAATTTTTTTCCCCAATGTGAAGCTTACTGTTTGCCACTTGGGGTTTTTTTGCCTTCCTCTGGATCAACATGTTAGGGCAGGTTAGGATAGGATATGGGTTGAACTAGATGGACTTAAAATCTTCCTTCAACCTTAATAATAACTATGTTACTTTACAAATGAAAAGGGAAAAATATAGACAGGTACAATAAACATGTGCTAGACAAGGGACACACAAGTACAGAAGGAGAGAGGACCCTGCCCACGAGGGCTCACAGTCTGCGGGGATGGGTGATAGATGATTTGATGATTTGATTAGATGATTGCTTATATAATGCTTTAGTATTCTCAGTAAAACAAAGTATTTTGTCTGTCAGGCCATTCTCTGTCAAAGCATAATTGTCTGTCTGTCTAATAGGAAAATAACCATAAAAGACTACCAGTGTAATCCATCAAAGCTTCACTGTCATGTTTTGGGAAGTCAATGGTGTGATATAAGGACCTCTCCTGTGTCTATCTAAGCAGGTAAATGGAGCAGTCACTATTGAACAAGGCATCTAGAGATCTGATCCAGTAACAATGTCCTGTTTCTAAAGCTGTATTCAATAGTAACAGAAAAGATAACAGGACTCAACTGTAGAGATATTCAAGTTTGAGTCAAATTTCCTAAAATTCAGTTTCATGCAAATTTTAACTTTTTGAGATCTGATTTGTAATTTGCAAAAATTAAACTTGCCTGGCACAATTTCCCACCTGCAGAAGAATCAGAATGCGGGTTAACCTTATGTGGCCACACCAGACTTCCCATAATACCCTCCACCTATGACATCTTACAGATTATAACACCTCGTACAATGGTGGTCAGTATCTGGGCCAACAAAATTCAACAGTTCCCAGTGGAGCACAGTCAATGTATAAATATTTCTCTTATGTAGTGAATAATATCTTATGGTAAGTAAAGTCCTCTCTCTCTCGTCTATTTCTTCATGTATTTTCCAAGCAATTACACTCCTGCCAAAATTTAAATTCACCCAAATATATTTGATGCAAATCAAATTTTTGTGTAAAATTGAATTCCAATTTCTAAAGACCTGCTCATCTATACTCTAACTCTACTATAGGCCTACACATTTCAATTTAGATATAGCTAAAAAAAAACAACTGCCACTGAGTGGTAGGCATTAGCACTTTAGCACTCATGTTCTTTCATTCTGCAAGTGCTGACAGTAATAACAGAGCATCATAAGTTCAAGGCTTTCTAAAATAAACAGGATATCACTTGTGTTGCTTTATTGCAAAGAAAAAAACTGAAATTGAAGCTCGAGTTTTAAAGGCATCAAAAGTGTCAAAATAGACTCAGCATAAGATGCCAAATACCTCATCAAAAAATAGGGCCAGAATATATTCTGTTGAAGAATTTAAAATTGCTAGTCTTCATTACAAATTATATACCTGATAATTGGCTTTTTTACCCTTAAAGCAAAAATCACTTACATGTACAGTTTAAACCAAAAGATTACATACACTGGATAAAAAGACACATATGCATGTTTTTTCTCAATATCTGACATGAAATCGGAAAAACCTTTCCCGTTTTGGTTCAATTAGGATTACCATAATTATTAATATTTATGTCATGGAGAATATGAACTACATTTCTGCATGGGGGACCTTATCAGGAATCCAAAATTTCAAAAACTTTAGCATGAAGACAAAGAACCAAGGCTTCTCAGTGAGTTTTTTGCTGGACTGGAGCGCTGACTAAAATTGAAATATTAAGCTGATTTTCGTGTGAAATTCTATTTACAGCAAAGTTATTCTCTGCAAATTGAATGTTGCTTATTTTACATTGGCTGCAAACAGGCCATAGAGGTCATGTCACTGCATGTGACCTGGGAGGCCTGTGCATGGCCAGAAGTCCTGGCCTAGAATCAACAGGCCAGGAGATGCTCACATGTTCACAATGGGGTAAAGAAGAGGTGGCTTAAAGATTGCATGTCATGGTGGAGAAAATTTGTGAGCAGTGAGGAGAGTATAAGATTTTTTTGGTATTTTAAACTTTTGCCTGCCATCTGCAGTTCAGTCAATCAGCTGCCATTTTGCACCATTTTTTGTTAATTTACAAAAATCTATATTCTAAAAAAATGCAGATTTTTTTGTGTAAACAACTAGCATTTAATTCCAGTTTAATAATTTCACTCATCACTAGCTATTACTTTTGCTGACTCTTTCCTGACAGCAGCACTCACATGTGACACTGCATCTGCCACCATTCACTATGGTCCTCAAAAAAACCATGGGGTGAGTGCCTCATCTACTACTGGTGGATCTAATTTTCCATTCCCAAAATCTGAAAGATTAAAGAACAAGAGAAAGGACCCTTTAAACACTTCCCAGCAGCAGAAACTATCTAAAGTTTTGCTGGATATTGCAGTTGGTTATACCCTTACAGCTACAATATATTTTCAAGATGATTTCCACTCTGCTCCCTGATCTGCAGGAAGAAATACATAAGATTAATCAAGCTCATTGTCTCCTTAAACTTAAACATATCTTGGATTATTTGCCATGGAATGAGATAGCCCTTTTTACAGTTCTGTCAAGTCAAGGCCAAACTTGTAACTTTGGTCAAAAAATGTAAAACCTTTCCAGCTCTTTACGATGGGATATGCAATTTTGCAGATATTTTGCAATTGATGACGCAATTGCAAAAATCATTCTCTGTGATTACCAAAACCGTTACGAAAGCTCAATTTTTTTTCGCTAAGGATTTCCTACAAACCTTGTGGCTGAACAAAATGAAAAATTTGTATATTTGCATATCTCAACCTTGAAGATAATCTGATTTTGTTAAAACAACTGAATATCTCCATTCCATTGAACCACATTCCAAACCCAAAGAGTTCCAGCAAGTAGTGAATTCATTTATCGTCTCCTAAAAGGTTCTTCATCTATACTCTTGTTAAACTTTCTACTCCTACCTACTTTATCTTCTTAATCAATTGAGGAAGAAGCTTTATTTCTGGTATGCCAAACTCACGAGCCCACTATTTCATAGCTTTGGTTATTGCCCAAAATTTAAGACTTATTGACAATTTCTGTCTCAAAATATTATATATTTTTATTTTTTAAAACATTTTTTTTTCATATTTGACACTTTTTTAAATAGTCTCCAAGGGAGTATAGAAGCTGCGATCATTCGATTGCTTGTGCTAAACAGAACAGGGCTTCAGCCCTGTTCTACATAGCAGAAATGCTCACTTGCTATGAGCGCTGAACGCTTTGCGGCACTCATAGCAATCCGGTAATGACAACCTCAGGGGTCTTTCAGTCAGGATTAGTGACGTGATTTAAGTGCGATTATGTTAAGAGATTGACAGCAGCATTTACCAGTTTAACAGCAGCGGGTGGATGAAGATTCCACCCACGACTATTAGGGGCACATATCAGCTGGTCAAATTGGCTGACATGTGCAAGAAAGGATGTGGGCTTAGTGCTGCAGCCCACATCAAACGGAGAAACCCTACAAGTGCCGTACGTGTATGGCGCATGTCATGAAGGGGTTAAATTTTGTCCTTCCCTCTGTAATCTGCAAATATGACCCCTACTCAAATCAACTTGGTCATGATTCCGATGACCATTCCTTATCTTATATCCATCTCTCTACATTTATCTTTCAGCAATTGGATTATATAAATTCTCCCTTGTTACTTGATGAAACTATTCAAATGATTAAACATTTTAAAAATGAATAAATCTCCCTGCCTAGATGGACTGCACAATGAATAATATTAATGTTTCTCTCACATTCTGACCCCAAAGGTGACTAATATAATTTGCTTCCTTGTTAGGACTTCTCAAAAATACTAGACCTACAACTGGCAACAAACTTTCGTTGGTAGCTACGTATAGATCTACCACATTGAGATATGCACCAAACTACTCAATTCTCAGTGCCTCATAACCCCTTCATGACCTATGATGTATAGTTAGACCATAGGTCATGTATCCCCCATCAAAGCAAGCTCCGAAGCTCAGCACATATCTTTTCTGGCACTGGACAGTTGATTTGATCTGCTGTCATGTGTCCTTAACAGCCACAAGTGAATCATGATGGTGTTAACATGTTAAATGCCGCTGTCAATCTCTGACAGTGGCATTTAACATGAGCTTGACTGGAGTGCATAACAAACCACACTCATTGGCACCCCTGTCATATAATCGCGTGGGTTTGGCATGACAACTGGGTGTCTGCAGGATGCTTGTCAATGCAGATCTGTTATTAGCAGTGCCACGTGGTCGGCTTTTAAAGCAGATGATGATTTATGATGCACACAGCAGAGCTGAAGTCCTGTTATGTATAGCACAATTGATCAGAAGATTGTAGCTTTAAGTCTCCTAAGGAGACTATTGAAGCAAGTAAAAAGTAAAAAAAAGTAAAAATAAATAAAATATATTTAAGTTCAAATCCCCTTTTTTGCCCCATTCAAAATAAAACAGTAAAAAAATTCAAAAATACAGATATTTGTTATTGCTGCATTCAGAAATGCCTGATCTTTCAAAACATGAAGATAATTAATCCAATAGTTAAGTCAAAACATTGTATCTACCCCAAAATAGTATAATTAAAAATGTCAGCACGGTGCACAAAAAATAACTTTTGACCGTTCCCCAGATCCCAAAAAATGAAGATGCTACACTCTTGGAAAAATTATGACATTTTTTATTTATTTATTGTTTTACAAAATATAGATTTTTTTCTCACCACTTAGGTTAAAAAGAACCTTTACATGTTCGGTATCCACAAACTCTTAATGACCTGGAAAATCATCATGGCAGGTTAGTTTTAGCATTTATTTAAAATGGTAAAAAGAATGCTGTGCAATTGCACTTTTTTGCAATTTGTCACTTAGAATTTTTTTCTCGTTTTCCAGTACACTATATGGTAAAATAAATTATGCTGTTCAAAAATGCAACTTGTCCTGCAAAAAAAAGCCCTCACATGGGCATATTGATGGAAAAATTAAAAAGTTATAGCTCTGGGAAGAAGTGGAGCAAAAAATAGAAAGCATAATGGAAAATCCCAAGGTTGTGAAGGTGATATATAATCTTTCATCTGTTGTTCACTCTGACCAGATTGGTTTTACAAATGGCAGACAGATTTCAGATAGTACCAGAAAAATTCTAAATCTAGCTGAAATAAAAAATACCTTCTTTCCATTCTTCTTTCCCTTGGCATGTGAAGACACTTGACAAAATTCACTGGGGGTTTCACCTTCACTGTCCTCTTAACAGAGCGATCATACTACCACTCATTGCATTTCTATTCTGTATTCTGATCAGCTCCTTCAATCAGATGTTTGAGAAAAGTCATAATCTGACTATATGCTGCAATTTGAAAAAGGGTATTGAGTTATTTTAAACAAAGCAATGCAGCATATGCACAATGCATCAATCAGGTTTCGGACGTGGGGTAGTTTGTGCTTTGCAACAAATACTGTGCATGAATCTCTCAACTTCTGATCATACAGGGTACAAACATATTTGCATGCTCTATATTTTTAATGCCTTTAAAGAAAAATGATGTGTAAATTTGTGTGAGTTTTTAGAGCATGGTATACATTAATAAATATTCTTCAGGAAAAAATGTAATAAAATATGATGAAAAGGTCACACATACAAGAATAAAATCAATGTGTATATGAGAAAAACACTGTTCGATTTTATAACATATACTGTAAATGTTGTAATTTTTGTCAGCTGCAAAAATTAACATAAAAATTCAAGAAACTTGCAGTTTAACCCCTTAAGTACAGAGCCATTTTGCAGCTTAATGACCGGGCCAATTTTTACAATTCTGACCACTGTCACTTTATGAGGTTATAACTCTGGAACGCTTTAACGAATCCCGCTGATTCTGAGATTGTTTTTTCGTGACATATTGTACTTCACGTTAGTGGTAAAATTTCTTTGATATGACTTGTGTTTATTTATGAAAAAAACGGAAATATGGCGAAAATTTTGAAAATTTAACAATTTTCAAACTTTAAATTTTTATGCCCTTAAATCAGAGAGATATGTCACACAAATTTCTTAATAAATAACATTTCCCACATGTCTGCTTTACATCAGCACAATTTTGGGACCAAAATTTTTTTTTGTTACGAAGTTATAAGGGTTAAAAGTTGACCAGCGATTTCTCATTTTTACAACACCATTTTTTTTTAGGGACCACATCACATTTGAAGTCACTTTGAGAGATCTATATGATAGAAAATACCCAAAAGTGACACCATTCTAAAAACTGCACCCCTCAAGGTGCTCAAAACCACATTCAAGAAGTTTATTAACCCTTCAAGTGCTTCACAGGAGCTGAAGCAATGTGGAAGGAAAAAATTGACATTTAACTTTTTTTGCAAAAGCTTTACTTCGGAACCAAGTTTTTTTTTTTCACAAGTGTTAAAAGAAAAAATTAACCACAAAATTTGTTGTGCAATTTCTTCTGAATACTTCGATACCCCATATGTGGGGGTAAACCACTTTTTGGGCGCGTGGCAGAGGTCGCAAGGGAAGGAGCGCCGTTTGACTTTTTCAACGCAGAATTGGCTGAATGCCATGTCACGTTTAGATAGCCCCTGATGTGCCTAAACAGTGGAAACACCCCACAAGTGACCCCATTTTGGATACAAGACCCTTAAGGAACTTATCTAGATGTGTGGTGAGAACTTTGAACCTCCAAGTGCTTCACACAAGTTTATAACCTAGAGCCGTGAAAAAAAAATAATTTTTTTTTCCACAAAAATGATCTTTTCACCCCAATTTTTAATTTCCCAAGGGTAATAAGACCACAAAAGTTTTTGTGCAATTTGTCCTGAGCATGCTGATACCCCATATGTGGGGGTAAACCACTTTTTGGGCGCACGGCAGAGGTCGCAAGGGAAGGAGCGCTGTTTGACTTTTTCAACGCAGAATTGGCTGGATGCCATGTCGTGTTTAGAGAGCCCCTGATGTGCCTAAACAGTGGAAACCCCCAACAAGTGACCCCATTTTGGAAACAGACCCCTAAGGAACTTATCTAGATGTGTGGTGAGCACTTTGAACCTCCAAGTGATTCACACAAGTTTATAACGTAGAGCCGTGAAAATAAAAAAATCATATTTTTTCCACAAAAATGATCTTTTCACCCCAATTTTTATTTTCCAAGGGTAACAAGACCCAAAAGTTTTTGTGCAATTTGTCCTGAGCATGCCGATACCCCATATGTTGGGGTAAACCACTTTTTGGGCGCACGGCAGAGGTCGCAAGGGAAGGAGCTCGTTTGACTTTTTCAACGCGGAATTGGCTGGACGCCATGTCGATTTGTAGAGGCCCTGATGTGTCTAAACAGTGGAAACCCCCCACAAGTGACCCCATTTTGGAAACTAGACCCCTAAGGAACTTATCTAGATGTGTGGTGAGCACTTTGAAGCCCCAAGTGCTTCACAGAAGTTTATAACGGCCGGCGTGAAAATAAAAAATCATATTTTTTCCACAAACCTGATCGTTTAGTCCCCAATTTTTTATTTTCACAAGGGTAACAGGAGAAATTGACAACAAAAGTTGTTGTACAATTTGTCCTGAGTATGCTGATACCCCATATATGGGGGGGACCACTGTTTGGGCGCACGGCAGGGCTTGGAATGGAAAGGGCAGCACCGTTTGACTTTTTCAAACCAAATTGGCTGGAATTGGATTGGACACCATGTCGCGTTTGGAGAGCCCCTGATGCGCCTAAACAGTGGAAACCCCCCACAGTAACACCATTTTGGAAACTAGACCACCTATGGAACTTATCTAGATCCGCTGTGAGCACTTTGAACCCCAAGTGTTTCACAAAGTTTATAATGCCTGGGTGTGAAAAAAAAAAAAACAATTTTCCACAAAATGATTTTTTAGTCCCAAATTTTTGATTTTTCACAAGGAAATTGGACCCCAAAAGTTGTTGTCCAATTTGTCCTGAGTACGCTGATACCAAATATTGGGGGGGGGGACAACTGTTTTGGCGCACGCAGGGCTTGGAAAGGAAGTATAACGTTTTGGAATGCAGACGTTGGTGGGGGTCATGTCCGTTTGCAGTGCCCCAGATGAGCCTAAACAGTGGAAACCCCCCACAAGTGACCCATTTTGGAAACTAGACCCCATAAGGAACTTATCTAGATCTGTGGTGAGCACTTTGAACCTCCAAGTGTTTCACAAAAGTTTATAATGCCTGGGTGTGAAAAAAAAAAATCAATTTTCCACAAAAATGATTTTTTAGTCCCAAATTTTTGATTTTTCACAAGGAAATTGGACCCCAAAAGTTGTTGTCCAATTTGTCCTGAGTACGCTGATACCAAATATGTGGGGGGGAACTGTTTTGGCGCACAGCAGGGCTTGGAAAGGAAGTAATAACGTTTTGGAATGCAGACGTTGGTGGGGGTCATGTTCCGTTTGCAGTGCCCCAGATGAGCCTAAACAGTGGAAACCCCCACAAGTGACCCCATTTTGGAAACTAGACCCCTTAAGGAGCTTATCTAGATGTGTGGTGAGCACTTTGAACCCCCTAGTGCTTCACAGAAATTTATAAACGCAGAGACGTGAAAATGAAAAATCATTTTTTTTCTCAAAAATGATTTTTTTAGCCAGCTATTTTTTATTTTCCCAAGGGTAATCGAAGAAATTAGAACCCCAAAATTGGTGTGCAATTTGTCCTGAGTACGCTGATACCCCATATGTTGGGGTAAACCACTGTTTGGGCGCACGGCAGGGCTTGGAAGGGAGGGAGCGCCATTTGACTTTTTGAACGCCACATCGTGTTTGGAGACCCCCTGATGTGCCTAAATAGTGGAAATCCCTCAATTCTAGCTCCAACCCTAATCCCAACACACCCCTAACCCTAATCCCAACCCTAATCCCAACCCTAATTCCAACCCTAATTGTAACCCTAACCTTAATTATAACCTTAATTATAACCCTAACCCTAATTGTAACCCTAACCCTAATTCTAACCCTAATTATAACCCTAACCCTAAGGCTAGGTTCATTTTGCGTTTTACCAGCCCGTTCAACACATAGCGTTTACGGGCTGGTAATGGTATAGCATAACGCGATCGCATTATGCTATACCCGCTAGCGCAGAGGAATCAGCAGATGATTCATCTGCGCTAGCGGTGACGGAGCCCAAACGCTGCAGCCCGCGTCCGAGGCTCCGTCACTGAATGATGGCACGTCGCAAACGCATGCCGCTTTACGGCATGCGTCGCGATGCGCCCTCAAATGGGGGTGAATGGCAGCGTTAACGGACTGCGTTACACCGCGTTATACCGCGGTGTAACGCAGTCCGTCTAACGGACTGCCATAACGCAGTATGAACCCAGCCTAACCCTAACGCTAATTATAACCCTTACCCTAAGGCTGCTTTCACACTTCCAGCGGGCGCCTGTCGGCGCCCCGGCATTTTGCCGCAGCGCCGCATCAGAAAACCTGATGCGCCGCCGGCGGCCGCATGCGTTTTTTTGCCGGATGGTTTCTGATGCCCGGAGACATCAGAAACCATCCGGCAAAAACAAAAAACGTTACATGCAGCGTTTTGTCCGGCCGCCGCAATGTACATTTGCGCCGCATCCGGACAAAACCGCATGCAACGCATTGACATGCGGCGCCATCCGGCGCTAATGCAAGTCAATGCAAAAAAAACGCATGCGGCGCATCAGATTTTCTGATGCGGCGCTGCGGCTAAATGCCGGGGGCGCCGTCAGGCCACACCGGATGTGTGAAACCAGCCTAATGCTAACCCTAACCCTAATTATAACCTTAACCCTAATTATAACCCTAACCCTAATTATAACCCTAACCCTAACAGAAAAATGAAAATAAATATAATTTCTACTTTTTATTATATGTCCCTAACTAAGGGGGTGATAAATGGGGGGGTTATGTACTGTTTTTTTTATTTTGATCACTGTGATAGTTTATCACAGTGATCAAAATGTACTTTTATGAGAATGAATGAAAAAAAATTTGAATCTGCCGCCAAAGCAGATCGGCGGGCGCACTGCGCATGCGCCCGCCATTTTTTTTTGCAGGGAGAAGAAGCCGGGATCCTGGGGCCTGCGGGAGGACGGAGGACACCGGTAAGTATATGGGGGGGCGATCGGGGGACCGGGGGACCCTCATTTTCTCCCCTCTGATGTGCGATCACATCAGAGGGGAGAGAAATCATTTTTTTTTTTTTTTGCGATCGCGGCTATGCTTGCATAGCCGCGATCGCAACACCGGGATCGGTGAATACCGACCCGGAACATGTTCTCTGGGGTCTCGGCTACCCCCGGTAGCCGAGACCCAGAGAATATTTGCCCATCCCCCACCAGCACAGCGGCACATAGCGGCGGGCGCACTGGGCATGCGCCCGCCATTGTCTTAACGGCGCCGGCACCGGGGGACACCGGAGGGCCCGGGGGCCACATGGATCTTATTGGGGGCCACATGGGGGTCCTGGGGACCCTTTTTCTCTGTCCTCTGATGTCCGATGACATCAGAGGACAGAGAAATTAAATGGCACAACTTTTTTTTTTTTTTTGTTGCGGTCGCCGTTATAAGGTTAATAACGGCGATCGCAACATCGGTGTCGGTAAAAACCGACCCGATTCATGTTCTCTGGGGTATCGGCTACCCCCGGTAGCCGAGACCCCGGAGAAAATGCGCCTCTGGGGGGCGCTATTCACTTTTTCCACAGCGCCGTTAATTAACGGCGCTGTGGTTTAAGTACCCTTAATGACCGCCGTTAAAAGGCGTATCGGCGGTCGTTAAGGGGTTAAATGCAGTCTGGCCTTGTTTTTACCTATACTCTACAGTATATCATCTGAGCGCCACATAAATGCTGTATGGGATCTGTATGCTTTGTGTTTTTCCCAATGACTTTTTTATGCTTTCAATGTGTATTCCATCATGAGAAAAAAATATTTTGAAGCGTTTTGCAGTTCAGTACAAGCACTTTCAATAGAAAATGCAGCACTTATGGAAGTCATATGGATGCTTTATATGAATTCATATTTTATATTCTCCATTGACTTTATTGGGAAAAAACTGAGCCTGATAAAGCACTCCATGAATTTTTTAGTGCTCATGTGCACAGCAATGTACTCGTGGAATACCAAACTAGCTGTAAACAAGGTATAAGACTAAAAAATAAATATAAAACACTCTGTTGCGCTAATTAGATGACCAATCTATTTAACTAGAGCAAAAATAGGTAATACTTCTGAGGGGACTGAAATAATATAAAATGAAAAAATAATGTGTTTACAACAGAAGAGATTGATTCAGTGTTAACAGGGAATCAACCTTGTAGTATTTGATTATTTTAACATTTGATTATTTTTTCATTTTAACTTTTTTTTCATTTTATATTATTTCAGTCCCCTCAGAGGTATTACCTATTTTTGATCTAGTTAGCATAGGTTGATCATCTAATAAACGCAACAGAGTGTTTTTATTTTTTATTTTTTTGATTCTTTCAATTTTGGATTCCACACACAGAATCCATTCTCTGTTTGCAGCTTTTTAATAATCTTGCTCTCTCCTCTCCTTTTAAAGTCACTGTTGTATATTTACTTTTTATTAAGGTATACGACTAAACTGACTTCACTACAGGTAATAAATTGGTACATAATATTATCTGTCTGTCAGGTTGGATTATAGAAATAGTAATAATTTCAATATTTAATTCAAAATATATTACATTTACTCTTACAACGTTGGTTTTAAAATATTTGTTATTTGTATATTTAAAAAGGTTTTCCAGTTAGAGATCATTTTTTAGAGAAGTCTCATAAATGAACAAAAAAAGTGTTCCGGTCCCTTGCTAGTCTGTTTGTGTTGTGGTGATGGTGTACTAATGTAGGGACACATAATTGCTGAAGCCCATCGCTCAGCCAGGGACTGGCAGTAGGTATCAAGTCTTGAGTTGTAATGTCACAGGGAAAAAAAAGACTGGCTGGAGACATGGTAACACCAGAAGAAAATCGGCACAGGAATTGTTAGAGTGGGTATGAGAGATGAGCATATAAATGTACCCAGGATTGGTCCATTTGCAACATTAGTAGTTGTGGCCATCAAAGAAGAACCTTGCAAATGTCCCCCTACCTGCCCGCATCGCTAGTTGCTCTTATTAGACCAGGCGCAATGTCATGCATGCATAAGTGAAGTCACACTGGGTTCACAAATCAGAATATGTGTCAGCGAATCTGGCAGGTAAGGGGTGGTTCACAGGAATTTCATATGATGGCCACAAACCACTGACCAGGGCCATGGAATTTGATTTGATCATTTCAAGAGTGTACTACTTATGCTTCTGCTTTTAAACCTTTCTGACCCTTCATTAAATCACTTTCATGTTCCAAGATGCCTTTAAAAGAAGTATGAAAAAGTTGCTATTATCAGGCCCCCTGCAGAATGCGCTTTCACACCCTGGCAAGAAAGCAGTAGAGGTGACATTCATGACTTCTTTATCTGATTGTTTGTTTTTTACCAAAATGCTGCGGTCTCTTTGACTGACAATACTAGAATAAGGCTGCTAATATTATTAAGCTAAAAAATCACTAATTTTACCATGTGTACAGAAAACTAAAAACAAATTATTCATTATTGGATAAAAAAATCATGTGAAGCCGAGCAGAGTGTAAGATTTATTTACTTATTTATTGAGCTAAGGTACTGCCACACTAAACAATCCCGCTAGCGATCACGATAACGACGCATACTAATGCGATCGCTAGCGGGATTGTTTCTATATCGCTAAATGCGGCCACATTTAGCGATATAGTTAACGACGCTATCGCCGTTAGCGATCTTCTTAACGACTTTAGCGGTACAAAAGTACCGCTAAATCGCTAAGAAAAGGTGCCACACTAGCGATATATACTTACCCAGCGGGAGCGCCGACGAGAAAATAGGGTCCGGAACGATTCCAGCGACGAGCGAGATCACAGCAGGAAGCTCGTCGCTGGCAGCTGCCGCACTGAACAACATCGCTAACGGGATCGCTAAATAGTGACGTTTTTTAGCGATCCCGTTAGCGATATTGTTCAGTGTGGCATACCCTCTACTCTGCAGATGTGGTTCAATTAGCTAATTGCTAATGTGTGATTCCTAATTGACCACTTGCTGATGTGATAAATATGAGAGTAATTAGTATTGAGATAGTAATCTGTCCTTTGTTCACAGATATGTATGCTAATTGATGATTTCATCAAGGTATTTTCCTTCAGGTATTCTGTTATCTTTGTATAAAATGAGAAGTTTTTGTCAAATAGACAATATTTATTAAAGGGCCAATAAATCATCACAAGGCTCTTAAGGCAGAACAGTTTTCTTGAAATTATGGAACTGTCAAAACAAAAAATGGAGGAGCTTGAAATGTAATTATAAAAATATGAGTTTATACCATATCAGTACAATTTGTATGCATTTGACTCAATTTACATATTCTGTGTGGATCCATAAAAAACTATGCACACTTTGAGTCTGTTACCATAGAGAAACATGTGCCTGCATAGGAGTTATTTACTTAAAAATTGTTTTTTATCCTTATATGTATCTCATAATTATAGTCTATTATGAATTGTCCTAACTATATAAATAAATATGCATGTCTATTCAGCTAAGATTTCCAAATATTAGCAGAATCACAAAGAAAATGCATTATCATCCGAAAATCCACCATTCACAATAGCTGAGGTTACAGCAAATCTACTCATTCTCCCATTGCAATGAAATATATTATCTATGCCAATTTGGTGCATGCTCTCTCTCTATATATTGTATATATGTAAACAGTTTAAGAATAGGTCATTTTCTACTGACACATTGTATTTAATCCCTTAATGACCCTCAACACATCTTTTCACGTGATCATTGTCTTGTTGAGGAATAAGTGTGTAGCGCCTCCCACCAGGCGAAAATCCCATGGGTGTCAGCTGATCTGGATTTGGATCAGGGATGATTAACCTCTTTGATGCCTATGTCAATCGCAACAGTGGCATCAAATTGGCTAAAATAGTAAGAGAGTTCTCTCTAAAGGTACTGCCACACTAAACAATCCCGCTAGCGATCACGATAACGACGCATACTAATGCGATCGCTAGCGGGATTGTTTCTATATCGCTAAGTGCGGCCACATTTAGCGATATAGTTAACGACGCTATCGCCGTTAGCGATCTTCTTAACGACTTTAGCGGTACAAAAGTACCGCTAAATCGCTAAGAAAAGGTGCCACACTAGCGATATATACTTACCCAGCGGGAGCGCCGACGAGAAAATAGGGTCCGGAACGATTCCAGCGACGAGCGAGATCACAGCAGGAAGCTCGTCGCTGGCAGATGCCGCACTGAACAACATCGCTAACGGGATCGCTAAATAGTGACGTTTTTTAGCGATCCCGTTAGCGATATTGTTCAGTGTGGCATACCCTTAACTCTATCAGCTCCCCCCAATCGATATCACTGGAGCAGATAATTACCATTGCAACCCGAGGTCATCTGATGACCATGCGGTGGCCTGTTAGATCCAGTTATAAGAAGGTTCAAACAGGCTGGGTCAGTGCAGAACTGGCAGGTCTCATGCACTGCAGGACATGAGTACTGCAGTGCATGTGTTAGGCATCTGGCGACGGCAGGATCCGAACCTGGATCTGAGGAGTCTGTGGTCTCCCATCTAGACCCAGCCGAGGAAGATGCTGCTCAGCTTCACCGTCTTTCCCAATGCCTAGCCAATACCCGAGAGGCACAAGTAGTTACTTGGGTTATTGTTCATAGTAGCCTTAAACCTAGGTTACAGAACAGGAAAAGACTGTTGTAAGCCTAAGTCCAGAAATGCCTGCACTGAGCATCTCCATGACATGGCAAGCCATGATTGGTGGTTAAAGTCAGCTGATCCTCTAACCTGGCACCACCTGATTTGTCACTGATGACGTCACAAATGATGCGATTGAAGAGATAATTAGGGGCGGAGCTTAGCTTAGCTTGTCTGTTTGCGGAGTGGCGTGGTCAGATCATACTAATATAGGCAGTGCTCTTGTGTGGACGTACCAGAATCTGGGCTCCATGCGCTTTCTAGCTTTGCTCTCCGGGACCTGCCGATGTCAGAGTACGCTCGGCTAATTAGCACAGGTCCTTTAGGCAGGTTTAGCTTATGCCAGGCTTGCTATGAATATAGGGTAGCTATACACCCTGAGCAGACTGCAGGGCGCATAACCTGTAGCTAACGTGGTGCAGTCTTGCTACCAACATAGGGTAGCTATACACCCTGAGCAGACTGCGGGGCGCATAACCTGCAGCTAATGTGGCGCAGTCTTGCTGCGAATATTGGGTAGCTGTACACCCTGAGCAGACTGCGGGGCGCATAACCTGGGCATTGCCTGCCAAGCTGAACAGAGAGTTGCTCAGTCTGGTCTCATGCCGGCTGGTAGCACGTACACCTGGCGTTAGTCGCAATCACTTCCTAGCGGCTGGCACGTAGTTTCTGTGCAGTCAACAGGGCTACGTCTATACCAGCTTGCAGCACATAGTGCAAACCTAATATCTGGCAAGTGGCTTCTGTGCCATTAACAGGGCTACATCTACCCCAGTCGATAGCACATCTCCCGTGACGTTAACGGAGATAGTGCCAATTCTACATCTCCCCTAGTGTGAAGTAACACAGGCGAGATCTAATGTTAGATTTCTGTTGTCAGTTTGACCCTCATCCTCTAGTGGTGTTCGGCAGCAGTGACTATAAACTGCATCGTGGACCCCATGTTCGGTTGCAATCCATTATACAATAAAGTTGTTGCAACCGAGCGCATAACAGCATGAGACTAGCAATCAAACTAAATAAAAAATAAGCTAAATAAAATGAGTAAAAAAAATCATGAATAGTGGTTTCATCACTAAAAATGCAGCTTTTCTATAAAAACTAAAATAAACAAAAAAAAGTGCACATAATTCGTAATGCCACATGTCGAATGCTCTGAACTATAAAAATGTCATGTTATTTGTTCCATACAGAGAACACCTTAAGAAAAATAATTAAAAGAGCCAAAAAGTTAGATTTTCATCATGCTGACACACAAGAAATTGATTAATAAGCAATCAAAAAGTCATATTTAATAAAATGGTATGAATGAAAACATCAAATAGTCCCACAAAATAAGCCCTAATATGGCATTTTCAGCAAAAAAAAACAGTTACAGCTTTCAGAACAGAAAAAATATTTTTTTGTAAAACATTGATTTTAGTGTGCAAAAGTAGAAAAACAAAATAAATACAAAACTGCAATCACTATAATTTTGTTAACTATAAGATTTAGGTAGTCTTATCACTTTTTCTACATGGCAAAAATAAATATAAAAATAATAGCTAAATTGATCGTTTCTGTTCATTCAGCATCTTAAAAATCTGAATAAAAAGTAATTAAAAAATGTTATCTTCTCCATAATAGTACCAAAAGAAACCTACAACTCATCCCGCAAAAAGTATCAATTTTTTTTAGCACAACATAAAAAATTTAAATCTAGTATCACTGTAATTGCATTTAACTAAATAATAAAGCCTTCTTATCATTTATATCTCTTATACTTCATGAAAAATGTATAAACATAAAAACAGTTTTTGAGCTGTTGCTTAGTTGTTCATTTTGCCTCCCAAAAATCAGATAAAGGTTCAGCGCTTTCTCCATTGAGAGCTTAGAGTGGATACAGAAAGTATTCAGACCCATTTAAATTTTTCACTTGTTTTATTGCAGCCATTTGGTAAAGTCAAAGAAGTTCCTTTTTTTCTCATAAATGGACATGCTGCACCCCATCTTGATTGAAAAAAGCAGAAATGTAGAAATTTTTGCAAAACTGAATTATCACATGTTCATAAGTATTCAGACACATTACTCAGACACTGATATTTAAGTCACATGCTTTCCATTTCCTTCATTGGTGTCCAGTTGTGTTTAATTAAACTGATAGCGATTGATTTGTAACGGCACACACCTGTCTATATAAGACCTCACAGATCAGAGTGCATGTCCAATCAAATGAGACTCATGAGGTCAACGGAACTGGCCAAGGCACTCAGAGACAGAATTGTGGCAAGGCACAGATCAGGCCAAGGTTACAAAAGAATTTATGCAGTACTCAAGGCTCCTAAGAGCACAGTGGCCTCCATAATCCTTAAATGGAAGAAGTTTGCGACTACCAGAAGTCTTCCTAGATCTGTCTGTCCAGCCAAACTGAGCAATTGTGGGAGAAGAGCCTTGGTGAGAGAGGTAAAGAAGAACCCCAAGATCACTGTAGCTGAGCTCCACAGATGTAGTAGGGAGATGTGAGAAAGTTCCACAATGTCCGCTATCACTGCAGCCTTCCACCAGTCGGGCCTTTATGGCAGAGTGGCCCAATGGAAGCCTCTCCTCAGTGCTAGACATATGAAAGCCCGTATAGAGTTTGCTAAAAAAACACATGAAGGACTCCCGGACAATGAGAAATAAAATTCTTTGGTCTGATGAGACGAAGATAGAACTTTTTGGTGATAATTCTAAGTGGTATGTGTCGAGAAAATCAGGCACTGCTCATCACCTGCCCAATACAATCCCAACAGTGAAACATGTTAGTGGCAGCATCATGCTATGGGAGTATTTTCAGCTGCAGGGACAGGACGACTGGCTGCAATTGAAGGAAACATGAATGCGGCCAAGTACAGAGATATACTGGATGAAAAACTCTTCCAGAGTGCTCTGGACCTCAGACTTGGCCGAAGATTCACCTTCCAACAAGACAATGACCATAAGCACACAGCTAAAATAACTAAAGAGTGGCTTCAGAACAACTCTGTGACCATTCTTCACTGGCCCAGCCAGAGTCCTGACCTAAACCCAAATGAGCATCTCTGGGGGGAACTGAAAATGGTTGTCCACTGATGTTCACTATCCAACCTGATGGAACTGTAGAAGATCAGCAAGAATGAATGGCAAAGAATCCCCAAATCCAGGTGTGATAAACTTGTATCATTCCCAAGAGGACTCATGGCTGTACTAGCTCAAAAGGGTGCTTCTACTCACTACTGAGCAAAGGGTCTGAATACTTATGACCATGTGATATTTCAGTTTTTCTTTTTTAGTACATTTGCAAAAATTTCTACATTTCTGTTTTTTTTCAGTCAAGTTGGGGTGCAGATTGTACATTCATGAGAAAAAAAAGAACTTCTTTGACTTTACCAAATGGCTGCAATGAAACAAAGAATGAAAATTTTAAAGGGGTCTGAATACTTTCCGAACACACTGTACATCCCCAAAAAACATGATTCAGATGAAATCCACTACCGAACCACTCACTATATCAAGGCAGAGTCACTTTGGACTCTGGTCTATGATCCTGTTTTTTCCCACCATTATGCCTTTTTAGTGCACAAGTGCGGTCTACTACAGTTGTGTGCACGTCTCAAACAATTGATACTGCTATAAAATGCCAAATGGAGTCCAAAGTTTCTTAATCTACCTAATTTTAGTGAGTAGTTATGTCAAGGGTCTGAATTTCATTTATTTGAAGACCTTGATATTAATGCTAAGTATAGAAGACAAAAATGTGATAATAGCCTTATATTGAAAGTGACCAAGAAAGTTATGTACCTCAAAATGTTAGCCCCTTAATGTCCAATGACGTGCACAGTCCGTCATGGCAAGGTGTCAGTTTTGGCACCTTGACGGACTGTGCACGTCATGCCTTTGAACTACCACTGCGTGTAAACACGCAGTGGTAGTTCAGTGCCGACAGCTGTCACAGACAGCTGACAGGCACAGCAAGCGGTGCGGGGACCTTTGCAGTCGGTCCCCGCACCCACAGCGCTGTGATTGGTCAGTCAATGTGACTGACCAAACACAGCAGCAATCAGGCAGAAGAGGCTGAAATTTCAGTCTCTTCTGCCCGATCAGTGCAGGAGCTCAGCGCTGCAGTGGCCGAGCTTCCTGCACTAAAAGCCAGGAGCGGCGCCCCCGCCGCCCCTGGCTGTTAACCCCCTGACTGCTGCGATCGAGCGCGATCGCAACGCTTAGGGGGGGAGTCAGAGGGTCGGGAGCTCCCTCTGCCTCAGATCTGCGCCCTGCAATGTATTTGCAGGGCCCGATTTCTGCCTTGATGACCCAGGAGTTGTCATGACAACCTCCGAGTCATCTAGCTACGGAAAGCCGCTGTGACCATGCTCACAGCAGATTTTACTATAGGTACAATGCATTGCAATGCTCCAGCAATCAAAAGTTAAAAAAGTGAAAGTCCCATAAAGGGACAAGGTAAAAAAAGCATTTTTTTAAAAAAAAATAAAAAAAAAATGTTAAAAAATAATTTAAAAAAATTCCCCTAAAAAATACACATTTTTATCTAATAAAAAAAACAAAAAACAAAAAACATACACATGTTTGGTATCGCCGCGTCCATAAAAATCCCATCTATAAAAGCGTAACCATAGTTAACCCCTTCAGTGAAAGAAGTAAAAAAAAAGTAGTAAATTATACTTTTTCCAAGCGGTATCATCATACCGCTTGGAAAAAGTGCAATAACACGCAAACAAAAAGTCGGATATAAATAATCATGGTACCGCTGAAAACGTCATCTTGTCCCGCAAAAAACAAGCCACTATACAGCATCATCAGTGAAAAAATAAAAAATTTATAGCTCGCGGAATAAACTGATGCAAAAATAATTATTTTTTCTATAAACTTTTTTATTGTGTAAAAAGCGCCAAAACATAAAAAAATATATAAATGAGGTATCGCTGTAATCGTAGTGACCCTAAGAATAAAGCTGCTTTATCAATTTTACCACATGCGGAACGGAGGAAAAAAAAAAACAATTCCTGAATTGCTGGTTTTTGTTCATTCTACTTCCACAAAAATCGGAATAGGAAGCGATCAAAAAACGATATGTGCCCAAATATGGTACCAAAATAAACGTCAGCTCGTCCCGCAAAAAAATAAGTCCACAGATAACTCTGTCGGACGAAATATGGAAAAATTATAGCTCTCAAAATACGGCGATGCAAAAATTTCTTACAAAAAATTCTTCCAAAAAAAATCGTCTTTTAGAGTGTGACAGAAGCTAAACATGAAAAAAGGGTATATAAATCTGGTATCGCTGTAATCGCACCGATCTGAGGAATAAAGTCGCCTAAATCACTAATACCGCATGAGGAACGGTGTAAAAAAGAAAAACAATTCTTCACCTTTTGTGGATTTGTTCATTCTGCCTCCCAAAGATCGCAGTAAGGCAATCACAGTGGTTCCCCCCACATATGGGATATCAGCGTACTCAGGACAAAATGCAAATCAACTTTTGGGGTCCTATTTCTCCTGTTACCCTTATAAAAATAAAGATTTGGGGGCAAAATGTCATTTTGTGTGGAAAAAAATATGATTTTTTTTATTTTCATGGCTCTACGTTGTAAACTTCTGTGAAGCACTTGGGGTTCAAAGTGCTCACCACACATCTAGATAAGTTCCTTGGGGGGTCAAGTTTCCAAAATGGAGTAACTTGTGGGGGGTTTCTACTGTTTGGGCACATCAGGGGCTCTCCAAACTTGACATGACACCAGCAGACCATTCCATCAAAGTCTGCATTTGAAAATGGCACTCCTTCCCTTCCGAGCTCTGCCATGCATCAAAATAGTGGTTTACCCCCACATATGTGGTATCAGCGTACTCAGGACAAATTGCACAATTAGGCCGGCGTCACACTAGCGAGTTTGATGCGAGTTAGTCGCACGACTTACTCGCATCAACACCCGGACGGCCGCCCGCTCTCGGACCAGAGTGCGCGACCGCATAGAAATACATGCAGCCACGCACTCTGGTCCGAGAGCGGGCGGCCGTGCCAGGAGTTGATGCGAGTAAGTCGTGCGACTAACTCGCATCAAACTCGCTAGTGTGACGCCGGCCTAACTTTTGGGGTCCTGTTACCCTTTAGAAAATAAAAATTGCGGTGGAAAGATCATTTTTGTGGAAAAGATATGATTTTTTAATTTTACAGCTCTACTTTATAACCTTCTGTGAAGCCCTTGGGGGTTCAAAGCTCTCACCACACACCTAGATAAGTTCCTTGGGGGCTCTAGTTTCCAAATTGGGGTCACTTGTGGGGGGTTTCCACTATTTCGGCACACAGGGACTCTCCAAATGCGACAGTCCAATCTCAATTCCAGCCAAAAAGTCAAATGGTGCTGCTTCCCTTCCGAGCTCTGCCATGCACCCAAATAGTGGTTTATCCCCACATATGGGGTATCAGCGTACTCAGGACAAATTGCACAATAACTTTTGTGATCCTTTTATGCTTTGAACAATAAAAATTGGGGTGAAAAGATCATTTTTGTGGGAAAAATATGATTTTTAAATTTTACTGCTCTATGTTATAACCTTTTGTGAATCCCTTGGGAGTTCAAAGTGCTCACCACAGATCTAGATAAGTTCCTTGGGGGGTCTAGTTTCCAAAATGGGGTCACTTTTTGGGGGTTTCCACTGTGTAGGTACATCAAGGACTCGCCAAACGCGACATGGTGTCCGCTCTCGATTCCAGCCAATTTGACATTCAAAATCTCAAATGATGCTCCTTCCATTCTGAGCACTGCCGTGCACCTAAAGATTGGTTTTCCCCAGACATGGAGTATCGGTCTACTCAGGAGAAATTGTACAACAAATATTGTGGTTCATTTTCTCCTGATACCCTTGACAAAATTTAAAAAATTGTGTCTAAAGAAAAATTTTGGGAATAAAAGTTAAATGTTAATTTTTTCCTTCCACATTGCTTCAATTCTTGTGAAGTACCTAAAGGGTTAATAAACTTCTTGAATGTGGCTTTGAACACCTTGAGGGGTGCAGTTTTTAGAATGGTGTCACTTTTGGGTATTTTCTGTCATATTGACCCCTCAAATTCACTTCAAATGTGAGGTGGTCCCTAAACAAAATGGTTTTGTAAATTTTGTTGGAAAAATGAGAAATTGCTGGTCAACTTTTAACATTTATAACTTCCTAACAAAAAAAAAATTTTGGTTCCACAATTGTGCTGTTGTAAAGTAGACATGTAGGAAATGTTATTTATTAACTATTTTTTGTGACATATCTCTCTGATTTAATGGCATAAAAATTAAAATTTTGAAAATTGCAAAATTTTCAAAATTTTTGCCATATTTCCGTTTTTTTCATAAATAAACGCAAGTTATATCGAAGAAATTTTACCACTATCATGAAGTACAATTTGTCACGAGAAAACAGTCTCAGAATCGCCAAGATCCGTTGAAGCTTTTCAGAGTTATAAGCACATAAAGAAACAGTGGTCAGAAATGTAAAAATTGGCCTGGTCCTTAACCTACAAAATGGCTTTGTCGTTAAGGGGTTAATAATACATATCCTTATTTATCCCACACAAAATAAGTCTACACTCAGGTCCATTACATCGCAATGTAATAATAGGGGTTTTCCTCAATACTGGTAGAACAATGAATCTGGAAAATCAATATGTCTCTCACCTGCTCAAATAAAATACAGTGAAAGCTGCATTTCCAAATCCAAAGATCCACTTCTGTCTGAGCTTCACTGTGCTTAAACCCTGTGCGAACTCCACGCTGCTAGTACTGCGCAGGTCGCTTCACTCCCTTTAATGTTGGCTAGGGCAGTGTGCCCACATCTTTCCCGGCACATATAAGCTGTTTTGAACAATTGATGAGCCCAGAATAGCCACGGGTGGAATCACGATTCACTGGTGGCTTTTAAGCCGTTAAATGCAGCTGTCAAATTCTGCTAGTGGCATTTGACACGTGCTTTCAGCCATCAGGCCGGAAATCCACCCACCGGTGACCCCATCATGTGATCGTGGGTCACCCGTGGGTTGGCATGACAATCAGAGGTCTCTTGGAGACATATATGGTTTTCAGTGCCGGATTGCTATGAGCGCCGCCCAGTGGTTGGCGCTCATAGGATGTCAGCAATTCTGTTACAAATAAGGCGATCTGATCATCGCCTGTATGTAGCAGAGCCAATCAGTTTATGACAGCTTCTAGTATCCCATGGAGACAATTGAAGCATGCCAAAAGTACAAAAAGTTTTTAAAAATACAAAAAAATTAAAAAAATGTAAAAGTTTAAATCACCCCCCTTTCGTTCCATTCAAAATAAAACAATAAAGCAATCAAACATACACATACTTGATATTTCCATGTCCAGAATCACCTGATCTATCAATAAAACAAAAGGATTAACCTGATTGCTAACAGGCGTAGCGAGAAGAAAAGTCAAAACCCCAGAATTACGTTTTTTGGTCACTGCGACATTGCATTAAAATGCAACAATGAGTGATCAAAAGATCGTATCTGCACCAAAATGCTATCAGTAAAAATGTCAGCTCAGCACACAAAAAATAAGCCTTCACCCAACCCAAGATCACAAAAAATAGATATGCTACGCGTCTCGGAAAATGGCACAACTTTTTTTTTTAGCAAAGTTTGGATTTTTTTCACCTCTTAAACAAAAAAGAAACTAGACATTTTTGGTGTCTATGAACTCGTAAAGACCTGGAGAATCATAATGATATTTAGCATTTGGTGAACATGTTAAAAAAAATCCAAAAAAGTGTAATTGCACTTTTTCTGCAATTTCACCGCACTTGAAATTTTTTCTTGTTTTTGAGTACAAGATATGGTAAAACCAATGGTGCTGTTCAAAAGTACAACTAATCTTGCAAAAAATAAGCCCTCACATTGCCATATTGAAGGAAAAATAAAAATGTTATGGCTCTGGGAAGAAGGGATGGGAAAAATAGAAATGCAAAAACGAAAATGGGCAGGGTCTCTAAGGGGTTAAACCATAGTAAATGACAACATGTTTGGCATTACTGTAGTGGTAGAAGCCAATTTAACAATTTGATGAGTACATGTCTCCAAATTCACAAGCTGGGCACGATGTATAGCAACTAAATTGTTATATTTGCAGTTTTCTGGAAAAACACATGGAGTGGATGTTGCAAAGCGAAAACACCTGTGGGTGAAAATAGTCACTGCAACCATATTGCAATTTCTAATTTGAGGTCACTTTGAGTGCTTTTCGGCTGCTTAGGCATCTGATAAGCTACATAAATGTCACTCACAAACTATTCCAGCAAATTCCTTGATCTAAAAGCCAAATAGCGATCTTTCTTGTTAAGCCCTGCCGTATGTCCAAACAGTAGTTTTTGACAAAATTTGAGATATTAACATTAGTAAAAAAATTGTCAACAAATTGTGGGGTACAATTTAATCTACTCACTGTTGTGTAACTGAAAAATGTCCAGCTAATAAAATGATTACATTTTTACCACTAAAATGTTATTTTTCCATGTCCCAACATTATAAAATTCTGTGCGGCACGTGTGGGTGCAAAATACTTACTACACTGGTAGATTAATTTCTTAAACAGTGAAATATCCAATATGCGGTCAATTGTGGGGATTTCTACTTTTTTTTATTCAGCAGGAGCTCAGTTAATGGTGCTCACAATCTATTCAAACATTCGACGTTCTAAAGCGAAGTAGCACTTCATCCCATCCGATACCTGCCATGTGATCAAACGGATGTGATTGGGTACTGCTACGTTTGGTAAAAATTGTATATCAATTTCTCTGGTTCATTTTGTCCTATTACTCCATGTGTGAATTAAAACTTTGTGACTAAAGTAAAATTTGAAAACCCTACATTTTTCATTTTCATGACAACAATTTTCTAACATTCTCAGATGTACTTTGTAGGTTAAATATGTTTTTACACCCCTAAATTGTTTTTTATGCTTTTTTGGCACGTCATGAAAATGGTGTCCAAATTTGCATTACAAAATTAAAAAACTCTTTGCTTTCTGAGCTTTGTCAAATGTCCATACACTAGTTTTTTACTACATATAGGGTATTATTGCATTCGAGGAGAATTTGCATAACAAACTATGTGTCCATTTTCATTATATAATTTTCTTATTTATTTTATCTAAATGTTATACAATTTCCTGAATCACCTATGGGTAAAAAATTCTCAGTAGAACCATATATGAATTACTTGAAGGGTCTAGTTTCCAAAATGGGGTCAATTGTAGGCAATTTTTGCTGCTTCCAGCAAAATTTATGAAATCAAATAATGTTCTCTCCTTTCCATGTCCAGTATTATGTCCAAACAGCAGTTTTTTGACCGAGTACAGAGTTTCTTTGCCTCAGGAGTTATTGCATAAAAAATATGGGGTCTATTTTCTCCTACTATCCTTTGTGAAAATTACAAACTTGGGGCTAAAACAACATTTGAGTAGAAAAAAAATGTTTTCACATCCAAGTTTTAAAGATTTTTGTGAAGCACTTATGGGTTCAAAGTGCTCAACACACCCCCAGATAAAGTACTTTATTTAGTTTCAAAAAGGGGTTCACTTGTTGGGGGTTTCATCTGTTTTGGCATGTCATGGACTCAGCAAATGTGACATGGTGTCCATAATCAGTTCCACCCAAATTTGCATTCCAAAAATCAAATATCGATCTTTCCATTCTGGACCCTGCCATAACCCCAAACAGTAGTTTTGACTACATATGGGATATTTTCACATTAAAAAGAAATTACGTAGCAAATATGCTTCTTACACATTTACCTTAAATTTACATTCATCCTGTGGCAATATGTGCTTTCACGTTATGTCTAGATTGAGAGCTTGCCTTCTTATAGAATTTACTGAAGGGGTGATTTGTGCCACCCCATTCTACAATCTCTACAATTGTGGACTTTGTTATTTTGTTATTAATGGATGGTCATTTAACTATACATTTCTTGATTATACTTTATGATGATTTTTTTCTGGACTGAATAACTCAATTTAACCCAGGATCTATATTTTGACTGATGTAAATGTAGTTGAGCTAACTGTTAATGCCAATAAATGGCTAACTATTTATGTAGTTATTAAAAAGATTTTCAAAAAACGTTATTTTTATTATAATTCCCTGAAATATTTGTTTTTTCCTACAAACTTTTTTCTATATGAAATCTGGTAACATGGCGTATAACATAACCACTCACTATTGTCCTTAGCTCTGAGTATTATATTAATATTACTATAATTATAGATAAGACACACTTTTTACTCATACAAGTGGCTAATCTATGCTTTATCTATCAAAACAATAATATAATATAATGTAATATACAACTTACTCTATAGCGACATCTCTAATGGAAGCATAATGTAAAATACGAACCATAATAGATGAAAATTTTGCATAAATTGCACATTCAGTATTTTTTCTACATAATTGCAGCAGAAAAGCAACAATCTTTCCAGAATTTCAGAGCTGCAGATATAATGCATGTAGTCTTAAAATATCTTCATAAATAATCACCAGTGTCATTGATATTAATATCACTTGTGACTGGAGTACTGCTACAAGATTTTTTTTGGACCCTGCTAGCAAATGTTTCATATCTGACTGTGCTTTCACAAGTGTTCAGACTTGTTATCTTTGAAGATTACTAGTACAGTGTTCTTGCCAGAAATCATGTTGTGATGGATGTCTGTTATCAGATAGAAGTTCCCAGCTTTAGCACTGAAATCGGTACTAGTTAAGATTCAGTTCAAGCAGCTGAGTCCAAATTTAAAAAGCATTAAATCATTGACAGCTCCATATACTGCACCAGCGGGTTTAAATAATTCATGAATACAATTCTTAAAGAGTTTTCAGAAATTACAATAAAAATTATTTAAGGAAATTTCCTAAATTTATAAAGACAATGTGTCTCTAATGAGAAAGGAGTTAAAGTAATTTAAAAGAAATGCATTACTGGATAACAAAAAACGTCACACATTAGTAAGAGAAATGCATTGTCAGAAAATTATGTTTTTTATGTTGAAAGTATTTTTTCTCATATTTAATAACATTATAAATATTTTGCTAAATGCATATTTTCAGTGTTCACTCTACTTCATTCGTCATTGAGTCTCACCATAAGCTGATACTTACTGTTTTGTAGAAATCACTTTTTACAGAGACCAAACACATTAGATAAAATACACTGATGGTTGAAAAACTGGTAAATGAATAATTGCTTATTGAAAAATCATTCTGTAGACACAATCATATACAGTACTTTTTAGTTTATATGGGCAATTACAGGCCTTGCCATATTTGTGTACCAATGCCAGCTTAAAATGTTTGAAGATATTCAAGTGGAAATGACTTCTACTTGAATTTTACAAAAATTTGCATTTGCCAAAATTATTTATTTTTTTTTTGCTATTCACTCCTACCCAGTCTTAGCTAAATGTCAGCTGCTGACCAACTCACCCAAGAGCTATAAAGGCCATCAAAAAGTTAAAATAAAAAACAATCCTTATACTTACCTCACTGTTCCTCTCTCTGCACCCTCTACTTCTCACCATCACGTTTGGTCCTCACTGGATCTTCTTGTCATCTCCCCTCACTCTGAAATCCATTCTAGACCAGGACTTCTGGCTCTGATGAGGCCTGAGACAGTTCTGTGCATGCGCACACAAGGTCATGATATATGTTGTGACTTCATAACTTTACTATTATTGTATTTCATTTGGAGAATGCTGATTGACAGATTTAGTCACATGTTCCTCTATTAACTGCCATTTTGTACACAGGAAAGCTATGCATTTGTACAATGCTACATAAAACTTGAGTAAAAAAGCTAAGTTAACCTGCCTCATCAGACGTCATCTTAAACCTGCATAAAAGAGTCAGAAAAGTTTTGATAAATGTAACCTCAGGTTCAAGGATACTCCTTTATGCAAAACAGTCAATCTTATAAATCTTCATCTCTATTTTCAGATATAAGTCCAAACTGAAAGAAACAGATCAGCATTAATAAAAAGACACAAAAACTTGTTGAGCGAGACAAAAGAAGCAAAATAATTCTCCAAATGTCATAAAAAATTAAATTCTAACTCTAAATTTAAAAAAATCTATAAAGTTATAAACACTGTCCACCTGTGGCGGGTTATTGACCTACAAGAGTAAAACAAAACTGTATGGCCATTGACTCATTATGAGTGCGTAAAGTACAAATAAGCTTACAGAACAAGACACAGCTAAGGAACATCAATGGCAGGACACCATGTGATGTACACCATTAGGTGTAGCTTATACCCTGAAGCATGAAAAAACTTCCTGGGAACTACCTTTATCTGATTTCTCATCTCAGCATCTCTATTTAAAAAATAATACTTAGCCCTCACAATTTTAAGCTTGCTTTGTAAACACATCTTTTTAGATAGTCCTATCACCTTACTTTACTAATATAAGTCTTCCCTGTTACACTCTTTCTAAATTTTCCTCCGAATCTGTTCTCTCCTATTTATCTGTCTCCACATCCACCATGCATCCAATAGCTCTTGGTAACTTCACTTAGACAGAAACTCTCTGATCACAGATCATGCAGAATTATTTCAAAACCCTTATTTATTATAATGATCGCTGGACCATGCATAACAAGCATGTTCTACCTATTGTGTCCCCCTATTTCTTTATAGATTAGATTGTAAGCTTGCAAGCAGGGCCCTCACTCCTCTTGTGCTACTCTGTAGTGTCTTTATTGTCTGTACATGTCCCCGCTTAATTGGAAAGTTCTGCAGAAAATTTTATTATTATCTAATATTATAGTGCAGAAATATATCAGCACTGTGGAAATAGTAGGTACAGGCTTTGAGGCAATAACCATAAATCCATTTAAAAGATAGAAACAAAACCAGATAGCAATCCAATTCAAAATGCAAAATCCTGGAGGAGCTTTTTGACTCGTTACTGTGCAATAGTTCTGCTCCAGACAAACAATGAGGCTTTCTCAAACAGTGCTTGCTAGGAATAATCCATTTTTCGGACTCATCATCACTGCTGTCTTCATCTCCTTTTCCTATTTTAGTGTAAAAAAGAAACATTATCTCTCAATTTCTATAGCACTCAAAACCTTGTATATCAAGTCTTCCTGTAAAATCTGCAAAGTCAAGATAGATTTCATGTTCTCTATCTGTAATTCATTCACCTTTAAATTCTATCAGGACCTCACTTGAAAAGAAAACTACATTTAACTGCCTATAACAATTCCCAAACGAATACCTAATTATATTATAAAAAAGATTTAAGTACATACTTGTTGTGAACGTATTGGAGACGACTTCGGAGACTTCTGTTGCTGAGGGTATTGAACCCATGCTGAACACCAGAGTCCTACACCTGCAGTCGACGAATGGTTGTCAGGTGGTACTGACTGGCCTGATATAAGTGAGCTGACCTCCCATAATCCTCGCCGATGATCAATTGTTCTTCCTGGTCTAGGTTGGAATTCAGCTTGCTTTTCTGCTGTCTCGTGCTTGCATTCAGATAAGTCTCTTTCAGTTTTTTTTACTGTAGTTTGAATTCCTTGCTTTTTGCTGCATTGCTTTTTGTCTTCAGCCGGGTCCCCTTACGGGGGCTTTGGCTGGTCTCCATTCGTTTTTTTGTATTTGTTCATTTGCTCAGTTCTTGTGATATTTTACAGCTGGGTTGCTACATGTCCACACCAGAGATCTGATATAGGTGGTCGAGACCATGTGGTCTCAGTATTTTTTGGATTCAGAAGTGTTGGAGTTTTTCCTAGAGTTTTTCTGGGTTGCTGACAGTATTCTCTCCTTTGCTGTCCTATCTAGACAGTTTTGGGCCCCAGCGTTTGCTCAATCTATTTTCTGTCTGTGTTTGTAGTTTCATCTTGTCTAACCGCCATTATATGTCTGGGGGCTTCCTATTGTTTTGAGGTCTACTCTGGGGCAGTTAGCTTTCCTCTTTCCATCTTCAGAGATAGCTATCTCTCAGGCTGTGACGAGGCATCTAGGGCACCGTAGGAACACCCCACGGCTGCTTCTAGTTGTGCAGTTAGTTTAGAGGTCTGCAACCTATTAGTTTCCAACCTCTCTGGTGTTAGGCTGACTGTGTGGTTTTTTGCTCCTGCCTCCTCAGCTACCTAAACAAAACACATACTGCTTCCAAGCTGGGCTACCAATCTCAAGCTCCCAAACCCATTTTCCATATTTCTTCGTGAAAAGACTTGGGTATCACTTTGAATGAACAAGCAAATATTTGAATCCCTCTCATTTACATGTCTTTTTTACAATGCACAAATATTTTATTTCTAATAAAGGACTTAATTCTGGCTGTATGTTTATTTAACATGTAACAATAGGATTAGTAATGGCACATGACAGCGTGGCAAACACTGGATTTTCTGGCCCCCCCATTCAAGTGAATGGGGTCCAGGTTCGGGTACAGGTACTGTTCTGGTACCCGAACCTGAACTTTTTGTAACTGTTAAACCGAACCCGCTGGACCCGAGCATCTAGGAGTCTGCTTATCTCTAATGAAGAGAATTCATGTTCCTATAGGCCGTCGTCTTGGCAGTAAAAACATTGTGCTGCATCATCTATCCTTTGAAAATCTAGATGTCACCTATCCTGGCCACATCATGGTCACATGTAAGAGCAGGAGTCTTAACAGGGCCAAACCTGGACCTCTCTACCCTTTTTCAGTGAATCTAACCAGAAGGCAAGCTGCCGGTTGGATATCTGGACTGAAAGAGACCACTAAAACAAGATTTGGTGAAATTTTTCCAATATTTTTTGTTTATCCAGAGTAGTAGCTATCAGGCTGCTTTGACAATAAGATTCCTAAAAGTCTTTGACCACTATCATAATAGTCTAGCCTTATATATGAACACTATTTCTACACTATGTTCCAAATTATTATGCAAATCGGTTTTAAGTGTCATAGCGTTTTTGTTTTTTTTTGTAAATGAAACCCATTGATGGTATTGTGTCTCAGGGTTCTTTTGGATCACTGAAATCAATCTCAGATACCTGTGATAATTAGTTTGGCATGTGAGCCCAATAAAAAGAAAACTGGATGTTCCACACTATTAAGCAGGCCAGAGTTTTCAAGCAATATGGGAAATAAAAAGGATCTCTCTGCTGCTGAAAGCATCAAATAGTGCAATGCCTTGGTCAAGGGATGAAAACATTAGATATTTCCCGAAAACTTAAGCTTGATCATCGTACTGTTAAGAGATTTATGGCTGATTCTGAGCACAGATGTGTTTGTGCTGATAAAGAAAAGTGAGGAAGGTTTCTGCCTGGCAAGTTCATCGGATTAAGAGAGCAGCTGCTACAAAGCCATTACAAACCAGCAAACAGATATTTGTAGCTGCTGGTGCCTCTGGAGTCCCTCGAATCTCAAGGTGTAGGATCCTTCTAAGGCTTGCTGTGGTGCATAAACCTACTATTCGGCCACCCCTAAACAGTGCTCACAAGTAGTGTTGAGCGATACTGCTCGATATCTAAAAATATCGTATCGGAATGGTATCGCCGATATCACTAAATATCGTCGATATCCGATTACGATACCGGAAGTCCCATGTAAGTCTATGGGAACAAAATATCGCAACAAAAAAAACCCTTTCTTTTGTTGTAAACACAAAATATACACACATAGAATACATATATATATATATATATTATATATATATACATGTCATTGTGACATATATATATACATATATTTATAGTTTATACACTTCTACATAGTAAAATAGACTCTGATTCAATTGCCGGGTAAAGCCGTGACATACCCCATAGAAGTCGATGGGCTCGGTGCCGAGTACCCCCAAAACCTCTGGCTCTGTGCGACTCAACTTGGGCGTCACGAACAGGATTCTGTAGCTCGCTATAAGCGAGTCCTGTGTGCCTGAATTGAACTGGTTTTGTGCTTGAGAATTGCTAAAATCATCAGAGAATGTATTTGCCATTTTTCCGCTATATCTGCGTCACGACGAGGCACTGGTGAAGAAGAAGGGCGTGCTCTTCATGGGTGTACACTCACTCAGTGGCGCGAAAAACGATGGCCGACCACTCTAAATGGTACTGCAATGTAAGATCGTGCCCCACAGCTCTTCAGTTCCGCCTCCTCATCCTCCTCAGTGTGCGGAAACTAACACGAAGGTCCCGCCTCCCTACAAAAGAGGGGCCCTCTCCAGATGCTAATGACACATGTGACTTGGCAGAGATGGCTAATGGACACGAGCAGAAGTGTGAAGGGATGGAGCAGTCAGAGCTCTCCCCCCACGGAAGCGACCCGATCGCCACAGAACCACGTTGGGCACCCGGCCTGGAAACCCTCCTACGCTGCAAGAATCGGAGGATACCCTAAGAGGCCTGGCCCGGCACCGGGAGGAGGTCGCCAGGATGGAAGCCAGCTGGCGTGCCCTAAAACTAAACTTGGAGCGGCGCCAATCCCTCTTACCTGAAGTGTCTGTACCAGAAGGTGAGGCACCCGTTCTAGTAGAAGAGTCCGTGTGGGCATCCCAGCCCTTGCAATGTGATCCGGTTGACGTTGTCGCAGTGGAGGCACCCGTTCCTGCAAAAAACTCTGCACCGGCAGCACCCCAGATCCCGCTGTCTGCCCCCGTCACTGAGACAGAAGAAGCGACACCCGTCCTCATGGAGGAGGCTGCGCAGGCACCAGAGGTCTACCTGTCTGTACTGGAGCCCCGACTGTCATCTGTTCCAGAGCCGGCTGCTTCCACCACAGGTGAGCGCCGCCAGGACTGGGGGGCGCCAGGAGAGCTGCCGCAAACCGGGCATCGTAAGCTGGCATTTGATGGTGGAGACATGGAGCAGCTGGTGGAGGAGAATTACAACCGGCTCAGGAGGAAGAGTGGAGACGTTGGGAGCGGGAAGCAGAGCGACAAAGGGAGCAGCGAGAATCCCAAAAGCTTCGGCAACGTCACCTGGAGAAGGACCGGGCAGATAAGGACCGGATGAGAAAAGATAAAGGAACCCTGTGGGAGCCGCGGCGTAAGGGTGCAGTACGGAACTTTAAGTTAAAAGGTGGTTGGGGCTTCATCCAGGAGCCTGGACTTTATTTAGAAGTCTTTGTGACCCGGCGGGACGTGGAGACTCACCTCCCAGAAGGACACCCGGGGAGGGACCTGTTGCCAGGAGACTTGGTGACTTACACCTAACACTGGGGTTACAATGGATGGTACGCCCTAAATGTTACCAGGTGCGACCCCTACTCCCCAGAGTGTCAGGAACCTGTGAGACCTCGGAGCCTTCAGCTTCCACATCCAGGCCTCTGCACAAGTGCCCACCCCACGCTGTAAATCTCCCCAGCCTCCCTCAGTGGTCTCCTCAGCAGCCCCAGCTATGGACATGATAACTATAGCTGGCCCGTACCCGGCGCCTGTTAGGCCCCCTGGGGTTCGTTCAGTCCGTGACATAGGGCTCCAGACCCGGATGGAGATGAAAGAGGTGGCCACACAGACACAGATAGCGGGTCACGACTTGACTGTACAGGCCACACGACGTCATCAGGTCCTGGTGGTCCTTGGTGTCTCGGATGTTTGTCAAGCATCAGAAGAGTACCAGGTGGTACCTGGAACACCCCTGCCAAAGAATTATAAATAACCCGGACAGGGTCCCTGTATGTAAATAGTTAAATTGTTGATGTACCCGGACGGGTGAATGTTCATAAAACATTTTTTTAATTTAATAAAAAACACAACACAGTTTTCATTACTTTTATTACAGTCTCATCCTGCGACGCCATCGATCTCCTGTAAAAAAATGAAAAAAAAAAACAGCAGTATACCACCAGTCCGACGCAGTCCATAGTAACGAGTGTCCCACGACGATCAGCTCTGCTACATCAGAATGACAGGCAGAGCCTGTCATCCCGGCGCAGCACAGCTGATTACCTGCTTCCCCGGTGGTGACGTCATCGGACTGGTTTACGGCCGGGATTACCCTGCAGTCACTGCAGTTATCGCGAAAAAACTGCATGTGACCGCCAGGGAGAAGATAATGGCGGCCATCAAGCAGTCCAGGACGTGACCGCCGGAGATCTTCTGCCAGGTAAGTGCCGCTGACTCCTGACAGACCCGACCGACGGACACTCACAGTGACAGTGACAAATCGATTCCGGTATCCGATATGACGAAAATATCGGTACTCGGAATCGAAAGCCCGATACAGCTAATATCGGCCGATACCCGATATTTGCATTATCGTATCGCTCAACACTACTCACAAGCAGAAATGGTTGCAGTGGGCCCAGACATACATGAAGACTAATTTTCAAACAGTCTTGTTAACTGATGAGTGTTGAGCAACCCTGGATGGTCCAGATGGATGGAGTAGTGGATGGTTGGTGGATGGCCACCAAGTCCCAACAAGTCTGCTACTTTAGCAAGGAAGTGGAGGAGTCATGATTTGGGCCAGAATCATGGGGAAACAGCTGGTAGGGCCCTTTAAGGTTCCTGAAGGTGTGAAAATGACCTCTGCAAAGTATATATAGTTTCTGACTGACAACTTTCTTCCATGGTATAAAAAGCAGAAACGTGTCTTCAGGAGCAAAATCATCTTCATTCATGACAATGCACCATCTCATGCAGCAAAGAATACCTTGGAGTCATTAGCTGCTATGGGCATAGAAGGAGATAAACTCCCCTGATCTCAACCCTATAAAAAACCTTTGGAGTATCATCAAGAAAAAGATCTGAGAGGGTGGGAGGCAGTTCACATCAAAACCACAGCTCTGGGAGACTATTCTGACTTCATGCAAAGAAATACAAGCAAAAACTCTCCAAAAACTAACAAGTTCAATGGATGCAAGAATTGTGAAGGTGATATCAAAGAAGGGTTCCTATGTTAACATGTAACTTGGCCTGTTAGGATGTTTTGGCGTTAAGTAGCTTTTTTGGTCAGTGAATGTGACCTCCTAATGGTGCAAATTCCACAAATGAGCATTTTCAGTTCTTTAAAACAGATGAAATGTTCAGGAATTCTACTGTGCCTAATAATTTGGAACAGTGCATTTTGAGTTTTTTTTCCATTTTGGAGATTATACTGTTATCATTGGGAGGTTTCTTCAATAAAATTCAATGTATACTCTAACGGGTGATGACTTTTATTAGACTGACTGTCATTTGCACCGACCACTTAAGAAAATCAGAGAAAAATATCATTTGCATAATAACTTGGAACATAGTGTATTTGTTTCATGAGCCACCAGTGTGGGTTGGAGATGTTAGGGTTCGAGTTCCCGCTGCTGCAGAAGGGGAGTCTTGAACCAGTCCCGCTGCTGTCTCCCATCCATCTCCGTCCGCAGTGGAGCCTGCTCAGCAGAGACGTCGGTCCCAGCGTCTTGCCCATTCCAATACAGTGCAGAGACTTGCTGCTGCCTCTCCTGGATCTGCTATTATAGCCAGTACTGGAGCAGACGTCTTTGGGACGAAGTCCTGCGTTTCCCCTTCTGAGCATGCCCAGGGTAAGATCTCTCATTGGAGATCAGGGGTCACATGTTCAGGTACTGCAGCAGCTCCTATTAGTCCGCCAGGAAGGCCCTGAAACTACATGTGTTTTGGAACAGTTTCTCATTGGTCCTTGTTTCTGGCAGGTCCTGTAGCTGTTACTATAAAAGGGTGGCATGGCTGGGCCGCCATGCGCTAGTATCAATAGCATTATGTGCTTTGCGCCAGTGTGATCATGTACGCATGTAGTTAGGGCTCGGCTGAAATAAGCCCCTAGAATACCGGCTTCTCCGGTGAGGAGATTTGGCTGCACGTGGATAGGGCTTGGCTGAAATAAGCCCCTAGAATACCGGCTTCTTCGGTGAGGAGATTGCTTGATTGCGTTGCTGTCTGCATGATCATGGACTGCTATCCGCACAGCAGTTATCTGTGTATCCCTGTGAGTCTAGCAGGACACAGTCTTTTTCTCAGTGGCTCTGTGACGCCACAGGGTTTGCTTTATAACGCTGGTTCAGCGCCCTAGCGTTTTACTTTGCGGCTCACTGAAGTTAAGTGAGTTCGTACTTATCGCCATATAGCGCTAGCGGCTCTGGGGATTAACAGAGTTCGCACTAACTGACACAGCGTGCTACGGCATTTATTTTAGCGACTCTGCGGGATAACAGAGTTCGCTACTTTCGCCATCTTACTAGCAGCGGGCTTCGCCTGCACGGTGGACCCCGGGTTGCGAACGCACCTCTCAACAATATCTATTAGGTGCGTTTCGCAGACCCTAACAGTAAAGAATCAAAACTGTGCATAAGGACAATATATATATATATTTTTTTTTAAGAATATATACGTATTGGTAATTTTCTATAAAATGCATAATTAAAACCTATTTTTAAATTCATACTCACCATGCTGCTAACTACCTTGTTATCATAAAAATATATACAGTATACCAATCTGTTTAGCTCATTCTGCTCTCTAAGATGCTACCTGAAGATTGCTCTGCAAATTCATGTTTTTCTTTTATGTAAATGAGCTATTCATGGCTCTAGGCTTGACACAGATCATCACGAGAATCTGCCTCCAGAACTTTTTTAAATAAAAGGCGGTGTTACCAGTGTGAGACATGTAACTAACACAGAGCAGTATAACTGAACTTTGTCTGATAACAAACATTTTAGTACTGTAGCTCTCACAGCTCTGCTGTATTGCAACAAAATTGCTACACTTGCTGCCAGTGAGATGGAAATTGAAGCACTGTGAGGACACCTGCAGATGTGTCAGTTACAGCTCTGCAATGAAATCAGGAGAGAAGAAAGCAGTCAATACATATCACACTTGTAAGTCCAGATTTTATTTAAAATGTATTCTGAATGCGAAGCATTCTGTGCCCTATTCATAGCCCTGAACAGTTTATTTACATATAAGAAAAACATGGATTTCTCTTGATTAAGACATCAGATCACAGCTTCCAAGTTCCTACATGACCATATAGTGGCTTATGTGGGTTGATCCAACTGACAGATTCATTTTCAGATTAGTTTGGTGGAAACAGCAGTGACCATTTAATAAATATGGCATTGGAATATTTTGTGTAGTAAACATCCACCATCAAGTTAATTTCAAATACTATCTCACATCAATGTCAACTTTGGATAACATAAAAAAGTTGGTTTAAGTGCTTACTTTGGTTTCCATAGATTAACATTACATTTTCTCTAAAAGGCAAAAACCATTTAGTAATATAAATATGAGTAAGAAGTATCTTACTTTTGCTCTGCAGAAAAAAGTTGTTCAAGGTAAATGTTGTCAAACTTTAACTCAAAATTATTATTATTATTATTTATTTATATAGCGCCATTAATTCCATGGTGCTGTACATGAGAGGGGTTACATACAAAGTTATAGATATCGTTTACAGTAAACAAATTTACAATGACAGACTAGTACAGAGGGGAGAGGACCCTGTCCTTGCGGACTTACATTCTACGGGATAATGGGGAAGAAACAGAAGGTCGGGGGTGCGGCAGCTCTGGTGGTGGCGAGGCGGCAGCTCTGGTGGTGGCGGCAGCTCTGGTAGTGGTGGCGACGAGGCGGCAGCTCTGGTGGTGGCAGCGAGGCGGAAGCTCGGGTGGTGGCGGCGAGGTGGAATGGTTATTGCAGGCTGTAGGCTTTCCTGAAGAGATGGGTTTTCAGGTTCCGTTTGAGGGATCCAAGGGTGGTGGAAAATCGTACATGTTGAGGCGTGGAATTCCAGAGGATGGGGGATATTCGTGAGAAATCTTGGAGGCGGTTGTGTGAGGAACGAATAAGTGTGGAGGATAGTAGGAGGTCTTGGGAGGATCGAAGATTACGTGAAGGAAGATATTGGGAGATTAGTTCAGAGATATAGAGAGGAGACAGGTTGTGGACGCCTTTGTAAGTCAGTGTTAGTAGTTTGAACTGGATTCGTTGGGGAATTGGGAGCCAGTGGAGGGATTTGCAGAGGGGAGAAGCAGGGGAGTAGCGAGGGGAGAGGAGTATTAGTCGGGCAGCAGAGTTGAGGACAGACTGGAGTGGTGCAAGAGAGTTGACGGGGAGGCCACAGAGGAGGATGTTGCAGTAATCGAGGCGGGAGATGATGAGGGCATGCACAAGAGTTTTAGTAGATTGAGGGCTGAGGAAGGGACAGATTCTGGAAATGTTTTTAAGTTGGAGGCGACAGGAGGTGGAAAGAGTTTGGATGTGTGGTTTGAAGGACAGGGCAGAGTCGAGAGTTACTCCGAGGCAGCGGATTTCAGGTGCAGGAGAGATCGTGATGCCATTTACCATAATAGGTAGATCAGGTAGGGAAGATACATGAGATGGAGGAAAGATGATGAGTTCGGTTTTGTCAACATTGAGTTTTAGGAAGGGGAGGTGAAGAAGGAGGATATGGCTGATAGACACTCCGGGAATCTGGACAGCAGAGAGGTGACATCTGGGCCAGAGAGGTAGATCTGAGTGTCGTCCGCATACAGGTGGTACTGGAAGCCATGGGACTTTATGAGTTGTCCTAGGCCAAGGGTATAGATGGAAAAAAGTAGGGGCCCCAGGACAGAGCCTTGAGGGAGTCCAACACAGAGAGGGCGGGATGAGGAGGTAGTGTGGGAGTGGGAGACGCTAAATGTGCGGTCGGAAAGGTAAGAGGCGATCCAGGACAGGGCAAGGTCTTTGATGCCAAGGAAAGAAAGAATCTGTAGCAGTAGGCAGTGGTCGACTGTGTCAAAGGCAGATGACAGGTCAAGGAGGAGGAGGATGGAGAACTGTCTGTTAGCTTTAGCTGTGAGTAAGTCATTAGTAATTTTGGTCAGGGCAGTTTCAGTGGAGTGGTGGGGGCGGAAGCCAGATTGGAGGTTGTCAAGGAGAGAGTTAGATGAGAGGTGGGAGGAAAGTTGAGCGTGGACATGCTGCTCAAGGAGTTTGGAAGCAAACGGGAGCAATGATATTGGGCGATAGCTGGGCATAGCAGTTGGGTCAAGGTTTGTTTTTTTGAGGATGGGTGTGATGGTGGCATGTTTGAAGGCAGAGGGAAAGGTACCAGAAGATAGCGATAGGTTGAAGAGATGGGTTAGGGCTGGGATGAGCGTGTTAGTGAGGTTGGGGAGCAGGTGGGAAGGGATGGGGTCAACTGCACAGGTGGTGAGGTGAGATTTGAAAAGGAGGTGAGTAAGCTCTCCTTCAGTGATGTTGGAGAGGGAGGTTAGTAGGGAAGGACAGAGGTCTGGTATATGGAGTGGTTGGGGTGGTGGAACAGTAAAGGTTTGCCTTGTTTGGTCGATCTTATTTTTGAAGTAGGTGGCAAAGTCCTCGGCAGAGATGAGGGGAGTTGGAGGTGGCAGTGGTGGGCGGAGGAGAGAGTTGAATGTGCTGAACAGTTGTTTTGGGTTGTAGGATAATGAAGATACAAGGTTTGCAAAATAGGTCTGTTTAGCAGAGGTGAGGGCTATTTTGAAGGCAAGTGTAGCCTGTTTGAAAGCAGTGAAGTCGTCTGGCAGGCGTGTTTTTTTCCAATGCCGCTCCGCGATCCTGGATGATTGTCGAAGTTTTTTGGTGAGATTGTTGTGCCAGGGTTGCCTATTGATTCGTCGCACTTTGCCGTGCGTGAGAGGGGCGACTGAGTCTATGGCAGATGTGAGGGTGGTGTTATAGAAAGTGGTGGCGCTGTCTGTGTCGTGGAGTGAAGATATGGAGGACAGAGGTAGGAGAGAGTCTGAGAGTCTGTGAATGTCTAGGTGTGCGAGGTTTCTGCGAGGATGTGCCAGTGGCTGGACATAGGGGGCAGGTGAAGAGGACAGGGATGAGAAGGTGAGTAGGTGGTGGTCTGATAGGGGAAGGGGAGAGATTGTGAGATTAGATAGGGAACAGAGGCGAGTGAACATGAGGTCTAATGTATGTCCGTCTGTGTGGGTGGCTGTGGAGGACCACTGAGTAAGTCCAAAGGATGAAGTAAGTGACAGGAGCTTGGAGGCTGCTGGCTGGTGGGTGTCAATAGGGATGTTAAAGTCACCCATGATAATGGTGGGGATGTCAGCAGAGAGAAAGTGAAGAAACCAGCTGGAGAATTGGTCAATGAAGGCAGTGGCTGAGCCCGGTGGTCGGTATATGACGGCCATTTGGAGATTAGAGGGAGAGTAGATACGGACTGAGTGGACCTCAAAGGAAGGGAGGATGAGGGAGGGTGGGGTTTGAATACGGTTGAAGGAGCAGTTATTAGAAAGAAGGAAACCCACGCCTCCACCATGACTGTTGCCAGAGCGAGGAGTGTGGGTGAAGTGGAGGCCGCCGTAACTCAGTGCAGCAGGGGAGGCCGTGTCAGCGGGCGTCAGCCAGGTCTCAGTGAGGGCTAGGAAGGAGAGTTTCCCGCATAAAATTATTTTTTTAGAGGACCAAAGTTACAAAGTTACAAAGATGTTAGCTTAATAATGTAAAAACAGTTATTCTATTATGGTTTTGTCACCTGATTATAAGAAAATTGACAAATCCTAAAGTTATATTTCTTCTCTATTTTCTATACTATTTGACTAAATTAAATAAAAATAATTATAATAGCTTCTATGGTGCTAAGTCCATCATGCAGAGAGATATTTGAAGAATCTTCAGTGTACATAAAAACATAGCTGGAAGTTGTGTCATGGATGGTACCTGGCCTAAAAACATTATTTTTATTATTTTTTTTAACACAAGGTAGTCTATTATCTTACTTCCTTTGTGTGCTTTGGGAAAAAATAATAGACTCAAACTGTGCATTTTTATCATACTACCATTAGGCATCTTTTATTTTTTTTAAAGTGGAGAAAATGGCATGCGAGTCTGTCTGAAACTCAGATTCAGTAAGCTAGATGCTGTGTCTTTGTGTATTAACATATATTATATAAGGATATAATGATATATACAGTGTGCATATACTGTATATATACACATATACATATATGTGTATATATACAGCTCAAAAAAATAACGGGAACACTTAAACAACAGAATATAACTCAATTTCACATGCTGTTGTGCAAATGCAATAGACAAAAGATGGAAATTATTGGCAATAATCAAGACACACTCAAAAAGGAGTGGTTCTGCAGGTGGGGACCACAGACCACATCTCTGTACCAATGCTTTCTGGCTGATGTTTTTGTCACTTTTGAATGTTGGTTGTGCTTTCACACTCGTGGTAGCATAAGAAGACTCGACAACCCACACAAGTGGCTCAGATAGTGAAGCTTATACAGAATGGCACATCAATGCGAGCTGTGGCAAGAAGGTTTGCTGTGTCTGTCAGCATAGTGTCCAGAGGCTGGAGGCGCTACCTGGAGACAGGCCAGTACTCCAGGAGATGTGAAGGGGGCCGTAGGAGGGCAACAACCAAGCATCAGGACCGCTACCTCCGAATTTGTGCAAGGATGAACAGGAGGATCACTGCCAGAGCCCTGCAAAATGACCTCCAGCAGCCCACAAATGTCCATGTGTCTGCACAAACGGTTAGTAAATGACTCCATGAGGATGGTCTGAGTGCCCTATGTCCACAGATGGGGGTTGTGCTCACAGCCCAACACCATGCAGGACTCTTGGCATTTGCCTCAGAACACCAGGATTGGCAAATTCGCCACTGGAGCCCTATGCTCTTCACAGTTGAAAGCAGGTTCACACTGAGCACATGTGACAAACGAGAGAGAGTCATTCACTGTGGAGAGTGATCTGCTGCTTGCAACATCCTTCAGCATGACCATTTTGGCAGTGGGTCAGTAATGGTGTGGGGTGGCATTTCTTCGGAGGGCCGCACAACCCTTCATGTGCTCACCAGAGGTAGCCTGACTGCCATTATGTACCGAGATGAGATCCTCAGACCCTTGTGAGATCATATGCTGATGCGGTTGGCCCTGGGTTCCTCCTAGTGCAGGACAATGCCAGACCTCATGTGGCTGGAGTGTGTCAGCAGTTCCTGCAAGATGACGGCATTGAAGCTATGGACTGGCCCGCCCATTCCCCAGACCTGAATCTGATTGAAAGAATCTGGGACATCATGTCTCACTCCATCCACTAATGTCACATTGCACCACAGACTGTCCAGGAGTTGACGAATGCTTTAGTCCAGGTCTGGAATGAGATCCCTCAGGAGATCATCCGCTGCCTCATCAGGAGCATGCCCAGGTGTTGTAGGGAGGTCATACAGGCACGTGGAGGCCACACACACTACTGAGCACAAAATTAAAGTGGAATGTAATGTCCTTAAAACAAGTCAATGCTTGTTCCATTTTATTCCATTTTAATTTTGTGGGTGACTCCAAATCCAGGCCTCCATTGGTTAATAAATTTGATTTCCATTGATGATTTTTGTGTGATTTTGTTGTCAGCACATTCAACTTTGTACAGAACAAAGTATTCAACGAGAATATTTCATTCATTCAGATCTAGGATGTGTTATTTGAGTGTTCCCTTTATTTTTTTGAGCAGTATATATATATATATATATATACATATATATATATATATATGTATATATATATATATATACGGCGCTGGCAAAAATTAAGAGACCACTGCAAAATGTTCAGTCTGTCTGTATTTTCTTTTTGTAGGTATATTTTTGAGTAAAATGTAAATTGTTCTTTTATTCTATAAACTTCTGACATGTCTCCGAATTTCCAAACAATAAATTTTGCATTTTTTTTCTAAAAATGAGAAATGATCAAAATTAAAATAAAAGAACCAATGCTTTCAGACCTCAGATTAAGCAAAGAAAACAAGTTCATAATCATTTAGAAACAACAATACTAATGTTTTAACTCAGGAAAAGTTTAGAAATCAATATTTTGTGGAATAGCCATGATTTTGAATCACAGCTTCATGCATCTTGGCATGCTTTCCACCAGTCTTTCGCACTGCTCCTGGCGAAAAAAAATTAAGCAGTTCTTCTTTGTTTGATCGCTTGTGACTATCCATCATCCTCTTGATCACATTCCAGAGGTTTTCAATGGGGTTCAGGTCTGGAGATTGGGTTGGCCATGACAAGGTTTTGATGTGGTGGTTTCTTAATTTTTGCCAGAGCTGTATATACACATTTTCCATTTTTGAAAGGAAGTAGGCATGATGTGCCCTTCAATCTGGTGCACTGTTTTCTTGGACGGCCACTTTATCCATGGTTCTCAAGACTACCAATTTCTTGGTGCTTATTTTAAACAGCTTGAATAGCAAATAACAAAACTCCAGTCTGCTTTGAAATGTTTGCTTGGGAGAAACTCTGCTGTGTGTCTTGTTGCTGTGCTCAATCCTGTGATGGTGAATGACCTGTGATAATAAACTGCCTTCCACAACTTCACCTTTGTAGCAGAGTTTGGCTGTTCCTAACCCACCAGAAGCTGTGTATGAGGCTCAACATTTTATAAGACACAGCTAAAATCTGCCACAAAGGTCAAGTTGAGGAAGACAGTTTCATGACACAGCTGATACGCTATCACAAGAAAAAAGTAAACAAAATGACACATAGTATTTTGATTGTATTGGTTGCTCATACACCTCACTATAATGCTACAAAATCATTGACTTTCCGTGACTTTGTGCAAATGTACCTGGAAGAACTGATACTATTTTGAAGCTAAAATATGGTCACACCAAATATTAAATTGATTTAGATTTTTTTCCCTGCAAAACCTCTTCAGCTTTACTATGTTGGTTCTTCTATGAGCTGCTCTCCTCAAATCTTTTCAAAAGATTTCATTAGGAATAAGGCCAGGACTTTGATTTGGCTATTATAGCATGTTATCTTGTATTTTTTTCTTCTTTAACATTTCCTTTGTTAAATGGCTTGTGTGCTTTGGTTCTTTGTATTGCTAAACAGCAATAGCACAAAAAGAGGACTTAAAAATCCTCCAAAAATTCATAAAATACAACAAAAAGGCAGAGATGCTCACCTGCCAAGGCCTTCAAACAAATGCACTATCATAATGCAAAGGACCCACGTCTTTAAGGCTAGTTTCACACATCCGGCGGGCGCCTGGCGGCGCCCCCGGCATTTTGCCGCAGCGCCGCATGTGAAAAGCTTTCACACTTCCGGCGCCCAAAATGCGGTTTTTTGCCGGATGGTTTCTGATGCTTGGAGAGATAAGAGACCATCCAGCAAAAAAAAAAACGTTACATGCAGCGTTTTTTCCGGACGCCGCAATGTACATTTGCGCCGCATCCGGACAAAACCGCATGCAACGCATTGACATGCGGCGCCATCCGGCGCTAATGCATGTCAATGCGAAAAAAGCCGCATGCGGCGCATCAGATTTTCAGATGCGGCGCTGCGGGAAAATGCCGGGGGCGCCGCAAGGCGCCCGCCGGATTTGTGAAAGAGGCCTAAGATGACGGCAAAACAGGTGCAAGAATACCGATGAGACAACCGCTCACAACCTACCAATCCATGGAGGGGGCGGCTGCTTGGTATATTGATGCACAATGAAGACTTGTATGCAGTGCTGTTTACATTATGGCAATGAACAGCATCCAGTTAAACAGCCTAGTATTTACACCCTTCTATTAGATCAGGCTGGCTGCCCAGCAATGTGGGAAATGGTGCTGGTGTAAGTTTTTTCTTTGTGAACCACAAATCAAATCTCAAAATGTTAGAATTCACGTAAAGCCACAAATTTTAAGAATTTCGACTAGAACAACTCAATCATTCACCGATTGATCTGATTATCTCTTTTCAATAGTGTCAGACACAGCAGGACACATCATACAAGCAGCTTAGATAATACCAGTAGTACCTATTAAACTGGCTATCTAGAATTGTCTTCAAGTAAGAGACCAAGCCTTGCATCAATTCCTGTTATTAGATCCAGCATAAAGCTAATGAATGCAATATTTTTATTAAATGTGTAATGAATATTTTTTCCTGGTAGTAATGTTTCCAATCCTAGTATGGGGGGGTGGACAGATTTCATCCTATGCTACAGAGGTCACTATAAACAGTCATGTTTTTTCCTTCATGTTTTTAGGATGATGGCCACAGTCGTGCTCTTTTACCATAGCAATAAAATAGTAATGTCTAATAATAGACTTTGCCTTGCATCTGTGTCTCAAAGGAAGCCTCACAGTAGTTCACTAAGTGCCAGTTTGACAATATTGACATTACTGCTAGCAATTCAACAGTGTTCATAATGTCAACCTCACAGTAGTAAGTTTAGTGTGAGTTCCATAAAGTTCCATTCTTACGATTGTGACCAGAATTGTATGCTCCTGACTATTTTTTTTTCTTAACTAATGTAATGCCCTTTCTATTATCACAAATGTGTTTTATACCATTTGTATTTATCAACTGGCTGACTAGATGCCCTATTATTGGTCCGTCTGTTGATTTTGAGTGTTGCCTATTTTATTGCTACTACCTTAAGCTTCTATAATCTGACTTAAAAGCGTTAAAATGGTGACATACAATGGTGCTCAAAAGTTTGAGAACTGGACCACTTGTTTGGACGATTGGGGTGGGAAAGGAGGAAAGGGGATTGAGTATGTGAATAAAATATAAGCTTTACTAATTATGCATAAAATATAATTATGTATTTATGTTCATTAAATAAAAACCTCATATACCTCACTCAACCATCTTGTGCATTTAACAGCCGTGAGTGGAGCGGAGCTCTGCCTGCAGCTGTTAACCTGTTAAACCTCGCTGTCAATATCTGAAAGTGACATTAAACACACAGCGGCAGAGGGGACGAATCATTCTACGCTTCCATCGGCACACCCGAGAAATTATTATGGGACACAGATGGATTGTCATGACAATCAAGGGTCTGCTGTTGACCCTCATGCCTATCATTATGATTATCCTGTGAATGCCAACCCATGGCTTATATTCATAGGAGATGGTAATTTTAGCTATACATAGCTGTGTTGATTCAAGTGATCAGATGATCATAGCTTCAAATCTGAACCACGAAGATGTTTGGACAACCCAAATTGAGAAAATCAGGTCACCTGGCCACATACCTCACTGTGCTTGGTCACCAATCTAATCTTATTACTACATCTTCTCTGTGGGTGCCCGCCAAAAGTGAGTTGTTACTGGTTGGGATAGTTGGCTCTGGATGCCTCGAAGTTGCAAAGCCAAGCCTGTGGAAGGGTGAGACTCTGTCATTTGCACTATTTTCTGTACTTGCTGGGAATGTACTATATGTTGTTGACTGTTGGTGATCCCATAAAGTATTACCATAGAGTGTTACCCTCATTCTGTGTTGTCTGAGTAGCATTCTGCCCACGGGGAACGAGTGCGGGCATTATAATCGCTCAACGGAAACGTTATAGAGCTGATGTCTATCTTGCTAATGCACAAACTGATAGTTGTTGTTAGATAAAAATAAATTAACTGACTAATGGCCTCATACAGATTCCTACTACCTATAAAATAAAATAGTTGGTGTATTGTGTGAGAAAAGGAGTCCTAGCGGTGAATGATGTTATCTCCTTAAGTATTTTTTTAGCAAATTAGTCTTAACCCTTAGTGACAGAGCCATTTTGCAGCTTAATGACCGGGCCAATTTTTACAATTCTGACCACTGTCACTTTATGAGGTTATAACTCTGGAACGCTTTAACGAATCCCGCTGATTCTGAGATTGTTTTTTCGTGACATATTGTACTTCACGTTAGTGGTAAAATTTCTTTGATATGACTTGTGTTTATTTATGAAAAAAACGGAAATATGGCGAAAATTTTGAAAATTTAACAATTTTCAAACTTTAAATTTTTATGCCCTTAAATCAGAGAGATATGTCACACAAATTTCTTAATAATAACATTTCCCACATGTCTACTTTACATCAGCACAATTTTGGGACCAAAATTTTTTTTTGTTACGAAGTTATAAGGGTTAAAAGTTGACCAGCGATTTCTCATTTTTACAACACCATTTTTATTTTAGGGACCACCTCACATTTGAAGTCACTTTGAGGGGTCTATATGATAGAAAATAGCCAAAAGTGACACCATTCTAAAAACTGCACCCCTCAAGGTGCTCAAAACCACATTCAAGAAGTTTATTAACCCTTTACGTGCTTCACAGGAACTGAAGCAATGTGGAAGGAAAAAATTAACATTTAACTTTTTTTGCAAAACTTTACTTCGGAACCTATTTTTTTTATTTTCTCAACTGTTAAAAGAAAAAATGAACCACAAAATTTGTTGTGCAATTTCTCCTGATTAAGCCGATACCCCATATGTGGGGTAAACCACTTTTTGGGCGCACGGCAGAGGTTGCAAGGGAAGGAGCGACATTTGACTTTTTCAACGCAGAATTGGCTGGACGCCATGTCGCGTTTGTAGAGGCCCTGATGTGTCTAAACAGTGGAAACCCATCACAAGTGACCCCATTTTGGAAACTAGACCCCCTAAGGAACTTATCTAGATGTGTGGTGAGCACTTTGAACCTCCAAGTGCTTCACAGAAGTTTATAACATAGAACAGTGAAAATAAAAAATCATATTTTTTCCACAAAAACAATCTTTTCACCCCAATTTTTATTTTCCCAAGGGTAACAAGACCCCAAAAGTTTTTGTGCAATTTGTCCTGAGCATTCTGATACCCCATATGTGGGGGTAAACCCTGTTTGGGTGCAAGGCAGGGCTTGGAAGGGAAGGAGCGCCGTTTGACTTTTTCAGCGCAGAATTGTCTGGACGTCATGTCGTGTTTGTAGAGGTCCTGATGTGTCTAAACAGTGGAAACCCCCCACAAATGACCCCATTTTGGAAATTAGACCCCCTAAGGAACTTATCTAGATGTGTGGTGAGCACTTTGAACCTCCAAATGCTTCACAGAAGTTTATAACATAGAACCGTGAAAATAAAAAATCATTATTTTTTCCACAAAAACGATCTGTTTACCCCAATCTTTATTTTCCCAAGGGTAACAAGACCCCAAAAGTTTTTGTGCAATTTGTCCTGAGTATGCTGATACCCCATATGTTGGGGTAAACCACTGTTTGGGCGCACGGCAGGGCTCGGAAGGGAGGGAGCGACATTTGACTTTTTGAAAGCCACGTCGTGTTTGGAGACCCCCTGATGTGTCTAAACAGTGGAAACCCCCACAAGTGACCCCATTTTGGAAACTAGACCCCTTAAGGAACTTATAAGATGTGTGGTGAGCACTTTGAACCCCCAAGTGTTTCACAGAAAATTTTAAACGCATAGCTGTGAAAATAAAAAAATCATTTTTTTTCTCAAAAATGATTTTTTTTAGCCAGCTATTTTTTATTTTCCCAAGGGTAACAGGAGAAATTAGAACCCCAAAATTGGTGTGCAATTTGTCCTGAGTACGCTGATACCCCATATGTTGGGGTAAACCACTGTTTGGCGCACGGCAGGGCTCGGAAGGGAGGGAGCGCCATTTGACTTTTTGAACGACACGTCGTGTTTGGAGACGCCCTGATGTGCCTAAATAGTGGAAATCTCTCAATTCTAGCTCCAACCCTAACCCCCAACACACCCCTAACCCTAATCCCAACCCTAATCCTAACCTAAATCCAACCCTAATTCCAACCCTAACCTTAATTGTAACCCTAACCCTAATTTTAACCCTAACCCTAATTGTAACCTTAACCCTAATTATAACCCTAATTTATAACCCTAACCCTAAGGCTAGGTTCATTTTGCGTTTTACCAGCCCATTCAACACATAGCGTTGACGGGCTGGTAACGGTATAGCATAACACGATCGCGTTATGTATACCCGCTAGCGCAGAGGAATCAGCAGATGATTCATCTGCGCTAGCGGTGACGGAGCCCAGACGCTGCAGCCCGCGTCCGAGGCTCCGTCACTGAATGATGGCACGTCGCAAACGCATCCCGCTTTACGGCATGCGTCGCGATGCGCCCTCAAATGGGGGTGAATGGCAGCGTTAACGGACTGCGTTACACCGCGTTATACCGCGGTGTAACGCAGTCCGTCTAACGGACTGCCATAACGCAGTATGAACCCAGCTTAACCCTAACGCTAATTATAACCCTAACCCTAATGCTAACCCTAACCCTAATGCTAACCCTAACCCTAATTATAACCCTAACCCTAATTATAACCCTAACCCTAACAGAAAAATGAAAATAAATATAATTTCTATTTTTTATTATATGTCCCTAACTAAGGGGGTGATAAATGGGGGGGTTATGTACTGTTTTTTTTATTTTGATCACTGTGATAGTTTATCACAGTGATCAAAATGCACTTTCTGGAGAATGAATGAAATCATTTTTGAATCTGCCACCAAGCAGATCGGCGGGCGCACTGCGCATGCGCCCGCCATTTTTTTTGCAGGAAGAAGACGCCGGGATCCTGGGGCCTGCGGGGAGGACGGAGGACACCGGTAAGTATACGGGGGGGCGATCGGGGGACCAGGGGACCCTCATTTTCTCCCCTCTGATGTGCGATCACATCAGAGGGAGAGAAATCTTTTTTTTTTTTTTTGCGATCGCATCTATGCTTGCATAGATGCGATCGCAACACCGGGATCGGTGAATACCGACCGGATCATGTTCTCTGGGGTCTCGGCTACCCCGGTAGCCGAGACCCCAGAGAATATTTGCCCATCCCCCCAGGACACAGCGGCACATAGCGGCGGGCGCACTGAGCATGCGCCCGCCATTTTCTTCATCGCGCCGGCCCCGGGGGACACCGGAGGGCCCTGGGGCCACATACAGGACATCGGGGGCCACATGGGGGTCCCGGGGACCCTTTTTCTCTGTCCTCTGATGTCCGATGACATCAGGGGACAAAGAAATTAAATGACACAACTTTTTTTTTTTTTGTTGCGGTCGCCGTTATAGGGTTAATAACGGCGATCGCAACATCGGTTCGGTAAAAACCGACCCGATTCATGTTCTCTGGGGTCTTAGCTACCCCCCGGTAGCCGAGACCCGGAGAAAATGCGCCTCTGGGGGGCGCTATTCACTTTTTCCACAGCGCCGTTAATTAACGGCGCTGTGGTTTAAGTACCCTTAATGACCGCCGGGTCGTTAAGGGGTTAAAAGTTGGGCTTTTGTGTATGTGTATTTAAGCAAACATACGTTGTCCATTTTCCCTGAATACTTTTAAATAACTATAAACTGTATTTCAGCTACACCAGGCATGAATAACATTTTCTTTTTATGATTTTAGACCCATGCATTCTTTTTCAAAGTTGTTTACATGAAAAATAGTTCAAAGCAATGGATTCAGCAAATGGACACATACAGAATAATGGAGCCCTAATGCTTGAAAATAGCCAACGTATGTCAAAAAATCTGTACTCATCATTCAGCTGTAATAGCCTTTCATTATTTAATAAGTGCAATATTTTTTGGTTTCCTTCACTCAAGAGTAAAGAACAGAGTTATGCAAACAGTAGTGCTCTGCTTGTTTCAGCAAATGATGCTGTGAAACACATCTGCCAGCTACTGAAAATTGGATCTACTTATGTACAGTATTCTGCTGTTTATTTTTGAATGTCTGCCTTTGAACAGAAGTTTACAATTTGTATATGAAATTATCTTAAAATTTGTTTAACTTTGTAACTACTTTTAAGAGAACGTAGGCATTATTCAGTATCTTGTAAAAGTGTTGTCTTAACACCAAGAACTGCATTACAGTCATCCAACTAAGGACCTGTTCACATGATATATTTACAGCACATTTAGCGCATACCATGAGAATCTCCTGACGTTTATTCTGATTGTTTTCCTAGGGCTTTATTTCTAGATGGAAGTCAAAAGAGTCTTGGCCTCTGCTTTGTCAGCATAAATCAGTATACTGCAAAAAAAAGTAAACTATTCTATCATACAAGAAAACAAATTTGTTATGCTTATACAAATTTTTAACATGGAAGTTTCTGAGTCATAAATGCCACCCTGTGGAACCCATCTCAATCAGGTAACCAAGTCGGTTGTAAGGGTTTTCTTTGGATAGGTCATCAATGTCTTATTGGACGGGGTCCGTCACTTGGCACCCCTGCCAATCAGCTGTTATTGGTGGCAGCAGTGGTCGCTGGCCGGAAGCACTCAGTTGCCAAATCGTTCCATCTACTCATAGTGGCTGCAGCAGTGTACTGAATATTTGCAGCTTAATGATTTGAATAAAAGTAAAAGTAGTGGACAACCTCTTTAAAAAAAATTGAGATAAGTGATAACTTGCATATCAGTGGGGGGTCTGGTCACTGGGTCCATCAAATATTGGCAGACTGGGGAACTTTTACCTTTTACTTAGAATAAAGTGACAATACACATACTTAACCTGCATTCCATTCTATCCCTATGGGGCTGCTGAATATTGTGCTTGGCTTTTTAATCAGTCAAAGAGGGAATAAAGAGCGAAGTGGTCATCTGTCTGACCTACCACACCATCCAGGAATAAAAGTTTGCAATAAAAAAATTATCATCTACCGATCGGAGCAGGTATCAGTGGTTGGGCCTCAGCAAACTGTTGCCTATCCTGTAGAAAAGTGACAACTTCTTTTTCTACACAAGCCCTTTTTTGTGTATTTTAGCTACCAGAGCCAAAACCCAAAGTTCTTGATAACTTGTATCTTATATGCAAGCATGCATCCTACTGTTTTATTCAGGTGGTTCCCCATATAAAATTGCCCAAAAGAATCCCGATGCCAAATTGCAGAACTTGCTCCAAAAATATAAAAGAGATAAAATATGATGGCATGCCAGTGTACCTATTCTAGAAGGAACTATGTCCTTGTACAAACAGAGACATAACGTGGTTAAAATTGTTGGTACCCCTCGTTTAATGACAGAAAAACCCACAATGATGAAGAAATAACTTTAAAATCTGACAAAAAGTAATAATAATTAAAAATCTATGAAAATGAACAAATAAAAGTCAGACATTGCTTTTCAACCTTGCTTCCACAGAATTTAAAAAAAAAATAAAACTCATAAAATAGGCCTGGACAGAAATGATGGTACCCTTAACTTAATATTTTGTTGCACAAACTTTTAAGACAATCACTGCAATCAATGATTCCTGTAACTGTCAATGAGACTTCTGCTCCTCTCAACAGGTATTTTGGCCACTCCTCAAGAGCAAACTGCTCCAGTTGTCTCATGTTTGAAGGTTGATTTTTCCAGATGGCATGTTTCAGCTCTTTCCAAAGATGCTTAATGGGATTTAGGTCAGGGCTCATAGAAGGCCACTTTAGAATAGTCCAATGTTTTCCCCTTTGCCATTCTTAGGTGTTTTTAGCTTTTGTGTTTTGGGTCATTAACCTGTTGCAAGATCCATGACCTGCGATGAGACCAAGCTTTCTTACACTGGGCAGCACATTTCTTTCTAGAAATCCATTGATATTCTTGAGATGTTATGGTACCCTGCACAGATTCTAGACACCCTGTGCCAGATGCAGCAAAGCAACCCCAGAACATAACAGAGCTCCTCCACGTTCACAGTAAATACAGCGTTCTTTTCTTGATATGCTTCTTTTTTCCATCTGTGAACATAGAGCTGATGTATCAAACAGTTCCATTTTTTGTCTCATCTGTCCATAGGACATTGTCCCAGAAGCTTTGTGGCTTGTCAACATGTAGTTTGGCAAATTCCATTCTGGCTTTTTATGATTTTTTTTTCAAAAATGGTGTCCTCCTTGGTCGTATCCCATGAAATCCACTTTTGGCTCATACAACGAGTATGGTGCAATCTGACACTGATGTTCCTTGAACTTGAAGTTCACCTTTAATCTGTTTAGAAGTTTTTCTGGGCTCTTTTGTTACCATTCGCATTATCCGTCTTCTTTGATTTGTCTTCAATTTTCACCTGCGGCCACATCCAGGGAGGTTGGCTAAATTTCTAAATGATATGTGCAACTGTAGTCACAGGAACATCAAGCTGCTTGGAGATGGTTTTTATAATTTTGCCTTTAACATGTTTGTCTATAATTTTCTATCTAATCTCTTGAGACAACTCTTTCCTTCGCTTCCTCTGGTCCTTATTGGTGTGATGCACACCATGTCACAATCAGAACAGTGGTATCTAGTGAGTATCTAATTCTCTATACAGGCCCACTTTCTGATTTCAAGATTATAGACACCTGTGTAATTAGTGGACACTAGTGTTGAGCGATACGATACTGCAAATATCGGTATCGGCCGATATTAGCTGTATCGGCCTTTCGATTCCGAATACCGATATTTCGTCATATCGAATACCGGAATCGGATTTGTCACTGTCACTGTCTGTGTCCGTCGGTCGGGTCTGTCACATGTCAGTGTCCGTCGGTCGGGTCTGTCAGGATGTCAGCGGCACTTACTGGCAGAGATCTCGGCGGTCACATCCGGACGCTTCATGGCCGCCATCTCTTCTCCCCGGCGGTCACAGCAGTTTCTCGCGATAACTGCAGTGATGCTGGGTAATCCGGCCGTAAAGCAGTCAGTCCGATGACGTCACCGCGGGGAAAGCAGGTAATCAGCTGTGCTGCGTCGCGATGACAGGATAGCAGGCTAGATCGCCGTGGGACGTCGTTACTATGGACTGCGTCGGCAGGTGGTATACTGTTGGTTTGTTTTTTTTTTTTTTACAGGAGATCGATGGCGTCGCAGGAATGAGAGTACAATAAAATAAATTAAAACGGTGTTGTCTCTTTTATTTCATTAAAGATTTTTTCTTGCTTTGTCTTTTCTTTATACATTTAAAACTATTGGGATTAATAATGGATCGGTTGTTTATTGACGCCTCTCCATTATTAACCGGGCTTATTGTTACCGTGCAATCAACGGTGACATAACCCCTTATTACCCCGCTTGCCACCGCTACAGGGCAAGTGGGAAGGCCGGGTAAAGTGCCACAATTGGCCATCTTTTGATGCGCCCAAATGTGGGGCTGCTGTGCCTGGTATTATCAGGCTGTTTGAGGGCCAAAATCCATGGGCCTTGACATCTTTTAATACCAGGCCGCAGCAGTCTGCATTTTTACTTGGCTGGTTAACAAAAATAGGGGGATCCTACGCCGTTTTTTTTTCGAGGGGATCCCTATTTTGTTAACCAGCCAAGCTAAGCAGACTGCTGTGGCCTGGTTTATCAGGCTTGCAAGGTCCATGGATATTGGATCCTTACCAGCCTGAAAAACCAGCCTCAGCGGTTGCTTCATTGGGGGTTAAACAAAAATAGGGGGGACCCCAGCCTTTTTTTCGAGGGGGGTCCCCTTTTTTGATATCAGCCAAGATAGCAGATGCTGTGGCCTGGTATTTCAGGCTGGCAAGGTCCATGGTCTTGGCTCCTTAACAGCCTGAAAATCCAGGCCTCAGCGGTCTGCTTCTTGGCTGGTTAACAAAAATAGGGGGAAAACCCCGCCAATTTTTTTGGGGGGATCCCCTTTTTTGTTAACCGTTCCCTTGCGTCATGATTGTGCCCCTGGCTGACCTGAAAGTGAAAGTGGAAAGCAATCAATTAAGCTTTCCACTTCCTCTCCTGCAGCCGGAGAGGAATATTCATTTGGGGGGTTTACTGTGAGGCTGCAGCTTAGCTGCGGTCCCTGCAGTAAACATTAACCCTTTCTGAAGGATTACACCGTGGGACCTGACTGTACATCGGATTGGTAAGAAAAATTTTGCTTTATTTTTTTTTTTTACAGGAAAGGGTTTTTGCAGGAAAATAAAATATGGTCAAAAACTGTGTGATTTTTATTAAACTTTTTTTTTTATTAAAGGTGTGTGTTTGATTTTTCTTTCATACAATAGGATTAATAATTGATAGTTGTCAAAAAATTGACAGCTCTCAATTTTTAAACCCTGGCTTAAAGAGACCTTTCAATTGCAAGGTCATTTTAACCCCTTATTAACCCTTCGCCCCGTACAGGGCAAGGGGAAAAATAGCGGGCAAAAGTGCCAGAAAGGGAAAAATCTAATTAGGATTTGCCCTTTCTGGGTGTTGGGGGCAGATTGTTAGTAGCCGGGGGGGGCCCAAAAAATAATGGTCCCTCTTGGGCTATTATTATCTGCCCCCACTCACGGTTTGTTGTCGGTTGCGAAAAAAAAAGGGCGGGAGCCCACGCATTTTTTTTCAGCAATTTTACACCTCATATATTATAAAACATGTCATTAAATTTGGACCACATATATATATATTTATATATATATTATATTTATATTTATGTTCAACACTTTATAGTTAATAGCCGCTAATTAATTGGGTTTTGGAAAAGAGAACCCGAATGAAATGAACTTGGTTTACTAGAGTTAACCATGTCTTTTCATGTGTTTGATATTTGATTTGCCAAAAATTTTACTGAGTGTAAGTGTGCAAAATTTCACACCTGTAGGGGTTAATTAAAGGTGTAAAATTGTAGCAAAAAAGTCCGTTTTTTTTAAACAAATTTACACCTTTAATTAACCCTACAGGTGGAAATTTTGCACACATAGATGATGTAATTGTTTGTGCAATTTAGATTGCAAACGACATAAAAGACATGGTAACCCCTTTTACACGTGTCATTTTTGTCGGGTTTCTTTGTTTTTAACAGAAGCCGGCTTTACTCGGCAATTGGAAAACAGAGGGATATTTTACTATGTAGACGTGTATAAACTATACATTAAGTATATAATATGTCACAATGCTGTATATATTTAATATAAAATATATATATTTAAGTTTTTTATGTGTGTTTTTTTAGTGTTTAAAGGAAAAAAGGTTTTTTTTTTTGGTTGCGTATTTTGTTCCCTAGACGTACTGGGACTTCCGGTATCGGGGAATTTGGATATCGAAGATATTTGTGATATCGGCGATTCCATTTCTATTACGATTTTTTTTAGATATCGAGCAGTATCGCTACACTAGTGGAACCCCCTTGATTTAACATGTCCCTTTTTTCACTTTTTTCAGGGGTGAATTTTTATGTGCAGGCTATTATTCTTTGTTTAGATTTCAAGTTATTTTTTTGTGACAAATTTTAGGTTTTTTTTGTAGTTTTAAACGGGGGGTACCAAAATTTTGGGCCAGTGTGTAAAGTTTTGTTTATCCTCCTTAGTATCATACTAAATATAACTTTAGACATTAACATTTGATGCCATTGCATACTTTATTATTTAAAAAAAAGTATTAAAAGGAAACCTGTCACAAGTTTTAGCCAATAAAGTTACGGGGCCCTTTATTTTTCAGGGTGGAAAATAAAGCATTCATAATGCTGTGTATCGGGCCCCAACCCAACCTGTAAAAAGAAGAATAACTTTTATTATACTCACCTGCGGGCGGTTGGTCCCAGAGGTTTTTCGTTTCTTGGTCTTGCTTCTCCCATATGATCCGCCAAATGCTTGCTTCATGTGGATGGGCGCATCCCTGGCGTTTTCACACAGTTCCTCCGCATTGCGGTTCCTGCGCAGGGGTTACTTCTTGCCGTTGAGGGCATAGCAAGTGCTGCAGTGCTCAGGTGGGGGCTTTTTTGATTTTGTGGCATTGGAAAGGGAAAAAAAAAGGGTTGACAATGGGCATCTGGTACCCCCCATTTCTAAGTCCTTTAAAATAATCAAATAGTTTTAAGAATTTCCCGCCCCTTGAGAAGTGTTTTAATGGTGAGTATGAAAGGCTATGCACATGTATATTATGATCAAGTGTGTTTTAGTTTTAAACATAAATCTTTTTTTGTCTTATTAGCCATGCTTAAAGGGGTTTCTGAAATAATGCTGAACTGATAAAAAATAATAAATTAAGTTAAAGCCCTACTCCCCTCTCTTTAGGGCGGGGAGTTTGGAGGGCTTTGCTGATTCTTTGGGGGCACTGTCTGCCCCCGTTAGAACATTTTACCACTGCAGCCTGTTTTGGTTTTAGTGTTTTGGTAACTATAAAGCATGTCCCTGAATTTCTGAGCCTTAAACCGAAGCTTTCTTTGATGTTGGGTAAAAAACATTTTTAAATGTCACAGACCCCCGGGAGTTGCCTTAAAAGGGGGCCTGTGGGATGGTTGTGAGTATGATCTGGTTTTTAAAGTTTTTTTAAATTTTTGCTAAATTAAAAAAGGTAGTAAAAAAGATGAAGGGTGATAGTT
>JARQOD010000006.1:222766136-222834135 GCA_033576555.1 Oophaga sylvatica | reverse complement strand
TTTTGTGCAATTTGTCCTGAGCATTCTGATACCCCATATGTGGGGGTAAACCTCTGTTTGGGTGCAAGGCAGGGCTTGGAAGGGAAGGAGCGCCGTTTGACTTTTTCAGCGCAGAATTGTCTGGACGTCATGTCGTGTTTGTAGAGGTCCTGATGTGTCTAAACAGTGGAAACCCCCCACAAATGACCCCATTTTGGAAATTAGACCCCCTAAGGAACTTATCTAGATGTGTGGTGAGCACTTTGAACCTCCAAATGCTTCACAGAAGTTTATAACATAGAACCGTGAAAATAAAAAATCATATTTTTTCCACAAAAACGATCTGTTTACCCCAATCTTTATTTTCCCAAGGGTAACAAGACCCCAAAAGTTTTTGTGCAATTTGTCCTGAGCATGCCGATACCCCATATGTGGGGGTAAACCACTGTTTGGGCGCACGGCAGGGCTTGGAAGTGAAGGAGCGCCGTTTGACTGTTTCAAACCAAAATTGGCTGGAATTGAAATTGGACGCCATGTCGCGTTTGGAGAGCCCCTGATACGCCTAAACAGTCGAAACCCCCCACAAATCACACCATTTTGGAAACTAGACCCCTTAAGGAACTTATCTAGATGTGTGGTGAGCACTTTGAACCCCAAGTGCTTCACAGAAATTAATAAACGTAGAGCCGTGAAAATAAAAAATCATTTTTTTCCTCAAAAATGATTCTTTAGCCCGCTATTTTTTTTATTTTCCCAAGGGTAACAGGAGAAATTGGACCCAAAAAGTTGTTGTGCAATTTTTCCTGAGTACGCTGATACCCCATATGTGGGGTGAAACCACTGTTTGGGCGCATGGGAGTGCTTGGAAGGGAAGGAGCGCCATTTTGTAATGCAGACTTTGATGGAATGTTCTGCGGGCGTCATGTTGTGTTTGCAGAGCCCTTGATGTACCTAAACAGTAGAAACCCCCTGCAAGTGACACCATTTTGGAAACTAGACCCCCCAAGGAGCTTATCTAGATGTGTGGTGAGCACTTTGAACCCCCAAGTGCTTCACAGAAATTTATAAACGCAGAGCCGTGAAAATGAAAAATCATTTTTTTTCTCAAAAATGTTTTTTTTAGCTAGCTATTTTTTATTTTCCCAAGGGTAACAGGAGAAATTAGAATCCCAAAATTGGTGTGCAATTTGTCCTGAGTACGCTGATACCCCATATGTTGGGGTAAACCACTGTTTGGGCGCACGGCAGGGCTCGGAAGGGAGGGAGCGACATTTGACTTTTTGAAAGCCACGTCGTGTTTGGAGACCCACTATGTGTCTAAACAGTGGAAACCCCCCACAAGTGACCCCATTTTGGAAACTAGACACCTTAAGGAACTTATCTAGATGTGTGGTGAGCACTTTGAACCCCCAAGTGTTTCACAGAAATTTATAAACGCAGAGCCGTGAAAATGAAAAATCATTTTTTTTCTCAAAATGTTTTTTTAGCCAGCTATTTTTTATTTTCCCAAGGGTAACAGGAGAAATTAGAACCCCAAAATTGGTGTGCAATTTGTCCTGAGTATGCTGATACCCCATATGTTGGGGTAAACCACTGTTTGGGCGCACGGCAGGGCTCGGAAGGGAGGGAGCGACATTTGACTTTTTGAAAGCCACGTCGTGTTTGGAGACCCCCTGATGTGTCTAAACAGTGGAAACCCCCCACAAGTGACCCCATTTTGGAAACTAGACCCCTTAAGGAACTTATATAGATGTGTGGTGAGCACTTTGAACCCCCAAGTGTTTCACAGAAATTTATAAACGCATAGCTGTGAAAATAAAAAATCATTTTTTTTCTCAAAAATGATTTTTTTAGCCAGCTATTTTTTATTTTCCCAAGGGTAACAGGAGAAATTAGAACCCCAAAATTGGTGTGCAATTTGTCCTGAGTACGCTGATACCCCATATGTTGGGGTAAACCACTGTTTGGCGCACGGCAGGGCTCGGAAGGGAGGGAGCGCCATTTGACTTTTTGAACGACACGTCGTGTTTGGAGACGCCCTGATGTGCCTAAATAGTGGAAATCTCTCAATTCTAGCTCCAACCCTAACCCCAACACACCCCTAACCCTAATCCCAACCCTAATCCTAACCTAAATCCCAACCCTAATTCCAACCCTAACCTTAATTGTAACCCTAACCCTAATTTTAACCCTAACCCTAATTGTAACCTTAACCCTAATTATAACCCTAATTATAACCCTAACCCTAAGGCTAGGTTCATTTTGCGTTTTACCAGCCCATTCAACACATAGCGTTGACGGGCTGGTAACGGTATAGCATAACACGATCGCGTTATGCTATACCCGCTAGCGCAGAGGAATCAGCAGATGATTCATCTGCGCTAGCGGTGACGGAGCCCAGACGCTGCAGCCCGCGTCCGAGGCTCCGTCACTGAATGATGGCACGTCGCAAACGCATCCCGCTTTACGGCATGCGTCGCGATGCGCCCTCAAATGGGGGTGAATGGCAGCGTTAACGGACTGCGTTACACCGCGTTATACCGCGGTGTAACGCAGTCCGTCTAACGGACTGCCATAACGCAGTATGAACCCAGCTTAACCCTAACGCTAATTATAACCCTAACCCTAATGCTAACCCTAACCCTAATGCTAACCCTAACCCTAATTATAACCCTAACCCTAATTATAACCCTAACCCTAACAGAAAAATGAAAATAAATATAATTTCTATTTTTTATTATATGTCCCTAACTAAGGGGGTGATAAATGGGGGGGTTATGTACTGTTTTTTTTATTTTGATCACTGTGATAGTTTATCACAGTGATCAAAATGCACTTTCTGGAGAATGAATGAAATCATTTTTGAATCTGCCACCAAGCAGATCGGCGGGCGCACTGCGCATGCGCCCGCCATTTTTTTTGCAGGAAGAAGACGCCGGGATCCTGGGGCCTGCGGGAGGACGGAGGACACCGGTAAGTATACGGGGGGCGATCGGGGGACCAGGGGACCCTCATTTTCTCCCCTCGATGTGCGATCACATCAGAGGGGAGAGAAATCTTTTTTTTTTTTTTGCGATCGCATCTATGCTTGCATAGATGCGATCGCAACACCGGGATCGGTGAATACCGACCCGGATCATGTTCTCTGGGGTCTCGGCTACCCCCGGTAGCCGAGACCCCAGAGAATATTTGCCCATCCCCCCCAGGACACAGCGGCACATAGCGGCGGGCGCACTGAGCATGCGCCCGCCATTTTCTTCATCGCGCCGGCCCCGGGGGACACCGGAGGGCCCTGGGCCACATACAGGACATCGGGGGCCACATGGGGGTCCCGGGGACCCTTTTTCTCTGTCCTCTGATGTCCGATGACATCAGGGGACAAAGAAATTAAATGACACAACTTTTTTTTTTTTTTGTTGCGGTCGCCGTTATAGGGTTAATAACGGCGATCGCAACATCGGTTCGGTAAAAACCGACCCGATTCATGTTCTCTGGGGTCTTAGCTACCCCCGGTAGCCGAGACCCCGGAGAAAATGCGCCTCTGGGGGGCGCTATTCACTTTTTCCACAGCGCCGTTAATTAACGGCGCTGTGGTTTAAGTACCCTTAATGACCGCCGGGTCGTTAAGGGGTTAAAAGTTGGGCTTTTGTTGTATGTGTATTTAAGCAAACATACGTTGTCCATTTTCCCTGAATACTTTTAAATAACTATAAACTGTATTTCAGCTACACCAGGCATGAATAACATTTTCTTTTTATGATTTTAGACCCATGCATTCTTTTTCAAAGTTGTTTACATGAAAAATAGTTCAAAGCAATGGATTCAGCAAATGGACACATACAGAATAATGGAGCCCTAATGCTTGAAAATAGCCAACGTATGTCAAAAACATCTGTACTCATCATTCAGCTGTAATAGCCTTTCATTATTTAATAAGTGCAATATTTCTGGTTTCCTTCACTCAAGAGTAAAGAACAGAGTTATGCAAACAGTAGTGCTCTGCTTGTTTCAGCAAATGATGCTGTGAACACATCTGCCAGCTACTGAAAATTGGATCTACTTATGTACAGTATTCTGCTGTTTATTTTTGAATGTCTGCCTTTGAACAGAAGTTTACAATTTGTATATGAAAATTATCTTAAAATTTGTTTAACTTTGTAACTACTTTTAAGAGAACGTAGGCATTATTCAGTATCTTGTAAAAAGTGTTGTCTTAACACCAAGAACTGCATTACAGTCATCCAACTAAGGACCTGTTCACATGATATATTTACAGCACATTTAGCGCATACCATGAGAAATCTCCTGACGTTTATTCTGATTGTTTTCCTAGGGCTTTATTTCTAGATGGAAGTCAAAAGAGTCTTGGCCTCTGCTTTGTCAGCATAAATCAGTATACTGCAAAAAAAAGTAAACTATTCTATCATACAAGAAAACAAATTTGTTATGCTTATACAAATTTTAACATGGAAGTTTCTGAGTCATAAATGCCACCCTGTGGAACCCATCTCAATCAGGTAACCAAGTCGGTTGAACGGGTTTTCCTTTGGATAGGTCATCAATGTCTTATTGGACGGGGTCCGTCACTTGGCACCCCTGCCAATCAGCTGTTATTGGTGGCAGCAGTGGTCGCTGGCCGGAAGCACTCAGTTGCCAAATCGTTCCATCTACTCATAGTGGCTGCAGCAGTGTACTGAATATTTGCAGCTTAATGATTTGAATAAAAGTAAAAGTAGTGGACAACCTCTTTAAAAAAAATTGAGATAAGTGATAACTTGCATATCAGTGGGGGGTCTGGTCACTGGGTCCATCAAATATTGGCAGACTGGGGAACTTTTACCTTTTACTTAGAATAAAGTGACAATACACATACTTAACCTGCATTCCATTCTATCCCTATGGGGCTGCTGAATATTGTGCTTGGCTTTTTAATCAGTCAAAGAGGGAATAAAGAGCGAAGTGGTCATCTGTCTGACCTACCACACCATCCAGGAATAAAAGTTTGCAATAAAAAATTATCATCTACCGATCGGAGCAGGTATCAGTGGTTGGGCCTCAGCAAACTGTTGCCTATCCTGTAGAAAAGTGACAACTTCTTTTTACTACACAAGCCCTTTTTTGTGTATTTTAGCTACCAGAGCCAAAACCCAAAGTTCTTGATAACTTGTATCTTATATGCAAGCATGCATCCTACTGTTTTATTCAGGTGGTTCCCATATAAATTGTCCAAAGAATCCCGATGCCAAATTGCAGAACTATGCTCCAAAAATATAAAAGAGATAAAATATGATGGCATGCCAGTGTACCTATTCTAGAAGGAACATATGTCCTTCTGTACAAACAGAGACATACACGTGGTTAAAATTGTTGGTACCCCTCGTTTAATGACAGAAAAACCCACAATGATGAAGAAATAACTTTGAATCTGACAAAAGTAATAATAAATTAAAAATCTATGAAAATGAACAAATAAAAGTCAGACATTGCTTTTCAACCTTGCTTCCACAGAATTTAAAAAAAAAATAAAACTCATAAAATAGGCCTGGACAGAAATGATGGTACCCTTAACTTAATATTTTGTTGCACAAACTTTTAAGACAATCACTGCAATCAAATGATTCCCGTAACTGTCAATGAGACTTCTGCTCCTCTCAACAGGTATTTTGGCCACTCCTCAAGAGCAAACTGCTCCAGTTGTCTCATGTTTGAAGGTTGATTTTTCCAGATGGCATGTTTCAGCTCTTTCCAAAGATGCTTAATGGGATTTAGGTCAGGGCTCATAGAAGGCCACTTTAGAATAGTCCAATGTTTTCCCCTTTGCCATTCTTAGGTTTTTTAGCTGTGTGTTTTGGGTCATTAACCTGTTGCAAGATCCATGACCTGCGACTGAGACCAAGCTTTCTTACACTGGGCAGCACATTTCTTTCTAGAATCCATTGATATTCTTGAGATGTTATGGTACCCTGCACAGATTCTAGACACCCTGTGCCAGATGCAGCAAAGCAACCCCAGAACATAACAGAGCCTCCTCCACGTTTCACAGTAAATACAGCGTTCTTTTCTTGATATGCTTCTTTTTTCCATCTGTGAACATAGAGCTGATGTATCAAACAGTTCCATTTTTTGTCTCATCTGTCCATAGGACATTGTCCCAGAAGCTTTGTGGCTTGTCAACATGTAGTTTGGCAAATTCCATTCTGGCTTTTTATGATTTTTTTTTCAACAATGGTGTCCTCCTTGGTCGTATCCCATGAAATCCACTTTGGCTCATACAACGACGTATGGTGCAATCTGACACTGATGTTCCTTGAACTTGAAGTTCACCTTTAATCTGTTTAGAAGTTTTTCTGGGCTCTTTTGTTACCATTCGCATTATCCGTCTTCTTTGATTTGTCTTCAATTTTCCACCTGCGGCCACATCCAGGGAGGTTGGCTAAATTTCTAAATGATATGTGCAACTGTAGTCACAGGAACATCAAGCTGCTTGGAGATGGTTTTATAACTTTTGCCTTTAACATGTTTGTCTATAATTTTCTATCTAATCTCTTGAGACAACTCTTTCCTTCGCTTCCTCTGGTCCATATTGAGTGTGATGCACACCATGTCACCAATCAGAACAGTGAGTATCTAGTGAGTATCTAATTCTCTATACAGGCCCACTTTCTGATTTCCAAGATTATAGACACCTGTGTAATTAGTGGACACTAGTGTTGAGCGATACGATACTGCAAATATCGGATATCGGCCGATATTAGCTGTATCGGCCTTTCGATTCCGAATACCGATATTTTCGTCATATCGAATACCGGAATCGGATTTGTCACTGTCACTGTCTGTGTCCGTCGGTCGGGTCTGTCACTGTCAGTGTCCGTCGGTCGGGTCTGTCAGGAGTCAGCGGCACTTACCTGGCAGAAGATCTCCGGCGGTCACATCCCGGACTGCTTCATGGCCGCCATCCTCTTCTCCCCGGCGGTCACATGCAGTTTCTCGCGATAACTGCAGTGACTGCTGGGTAATCCCGGCCGTAAAGCAGTCAGTCCGATGACGTCACCGCCGGGGAAGCAGGTAATCAGCTGTGCTGCGTCGCGATGACAGGATAGCAGAGCTAGATCGCCGTGGGACAGTCGTTACTATGGACTGCGTCGGACAGGTGGTATACTGTTGGTTTGTTTTTTTTCTTTTTTTACAGGAGATCGATGGCGTCGCAGGAATGAGAGTACAATAAAATAAATTAAAACTGTGTTGTCTCTTTTATTTCATTAAAAGACTTTTTTCTTGCTTTGTCTTTTCTTTATACATTTAATAACTATGGGATTAATAATGGATCGGTGTCTTATTGACGCCTCTCCATTATTAACCGGGCTTATTGTTACCGTGCAATCAACGGTGACATTAACCCCTTATTACCCCGCTTGCCACCGCTACAGGGCAAGTGGGAAGAGCCGGGTAAAGTGCCACAATTGGCACATCTTTTGATGCGCCAAATGTGGGGCTGCTGTAGCCTGGTATTATCAGGCTGTTGAGGGCCAAAATCCATGGGCCTTGACACTCTTTTAATACCAGGCCGCAGCAGTCTGCATTTTACTTGGCTGGTTAACAAAAATAGGGGGATCCCTACGCCGTTTTTTTTTCGAGGGGATCCCCTATTTTTGTTAACCAGCCAAGCTAAGCAGACTGCTGTGGCCTGGTATTATCAGGCTTGCAAGGTCCATGGATATTGGATCCTTACCAGCCTGAAAAACCAGGCCTCAGCGGTCTGCTTCATCTGGCTGGTTAACAAAAATAGGGGGGACCCCACGCCAATTTTTTTCGAGGGGATCCCCTATTTTTGTTAATCAGCCAAGATATGCAGACTGCTGTGGCCTGGTATTATCAGGCTGGCAAGGTCCATGGATCTTGGCTCCTTAACAGCCTGAAAATCCAGGCCTCAGCGGTCTGCTTCATCTGGCTGGTTAACAAAAATAGGCGGGAACCCACGCCAATTTTTTTCGAGGGGATCCCCCATTTTTGTTAACCAGTTCCCCTCGACGTCACTGATTGTGTCCCTGGCTGACCTGAAGTGAAAGTGGAAAGCAATCAATTAAGCTTTCCACTTCCTCTCCTGTCAGCCAGGAGAGGAACTCATTCATTTGGGGGTTTACTGTGAGGCTGCAGCATTAGCTGCGGTCCCTGCAGTAAACATTAACCCTTTCTGAAGGATTACACCGTGGGACCTGACTGTACATCGGATTGGTAAGAATAATTTTGCTTTATTATTTTATTTTTATTACAGGAAATGGTTTTAGCAGGAAAATAAAATATGGTCAAAAACTGTGTGATTATTTCATTAAACTTCTTTTTATTAAAGTGTGTGTGTTTGATTTTTCTTTCATACAATAGGATTAATAATTGATAGTTGTCTAATTGACAGCTCTCAATTATTAACCTGGCTTAAAGAGACCTTTCAATTGCAAGGTCATTTTAACCCCTTATTAACCCATTCGCCACCGCTACAGGGCAATGGGAATAGACTGGCAAAGTGCCAGAAAGGGCAAATCTAATTAGAGATTTGCCCTTTCTGGGATGTCTGGGGGCAGATGTTAGTAGCCGGGGGGGGCCCAAAAATAATGGTCCCTCTCTGGGCTATTATTATCTGCCCCCACTCACTGGCTTTGTCTGTCTGGTTGCGAAAATAGGGCGGGAGCCCACGCATTTTTTTTCAGCAATTTTACACCTCATATATATATATATACATGTCATTAAATTTGTGACACATATATATATATATATATAATATATATATATATAATATTTATATTTATAGTTCATACACTTCTACATAGTATAATAGCCGCTAATTCAATTGCCGGCTTTTGTGAAAATGCAGAACCCGACATGAAATGACACTTGGTTTACATAGAGTTAACCATGTCTTTTCATGTAGTTTGATATTTGATTTGCACAAACAATTACATGAGTGTAAGTGTGCAAAATTTCACACCTGTAGGGGTTAATTAAAGGTGTAAATTCGTAGCAAAAAAGTCCTGTTTTTTTTACAACAAATTTACACCTTTAATTAACCCCTACAGGTGTGAAATTTTGCACACATAGACTGATGTAATTGTTTGTGCAAATCAGATTGCAAACGACATGAAAAGACATGGTTAACCCTATGTACACCAAGTGTCATTTCATGTCGGGTGCTTCTGTCTTTTCACAGAAGCCGGCTTTACTCGGCAATTGAATCAGAGGATATTTTACTATGTAGACGTGTATAAACTATACATATATGTATATATATATGTCACAATGACATGTATATATATATATATATATATATTATATATATGTTTTCTATGTGTGTATATTTAGTGTTTACAAGGAAATAAAGGTTTTTTTTAGTTGCGATATTTTGTTCCCATAGACTTACATGGGACTTCCGGTATCGGAATCGGATATCGACGATATTTAGTGATATCGGCGATACCATTTCGATACGATATTTTTAGATATCGAGCAGTATCGCTCAACACTAGTGGACACACCTTGATTTAACATGTCCCTTTTGTTACACTATTTTCAGGGGTAGAATTATTTATGTGCAGGCCTATTATTACTTTTGTCAGATTCAAGTTATTTCTGTGACCATTGTAGGTTTTTCTGTCAGTAAACGAGGGGTACCAACAATTTTGACCACGTGTGTAAGTAATATTGTTTATCCTCCTTAGTATCATACTAAATATAACTTTAGACATAACATCTGATGCCCATTGCATACATATATTATTAAAAAATGTATTAAAAGGAACCTGTCACAAGTTTTAGCCAATATAAGTTACGTCCATCATCTTTCAGGGTGGATATAAAGCATTCTATAATGCTGTGTATCTGTCCCCAACCCAACCTGTAAAAGAAGAAGAATAACTTTTATTATACTCACCTGCAGGGCGGTCTGGTCCTAGAGGTGTCGCTCTTCTTGGTCTTGCTTCTCCCATATGATACCGCCCACATGCTTGCTTCATGTGGATGACGCATCCCTGCGTCATCCACACAGTCTCCTCGGCATTGCGTTCCTGCGCAGGCATACTTCTCTGCCCTGTTGAGGGCATAGCAAAGTGCTGCAGTGCTCAGGTGCCGGGGCTTTTTGACTTTTCGTGGCATTGAGAAAGGGAAAAAGAGCTCTGACAATGTGCATCTGAGTACCCCTCCATCTCATAAGTCCTTTAAATAAATCAAATAGTTTATAAGAATCCTGCACTTGAGAAGTGTTTTAATGGTGAGATATGAACAGAGCTATGCACATGTATATTACTGATGCAAGATGTGATTGAGTCTTTACAACATAATCTCTTATTTGTCTTATTAGCCATGCTTAAAGGGGTTGTCTGACAATAATGCATGAACTGATAAAAAATAATAAATTAAGTTAAAGCATACTCACCCTACTTTAGTGCAGGCAGCTTTGGAGGGCTATGCTGATCCTGGGAGCACTGTCTGCCTCGTTCAGAACTCATTGTACCACTGCAGCCTGTATTTGGCTGCAGTAGTTAGGTAACTATAAAAGCATGTCACCTGAATGCTGCAGCCAATTACAACCTGAAGTCATGCTATGACTGATTGAGGTAGACACAATTTCCATAGATGTCACAGACCCCAGGAGTTGCCTACACTGGATCCATGTGGGTACTGGTTGATGAGTATGACTCTGTTTAATAGTTTTAGTAAATCTATGCTACTTAATTGTAAAGGATAGATAATAGATAGATAGATAGATAGATAGATAGATAGATAATGGGATAGATAGATAAAAGGATAAATGATAGAGATAGATAGATAGATAGATAGATATGGATAGATAGATAGATAGATAGATAGATATATAAGATAGATGGATAATATGGGATAGATAGATAGATGATAGATAGATAGATAGAAGATAGATATGATAGATGATAGATAGATAGATAGATAGATAGATAGATAGATAGATAGATAGATAGATAGATAGATATGGGATAGATAGATAGATAAATGGGGATAGATAGATAAAATAGATAGATAATAATAGATAGATATGAAATATATAGATAAAATAGATAATAGATATGAAGATAATAATAGATAGATAGATAGATAAGATAAAAGATAGTATATAAGATAGATATGAAATATAGAAATAGTTGATGAGAAGAAATATAGATAAGATAATTGATAAAATAAAGATAGATGGATACATAGATATATAGATAGATAATATATGTATATATATATTATATATATATATATATATATAAATTTTAGACAGCCTATTTAATGTACATCTGAAACATAATTTTTTTCCACTTCATGAATAAAAAGTGTTGAAGCAGCAGCGTTCCTTTAAGGCATGTTTAATGAAGAAAATTTAACTTAATGGATCTCTTACTGTCTGGACCACTGCATAGGCATGAGTAGCTATATTTTTCTGTCTAATCCTTTCATAGTAACTTCTTGATCTTTCCTTCCTACAATTAAACTAATTTATGTATAATATGGAGCAATTTTACATGTTGAAGCACTTTTCCTAATTTAATTGATGCATTTCCCTTACCATTACAATCTTAATTTACATTTTGGCCTAAATCTAATCGTACCGATTAATCAAAACTAGGGCAGAAGAAAAGTGAAATAGTCGCTTAAAGCAACCAAATAAACTTCAGGTACAAGTTATCAGTCACTTTTAGAAAACTGAAATAGCATCAAGTGCGGACCTACCGCCTGTTCAACTGGTGCAGCTACATCGGGGTCCACAGATGGATGGGGGCCCTTGCAGGCAGGGGTGTACTGCCTGGGGCCCAGCTTTCTGCTGTGTCAGTAGATCAGTGCCGGCACTGTATTAGATTTAGGCTAACGTGCACACGTTCAGGGTTATTTGGGGTTTTTTTGCGGGAAAAAACGCGTCAAAAACGCATGAATTAAGCATCCTATCATTTAGAATGAATTCCGCAATTTTTGTGCACATGGTGCGTTTTTTTTCCGTGAAAAAAAAAGCATCGCGGAAAAAGAAGCAACATGTTCATTAATTTAGCGGAATTCTAGCATTTTTCCCGCTATATTATTAACCTAGAAAGTTCAAGGAAAAATCGCAGTAAAAATGCGTCAAATCCGCGCAAAAAAAACGTACCAAAAATGTGCAAAAAACGCGCAAAATCCACGCAAAAAAATGCGCGTTTTTGCTACAAAAAAAGTCCGGTTTTGCTCAGGAATATTCTGCAAACATTCCTGAACGTGTGCACTTAGCCTTATACAAGTGCCCGCCGGTATCCCTGTATTGCAGACACAGCAGGCTGTGTGTTTGCTGATCTGACGTCATCTGTGCTCCTGTTTCACTCTGCCAGAGAGGAGATATGAGGTCAGCAGAGCCAGGGGCCGGGGGCAGGAGGTATGTGACGGGTTTCATCTGATTCCTGCTTTCCTATCTGCTTTCTGCAGAGACTCTATCTGCACTGTGAGATTTATTGCACCAACTTACACTTGCATACATATCGGGTCACTCTGTCACTGGGGTCATTGGCTCCAGCAAAACCTGATCTATATGGAAGCTCAAGCTGCAGCAATAACTCACAGTGATGCTCAGATAGAGGCTGCAGTGTCTGACCCTGAGCCCAGCTCCAGGACATCCTGCATTATATATCAGATATACATTATAATGTGAAGTCCTGCAGCCAGTCAGTGCATATAACCCTGTATATATGTGCACATAGTATAGTACATAACACTCAGTACACAGATTAGTATATGGCTCATATATAACAGACCTGGGCAAAATGTGGAAATCGGACCGGCTATCTGTGATAGACAAAAGCATGAAAACACTGGTCTGCAGGTCGGCCCATACAGCCGACCTACATCCTGATTTCACCTACATCTGCATCTTCAGGATGCACATAGCGATGAATATAATAGTGGAGGACAGAACCACTGACTCCTTCCACCAGTCACAGCATGTGTGACTGAGACAGCAGATGCAATGATGTCACTACATCACTTCTGCTGTATGGAGTGCACACAGACCGGAGCACAGCGCTGGGGAATGAGAACTGTCACATTTGGGGACTGCAACCGCCCACCATGGCGTGGGGCGGGCATCCCTCGGGTACGAAATCTGGACCCTCCATACCACAGAGGGGGACCCGGTCCTACCCATACTAGGGAAGGGCAGAGACCGGGGTTCTGTGGCAGCTGAGCATGTGGACAGAATAGAAACACGTAGGACTTGATCACACCGCACAACTTCAGATATAGTGAAGTAAAGTTTACTAAAGTAAATACGTAAGAACACACAGTACATAACATCAGGGAAGACGAGGTCATCAGAATCACGAACTCAGGAACACGAACTGGACTTCAGGAACACGGACTGGATCTCAGTAACACGAACACACGAACAGGGACTGGACATCAGGAACATGGACACCGGAACACACACTGGACATCAGGAACACGGAGAACACTGGCATCGGACTCCGGACATCTGGCAACGATCGGCAGGTACAGGATCAGAGATACGAGCCTAGAATTACCGCCTCTAGGAAAGGCACAGGAACGAGTTCAGGATCAGGAATACGAGCCTAGAATTACCGCCTCTAGGAAAGGCACAGGAATACGAGCCTAGAATTACCGCCTCTAGGAAAGGCACAGGAACGAGTTCAGGATCTATGTGAGTAGCTAAGGCCCCGCCCATAGGGCAGGGAGCCTATTTATATGAGCTGCCCCTCAGCAATTGGCTGGGGACAGCATTTCAGGTACACACACTAACCCTGATATAAGCAGGGCAGATGTGGCCTGCGCACCCTATGAGAGCCAGACATAAGCACAGCAAGGGCACCTGGAAATGGCTGCAGCCCAAACCCACGTAGCAAGCCATGCACCAGTGCAGAGGAACTTGCAACCTAAGGGTAGCTTTCACAGCAGTAGCCAGGGACCGCACATGCGGGTGATCATGCAGCGCAGCGGAGACACCCACGCATGTACGGTTATGCAGAGGAGCTGGGAACTGAGCATCATCCATACAGGTAACGGATATCAGTATCCCAGCTATATTAGGGGGAAAAGGAGAAAAAGGGTTAAAGCACCGACATACATGTCACAACATGACATTTTCCCCTCCTAAAGCCCCCTCTCTGAAGTCCCAAGAAAAAAAATACTCAGAAACTTTTCTTGGAATAAGCGGTAAGTCCCAGTTCACATGCAGCAGAGTTCATTGCTCCAGAAATCCAGACCGAAACGAAGCACAGAGTGAGCAATCTAGTCCACTACAAGCTGGGATCCGAGCCATCTCATCCGCCGGCCAGGCGGGCTCGGAAAAAGTCCTACCGTCCACACATGCTCAGCTGAGTCCAAGGCCTTAGCTTCTGTCACGCTTGGGGACTGCAACCGCCCATCATGGCGTGGGGCGGGCATCCCTCGGGTACGAAATCTGGACCCTCCATACCACAGAGGGGACCCGGTCCTATCCATACTAGGGAAGGGCAGAGACCGGGGTTCTGTGGCAGCTGAGCATGTGGACAGAATAGAAACACGTAGGACTTGATCACACCGCACAACTTCAGATATAGTGAAGTAAAGTTTACTAAAGTAAATACGTAAGAACACACAGTACATAACATCAGGGAAGACGAGGTCATCAGAATCACGAACTCAGGAACACGAACTGAACTTCAGGAACACGGACTGGATCTCAGTAACAAGAACACACGAACACGAACTCAGGAACATGTAATCAGGAACACGAACTGGACATCAGGAACACAAACTGGATCTCAGTAACACGAACACACGAACATGGACTGGACATCAGGAACACAGACACCGGAACACAGACTGGACATCAGGAACACGGAGAACACTGGCATCGGACTCCGGACATCTGGCAACGATCGGCAGGTACAGGATCAGAGATACGAGCCTAGAATTACCGCCTCTAGGAAAGGCACAGGAACGAGTTCAGGATCAGGAATACGAGCCTAGAATTACCGCCTCTAGGAAAGGCACAGGAATACGAGCCTAGAATTACCGCCTCTAGGAAAGGCACAGGAACGAGTTCAGGATCTATGTGAGTAGCTAAGGCCCCGCCCATAGGGCAGGGAGCCTATATATATGAGCTGCCCCTCAGCAATTGGCTGGGGACAGCATTTCAGGTACACACACTAACCCTGATAAAAGCAGGGCAGGTGTGGCCTGCGCACCCTATGAGAGCCAGACATAAGCACAGCAAGGGCACCTGGAAATGGCTGCAGCCCAAACCCACGTAGCAAGCCATGCACCAGTGCAGAGGAACTTGCAACCTAAGGGTAGCTTTCACAGCAGTAGCCAGGGACCGCACATGCGGGTGATCATGCAGCGCAGCGGAGACACCCACGCATGTACGGTTACGCAGAGGAGCTGGGAACTGAGCATCATTGATACAGGTAACGGATATCAGTATCCCAGCTATATTAGGGGGAAAAGGAGAAAAAGGGTTAAAGCACCGACATACATGTCACAACATGACAAGAACGAGATGAGTATGTTTTTTTTTTTTTTTAATGTGTGTGTGATTTGTTCCTGTATATGGATGATATATGATGGCTCATACTGTATATAGGGGGCTATGTGGGAAATCATGCTGCATATATTGAGGCTCCTGCTGTACATAGGGGGCACTGTGAGGGCTCCAGCTGTCTATAAGATACTCTGTAGGGCTCCTGCTGTACATAGAGGGCTCTGTGAGGGCTCCAGCTCTAAGTAGGGACTCTGCGAGGGCTCCTGCTGTATATATGGGGCTCTGTGAGGTCTCCTGCTGTTTATATGGGGCTCTGTGAGGTCTTCTGATGTATATAGGGGGCTCTGTGAGGTCTCCTGCTGTATATAATGTGCTCTGTTTGGTCTTCTCCTGTATATAGTGGGCTCTGTGAGGTCTCCTGCTGTATATAGGGGGCTCTGTGAGGTCTCCTGTTGTATATAGGAGGCTTTGTGAGGTCTCCTGCTGTATATAGTGGGCTCTGTGAGGTCTCCTGATGTATATAGGAGGCTTTGTGAGGTCTCCTGCTGTATATAGGGTGCTCTGTTTGGTCTCCTGCTGTTGTATAGTGGGCTCTGTGAGGTCTCCTGCTGTATATAGGGGGCTCTGTGAGGTCTCCTAATGTATATAGGAGGCTTTGTGAGGTTTCCTGCTGTATATAGGGTGCTCTGTTAGATCTCCTGCTGTATATAGTGGGCTCTATGAGGTCTCCTGCTGTATAAAGGGGGTTCTGTGAGGGCTCCTGCCGTATATAGGGGCTCTGTGAGGGCTCCTGATGTATATAATGAGGTTCTGTGAATGCTCCTGCTGTATATAAGGGGCTCTGTAATATAAGATACCAGACATAGAATGTAATATAATATATACATGGTCGTGCTCTGCCGGTTCCAGCAGTAATCACATAACCACGAGTCTGCGCTTTGCACACTTGCTGTCATGTGCCAACTAGAGTGTCAGTCACATCTGTAGTGTTTATTCACTGACACAGTGGACACTAGTTTTCACCTGACTGCAAGTATGACTGTGCTGGAGCCAGCAGATCCAAATCTTAACCAGGGCTTTGATAATGACGGTAATCTGGCTTGTTACTCGAGCCTGATTGCCCTCATCATAAGCAGCATATCGAGCAGGGAGGGGGCCCAGACACATTTCTTGCTCAGGAGCCCAAAGCTGTCAGTGTCCACCACTGAATAGCATTATTACCGTATTGTAGGTTATAATAAATATTTAATGTGGGTGTGATTATTGTATTTTTTTAATGGGGGTTATCGATAAAAACACATTTTTTTAATTCACTGTAGAAAAGCTGTGGTAACTTGTAAGAAAGAACACAATGGAAAAAGCACAAATGACCCAATAATGTAATTCTATGAAGAAGGTCATTTGACTATGATTTTTAACCACGTTAATTAATGTCCATCACACACACATACACACAGTCGATGGCCAAAATCTGTTATAATTTTATAATGTTACATCTTAGATTAAAATTTGAATTTGTCTAATCGAAACAACAATCATTTACTGTTGATCCAAAGTAAACATCTTTAAACCGATATCACATGCAGCATTCTGCAATGTATTCAGTGAATATTTTAACGCTATTTTTCAGAGGAGAGTCAATACTCTACGGACAGCTCTTCAAATTTTACAGTGAAAAAGTGTTATTAATATTGTCTTATATTATAGAGCTTAATCGTAGACTAGTCAAAGTCTGTAGCCAATTTTGTTAGTGATGCTCTGATTCAAAATTATTTCATTCGACTTAGCTTAATATTATATGTTCTCCTCCTTCAATTGTGCCGCCATTCCTCAGAGACTGCACAACTCTTCTATTCTGAAAATGGCAGTAGGTGGAGAATCAGGTGATCAGACCTGTAGGAGAACATTTAAAATCATGTCCCCAACAATTTTGTTAAAATAAGGATCAAATGTCCAACCCATTTAAAACTGCTGAGAAATTTACTTTGTTACTTTTAGTCAATAAGATATGTTATCATTATTGTCCAGATTAAACTTGATTTTTTGGGCTCAAAAATGCGTCTACACTCCTTGGTGCTCAGCCGTGAATTGTGAATCTGTCGCAAATCCATTTCTATGTTTTTATTTATTTTTTATTTTTTGTAATGTTATTTTTAGAGATAGGAGATAAAAAAACCAACCCTACGACTGTCTTTTGGATAAATCAATATCGTTTTTTATAACAGCAGAATATTTTTTGTGAAGATCAAGCCAGGAGAGAACATATGTACTAGGGCTCCTGTTATGTTTCTTATAACAAAGTTGTGACACACAGAAGAGCAAGGTTGTTTTAGATGAATGTACTGATCAAGCTTGTCACATGTAGTGTTGTTCTCGCCACACAGCACAAATTATGACCAACTGTTACTGCTTCACAGAAAGTCCCGAAGTCAGAAGGAAATAGCAAGAAAAATGCCAAATAATTGGTAAGAAAAATTCTCAAGAATTGAGTTATACATGGTTCGTAGATATATATAGCTGTACTAAAATGATTAACAGGCTGCAAAGTTTTTCACATAATTTACTATATTCTGTTTAACCTCTTCTGTCATTGGACGTACTATCCCGTCCATGTGCCCTGGGACTTAATACCCAAGGACGGGATAGTACGTCATAAGGGGGAGCGCAGCTGACGGCGGCCGGGTGTCAGCTGATCATCACAGCTGACAACCGGCACTATGTGCCAGGAGCGGTAACGGAACGCTCCCGGCACATTATTTGGCTCAGTGGATAGCACTGCAGCCTTGCAGCGCTGGAGTCTTGGGTTCGAATCCCACCAAGGACAACATCTGCAAGGAGTTTGTATGTTCTCCCCGTGTTTGCGTGGGTTTCCTCCGGGTACTCTGGTTTCCTCCCACACTCCAAAAACATACTGATAGGGAATCTAGATTGTGAGCCCCATCGGGGACAGCGATGGTAATGTGTGCAATACTGTAAAGTGCTGCAGAATATGTTAGCGCTATATAAAAATAAAGATTATTATTATTATTAACCCTTGGCACACTGCGATCAAAGATGATCGCAGTGTACCGAGGGGAACAGGGAACCATTGCGCAGGGAGGGGGCTCCCTGCGTACTTCCCTGAGACCCTCAGAACAGTGGGATGTGACTGCACTGTACTGAGGGCTTCCTCCCTGCAGGACCCTGTATCCAAGATTGCCGCAGGGTCCTTCCGGGTCCTGCAGTAAGGCGGTTTCCTCAGTGCCTGCTGAGAGCAGGAGCTGAGAAAGCCTCCAGCAGTGCATGTCATATCGCTGGTCTGACAGAATGTTGCACAAACTGTCAGACCAGCAATCTGACCTTATTCAGTGATATCCCACCCTGGGACAAAGTAAAAATGTAAAAAAATAATAACATGTGTAAAAAAAAATTCCTAAAAAAAGAAAAAAAAATATTCCCCAATAAATTCATTTCTTTAAGGTAAAAAACCCCCACAATAAAAGTACACATATTTGGTATTGCCTCGTCCGTAAAGACCTGCCCTATAAAATTGTCCCACTAGTTAGCCCCTTTAGTGAACCCCTTAGTAAAAAACGAAAAACAAGGCAAAAAAAAAATGCTTTATCATCATACAGCCGAACAAAAAGTGGAATAATAGGAATAATACGCGATCAAAAAGACAGATATAAATAAGCATGGTATCACTGAAAACATCATCTTGTCTCGCAAAAAAACAGCTGCCAAATAGTGTCATCAGCAAAAAGCTAAAAAGTTATTATCTCGCAGAATAAAGCGATGTAAAAACAATTATTTTTAATATATTATTGTTTTTATTGTATAAAAGCGCCAAAATATAAAAAACTGATATAAATGAGGTATCGCCGTAATCGTACTGACCCAAAGAATAAAACCGCTTTATCAATTTTACCACACGCGGAACAGTATAAACGTCCCCCCCAAAAGAAATTCATGAATTGCTGGTTTTTGTTCATTCTGCCTCACAAAAATCGTAATAAAAAGTGATTAAAAAAAGTCATGTGCCCAAAATTGGTACCAATAAAAACACCAACTTGTCCCGCAAAAAATAAGACCTCACATGAATCTGTGGGCCCAAATATGGAAAAATTATAGCTTTCAAAATGTGGTGATGCAAAAACTATATTTTTTGCAACAAAAAGCTCTTTTAGCGTGTGACAGCTGCCAAACATAAAAACCCGCTATAAATAGTAAATCAAACCCCCCTTTATCACCCCCTTAGTTAGGGAAAAGTAATCAAATTTAAAAAATTTATTTATTTCCATTTTCCCATTAGGGTTAGGGTTAGGGTTGGGATTAGAGTTAGGGGTGTGTTAGGGTGAGGTTTGTGCTTAGGGTTAGGGTTGGAATTATGGTTAGGGGTGAGTTGGGGTTAGGGTTGGAGTTACAATTGGGGCGTTTCCACTGTTTAGGCACATCAGGGGGCTCTCCAAACGGGACATGGTGTCTGATCTCAATTCCAGACAATTCTGCGTTGAAAAAGTCAAACGGTGCTCCTTCCTTTCTGAGCTCTGCCATGTGCCCAAACAGTAGTTTACCCCCACATATCGGGTATCAGCGTACTCAGGACAAATTGCACAATAACTCTTGTGGTGCAATTTCTTCTGTTACCCTTGGGAAATTAAAAACCTGGGTGCGAAAATATCATATTTGTGGAAACAAATATGATTTTTTATTGTTATGTGTTGTGTTTCGGTAGCTGAGGAGTGCAGGTAAAAAGGGCAATACACCAGGGCAGTTGGAATCTATGAGATTGCAGTACCCTGACTAACCACCACAACTAGAGGCAGCCGTGGAGCGTTCCTACGTTGGTCCTAGACGCCTCGTCACAGCCTGAGAAACTAACTACGCCTAAAGATAGAAATAGGAAAGCTATCTGCCCAGGAGCAGAACCCCAAAGATAATAGAAAGCCCCCAAACATGTAATGGCGGTTAGACAAGATGAAATACTGACACAGAAAGAAAATAGTATGAGCAAACGCTGGGGCCCAAACTAACTAAATAGAAAAGGACAGGAAGGGTACTTACTGCAATCCCAGAAAACCCTGAAAGGCACCAACTCTACTAATTTCAAAAACAACTGAGATCACACGACCTCTACCACCTAAATTAGTTCTCTGGTGTAACAAAATCAAAACAGCAGCCACTGAAAAAACTGGAAAAAGCAAAAGTACAAACATCAGTGGCTGAACAAAACTGAGAGGGCAGAAGCCCCCGGAGGGGACCCTGAAGGCCCCCACAGAAGTGCAGGACAAAATGCAAAAATATAGCACAAACACAAAAGAAGAAAATGTCTTATCTGTTAGCAGGAGATGCAGACACGACACAGCAGGCTACAAGGGAAACAGGAATAAAGGATCCAGACCAGAACAATTGATCACCGGCAACCCTGATGGGAAGGTGACTCCCTTATATAAGACCAATCAGTAACACCTGATTCCCAGTCCTCACAATCTTCACTGGACAGACTAGCACCGCTTGTAACCACCAGAGGGAGCCTATGCTCAGAACTCATCTCAAACCCATTCACAACAGTTATGTCTCTATGTTATAAACTTCTGTGAAGCATTTGGGTGTTTAAAGTTCTCAACACACATCTAGATAAGTTCCTTGGAGGGTCTAGTTTCCAAAATGGGGTCACTTGTGGGGTTCCACTGTTTAGGCACATCAGGGACTCTCCAAACACGACATGACGCCCGCAGACTATTCCATCAAAGTCTGCAATGCAAAACGTCACTATTTCCCTTCTGAACCCCGACGTGTGCCCATACAGTAGTTTTCTCTACATATACGGTATCAGTGTACTCAGGACAAATTGAACAACTTTTGGGGTCCAATTTCCCCTGTTGCCCTTGAGAAAATAAAAAACTGGGGACTTAAATATCATGTTTTTGGAAAAAATAGGATTTTTTATTTTCATGCCCCGGGCATTATAAACTTATGTGAAACACTTGGGGTTCAAAGTGCTCTAGATAAGTTCCTTAGGGGGTCTAGTTTCCAAAATGGGGTCACTTGTGGGGAATTTCCATTGTTTAGGCACATCAGGGACTCTGCAAACTGAACATGACACCCATCAATGTCTGCATTCCAAAACGTCATTACTTTCATTTCGAGCCCTGCCGTGCGACCAAACAGTGGTATCACCACCCACATTTGAGGTATCAGCATACTCAGGACAAATTGGACAACTTTTGTGGTCCAATTTTCTCCTGCTACCCTTGAGAAAATTAAAAATTGGTGACTAAAAGATTATTTTTGTGGGGAAAAAAAAAGGATTTTTTATTTTCATGCCCAGGCATTATAAATTTGTGTGAAGCACTTGGGGTTCAAAGTGCTAACCACAGATCTAGATAAGTTCGTTATGGGGTCTAGTTTTCAAAATGGGGTCACTTGTGTGGGGTTCCACTGTGTACATCAGGGGCTCTGCAAACTGAACATGACACCCATCAAAGTCTGCATTCCAAAACGTCATTACTTCCTTTCCAAGACCTGCCATGCGCCCAAACAGTTTCCCCCCCACATATGGGGTATCAGCGTACTCAGGACAAATTGGACAACAACTTTTGGGGTCCAGTTTCCTTGGGATAAATTAAAAATTGGGGACTAAAAAGTCATTTATGTGGAATTTTTTTTTCACACCCAGGCATTATAAACTTTAGTGAAACACTTGGGGGTTCAAAGTGCTCACAACAGATCTAGATAAGTTCCTTTAAAGGGGGTCTAGTTTCCAAAATGATGTCACTTGTGGGGGGTTTCCACTTTTTCGGCACATCAGGGGCTCTCCAAACGCAACATGGAGTCCAATCTCAATTCCAGCCAATTTTGGTTTGAAAAAGTCAAACGGCGCTGCTTCCCTTCCGAGCACTGACGTGTGCCCAGACAGTGGTTTTCCCCCACATATGGGGTATCGCCGTACTCAGGAGAAATTGCACAACAACTTTATCTGTCCATTTTCTCCTTTTACCCTTGTTGAAATAAAAAAATTGTTTGTAAAATATAATTTTTGTGACTAAAAAGTTAAATGTTCATTTTTTCCTTCCATGTTGCTTCAGCTCTTGTGAAGCACCTGAAGGGTTAATAAACTTCTTGAATGTCGTTTTGAGTACCTTGAGGGTGCAGTTTTTAGAATGGTGTCACTTTTGGGTATTTTCTGCCATATAGACCCCTCAAAGTGACTTCAAATGTGAGGTGGTCCCTAAAAAAATGGTTTTATACATTTTGTTGTAAAAATGAGAAATCGCTGGTAAACTTTTAACCCTTATAACTTCCTAACAAAAAAAATTTCGGGTTCCAAAATAGTGCTGATGTAAAGTAGACATGTGGGAAATGTTACCTAGCAACTATTTTGTGTGACATATTTCTCTGTTTTAAGGGAATAAAATTTCAAAGTTTGAAAATTGCAAAATTTTCAAAATTTTCGCCATATTTCCACTATTTTTATAAATAAATGCAAGTTATATCGAAGAAATTTTAGCACTATCATGAAGTACAACATGTCTCGAGAAAACTGTCTTTGAATCGCAAAGATCCGTTGAAGCGTTCCAGAGTTATAACCTCATAAAGAGACAGTGGTCAGAATTGTAAAAATTGGCCTGTCATTAACGTGCAAACAACCCTTCGGGGTTAAGGGGTTAAATAAATGGCAATACCAGACTTGTATAACATTTTTTATATAATAGTTAACAAAAAAATGTAGAACCTTTTGTTTTTTTGTGTCACTGTTTCTGAACCTTTTTTCATTATTTAGGACTCATTTTGACATCCATTAGTCATGTGCATCTCTTATATGAATAAAACATGTATTTATTATAGTTAATGAGACTGTTCACATGTCTATGTTTTTTAAGGACTGAGTGATCTTAACCCCTACACCCCGAAACCTGTATTCCCCTTCCTAACTGGGCCAATTTTTTCAATTCTGACCACCATCATTTTATGAGGCAATAACTCTGAAACGCTTCAACAGATCCCACTGATTCTGAGAATGTTTTTTCGTGACATATTGTACTTTATGATAGTATTAAAAAAAATTGATATGACTTACATTTATTTGTAAAAAGCTTCAGAAATTTTGCAAAATTGTTGAAAATTTAGCAATTTTCTTATTTTTATGCTCTAACATCAGCACATTGTCACAAAAAAGATTTAATAAAGAACATGTACCACATGTCTAATTTACATCAGCAAAAATTTTGATGTTTTTGTTATAAGGGTTAAAAGTTGACCAGCAATTTCTCATTTTTCCAACAAAATTTACAAAACAATTTTTTTAGGGACCACATAACATTTGAAATGATTTTAAGAGGTCTAAAAATTGTACCCCTCACGGTGCTCATAACTACATTTAAGAAGTTTGTTAATCCTTCAGGCACTTCACAGGAATTTTTGAAATGTGGAAGGAAAATTTCTACTCAGCATGCCGATACCCCAAATGTGGGGGAATAGTACTGTTTGGGCACATGGCAGGGCTTGGAAGGAAAGGAGTGGAATTTAACTTTTAAATGGAAAAATTGCTGGAATAATAAGCGGATGCCATGTCGCTATTGAAGAGCCCCTTATGTGCCTAAAGAGAAAAAAAGCACAAGTAACATCATTTTGGAAACTAGACCCCTCAGGGAACTTATCTAGGTGTCTTGTGAGCACCTTGAACCCCCAGGCGCTTCATAGAAGTTTAAAACGTTGAACGGTGAAAATATAAAACATCACATTTTTCCCACAAAAATGGGAGCAGGAGAAAATAGACCCCAAAATTTGTTGTGCAATTTCTCCTGAGTACACAGATACCCCAAATGTGGTTGAAAACTTCTTTTGAGGCACAGTGCAAATCTCCTATTGGAGTTCAGATTTTGCTGTTATGGTTTGAGGGTGTCATGTGACATTGGTAGAGCCCCTGATGTGCCAGACCAGCAGAACCCCATATAAGTGACCTTATTTTACAAACTACACCTCTCAACTAATTCATCTATGGTTGCAATGATCATATTGACACAACAGGTGTGTCACAGAATTGTATACCGTTAGGCAGAGAAGAAAACATAATTACATTTTTAACACCAACATTTTGTGTTAGAAACAAATTTTACATTTCCATAGTGAGAAATGGGTAAAAATGGCACCAAAGTTTGTTCCACAATTTCCACTGAATGTAGGAATACCTCATATGTTACTGTACAGTACCAATTAGCCACACGGCGAGACTTGGGAGGGACAGAGCACTATTTGCCTCCTGGAGCTCAGATATTCCTAGAATAGTTTTCGGACTCCATAAACAGAGCCCCTAAGTGCATAATCTCCTTTTAAGTGACGCTATTTTGGAAAGTATGCCCTTTTGGCAATTTATCTACATGTGTAGCAACAATTTTGACTCCATGGGTGTTTTCCAGACACAAGCAGTAGTGGATGATGCAAAGTGAAAATTGTAAACTACCATTGTAGCGATCAGTACGTTGTGGTGACCAGTACGTTGTAGTGACCAGCTTGTACTTCTTTAGTCATACACCCATAAATTAGGCAGGCTCTCATTACTGCAAAAATGATGAACATGAGGATGCTAAATGTGGTTTATACACACTGAGGCTCAGAAGGGAGGGGGGAATTTGGATTTGGGAGCACAGAACTTGATGAATTTCTTTTTGGGGGGGCAAGGAACCATTTAACATTTCCAGAGCCTTTGTACCGGTAACATGGAAGTCCTCTATATTTTTGCTAACAGATGACGGTCCTGAGTGAGGACTTGGTTTTTTGTTTTATTGAGTTGAAGCTTTAATTGGGAACATTTTACATAACGTTGAGGATTACATTGATCCGGCGGTACTATGCTGAGCACTTAAATCACGGTTTCCATCAGAGTGACATGATTCAAATGAAACCACCGAGGGAACTATTCACTATAATGAGACAGTAGAGTTACTCTGAACTCCATCATTCTGAGTGGGTTCCACTCTTTTGACAGAGCACCGGGGCTTTTCACATTATATATATATATATATTATATATATATATATATTATATATATATATATATATATATATATATATATATATATATATTTTTATATATATATATAGAATTTTTAATTTTATCGCAATATATATAATTGGACCAAGTGGTGTTACTGTTGTGTTGATCTGGCCTCAGAAGTGCACAAAACTGTGGTTGACCGTGCTTTTATGCAAGCCTAAAAAGACAAACACTGCCGGATCACAGGTCACAGTGACTCCATTTGCCTCATTAGGCTATGTGCACATATTGCTGATTTTGATGCGTTTCCACAGCGTTTTTGGGCGCGCTGAATTTCCTCAAATCCGCAGTGTTTTGTGCACACAATGTTAATCAATGGGAAATACAAAAACACTGTGCACATGCTGCGGAAAAAAACGCTCGGATTCGCAGCATTTTATTTTCCGCAACATGTAATTTCTTTGTGCGAAACTGCAGCATTTCTGCACCCATTGACTTGCATTAAGTGGGGCACTTTTGCAGTAAAACCGCAGGTTAAAAAAAGATCTGCGGTTTTGCTGTGGATGAAATGCTGCAGATCGGGTGGAAGGAAGTGTGTGGGCAGAGTGTGGGCGGTAACTGTGTGCATGTATAGTGTGTGGGCGGTGACTGTGTGCGAGTATAGTGTGTGCCGATGTCTGCGTGATCTGTGTATGTGCGAGTGTCTGCGGGGCTGTGTGGGGGTCTGCTGGCCTGTGTATGTGTGCGCAGACATCGTCCGATGGGACTACAGTGAGACCATAAGCCAATGATGGGACAGTAGTAGTCCCATCATCCGGCTAATGTGTTGAATGTAAAAAAAAAACACATACACACATATATAGTCCATGCTCACCATATACAGCTAATCCCCGAAGCCCTCGCTCACCTGAAAAAAAATTAAAAAAACAAACAACCAATATACTCCCTGTGTCCGATGTAGTTCCAATAATAACGATTGTCCCACGATGGTCTCCCATGGAGAGCTGTCACATCAGCTGATGCGACCGCTCTCCCAGTGCTCCGGTGATACAGTGACCGCACAGTCCTCCGCACTGTATCAATCCGCCGCCGGCAGGTCACTGGAGTTCACCTGTCATTTGCAGCACTACAGCCATGGGAATTTTCTCACGTCTGTAGTGCCAGTAAAGTTATCTCTGGTCAGCGTGTCAATGGAGGCCTATAGAGTGGTCACTCGTTTTAAAGAGAGACTGCATCGGACCGGGAGTATACTGGGTTTTTTTTGCAGGTGATCGGTGGATTCAAATGGATTTAGGCGTACTATAAAAATTATGAAAAACCATGTTGTGTTTTATTTCATTAAAATACTTTATTCTTAATATGTGTGTGTTTTTAACCCTTTCAAACTATAAGACTAATAATGGAGAGGCGTCTTACTGACGCCTCTACATTATTAACCTGGCTTAATGTCACCTTACAATAGCAAGGTGACATTAACCCCTTATTACCCCATATGCCACGGCTACATGGCAATGGGAACAGAGGGGCTAAGTGCCGGAATTGGCGCATCGTACAGATGCGCCAATTCTGGGGTGGCTGGGTACTGGTATTTTTAGCTAGTGGGGGCGCCAACATCAATGGCCCCCTCGTAGAATATGAATATCAGCCCGCAGCTGTCTGCATAGCCTTTCTTGCTATAAATTATAGGGAAAACCCACGTCAATTTTTTTGGGGGGTCGCCCTATTTTAATAGCCAGTAAAGTCTAGCTGAGGGCTGATATTCAAAGCCTTGGGGGGCGCCAATATCCATGGCCCCCTCCTAGACTATGAATATCAGCCCGCAGCTGTCTGCTTAGCCTTTCTTGCTGTAAATTATAGGGAGACCCCACGTAATTTTTTTGGGGGGTCTCCCTATTTTAATAGCCAGTAAAGTCTAGCTGCGGGCTGATATTCATAGCCTGCAAAGCTCCATGGGTATTAACACCTTCCCAGGCTAGAAATATTGGCCCTGGCCATTGGCTTTCCCCCTCTCACGCAGAAAATTGAGCGGGAGCACACTCTATTTTTTCTCACTTTTTTAAAATTAAAGATAATGCGTGAAGATTTTGTGTGTCCTTAACTATTTATGTGCCATTTTATCTATATCATATCAATCTATTTATCTATCTATCCCATATCTATATATCTCATATCTATCTATCTATCTATCATCTATCTATCTATCTATCTATCCCATGTCTATTATCTACCTATCTATCTATCTATCTATCTATCTATCTATCTATCTATCTATCTATCTATCTATCTATCTATCTATCTATCTACCTATCTATCTATCTATCTATCTATCTATCTATCTATCTATCCATATCTATTATCTATCTATCTATCTATCTATCTATCTATCTATCCTATCTATCTATCTATCTATCTATCTATCTATCTATCTATCTATCTATCTAGCTATCTATCTATCTATCCCATATCTGTCTATCTATCTATTATCAGCTATCTATCTATTATCATCTATCTATCTATCTATCTATCTATCTATCTATTATCTATTATCTATCTATCTGTCTATTTGTCTATGTGTGTAAAGGAGTGTGGGTTGGAAAAATGTAAAAGAGAAAGTTGGACAAGAAATGACATCACAATTTTTTTTTGTTAAATAACATATCTTTATTTAGCTTACAAAAATGCATACAAATCCACATGAAAAAAATGCATGAAAAAAACGCATCAAATCCGCATAAAAAATGCATAAAAACGCATCTGCCAAGAGGTGCGGATTCTGTGCAGAAAATTCCGCAGGCAAATCTGCAACGTGTGCACATACCCTTACAGGGTGAACTCCCTGTCTGATGCTACTCGATGTCGCTATTGACAGCTGCATCAGAAGGATTAAATGCCCGTGATCGGTGCTAGCACTGATCGTGGGGGTTGCTGCAGGGTGTCAGCTTTCCCATAGAGATGATACCTGCACCCGATCGCTGCAGTGCTCAGCTTGAGTCCACGTGATCCTGATACCGTACCTATATGGCGGTTTGCGGGAACGCAGTTCCCACGGTGCCGTATATATATGGCACATATCAGGAAGGAGTTAAGAACATCACAGAGATAAGTTCATTTTTTAAACTAGTAAAGGATCAGAATTACCTATATAATGCTAAAGGCCCCTGCAAATCAAGGACAGCACAAAGATAGCATCTATATTAATCAGCCGTCATTAACATTGCAATGGATGGGAGAAGATTTGTAATTTTTCTTTTTTCATCGGTAAAAACTACTGAGGAAACAGTGATAGTAAAAACATACACTTTGATTAAACACTGATTAAACTTGGATCTAAAATACTGATGAACAATATTCTGTGTTTTTATGTGTAAAAAAAAAAAATCACGGATGCCTGAATGAAGCCTAAAGTTGTGAGAGGGCTTGTTTCTTGAATGATGAGATGATTTTATCATTATTATTTTTATTATTATTTTTATTATTTTGGGCTTCAGATTATGTTATGATCACTTATTTTTGCACCTTTTGGGTGGTATGGTGAGCAAAAAAAATTCAAACCTGGATTTTTGTTTCTTCTTTTATTTCCATTATTTAACATATTGGTTAAATTATTTTTGATAGATTGGAATTTTGCTACCATGGAAATGCCTAATACTTTTATTTTCAAACTTATATGAATATTTCATTTTTTTATAACTTTTTACTTTTTCAACTAACTTTTTTTTAGTAGACTTAAATCTGTGATTGTTTATTTGTTTGTATTGAATTATATAGAGAAATTAACACAACACTATGAAGACTAGACACAGATTGGGCTTCATAACAATACATAAATACCAACTACAGGGGCATTCAGTAGATCCATAGTTGCTATTGCAAACATCAAAAAACAGTAATCGCGTTCTAGGAGGGTGATGGGGAGTGATGAGTAACCAAATTGACGCCCCACCATAATTGTGCTTAAAACTGTCAGAGATAGACAATGACATTTAGATTATTGGACAGCAGCGATCTGATCTACCTCTGATTGAGGCTGCTGTTGGCTGCAAAATACTGCTGGCACCTGCAATGTATGTTTGATTTTGGCTCCTGCTCCTGCTCCAAACATCCACATCCGAAATGCTATTTACATGCAATATGAATGTCAGAATGGTGTTATTAGACAACAAAAGTATTAAAAATAGCTATGAAATGTAGTTGAGATATTTCGATAACATTTCATAACAAAAATAACAAATAAAGTTGCACTGTTTTGATGCTATAGCATGGAAATCATAAATATATGAAATTCTAATTGCGTTACTGCTCTAGAACATGATAAAATAACAAAAAAACTTAGTGCATGAATTGTCCAATCCATGTACGCCTAGCAGCCATGACAAGATGATCTTGTTTGCTGGGGACTTAACCTAATGACCAATATTCTGTTTTGAAGTGACGGTCAGTATTTTGGCATTTGTATACAAAGGCTCTCTGAACAAGCACTCCACCCATCAGCCCATGGCGGGTTTAATCACAGTAGGATCCTACCTACTCACATAAATGTAGGTTTCAGCCCAGGAGAAAAAACACATTAGATTAGGTTCTCAGCAAAGAATATCTCCTTGTCATGGCTGCTGGGCATACATGGATTGGCCAGTTTGTGTGCTAAGTATCATTGTTTTTTCCTATTTTCTAGAGCAGTAATGCAATTTATATTTTATGTATTTCATGTTTAAATCCTATAGTGCTGCAGAGTGCTACTTTATTTATTAGTTATGTATAGATGGCTACTCTTAGTATACACCTGTACACACCAGTTTTCTGTTTAGAAGTGACATTCGGTCCTTTGATATTTTCATGACATCAAGATTAACTATATAATTTTTAAAACTGTAAAGTCCCTTTAACACCTATGACATTGCAGCACCAAGAAGGAAGTCATTGAATGATGGACATTTCAGGCTTGATAGTCATGTGAATTATATGAAAATGATAAAAAGATATAAACAAAATTTCAAGACTTCTCAATGTATTCAGTATAGAATATGGGAGTGATGTGGACAAATACATGAAATTACAACCTTGGCTGAATATTTTGCCCTGGTGAATTTAGTTGAGCATGTAAATTGTCAAGATCTGTTGCTGTCACCTCAGATTGCAATTGTTGACCAATGAGGTACCAGATGTTCTCAATAGGAGAGAATTACGGAGACTTACAGAGATAAAGCTCAGTATATTTTTGTAATGATCTGTTGTCACCTTGGTTTGTTACTATGACATAAAAGAATATTCTATATCTAGAGTAAAGAATATTTGTAAAGATGAGCAAAACAATGAAGTGCAAATCAAATGTGTGTCTATTTTTTTTTAAAAGTTGCTCTAACTGGGTTATTTGAAATTGTAATTGGCTCAATGCAAATCATAAAGAATGTTTGACACCATTTTATAAAGTCTATAAGATTGTATTCACCAGACAGGAGCAGATGACTGCGAGGAAGCCTGGCTAGCTTCCCCAGAAGCCAAAATATTAATGGTATGGCTGTTTAGCTATCATACGATATGATATAGCACTGCCAATAATCAGGCAATATCATAGGCTGTATAAAAGTTGAGGCAGGGAATGCAGCAGTAAATTTGGGGCACATCTGAATGATGAGAGAACGTGACATCTCACAGTTATGGAATAAGGATGGAAAATAAAGCAATTTTACACTTAAACATTAAAGATAGTATGTTTGACAGCAGAGCAGTAAAAAACAGTTATTATCCCTGTACCCATAGTCATATGTGTTGAGGTCACTTTGACATTACTAAGGCTATGTTTGCATTAAAGATCTTTAAATAGGTTGAATATAGTCCTAGGTAGCTATAGAATATCATACATGTCATTCCAGTGACACTCAAACTACTTGTGGGTCACTAAAAAGCAATTTGCTGTGAAGTAAACATTTGGAAAAATTGGTCGAAGCTAGTGAATTTGATTTTTAAAACATTTGCTTATCATTAAACAATTTATCATTAACACGGATGGAAATTCTTTAGGGTGCATTTAAGCTCGCTAATGGTATAGATTGAGTGTTCCAGATTATTAGCCTGTATAAACATGCCACCAATTACCCAACCAAAGAACAAAACACTCATTTGGTGACATTATTTTTAAACTAGCTGAAAAATCACTGTTCTTGACTGCATTTTGTCCTTTATACACAATATATGCGTTGTTAAGTGATAATCATATTGACAATCATTTTGCATACATGAAAGTGCAGTCTGTCGCTCTAAAACAGGTTATTCAAAGATCGGCGTATGGCTTACATGAATGGTGTTCACTGGAACAAAATATTGAGATGTTGATTCATTGAACAAGTGTAAAGGGTATCTCTCAGCACATTTTTAATTGTGACACTATTGAAATGGCTGCACAGGTGGCAGTACCGCAATAAAAATAAGACTATTTAGGAGACATCTCATGTCATAGTCAAAAATTTTACATAGAAGTTATAGGCAAATCAGCCTTGAACTGCACTGGATGAGGTTTGAGTGCACACTCAGGATGAGGTCTAGGATACCTAAATAAAATAAGCTTATCCTTTCTATTATGATTATTTATATTTGGTCTTCAGAATTCTAGACCATACATGAATCCTATTTTGGTTCCACGGCTATGTTGACATGTATCAATGTCTGGCTTTTTTTGGTCTATGTGAACAGTTATTTTGTCCGGATGAATAGTCATGCATTCTATTATTAATTTTTAGGTAGATTATATAATGTATGTATACAGTATATGAATTTTATTGTTTGTTGAATATTTATGCATTCAGATTTTTGGGTTTATACTAGAATATATTACACTGTGTTACCAAGGTTTTGTCCCTTGGACAATTTTGAGTGTTCCTGATAGATTTTTTCATGCTGATTTCAGAAATAACTTCAGATTTTTCCTACCACTTAAGCTTTTTGAGAAATGATACGAAACATTATAATATTCTAAAAATACAAAAAAGTTTAGTGTCTGCTCACCTCCTCTGTAGCGCACGGATCCTGCTGTGCTGCAAGTTTTCAGAACTTAGGAAAAATAAGTCCAGCGCTGTAAGTCCATAAAATCCATTTTCATTTATTCCAAAAACTTCCAATGACATGAAAACAGTTAAGTCATAGTCCAGACATTAAAAACATACACGTTTCAACGCAAAACCTGCGTCTTAATCATTGGCAAGGATCTGATGGCAGACTGAACATTTTGAGCTAGTTCACACTTCAAACCACCCACCAGACCTGGCTCCTGATAGAGACAGCTGTGCAGAGAAACCTGATAGATCATTAACCCCTTACAGGCTGGGATCATATATTATACCAGATAGGTATTACTCTATTCAAAGTGATAAATCAGATCCTGTCTAATATTGATGCCATGGGGGACCCTGGTGTTTAGTTGATAGATCCACCATGCTTCCCGGCTTATCAGTTTTCTTTTAATATCGCCACCACTGGCTGGAATTTTGACCTTTTCTATACCCGACACCTCAAAAGCGGACACATCCCCCCATGACTATTAATAAAATGTTTTGAAATTGCTGAACTTTTATTAATGATTTTACTAGTGGCATCTGAGAGGTGACGTCTGATCCTGATGGTCCTCCTGTGCAGCCGACATACTGAAGGTCACACAAGGCGCATCGCACAGTGTACACCACATTACTTGTGTTGCAGTTTATATATGAATTAATCATATATTCATTTTTATTTGCACAAGAGGCGTAAGTTTTAGTATTTTTAATAAACTTGCAACAGGTGCAAACATTGTGGCCGCATTTGTATGACCCTTTAGTACTGAGCCAATTGTCTTTTTTATTGTTATCACTGAGATAGAGGCTGGGGGACAGAATATCTCCTAGAGTGGAGGCTTTTTTAGCAATAAATTTCACAGGATTTATCAGGATTTTCTCCAGTTTTTTGTCCTGATGTAGTATGGGTAATCGTTTTTTAATGATGTTGGTAATATTTTTGAAGTATGGGCTATACATAGTTGTAAAAACCACACGATCATTTTTATTACCCACATAGTTAGATCTATATTTATGACATTTTTTTCTCTCTCCTGTTTCCTTTAGCATCTCTGCTCTGTCCTTGTTACTGATTATGTCCTCAGCCCTATCCAGCATCCACTTAGAATAACCCCTTCCTGTCAATCTAACACGTGTCTCATCTTTTACTTTTTAAATGTTTCCTGTAAAGATGAATTCCTTTTGAACCTATACAGCTCTCCAAGGAGGATGTTTTTAATTACACTTTTTTGATGACAGGACTGTGCCAGTAGAGTGGAATTTGTGGCTGTACTTTTACGGTAAGGGGACACTATGATTTTATTTGTGGAATCCAAACTGAACGTCACATCCAGAAAATTAATGGGGCTGATTCCAATTGAATGAGTAAATCTCAGATTCATTCCATTGTTATTACAATGTTGAATAAATTCTGACGCAGATTCCACAGTCCCATTCCACACCAGGAGGATGTCAACCATATAACCAACTTGGCAAAGTTGGAAAACCAGATTACTAATATTAAAAAATCTAAATATCAGAGAGACTGCAATGACTATAACTGCAATGAGGTTTATTCCTGGTCTAGTGAGCGTCGCAGGAGAAATAAAAAAATCAATTCTCAAACAGAGTGGAGATAAATCTGATGGCCGTGGACAACGCAGAGTGGTGTTTTCTGACAGGGATACTTCACACACTTCATGTGAGAACTCTGAGGACAATGATACTGATGATTCATTAGGTCCTTTTGAAAGGAGATTAAATGGAGTCACACCACATTGTATGGAGAATCAACAAACTACATCACAGAGAAGAATGGATTTACAACATTCAGCCTCAAAAAATGGAGGAGGAGGAGGGGCAGGAAGGCTGGAAAGAGACACAAGAAAGTATGCCCTGAGGAAAAATCAGGGGAAAACACAATCATAAACCTTTCCAGTTATATTGTGTCTGAAATGCAGCAAAAAAATTCTCTCCAAAGGACTTTCCTTTTCTCCAACCAAAGAATTAGATGTATACCATACACTTCTGGACTTAAATAAATTTGTCAGGAATTTGACACTAAAATGTCATTTTATGGATGAGACCAGTGAAAATGATACAGTAATTTCCACCATTAGTGATCAAACTCCACCATTGTCTTCAATTCCCACATTTAAAGAAGTATGTTGTCTGCAAAATCTTAAAACACTGGGTGCAGAATACCTGACTTAAGATGAAGATCTTAACAGACATTTTTGTGTGGAAAAGCCTTTTTACTATCCAATAAAATCGAGACCCCAGATCTTGGACACATTCCAGGAAATTGTTGAACGGGATTTGATTAGCCTGAAGGAAAATGTTGGCCAGGAGAAGATAAGACACAATCTCAGCAGAGGAGAGAAGCAGGCTCTGAAAGAGTTAAAGTCAAACACTAACCTAACTATCAGAAGGGCAGGCAAAGGAGGAGCAGTGGTTCTCCTGGACTCATGTCTTTATGAGAAGTTGAATCAGAACATGATACAAAATGAGGACATATATAAACCTCTGAACAGCAATCCTATAGAAGCCTTCCAAAATAAATTAAAAGTTCTTCTGTTGGAATGTGTAGCATTGGGGGCAATCATCCCAAAACTATCAGAAGATTTGTATGTTGAATGCCCTATTATTCCAATCCTACACTCCCTTCCTAAAATTCATAAGGAAGTTTTTCCTCCTCCTCTGAGGCCGATTGTGGCCGGGATAGGGAGTGTAGGAGAAAAACTAAGTGCCTGGATAGATATGTACCTGCAGGCTCTAGAACAACAAATCCCAGGATACATAAAAGACTAAACATCTTATTTCATCTCTTGATGGTTTCAAATTGTCTGAAAATTGTATGTTTATTGCTTGTGATGTTGAGGCCCTGTATCCTTCACTCCTCCACGACCTGTCTTTAAGGATTCTATCCAATCACTTGAATAAATTTAGTAACTATAAAAAATCAATTCAAGAGTTTATAGTGATGGGGTCGAGTTTCTTCTTAAATGCAACTATTTTTCATTCAATAAAAACTTTTATTTGCAGGTTCGTGGAGCACCGATGGGTGCAGTGTTCTCGCCGTCACTTGCAAATTTATATTTGGCAGCTTGGGAGCAGGATTTTGTTTTTTCTGGTGCAGATCCCCTTTCCGCTCACATCAGGTGGATGGGCAGTTATATAGATGACATCCACCTGGTGTGGGACGGGACTGTGAAATCTGCGTCAGAATTTATTCAACATTGTAATGACAATGGAATGAATCTGAGATTTACTCATTCAATTGGAATCAACTCCATTAATTTTCTGGATGTGACGTTCAGTTTGGATTCCACAAATAAAATCATAGTGTCCCTTACCGTAAAAGTACAGCCACAAATTCCACTCTACTGGCACAGTCCTGTCACCAAAAAAATGTAATTAAAAACATCCTCCTTGGAGAGCTGTATAGTGTCAAAAGTAATTCATCTTTATAGGAAACTTTTTAAAAAGTAAAAGATGAGGCACGTGTTAGATTGACAGGAAGGGGTTATTCTAAGTGGATACTGGATAGGGCTGAGGACATAATCAGTAACAAAGACAGAGCAGAGATGCTAAAGGAAACAGGAGAGAGAAAAAAATGTCATAAATATAGATCTAACTATGTGGGTAATAAAAATGATCGTGTGGTTTTTACAATTATGTATAGCCCATACTACAAAAATATTACCAACATCATATAAAAACGATTACCTATACTATATCAGGACAAAAAACTGGAGAAAGTCCTGATAAATCCTGTGAAATTTATTGCTAAAAAAGCCTCCACTCTCGGAGATCTTCTGTCCCCAGCCTCTATCTTAGTGATAATAATAAAAAAGACAATTGGCTCAGTACTAAAGGGTCATACAAATGCGGCCACAATGTTTGCACCTGTTGCAAGTTTATCAAAATACTAAAACTTACGCCTCTTGTGCAAATAAAAATGAATATATGATTAATTCATATATAAACTGCAACACAAGTAATGTGGTGTACACTGTGCGATGCGCCTTGTGTGACTTTCAGTATATCGGCTGCACAGGAGGACCATTAAAAATCAGGATAAGACGTCACCTCTCAGATGCCACTAGTAAAATCATTAAAAAAGTTCAGCAATTTCAAAAATTTAATTAATAGTCATGGGGGGATGTGTCCGCTTTTGAGGTGTCGGGTACAGAAAAGGTCAAAATTCCAGCCAGAGGTGGCGATATTAAAAGAAAACTGATAAGCCGGGAAACATGGTGGATCTATCAACTAAACACTAGGCTTCCGCATGGCATCAATATAAGACAGGATCTGATTTATCACTTTGAATAGAGTAATACCTATCTGGTATAATATATGATCCCAGTCTATAAGGGGTTAAAGGTCTATCAGGTTTCTCTGCACAGCTGTCCCTATCAGGAGCCAGGTCTGGTGGGTGGGTTTGAAGTGTGAACTAGCTCAAAATGTTCAGTCTGCCATCAGATCCTTGTCAATGATTAAGACGCAGGTTTTTGCGTTGAAACGCATATGTTTTTAATGTCTGGACTATGACTTAACTGTTTTCATGTCATTGGAAGTTTTTGGAATAAATGAAACTGTATTTTATGGACTTACAGCGCTGGACTTATTATAATATTCTGTTATAATTCTAAAAACTCATATATGAACATTTTTCTGAAACAGTATATTCAGAATATTCCACTGAAATAACATAAGTTGCTGATCTTCACATATGCAGGCACTTATACGATTTCCACTCAGGCGCAGTGAATTATTCGGCTGACCGTGTACGGACCATACCACATCTCCTGGGCAAGGGATGAATCAAAAGGCAATACTGACATTACAGCAGGGGATCACCGAGGATTCATTTTGTGAGGTAAAATATTTCACTGACTGTTTTTAAACAATATTTTACCTCGCAAAATGTATCCTCTGCGATCTCAAGAGAAGTCAGCACATGGGGAAAGAGAGAGTGCATAGGTGGGTGAGCACATGGCGGGAAGAGATTCTCAACACTGCAAAGCCTGCCCCCAACGTGACATTACCTCCCTCGCATCGGGCCTCCACCTAGTTACTATCATATATGCGATTCGCCTGAATATTTTTCATTGTAAAAACTGAAGATTTATTTTGAAATGCCGCGTCGGTGTCTCAAAGCAGTGATAATTTCTGCTACATATGTGGAGAATATACAATGAAAGCACAAAAGAAGGAAATGACTCTACTTGTTAAGAAAGCATTTGAACTATACTTTGAATGTTCAATTGGTGATCAGGACAAACCGTGAGCACCTCATATATGCTGTGCATCTTGTTCTAGAAGCCTTAAGGTACTGCCACACTAAGCTATCCCGCTAGCGATCTCGTTAGCGTCGCATACTAATGAGATCGCTAGCGGGATTGTTTCTATATCGCTAAATGCTGCCACATTTAGCGATATAGTTAACGACGCTATCGCCGCTAGCGATCTTCTTAACGACTTTAGCGGTACAAAAGTACCGCTAAATCGCTAAGAAAAGGTGCCACACTAGCGATATATATACTTACCCAGCGGGAGCGCCGACGAGAAAATAGGGTCCGGAACGATTCCAGCGACGAGCGAGATCACAGCAGGAAGCTCGTCGCTGGAAGCTGCCGCACACAACAACATCGCTAACGGGATCGCTAAATAGTGACGTTTTTTAGCGATCCCGTTAGCGATATTGTTTAGTGTGGCATACCCTTTAGAGCATGGCTGAATGGATCATGACCTTCAATGCTGTTTGCTGTCCCATTGATATGGAGAGAGCAGAGAGATCATGTAACAGATTATAGCAAAGAACAAGAAATCAATAGAATATCTTAATTTTCCTTCAGCCATAAGACCAGTGCCTCATGATGAAAGTCTTCGTGTTTCAAAGCTGCCTAAAGTATGGACAATGGAGGACAACGAAGATGAACTAACAATGTCAGTGGAAAATAGCTTTCTACATCTATTCCATATCTGTTCAGTCAAGCTGATCTGAGTGACTTGGTCAGAGATTTGAAATGGTCAAAGAGGCAGGCAGAATTATTGGGATCAAGGCTACAAGAATGGAATCTCTTATTACTAGGAACAAGAGTTTCTGTTTTTCGCAGTCGTCAAGAAGACCTTAATCAATTTTTCAACCATGTCGACAGTGTAACCTTTTGCAACGACGTCTTGGGGCTGTTTGGTGCTCTTGGATGTGAATATGACCCGAAGGGATGGCGACTGTTCATTGACTCATCAGTTTTAAGTCTGAAAGCTGTTTTCTTCTATACCTATTGGACATGCCATACACATAAAAAAAAGTATTAGAATACGGAGTTACTGTTGACCCACATGAATTATAGAAATTATAACTGGAACATATGTGGTGATCTAAAAGTTGTTGCACTTCTTCTTGGACTGCAACTTGGATGTAACAAATATTATTGTTTTATTTGTGAGTGGGACAGTCGTGCACGAGAAATGCACTATTTAAGTAAGGACTGGCCACTCCGCAAAAATCTGGTTTCTGGAAAGAATAATGTTAAACATAATCCTCTCGTTGATCCAGCAAAGATATTTCTCCCTCCTTTGCATATCAAACTTGGGCTTATGAAGAATTTTGTCAAAGCAATGAACAAAGAATAGTAAGCCTTTTCGTATTTGCAACATAATTTTCCAAGAATAAAGGTACTGCCACACTAGACAATCCCGCTAGCGATCTCATTAGCGTCGCATACTAATGAGATCGCTAGCGGGGATTGTTTCTATATCGCTAGTGGCTACCTATTTTAGCGATGTCGTTAGGACGCTATCGCGGTTAGCGATCTCCTTAATGACTTTAGCGGTACAAAAGTACCGCTAAATCGCTAAAAAAGGTGCCACACTTAGCGATATATACTTACCAGCGGGGCGCCAGCGACGAAAATAGGGTCCAGAACGATTCCAGCGACGAGCGAGATCACAGCAGGAAGCTCGTCGCTGGCAGCTGCCGCACACAACAACATCGCTAACGGGATCGCTAAATAGTGACGTTTTTTAGCGATCCCGTTAGCGATGTTTTTTAGTGTGGCATACCCTTAAGTGATGCAAAGATTAAAGAAGGTGTCTCCATTGGCCAACAGATCAGAGATAAAACGAATGACAGTAGCTTTGATGGTCTTTTGCAAGGTGCTGAACAAGTGGCATGTAGAGCCTTTAAAGATGTGACCTTCAACTGCCTTGGCAACGGCAGGGCACTGAACTTTGAACAACTTGTGGACAACATGCTCACAGCATATCATTTGATGAAATGCAATATGTCACTAAAAATGCATTTTCTACATATTCACTTGGACTTTATCCAGCCAATCTTGGTGCTATTAGCGATGAACACGGTGAAAGATTTCACCAAGACATTGCGCTGATGGAGAAAAGGTGCCAAAGAAAGTGGAGAACGTCAATGCTGGCTGACTATAGCTGGAATCTTATTTGAGAAGCATCTGACATGGATTATAAAAGAAAGTCGTCTGCAAAACATTTTTGAACAATTGCTTTTGCTACTGACATCGATGCACATGTATGTAGTGTCTCGGACATCATAATGTAGACTATAAACTGTTGTTTCCTTAAAACATTACGTGATGCAGGCTTTTGGAGCACATATTCATGTTCAGCATATCAAAATCTATAAGCTACAATAAAATATTCTCAGGGGAAAAGAATTTCCCTGAAATTTGTTGCACAGTGTTATCAGACTAACAGCATAGCTTACTTATCAGCACTGTGGCACTTATATAGGAGTAACATGAAGCTGGAGGTTACCAAAATCTGGTGTCTATGTCCTACATTAGAATTAAACTCATTTCTATTCTGTCTACTTGAATTAAGATGAAGTGGCAATTTGGTCTGGTGGCATATTTACACAATTTATGACAATTTTTTCCTATAGACAGGATTATTTAACTAGACAATAACATTTTACAAGCACTTCAGCACTTTATATTTGGGTGATGGAGGTGTTTTTTTTAGTGAGATGACTATAACGTCATGTAGGGAAAGCCTACACTGAGCAGGGACACCTGTTTTTATTTTTGGTGCTAATCTCAGCGGTCAGATAGGGCCAGAGAGGGTCAATACACTCCCCTCGCTACTTGTAGATTTTTGTTGAATTAGACTTTCTTTATTGGACAGGCTTACTTGTTGATATCTATTGACCCTTTATGTACAGTGGCATGTAAAATTGTATGCATTCCTGGTCAAAATTACTTTTATTGTGAACAGTTAAATAAGTTGAAAATGAAATGATCTCTAAAAGGTCTCAAATTAAAGATGACACATTTCTTTTGTATTTTAGACAATAATCTACATGTACATTTTCATCATTTACATTAAAAAATTGCAAGTACTAACCATGCAGGGTGCCCAAACTTTTGAAATGGCCAATTTTACTTTTTGTTATTTTTAAATGCGAAAGATGAAAATGTATATATTTTCTTTTTTTCCTAAAATACAAAGCAAATTTGTCATCTTTAAATTTAGCCCGTTTAGAGATCATTTAATCTTCAACTTGCTTAACGGTTTACAATAACAGTAATTTTGACCAGTGATGCCCAAATTATACATGACATTGTATCTTTATGTATGGGACACAATATTTCTTGTGTAATTTTAATCGTAATAATGAAGGTAATTTTTTTTTTCATTTGGTTGTCTACCATAATATACCACTTTTCTATATAAATAAGGTCTTTTCACTCCCCCAGTGTAATTTTAGCTTGATTTGAATATGGGTTTTGTGCTAGATTTCTCATGACTGGAACATTGTTTGCATACAAATAAAGAAATCATTTTCATTGGATGTCAAAGGTCTGTATGGCTGTACCTCTATCAACAAATGTAAAAATGAGCTGACTGGTTCCCTTTAAAAAAATATTTAGAATTGAGAGTCCTCAGTGGTTGATACCTTTTAATGGCTAACTGAAAAGATGGTAGCAAATTGCAAGCTTTCGAGACTACTCAAGTCTCTTCATCAGTCTAGACTAAAACAATATCTAATTAACTGTTTAGACACCATCATTAAGCTAAAGAACAATTTCAGATGTTGTATTAGTCTAGCCTGATGAAGAGACCTGAGTAGTCTCGAAAGCTTGCAATTTGCTACCATCTATTCAGTTAGCCATTAAAATGTATCAACAACTGAGGACTCTCAATTCTAAGTATTTTTGTATCTACTGGCTTACACGGTTCAAAGATATACTTCTTTCCTGGTTCCCTTTAAGACAGCCATGGTTGCAGCATTACAAATTAAGGTTACAATATTTCTGGATATTGGTCATAAAACGAAGGATTTATTTTGGAGTTGACACTTTTTCTTTTCTTCAAATTAATTTATTATTCTTAATAAAAGTTTTTTTTGGGCCTTTTTGTGGATTATCAAGGTAGGATTACCCATGGTACTGAGTATTTTTTTAGTCTTAACAACCATGAAACTATAAGTGCATAAGTTTAATCATTGGACAATTATTGACAGTTCTTATAAGTCTCAGGATTTCACTGATGTATCTTCTTGTTAATAGACCTGTACCAAATATCAATTCCTACATTGGACATGGACATAACATGATTTTATTATATTAATGAACCCCTCAACCTGTATAGTATAAATTTACAAAGGGAAACATTGCATGATGGACATATAGGATGACAACTGCTGGACAATCGCCACTGCATCTGCTATATTTTATATTACTTTCAAGTCTTAATTTAAGGGATAGGTGCCCTTTCTCACTGGATCTTCCACCACTCTAGTGGAACATGTAACTCTGCTTTTCTTTTTCTAATCATGTATTCATAATGTGATATGACATGGCGGTGTTGAGCTAATGCTGTGGTTCTTCAGCTAAATAATACCCAAGGTACATCACTACATCAAAATTCTAAAAAGATTTAAACAATATATGTTAAGAATATTACAAAATATGAATTGAAAGAGTGTTTGAAATATGTGCAATTAAGCCTCTAAACTTTGTTCTCGCTCAAGTAGAATGATATTTATAAAGAGGATGCACTTAATATGTTTTATTACTCTATGATTATATTGAAAGCTGCACCAAGGAATGCTTAATTTAGTCAATAAAATTAATGTACAGTGCATTATCGACATTAGTAGGCTAAACAGGAGATACAATTAAGAAGATGCTGTGTTTATTTTGCATGAGGCAACTGTGTAGAAATGTTTTCATTGCTATCTGACTATATTTAAAAATATTTACTATTTATTAATTATTATTTTTTCCATTTATTATCATTCTTTATGTTTGATTATTTAATTTTGCAATGTTAAAAGAACAGCACCAAAAGGTCTAGTTGACTTTCTGTTGTAATCTGTCATTTTACCATACAAGAATAGTGTATCACATGCCAGATTTAAATTGTATGAGTATTTGATTTACTGTACCTTAACGCAAAACAGTTTAAGACAAGCATTAAGAATCATGCACAAGTGCTGTAAGTCCTGTCTCCCCACTGATTCCCAATATGTGCTAAAATCGGAAGCTTTGAACTCAAATTCAAATTTGATTGATTTTTTTAGCTCCTTTCTCCCTACTAGCAGCTGTTTCTCATTCAACTATATAGTTTTATGTTCCCCACAAAAAATTTTTATCCGCATAATTTGTTTAAACATAAGAAATGCCAGTGTGTATCCTCCATAGACCTCGCGTACACTGTAGTGTACAATGGTTTCTGGGTTCTGGGACTTCTGGTTCTGAGGAGGATAAGCTCACTGTTTTAGACTAGGCTCAAACCAGGTCTTGCAAATTACTTTTCTAGTAACTGAAATGTTTTGCTGAAGTGGTGACCCAGAAATATATATGCATGCTTGTCTGTTCAGATGGCAAATGTAATATATATGAATGCATATATAATTTTCAGAAAATAATGACTTTGAATTTCTAAGGATTTTGATCTGTTTTATACCACTTTGTATTCTATAGCAATGACTGACCTGTGAAAACTTGGATAGTGGTTTGACACTATTGCCTTGGGTTTCACACAGCTAAGGCATAATTAACTCTACTAACCTCTATACTACGAAAATGTGACAAGTGTTTTAACCTCTGCACTGATATAGACTGATTAAAGCAGTTAACTTCCACACTGCTAAACTGCTAACTGTAAAGTTTAAGAACAATATAATTGACAGAATAATATCAGGTTTATGTAATTGGGAATTTCCATTGATTTAATGGTAACACATATTCTTAATCAGTTTAAAACTTTAATGTAATTATTGAAGATATTTAATTGCATGCAATTACGGCTTTCTGTCTTTGTGGTGTATACACAAATGCTTTACATGTGTTTATCATTTGTGCATTCTCAAACACAATGTTGTTCCAAAAGCCAACAATTTTTTCAACAGGGACAAATAATTGAAAACTATTAGATCTGTATGCTGATCATTATTACTGAAACAACATTATTTTCCTTCAAATTTACAGTCTATAGTCTTTCACTGTATTGTAGCACAGACAGCTTGTTAGTTTAATCATGGCATTGCTGGTTATTCTTAAAAGAAACCTGTCAGGTCCCTCTTGCCCACAGAACCTCTAGCAGTCGTGTCTACATAGCTAAATACCCTGCATAACAGCTCCTTAAACCCTTAACGACCAAGCCATTTTGTAGGTTAAAGACCAGGCCAATTTTTACAATTCTGACCACTGTCTCTTTATGAGGTTATAACTCTGGAACGCTTCAATGGATCTTGGCGATTCTGAGACTGTTTTCTCATGACATATTGTACTTCATGATAGTGGTAAAATTTCTTCAATATAACTTGAGTTTATTTATGAAAAAAATGGAAATATGGCAAAAATTTTGAAAATTTTGCAATTTTCAAACTTTTAATTTTTATGCCATTAAATCAGAGAGATATGTCACAAAAATTTGTTAATAAATTACATTTCCCACATGTCTACTTTACATCAGCACAATTTTGGAACCAAAATTTTTTTTTGTTAGGAAGTTATAAGTGTTAAAAGTTGACCAGCAATTTCTCATTTTTCCAACAAAATTTACAAAACCATTTTTTTTAGGGGCCGCCTCACATTTGAAGTGAATTTGAGGGGTCAATATGACAGAAAATACCCAAAAGTGACACCATTCTAAAAAATGCACCCCTCAACGTGTTCAAAGCCACATTCAAGAAGTTTATTAACCCTTTAGGTACTTAACAAGAATTGAAGCAATGTGGAAGGAAAAAATGAACATTTAACTTTTTTTCCCAAAATTTTTCTTTCGACACAATTTTTTTAAAATTTGTCAAGGGTATCAGTAGAAAATGAACCACAATATTTGTTGTACAATTTCTCCTGAGTACACCGATACCCCATGTGTGGGGGTAAACCCCTATTTGGGCGCATGGCAGATCTCGGAAGGGAAGCAGCGCATTTGACTTTTTTGGCTGGAATTGAGATTGGACGCCATGTCGCATTTGAAGAGTCCCTGTGTGCCTAAAACGTGGAAACCCCCCACAAGTGACCCCATTTTGGAAACTAGACCCCCAAGGAACTTATCTAAATGTGTTGTGAGAGCTTTTAACCCCCAAGGGTTTCACAGAAGGTTATAACGTAGAGCCGTAAAATTAAAAAATCATATTTTTTCCACAAAAATGATCTTTTCATCCCAATTTTTATTTTCCAAAGGATAAAATGACCCCAAAAGTTATTGTGCAATTAGTCCTGAGTACGCTGATACCCCATATGTGGGGGTAAACCACTATTTGGGCGCATGGCAGAAGTGAAGCAGCGCCATTTGACTTTTTTGGCTGGAATTGAGATTGGAAGCCATGTCGCATTTGGAGAGTCCCTGTGTGCCTAAACAGTGGAAACCCCCCACAAGTGACCCCATTTTGGAAACTAGACCCCCCAAGGAACTTATCTAAATGTGTTGTGAGAGCTTTTAACCCCCAAGGGCTTCACAGAAGGTTATAAGGTAGAGCCGTAAAATTAAAAAATCATATTTTTTCCACAAAAATGATCTTTTCATCCCAATTTTTATTTTCCAAAGGATAAAAGGACCCTAAAAGTTATTGTGCAATTTGTCCTGAGTACGCTGATACCCCATATGTGGGGGTAAACCACTATTTGGGCGCATGGCAGAGCTTGGAAGGGAAACAACGCCATTTGACTTTTTGGCTGGAATTGAGATTGGACGCCAAGTCGCATTTGGAGAGTCCCTGTGTGCCTAAACAGTGGAAACCCCCCACAAGTGACCCCATTTTGGAAACTAGACCCCCCAAGGAACTTATCTAGATGTGTGGTCAGCACTTTGAACCCCAAGGGCTTCACAGAAGTTTATAACGTAGAGCCGTGAAAATAAAAAAATCATATTTTTTTCCACAAAAATGACCTTTTTGCCCCCAAATTTTTATTTTTATAAGGGTAACCGGAGAAATAGGGCCCCAAAAGTTGATATGCAATTTGTCCTGAGTACTCTGATACCCCATATGTGGGGGTAAACCACTATTTTGATGCATGGCAGAGCTCGAAAGGGAAGGAGTGCCTTTTTCAAATGCAGACTTTGATGGTATGGTCTGCGGGTGTCATGTCGCGCTTGGAGAGCCCCTGATGTGCCTAAACAGTAGAAACCCCCCACAAATGACCACATTTTGCAAACTAGACCCCCCAAGGAACTTATCTAGATGTGTGGTCAGCACTTTGAACCCCAAGGGCTTCACAGAAGTTTACAACGTAGAGCCGTGAAAATAAAAAAATCATATTTTTTTTCCACAAAAATGACCTTTTTGCCCCCAAATTTTTATTTTTATAAGGGTAACAGGAGAAATAGGGCCCCAAAAGTTGATGTGCAATTTGTCCTGAGTACGCTGATATCCCATATGTGGGGGGGACCACTATTTTGACGCATGGCAGAGCTCGGAAGGGAAGGAGCACTGTTTTTAAATGCAGACTTTGATGGAATGGTCTGCGGGTGTCATGTCACGCTTGGAGAGCCCCTGATGTGCCTAAACAGTAGAAACCCCCACAAATGACCCCATTTTGCAAACTAGACCCCCAAGGAACTTATCTAGATGTGTGGTCAGCACTTTGAACCCCCAAGGGCTTCACAGAAGTTTATAACGTAGAGCCGTGAAAATAAAAAAAATCATATTTTTTTCCACAAAAATAACCTTTTTGCCCCCAAATTTTTATTTTTATAAGGGTAACAGGAGAAATAGGGCCCCAAAAGTTGATGTGCATTTTGTCCTGAGTACGCTGATATCCCATATGTGGGGGGGAACCACTGTGATCGCCTTACTGTGATCTTTGGGAGGCACAATGAACAAATCCACAAAAGGTGAAGAATTGGTTTTCTTTTTTACGCCGTTCCTCATGAGGTATTAGTGATAGGCGACTTTATTCCTCGGGTCGGTGCGATTACAGCGACACCAGATTTATACCCTTTTTTCATGTTTAGCTTCTGTCACACACTAAAAGATGCTTTTTTTTTGAATAATTTACAGCGATACCTCATTTATATATTTTTTTATGTTTTGGCATTTTTTACACAATAAAAAATTTTATAGAAAAAAGAATTATTTTTTATCAGTTTATTCCGCGAGCTATAACTTTTTGATTTTTTCGCTGATGATGCTATATAGCGGCTTGTTTTTTGTGGGACAAGATGATGTTTTCAGCGGTACCATGATTATTTATATCTGATTTTTGATTGCGTGTTATTGCACTTTTTCCAAGCGGTATGATGATACCGCTTGGAAAAAGTATAATTTACTACTTTTTTTTTTTACGGCTTTCACTGAAGGGGTTAAATAGGGTTACGCTTTTATAGATGGGATTTTTACGGATGTGGCGATACCAAACATGTGTATTGATTTTTTATTACATAAAAATGTGTATTTTTTAGGGGATTTTTTTAAATTATTTTTTAATATTTTTTTTACAATTTTTTTAAAAAAATGATTTTTTTTAACTTGTCCCTTTATGGGACTTTCACTTTTTTTTACTTTTTATTGCAGTTACAAATGCATTGTACCTATGATGAAAGCTGCTGTGAGCATGATCACAGCAGCTTTCCGTAGCTAGATGACCCGGAGGTTGTCATGACAACCTCCGGGTCATCAAGGCAGAGATCGGGCCCTGCAAATACATTGCAGGGTGCCGATCTGAGGCAGAGGGAGCTCCCGACCCTCTGCCTCCCCCCCGAGCGCTGTGATCGCGCTCGATCGCAGCAGTCATGGGGTTAACAGCCAGGGGCGGCGGGGGCGCCGCTCCTCGCTGTCAGTGCAGGAAGCCTGGCCACTGCAGCGCCGACTCCTGCACTGATCGCGCTGGAGAAGCTGAAATTTCAGCTTCTCCTGCGCGATCGCTGCTGTGTTTGGTCAGTCAGATTGACTGACCAAGCACAGCGCTGTAGGTGCGGGGACCGACGGCAAAGGTCCCAGCACCTCTTGCCGTGCCTGTCAGCTGTCTGTGGCAGCTGTCGGCACTGATCTACCACTGCGTGTTTACACGCAGTGGTAGATCAAAGGGATGACGTGCACAGTCCGTCCTGGTGCCGGAAATTACACCTTGCCATGACGGACTGTGCAAGTCAATGGACATTAAGGGGTTAATAACACTACACACAAAAAGTATTTCTAAAGTCTGTTCATAACATGTACAGGGGGAAAAAAGTATTTTGTCATCCACAATTGTGCAAGTTCTCCCACTTAAAAAGATGAGAGAGGCCTGTAATCATAGGTAGATTACATCTATGAGAGTCAAAATGAGAAAACAAGTCCAGAAAATCACCTTGTCTGATTTGACACGATTTATTTTGCAAATTATGGTGGAAAATAAGAATTTGGTCACATAAAAACATGCAAGATTTCTGGCTCTCACAGACCTGTAACTTTTTCTTTAAGATGTTCCTCTGTCCCCTACTGATTACTGTAGTAATGGCACCTGTTTGAACTTGCTATCAGTATAGAAGACACCTGTCAACAACCTCAAACAGTAACAGTAAAATAGAAGACATACAAGAACACTAATAATCTCCCTCGAACCGGTGGCTCCACGCAAGATCTCACTCCGTGGATCAAAATGATCACAAGAACGGTGAGCAAAAATCCTAGTACCATACGAGGGGACCTAATGAATGACATGCATACAGCTGGGACCACCGTAACAAAGGCTATCATCAGTAACACACTACACCGCCAGAGACTCAGATGCTGCAGTGCCAGACGTGTCCACCTGCTTAAGCCAGTACATGTCCGGGCCCGTCTGAAGTTTGCTAGAGAGCATTTGGTTTATTCAGAAGAGTATTGGGAGAATGTCATATGGTCTTATGAAACCAAAACTGTTTGGTAGAAACAAAACTCATCGTGTTTGGCAGAGACGGAATGCTGAGTTGCATCCAAAGAACACCATACCTACTGTGAAGCATGGGGGTGGCAACATCATGCTTTGGGGCTGTTTCTCTGCAAAAGGACCAGGATGACTGATCCATGTACATGAAACAATGAATGGGTCCATGTATCGTGAGATTTTGAGTCCAAACCTCCATCCATAAGCTAGGGCATTGAAGATGAATCGTGAATGGGTCTTTCAGCATGATAATGATCCCAAGCACACCGCCAGGGCAATTATGGAGGGGCTTCATAAGAAGCATATGAATGTCTTGGAGTGGCCTTGCCAGTCTCCAGATCTCAACCCCATAGAAAACCTTTGGACGGATTTGAAAGTCCATGTTGCCCAGTGACAGGCCCAAAACATCGCTGATCTAGAGGAGATAAGCATGGAAGAATGGGCCAACAGACCACCAACAGTGTGTGCCAACCTCATGAAGACTTACAGAAAACATTTGACCTCTGTCATTGCCAATAAAGAAGATATAACAAAATATTGAGATTAACTTTTGTTAATGACCAAATACTTATTTTCCAACATAATTTGCAAAATAAATTTTGCCAAATAAGATAAGGTGATTTTTTCTGGATTTATTTTCTCATTTTGACTCTTATAATTGTTGTCTACCTATGATGTCAATTACAGGCCTCTTTCATCTTTTTAAGTGAGAAAACTTGCATAATTGGTGGCTGACTAAATACTTTTTTTTCCAAACTATAAATGAGGGTTTTGCTAGTCAATGGGGCATTAGTGTCCCCAGACAAGTAGACCTATTTACCCCTGAGGATTTGATAACATGGCTTACAAGTGCATTCATCATAGCCAGCACTATACATACCTCGAACATGTGAGTGTCTACTTTTCCTCACTGCATTGATCCAATGAAGCCAGGTGTACATGTGCAGGCTTAAGAGAGGTGCACTGCCCATGATCTGGAGTCTTGCAGTAAGGGAAAGAAACAGTGCACATGCGCAATGTATCTATAATGTTGGCGATGATGCCGACGCTTGTAAGTCATGTTATCATGCCCACCGGAGCGTGATAACATGCTAAGTGGGCTGACTAGTCTGGGCACACTAATGCCCCATCAACTAATCCAATGCCTCATTTACATATCATAAATAGACTAGAAAAACTTTTTCTAAAAATCAGTTTATGTGTGTAATGTAATAAAGGGAGTGTTAGGCAGGGAATTTAGCTATGTAGACACAGTCGCTATTTTTTTTGCGGGCAAGAGGGACAAGACAGATTTCCTTTAAGAGTTACAATTAAAAAGACGACTTAAAACTAGTGCTGGGCAAACAACTGGATGTTTGGATCCGGTGGGTTCAGCCGAACAGTTAAAAAAAGTTTGATTCAAGAAGCAGAACAGTACCCAAGACAGAACTCGGACAGAACCCGGACTCCATTCTCATGAGTGCCATGACAGCATGGCAAACACTACTCTGATCGGTGGTAAGATCATTACAGCTGGTTATAGAGCTGCGGCTCTCACTCTGTCAGGTAAAAAAAAAATGTGCCTCATGTCACAGGCAACAGCTTATGGGACTATTAATCCCATCAGCCTACACCTGCTTCTGCTAATAACAGCGAAAGCAGGTGTGGCAGATGGAAGTATTCATCAGTGGGCACCTGAACTATAAATAAAAAAAAATGACCTAGGTTCCCCTGCATTTTTGCTAACCAGTCAGGCAAAACTGACAGCTGCAAACCTCATCTGTTAGCTTGAGCAAGGCTGGTTATCAAAATTAGAAGCCAGCCTAAAAATAGGAGCCTGCAGCTACACAGAAAAGGCACATCTATTAGATGCGCCAAGTTTGGCCCTTTGTCCTGTTCTTCCCACTTGCCCTGTGGTGGTGGCAAGTAGGGTTCATATTTCAAGAGTTGATGTCACCTTTGTATTATCCAGTGACATGAAGCCCACAGCTTAGTAATGGAGAGGCATTATTATTTCTATAGTTACAGTGAAGAGCAAAAGGGGTAACAATGATTTCAACTATTGAGTTTCATGCTCTATATCTCATTATCCTATTCTGCTTTAAACTTGAGACTGCCATTATTTTATAGACAATCTTAATTAACCCCTTTACTCTCAAGGGTGGTTTGCACGTTAATTACGGGCCAATTTTTATAATTCTGACCACTCTCTCTTTATGAGGTTATAACTCTAGAACGCTTCAACGGATCTTCGCGACTCTGAGAATGCTTTCGCGTGACATATTGTACTTCACGATAGTGGTAAAATTTCTTCGAAATAACTTGTTTTTATTTTTGAAAAAAATGCAAATATGGCAAAAATTTGGAAAATTTTGCAATTTTCAAACTTTGAATTTTTATTCCCATAAAACACAGAAATACAGTACAGACCAAAAGTTTGGACACACCCTCTCTTTCAATGATTTTTCTGTATTTTCATGACTGTGAAAATTGTAGAATCAGACTGAAGGCATCAAAACTATGAATTAACACATGTGGAATTATACATTACACTTTACAAAAAAGTGTGAAACAACTGAAAATATGTCTTATATTCTAGGTTCTTCAAAGTAGCCACCTTTTGCTTTGATTACTGCTTTGCACGCAGAAAAGGTGAATGGATTGGACTCTACATGCCTGGATCCCACCGTGAAGCATGGAGGAGGTGGTGTGATGATGTGGGGGTGCTTTGCTGGTGACACTGTTGGGGATTTATTCAAAATTGAAGGCATACTGAACCAGCATGGCTACCACAGCATCTTGCAGCGGCATGCTATTCCATCCGGTTTGCGTTTAGTTGGACAATCATTTATTTTTCAACAGGGCAATGATCCCAAACACACCTCCAGGCTGTTTATGGGCTATTTGACCAAGAAGGAGAGTGTTGGGGTGCTATGCCAGATGACCTGGCCTCCACAGTCACCAGACCTGAACCCAATCGAGATGGTTTGGGGTGAGCTGGACCGCTCACCGCTTCAATTTTGAATAATCCCCAACAATGTCACCAGCAAAGCACCACCACATCATCACACTACCTCCTCCATGCTTCACGGTGGGAACTAGGCATGTAGAGTCCAGCCATTCACCTTTTCTACGTGCAAAGCAGTAATCAAAGCAAAAGGTGGCTACTTTGAAGAACCTAGAATATAAGACATATTTTCATATGGCAGAAAATACCAAAAAGTGACACAATTCTAAGAACTGCACCCATCAAGGTATTCAAAACCACATTCAAGAAGTTTATTAACCCTTCAGGTGCTTCACAGGAGCTGAAGCAACATGGAAGGAAAGAATTAATATTTAACTTTTTAGTCAGAAAAATGATCTTTCACAAACTTTTTTTTATTTTCACAAGGGTAAAAAGAGGAAATGGACAGATAAAGTGTTTGTGCAATTTCTCCTGAGTACTCTGATGCCCCATATGTGGGGGAAAACCACTGTTTGGGCACACGGCAGAGCTCGTAAGGGAAGGAGCTCGGTTTGACTTTTTCAATCCAAAATTGGCTGGAATTGAGATTGGACGCCATGTCACGTTTGGAGAGCCACTGATGCGCCTAATCAGTGGAAACCCCCCCCACAATTGACACCATTTTGGAAACTAGACCCCCTATGGAACTTATCTAGATCTGTTGTGAGCACTTTGAACCCCCAAGTTTTTCACAAAAGTTTATAATGTTAGGGTCTGCTGAACGCACCAAATGTAAGATGTAGAGAGGTGCGTTCGCAGCCCGGGGTCCACCGTGCAGGTGGAGCCTGCTACTAGTAAGACGGCGCAAGAAACGAACTCTGTTATTCCACAGAGTCGCCAAAATAAATGCCTTAATGCGCTGTGGCAATATGTGCGAACTCTGTTATTTCACAGAGACGCTAGAAGGAATGCCGCAGCGCTATATGGCGATGTGTGCAAACTTAGTTAACACCACTGAATCGCAAAGTAAACACGCTAGGGAGCTGTCTAGCGTTGAAAACGAACCCTGTTGCGTCACAGAGCCGCTGAGACAAACTTCGGTGTCCTGTTAGGCACCCAGGTACACAGTTGACTGCTAAGCGAACATAGAAAGTGATCATGCGCTAATGTCCTCGCGGGAGTCACCCGCAGTCTATGGCGGCTGAATGCCAGACCCTGAATACGGCAATCAAACTCCTCACCGGTTGTGCCGGTAATCTAAGGCATCTAAGACACCGACCCTGACCAGCTAGCATACCAAGCTCCTCACCGATTAGGTCGGTATTGTAATGGCGTATTTCAGCCACCCTAACCGCACACACGCATGACTATACTGGCGTAAAGCATATAACGGTTGATACTAGCGCACGGCCGTGCGGTAAGGACAGCCTTTTATAGCAGCCATGAGAAAAAGACCTTCCAGAAAGGACCAATGGGAAGCTGCTTCAGAACATCAACAGATACAGGACCTTCCTGAAGGACCAATAGGAGTGGCAGCTGTATCTGAGCATGTGACCCCTGATCTCCAATGGGAGATCTTGCCCTGGGCATGCTCAGATAAAGCAACAAAGGACTTAGTCCCAAATCTGCCTGCTCCAACACTGGTTGCAGCAGTAAGTCTCTGCACAGTACTGGGCCGGGCAAGACGCAGGGACCGATGTCTCTGCTGAGCAGGAGCCACTGCGGCCGAAGACGGATGGGCGACCACAGCAGGAACAGCTTGAGATTCCCCTTGTGCAGGAGTGGGAACTCGAACCCTAACATATAATGCCTGGGTGTGAAAAAAAATCAATTTTCCACAAAAATGATTTTTTGTCCTAAATTTTTGATTTTTCCCAAGGAAATTGGACTCTACAAATTGTTGTCTAATTTGTCCTTAGTATGCTGATACCCCATATGTGAGGAGGAAACTGTTTGGGCGCACGGCAGGGCTTGGAAAAGGAGTAATAACATTTTGGAATGCAGACGTTGATGGGTGTCATATTCTGTTTGCAGTGCCCCAGATGTGCCTAAACAGTGGAAACCCCCACAAGTGACCCCATTTTGAAAACTAGACCCCTTAAGGAACTTTGTGGTGAGCACGTTGAACCCCCAAGTGCTTCACACAAGTTTATAATGCCCGGGCATTAAAATAAAAAATTATATTTTTTCCCACAAAAATTATATTTTAGTCACCAATTTTTTATTTTCCCAAGGGTAACAGGAGAAATTTGACCACAAAAGTTGTTGTCCAATTTGTCCTGAGTACGCTGATACCCCATATGTGGGGGGAACCACTGTTTGGGTGCACGGCTGAGGTCAGAATGGAAGGAGCGCCATTTGACTTTTTCCAACCAAAATTGACTGGAATTGAGATTGGACGCCATGTTGCATTTGGAAAGCCCCTGATGTGCCTAAACAGTGGAAACCCCATCACAAGTGACACCATTTTGGAAACTAGACCCCCTAAGGAACTTATCTAAATCTGTGGTGAGCAATTTGAACCCCCAAGTGCTTCACACAAGTTTATAACGTAGAGAAGTAAAATAAAAAAAATCATATTTTTTCCACAAAAATGAGCTTTTCACACCAATTTTTTTTTTCTCAAGGGTAACAAGACCCCAAAAGTTATTGTGCAATTTGTCCTGAGTACTCTGATACCCCATATGTGGGGGTAAACCACTGTTTGGGTGTATGGCAGAGCTTGGAAAGGAAGGAGCGCCATTTGACTTTTTCAACGCAGAATTGGCTGGACGCCAAGTCGTGTTTGGAGAGCCCCTGATGTGCCTAAACAGTGGAAACCCCCACAAATCACACCATTTTGGAAACTAGACCCCTCAAGGAACTTATCTAGATGTGTGGTGAGAACTTTGAACCCCCAGGTGTTTCACTAAAGTTTATAACGCCCGAGCATGAAAATAAAAAAATAAATTTTTTCCACAAACATGATATTTTAGTCCCCAACTTTTTATTTTCCCAAGGGTAACAGGAGAAATAGGACCCCATTTTATTTTGATTTTTGGGAGGTTAGAATGAACAAAAATCAGCAATTCATGAATTTCTTTTGGGGGGGCATTTATACCGTTCCGCATGTGGTAAAATTGATAAAGCAGTTTTATTTTTCGGGTTAGTACGATTACGGCGATACCTCATTTATATCATTTTTTTATGTTTTGGCGCTTTTACACAATAAAAACAATTTTATATAAAAAATAATTAGTTTTGCATTGCTTTATTCTGCGAGCTATAAATTTTTAATTTTTTTGCTGATGATACTGTATGGTGGCTTGGTTTTTGCAGGACAAGATGGCGTTTTCAGCGGTACCATGTTTATTTATATCCGTCTTTTTGATCGCGTGTTATTCCACTTTTTGTTCGGCGGTATGATGTTAAATCAATGTTTTTTGCTTTGTTTTTGTTTTTTTTAAGGGGTTCACTAAAGGGGTTAACTACTGGGACAGTTCTATAGGGCAGGTCGTTACAGACGCGGCAATACCAAATTTTGTGTACTTTTAGTGTTTTGTTTTTTTTATTTACATGAAGAAATGAATTTATTGGGGAATATATATATTTTTTCCTTTATTTTGGAATTTTTTTTACACATGTGATTTAATTTTTTTTTACTTTTTTACTTTGTCCCAGGGTGGGACATTACTGTATAAAGTCAGATCGCTGGTCTGACAGTGCACAGCACTCTGTTAGATTGGCGATGTGACAGGCACTGCTGCAGGCTTTCTCAGCGCCTGCTCTCAGCAGGCATTGAGGAAGCCGCCTCCCTGCAGAACCCCGCGGCCATCTTGGATCCGGGGTCCTGCAGGGAGGAGGGTCCCTCGAAACAGTGCGATACATCGCGATGTTCTGAGGGTCTCAGGGGAACACGCAGTCATGTTTGATCGCAGTGTGATAGGGGTTAATGTTCCGGGAGCGGTCCGTGACCGCTCCTGTCACATAGTACCGGGTGTCAGCTATGATAATCAGCTGACAATCGGCCGGGATCAGTTGCGCTACCCCGGGAACACGTCCGATCGCATGTGACGTACTATCCCGTCCATAGTCAGATTGGCCCAGGTCACATGGACGGGATAGTACGTTCGATAGCAGAAAGGGGTTAATATCTCATAATTAAAATTGACTTGCAACTATTTAGCATATAATTAGTTATGCAGATTCTTGTCATGTCACCACATTGTTATTGTTTTGCTATAGGTGGTGGACAAATATTTTTCTTTCTCAATACTACAAAATACAACCTGTTCTCACATTCCTTAATAGCTCAGTGCATTATTAGGTTGATTGCCAAGTGAAAGGTCATTGGTTTGAATCAAGGAGCAGCCATGAAGAATACTTCCCTACGAAAAGAGAAACAGCATCATCAAGCTCATCATGTGAGTGCCATGACAGTTGGAAAACTATGAAATAAAGGCCGTCCATCGATTCAGAGGCAAAAAGGTGAACATCCAGGCAAAATATATGAGTCAACAAGTTGGCTCTTCCAAGGTCTATCAGTTTTGGCACAACAAACATGGCTGTGGAGGTGGCTCGTATTCTTTGTAATAGAGAGATCACAGATGTCTGGAATGGTGGACTGAAAAATGGTGAAGAAGCCTCAACTTCAATATTGTCAAAAAAAGCATTGGTTCGAGTTTACAAACAAGTATAAAAAGAGGACATTTAAAGATTTGAATAGGATGATTTGGAGAGATAACACAAAAGTCAATATAGACAAGTCTCTGATAGGTGCAAATGGGTCTGAAAGAAACACGGGAAAAAGGGGCTAACACAAAGAAAATTGAAGGAAATGCCAAGTTCGGTGGAGGATGTGATGATATGGGGTTGTTTCACAGCCAAATACATAAGATACTTGACCAGGATCGATGGCTCTCTCAATACTGGGCTATATGTGAATGTCCTACAAGGTGAGTTACTTTGTACACTTAAGTACTATGGGTATGAAAAGAATGACAGTGTTCCAACAGTATAACACGTAGCATACGTTGAGATTGGCGAAGAAATGGTTAAATTACAATGAAATAGAGGAAGTGGAATGGCCCGCATTGTCCCCAGACCTCAAATCAATTAATCACTTATGGGTAGAATTGAAGAAAAAACTATATACATACCCAAATGAGTTGACCAGAATGCACCAATTTTGGGAACGTGTAGAAGACACCTGAGTGGAGATGAGAGACTTTGCCTAAGGGAGGGTCGAGTCGGGTTTCAGACCACCCGACTTTCACAAAAATCGAGTCGAATGAAATCGGCCGACTATCGGAAAAAGTCGAAGGTCCGACTGAAACACGAAATCCAATGCAAGTCAATGGGGAAGCAAAGTCGTCAGGGACTGGAGGGCAGTAAACATACCTATAGTGCCCATTTCACTGCCAACGACATCAATTCTTATTACTTAAGCTTGTCAACCTTAATTTAATTTATAATAATAGCTACGCATTGAAATCTGGGGGTTATTTGGCTAAAGTTGTGGGTGGGGTGGGGCAGGGCAGGCTCCAGGTTTTCATGGGCCCTGGGCCAAAGAGTCACAGTGGGCCCCTTTAACACATAACACAATTCATAATGCTCCGATACGGCAGAGAAATATAGGTATAGTACAATGCCAAATACTTCACTTCTTAAATTACATGACTGATATCTATTTTAAATTCTACAATAGCTCAAAAACCGGACAGTATATTCCTCCATACAGTATTATGGCCACCACATAGTGCGCCATACAGAATAATGAACAACATATATTGCTCCATACAGAATAATTGGTCCCATATAATGTTCCATACAGTATATGATGAGCTCCACATAATGCTACAGTATATGATGGTCCCCATATAATGTGCTATACAGTATAGGACTGTCCTCAGTATAATGAGCCCCACATATTGCTCCATACAGTATAATGAGTCATATATAAAGCTGCATACAGTATATGATGGGCCCCATATATTGCTCCATACAGAATGGGCTCCATATAATGCTCCATACAGAATAGACCCCATATGTGCTCCATATGATGCTCCATACCCTATATGATGCCCCATTTATGTTGAACCCCATATGATGCTCCAGTATATGTTGGGCCCCTTGGATGATGCTCCAGTGTATGATGGGCCTATATAATGCTCCATATATAATGGGCCCAATTTGATGCTTCAGTGTATAATGGGCCCCTTATATGAAGCTCCAGTGTATGATGGGCCCCATTTATAATGCTCCAGTGTATGATGGGCCCCATGGATGATGCTCCAGTGTATGATGGGCCTATATAATGCTCCATATATAATGGGCACCATTTATAATGCTTCAGTGTATAATGAGCCCTTTCTATGATGCTCAAGTGTATGATGGGTCCCATATATAATTCTCCAGTGTATAATGCTACCCATATATTGCTCCAAACAATAAAAAAATGAAATACCTCTCCTCGCTGGACACTATAGACTCCTCAGCATCGCCATCTTCCAGCTCTCTGTGCTAGGACTGTTCAGGCAGAGGGCATGCAGACGTGACATCATCACGCTCTCTGACCTGAATGTCACTGTCAGGAAACGCGGAAGACATCACAGCGGTTCAGCAGGGAGAGGTAAGTATTGCAAGTACTGGGGCCATGAGCAAGCAGGGGGGGCCCACTCGTGGGCGACGGCACTGGCACAGGGCCCCCCATAGTACGCCAGAGTCTCTGACGGCGAGTGGGCCCCCCACCGTCAGAGACACCGGCATACTATGAGGGGCCCTGTGCCAGTGCTGTCATCCACAAGTGGGCCTCCCCACCTGCTCAGAGCACTGGCATTTGCCCGGGTGTGCCAGGTGCTGACGCCGGCTCTGGGGGGTACAGCCCAGTTAGGGAGGTGGAAAAACTGGCATATGTTGAGGTGTAGGCTGGGCGTTCAGCAGCTGCAAATGATGGAATTGGAGAAGTCGGAGAAAGAGGAGGACAAAGTGAGCCATTTTGCTGGCAACCTATGTGTCATTATGGGAAGGTGGTACAAAATCCTTTGAAACCCAGGCATGGTTAATTTTAATGAAGGTTAGATCACCAACATTTTGGGTCGAAAGCCGGGTCCTTCTTTCTGTCAGGATTGATCCAGCAGCACTGAAGACTCTCTCTGATAGCACACTACCAGCAGGGCAAGCGAGCTCCTGTAAGGCATATTGTGACAATTCAGTCCAGGTGTCCAGTTTACAGGCCCAGTGGTTAAAGGGGAATGAACTGTGAGGGAGAACATCGATAGGGGAGGAGAGGTAATTTTGAACCATAGTTGACAACTGCTGTCTCCTGTCTGTTGCAATCGATTCAGTATTACCAGTCGTGTAAGCGGAACTCGTAAAATCAGTCAACAACATGGTTATGAAACCCCTGTCTCCAACGCCACTTCGGCTTTTTGCACCACTAACACGTCATCCATTTGGCCCAGTACGGCTTGTGGTAGAACCTGCACCGCTGCTGTGTGCTGGGAATGCCTCTAACAAATGGTTTACCAGAGTTGCTTGTTTGCCAATATTAGCTCTAGGTTCTCCTGGCATGATGTTCTGTAATTTGCCTTTATAGCGTGGATCGAGGATTCTGGCCAACCAGTAGTCATCATCCTTCATAATTTTGGCAATGTGGGGGTCCCTTTTTAGGATCTGCAAGACATAATCACACATGTGGGTGTTAGGGTTCGAGTTCCCGCTCCTGCACAAGGGGAGTCTCGAACCAGTGCCGCTGCGGTCTCCCATTCATCTCCGGCCGCAGTGGAGCCTGCTCAGCAGAAACGTCGTTCCAAGCGTCTTGCCCACTCCACTACTGGGCAGTGACTTGTTGCTGCCTTTCCTGGATCTGCTATTATAGCCAGTTCTGGAGCAGACGTCTTTGGGATAAAGTCCTGCATTTTCCCTTCTGAGCGTGCCCAGAGTGAGATCTCTCATTGGAGATCAGGGGTCACATGCTCAGGTACTGCAGCAGCTCCTATTGGCCCCCAGGAAGGCCCTGTTACTACTAGTCTTCTGAACAGGTTCTCATTGGTCCTTGTTCCTGGAAGGTCCTGTAGCTGTTGCTATAAAAGGGTAGCATGGCTGGGCCGCCATGCGCTAATATCAACCATTGTATGCTATGCGCCAGTGTGGTCATGCGTGTGTGTGGTTAGGGACCCGGCTGAAATAAGCCACTAGAATACCGACTTAATCGGTGAGGAGTTTAGTGTGCTAGCTGGTCAGGGTCGGTGTTCTAGATACCCTAGATTACCGGCATAACCGGTGAGGAGTTTGATTGCCGTATTCAGGGTCTGGCGTTCAGACGCCATAGATTGCGGGTGACTCCCGCGAGGACATTAGCGCATGACCACGTATTATGCTCGCTTAGCAATTAACCGTGTGCCTGAGAGCCTGACAGGACACGGTGTTTGTTCTCAGCGGCTCTGTGACGTAACAGGGTTCGCTCTCGACGCTAGACAGCGCCCTAGCGTTTTACTTTGCGGCTCACTGAAGCTAAGTGAGTTCGCACATATCGCCATATAGCACTGTGGCATCCCGTTAGCGGCTCTGTGAATTAACAGAGTCTGCACTTACTGCCACAACGCGCTACGGGTTTATTTTAGCGACTCTGCGGGATAACAGAGTTCGCTACTTTCGTCATCTTACTAGCAGCAGGCTTTGCTTGCACGGTGGACCCCGGGCTGCGAACGCACCTCTCCACTTTATATATTTGGTGCGTTCCGCAGACCCTAACATAATATTAGCGCCAGGGTCTGGCTAGTAAAATGGCGGACGAACAGCGTCTATTGCAGTACATCCAGCAGCTGAAGGGTAGGTTGGAGGCTCTTGAGAGCACAACCTCAGCTGTGGATGTTACCGCAGTCGCTGTTCAGGCTGCTAGCGTGGCTGCAGCCAGTTTGTCCTCTGCCACCTCTGCCCCTACATTATCCCACTCCCGCTTCCTGACAAGTTTGCCGGTGATAGCAAGCAATGTCGGGGATTCGTGAGTCAGTGCTCTATACATCTCGAGCTTCTGGCTGCACGTTTTCCCACGGATCGGGCACAAGTGGGTTTTGTACTTTCTCTACTCTCGAGCAGAGCATTGGAGTGGGCAACGCCGCTGTGGGAGCGCGATGATCGTGTGGTGCAGAGTGCTCCTCGTTTCTTGGAGGCTCTTAAAAAGGTCTTTTTAGGACCCCAGGTCACCCACGATACGGCGCTACAACTGCTGGCATTGACACAGGGTTCGTCTTTGGTCAGTCAGTTTTCCGTCCAGTTTCGGACTCTGGCTGCTGAGCTAGATCGGTCTGATAAAGTTCTTATTCCTATCTACTGGCGGGGACTGGCTGACCATGTTAAAGACGCTTTGGCTACCAGGGAGATTCCCGCCACACTGGAGAAGCTTATCTCCATATCTACCCGCATTGACCTCCGTTTCACGAGCGGAGGTTGGAGCGGGCCCAGTGTAGGCAGAGGTTTCGGTTGGCTCCTACCTTTGCCAAACCTCTCGAATTCCCCGATCTGGCGTCCGAACCTCAAAAGGCCACAGAAGTTCCTCATGCAGGACCAAAGTCTCGGTCCGTCCGAGTATCCGTGGTTTGTAACCATTGTCAGCAGACAGGACACTATGCCAACAGATGTCCACAGCGATCGGGGAAGTGATCGCGTCTAGTGGCCCTGGGAGGAGGTTCACTAGAGACAGCGGCATTTTCCTCCAAGATAACATTTAAAGGGACAATCACTGTTGGTACTTCCATTCTCACCGCCGACCTTTGCGTGGACTCAGGAGCAGAGGGGAATTTCATGTCCTCTAGCTTTGCTCGCCGTCATGCAATACCTCTGGTGGCGCTTGACAAATCAGTGACTGTTCGGGTAGTGAATGGGTCGTCATTGCCCTCACAAATTACACACCAGACTGTCCCACTTGCATTGTCTGTATCTCCTTCCCATCAGGAATTTATTTCCCTACTCGTCCTTCCCGAGGGAATAGACGAGATCCTACTAGGTATACCTTGGCTCCGTTTCCACTCCCCACATATAGAGTGGACTTCGGGTAGGATACTGGGTTGGAGTGATGCATGTACAGGCAGATGTGTCAGAAGTTGCGTTCAGGTTACCACTACTGAGTTACCCGCAGATCTTACTCCACTTCCCAAGCACTACTGGTCATATGCAGACGTGTTCTCCAAGAAGGCTGCGGAGACTCTTCCGCCTCATCGCCCCTATGACTGTCCTATCGACCTCTTGCCTGGCGCAGAACCTCCTCGGGGAAGGGTCTATCCCCTCTCTCTTCCTGAGACAGAGGCCATGTCGCAATATATTCAGGAGAACCTGGCAAGAGGGTTTATTAGGAAGTCGGTGTCACCGGCAGGGGCGGGATTTTTCTTCGTGCAGAAGAAAAACGGAGAATTGCGTCCGTGTATTGATTACAGGGGTCTTAACGCCATCACCGTTAAAAACAAGTACCCGTTGCCCCTGATCTCTGAGCTATTTGATAGGCTTCGGGGAGCAAGGGTATTCACTAAACTAGATCTGCGCGGTGCTTATAACCTGATTCGCATCCGTGAGGGGGACGAATGGAAGACGGCTTTTAATACCAGGGATGGGCATTACGAATATCTGGTGATGCCCTTTGGGCTCTGTAATGCTCCAGCCGTTTTCCAAGACTTTGTCAATGACATCTTCCGGGATATGCTCTCCACCTCGGTCGTAGTCTATCTGGATGATATACTCATCTTCTCTCCAGATATTGACTCCCACCGGAGGGATGTTGGCAGGGTCTTCGACCTCCTACGGACAAATTCCCTTTACGCAAAGTTGGAGAAATGTGTGTTTGAGCAGGAGTCCTTACCTTTCCTGGGCTATATCATCTCCGCCCAGGGATTGGCTATGGATCCTGCCAAACTACAGGCGGTGATGGACTGGCAAGAACCCCACTCTCTAAAGGCGGTGCAGCGCTTTATGGGGTTCATTAATTACTACCGTCAGTTCATTCCCCACTTCTCAACTTTGGTAGCTCCCGTGGTTGCCCTTACCAAAAAGGGAGCTAATCCCAAATTGTGGTCTGAAGAGGTCTCCAAGGCCTTCACGTCTATTAAGTCTCATTTCGCTAGAGCTCCCATCCTACATCGCCCCGATGTTGATAAGCCATTTATATTGGAGGTGGATGCCTCGTCCGTTGGTGCTGGAGCAGTCCTCTTCCAAAAGGATGCTCAAGGTCGGAAGCATCCATGCTTCTTTTTCTCCAAGACCTTCACACCAGCAGAGAGGAATTATTCCATCGGGGACAGGGAGTTGCTAGCAATGAAGTTGGCCTTCTCGGAGTGGAGACATCTGTTGGAGGGAGCTCGCTTTCCCTTCCAAGTCTTTACGGATCACAAAAACCTGGTATATCTTCAGACAGCCCAGCGGCTTAATTCTCGCCAAGCCAGATGGTCCTTGTTCTTCTCCCGGTTTCATTTCACACTGCATTTCCTCTCGGGAGAGAAGAACATTCGTGCCGACGCTCTCTCTCGCTCTGTGGTGTCCTCGGAGGAGGAGGTGGAGGAGCCTCGGCTTATCGTCCCCACAGAGAGCCTGAGAACAGTGGCCCCGGTTTCGCTAGAGTCTGTGCCCCCGGGCAAGACTTTTGTGCCTACTAATTTGCGACCGGAGGTACTCTCTTGGGCACATTCGTCCAGGGTGGGTGGACACTTTGGGGCAAAGAGGACATCTGAATTGCTGGCGAGGACATATTGGTGGCCGCATATGGTCCGTGATGTTGGAGACTATGTTCGGGCGTGTGTCTCCTGCGCCAAAAATAAGTCTCCACGACAACGGCCAGCTGGGTTACTTTACCCTTTGCCGGTGGCAGACAGGCCCTGGGAGATGGTTGGGATGGACTTTGTGGTGGGCTTGCCCAAGTCTCGGGGTTGCACCATCATTTGGGTAATCACCGACCATTTCTCTAAAATGGTGCATCTGGTGCCACTACCACGGTTACCTTCTGCACGGGCTCTGGCAGCGTTGTTTGTTAGGCACATCTTCCGTTTACACGGCATGCCGGACAAGATTGTCAGTGACCGAGGTCCCCAGTTTGCCTCTCGGTTCTGGAGAGAGCTTTGTCGTCTACTCAGTATTGAGTTAAATCTCTCTTCAGCGTACCATCCTGAGACGAATGGGTTGGTAGAGAGGGCCAATCAGACCTTGGTCACCTATCTACGACATTTTGTCTCAGCCAGGCAGGATGACTGGGCATCCTTGCTACCATGGGCTGAGTTTGCATTAAACAATGCTGTGGCTGATTCCACCGGACAGACCCCATTCCTCCTGAACTACGGTCAGCATCCGCGGGTACCAGTGCCTATGCCCGTGTCTTCCGCCGATTCCAGGGTGGCAGACTGGGCTGTGGAGGCACGGGACATTTGGGACCGCACGCAGGATGCCATTCAGGCCTCCAAAGAGAGGATGAGGTCTTCGGCCGATGCCCATCGGCGCCCCGCTCCTACATTTGCTCCTGGGGATTTGGTGTGGCTCTCCGCCCGTAACATCAGGCTGCGAGTTTAGTCCACTAAGTTGGCACCCCGCTACCTGGGTCCTTTCAAGGTCCTCGAGCAGGTTAACCCTGTGGTATACCGTTTAGCTCTTCCACCACGCCTGGGTATCTCCGACACCTTTCACGTGTCCCTCCTGAAACCCGTGCTCATGTCCCGGTTTTCTGAGTCATCTGCCGGGACATCGGGTTCATCTGCGGATGACCATGAGGTGAACGCCATCGTGGGGTGTAAGGTGGTACGGGGCAAAAAGTTTTATTTGGTGGACTGGAGGGGCTATGGGCCTGAGGATAGGTCTTGGGAGCCTGCCGAGCATGTTCACGCTCCGCAGCTCATCGCTGCCTTTGAGCGCAGCGAGGCCCAGAGAAGGGGGGGCCCTAGGAGGGGGGGTAATGTTAGGGTTCGAGTTCCCGCTCCTGCACAAGGGGAGTCTCGAACCAGTGCCGCTGCGGTCTCCCATTCATCTCCGGCCGCAGTGGAGCCTGCTCAGCAGAGACGTCGTTCCAAGCGTCTTGCCCACTCCACTACTGGGCAGTGACTTGTTGCTGCCTTTCCTGGATCTGCTATTATAGCCAGTTCTGGAGCAGACGTCTTTGGGATAAAGTCCTGCATTTTCCCTTCTGAGCGTGCCCAGAGTGAGATCTCTCATTGGAGATCAGGGGTCACATGCTCAGGTACTGCAGCAGCTCCTATTGGCCCGCCAGGAAGGCCCTGTTACTACTAGTCTTCTGAACAGGTTCTCATTGGTCCTTGTTCCTGGAAGGTCCTGTAGCTGTTGCTATAAAAGGGTAGCATGGCTGGGCCGCCATGCGCTAATATCAACCATTGTATGCTATGTGCCAGTGTGGTCATGCGTGTGTGTGGTTAGGGACCCGGCTGAAATAAGCCACTAGAATACCGACTTAATCGGTGAGGAGTTTAGTGTGCTAGCTGGTCAGGGTCGGTGTCCTAGATGCCCTAGATTACCGGCATAACCGGTGAGGAGTTTGATTGCCGTATTCAGGGTCTGGCGTTCAGACGCCATAGATTGCGGGTGACTCCCGCGAGGACATTAGCGCATGACCACGTATTATGCTCGCTTAGCAATTAACCGTGTGCCTGAGAGCCTGACAGGACACGGTGTTTGTTCTCAGCGGCTCTGTGACGTAACAGGGTTCGCTCTCGACGCTAGACAGCGCCCTAGCGTTTTACTTTGCGGCTCACTGAAGCTAAGTGAGTTCGCACATATCGCCATATAGCACTGTGGCATCCCGTTAGCGGCTCTGTGAATTAACAGAGTCTGCACTTACTGCCACAACGCGCTACGACGTTTATTTTAGCGACTCTGCGGGATAACAGAGTTCGCTACTTTCGTCATCTTACTAGCAGCAGGCTTTGCTTGCACGGTGGACCCCGGGCTGCGAACGCACCTCTCCACTTTATATATTTGGTGCGTTCCGCAGACCCTAACAGTGGGCCAATGTTCCAAGTGTCAATGATGCACTGACAGTGGTGGGTGGAGGAGCACTTTCTGCCAAATACACATCCCTTCAGCCACCCACAAACCCTGTACCTGACCTTGGCAGGGCAACATTTTCTCTTGCCCCCTGAGAAGCATCCTCCTCCCCAAAATAATCATCCCCCTCTTCCTCCTCCTCCTCTTCCTCTTCATCCTGTACCTCATCCAGGACAGTTCCTTGAGCAGACAATGGCTGACTGACTTCAAGGCTTCCCTCCTCCTCCTCTTCCTCCTCCGCTGCAGACGCCTGATCCTCAATGTGCATCAAAGTTTGCATGAGCAGATGTATAAGTGGGATGCTAAAGCTTATGATGGCGTTGACTGCGCTTACCAGCCGTGTGCATTCTTCAAAACAATGAAGGACTTTACAGAGGTATTTCAGCTTTGATCACTGCACACCCGACAACTCCATGTCTGCCCTCAAACTGCCTGCCGTGTATCCTCCAGAAATGCATTACAGCCTGCCTCTGTTCGCACAGTCTCTCAACCATGTGCATGGTGGAGTTCCACCTTGTTGCAATGTCTATGATTAGGCGGTGCTTGGGAAGGTGGAGCGATCGCTGCAGCCTCTGCATACGACTGGAGTCTACGGGGGAGCGACGGATGTGGGAGCACAATCTTCGCACCTTATGAAGCAGGGCTGTTAATTCCAGTTAATTATTTAGGAAACACTGCACCACCAGGTTTAAGGTGTGAGCCAGGCAAGGTAGGTGTCTGAGTTTTGCCATTGCTATGGCTGCCACAAAATTACGGCCGTTATCACTGACTACTTTGCCTGGCTCAAGATGTAGACTACCGAGCCATTTTATTATTATTATTATTATTTTTTTTAGCGCCATTTATTCCATGGCGCTTTACATGTGAGAGGGGGCGAATATAGACAAGTACAATAAATATGAGCAATACAGGACACACATAAGTACAGAAGGAGAGAGGACCCTGCCCGCGAAGGCTCACAGTCTACAGGGATGGGTGAGGATACACTAGAGAGGGTAGAACTGGTCGTGCGGCGGTTCAGTAGACTGAGGATCACTGCTGGTTGTAGGCTTGTCGGAAGAGGTAGGTCTTCAGGTTCTTTTTGAAGGTTTCCATGGTAGGTGAGAGTCTGATGTGTTGGGGTAGAGAATTCCAGAGTATAGGGGAGGCACAGGAGAAGTCTTGCATGCGGTTGTGGGAAGAAGAGATAAGGGGAGAGTAGAGAAGGAGATCTTGAGAGGATCGAAGGTTGCGTGTGGGTAAGTATTGGGAGACAAGGTCACAGATGAATGGAGGAGACAGGTTGTGGATGGCTTTGTATGTCATAGCTAGGGTTTTGAACTGGTGCCTCTGGATGATAGGAAGCCAATGAAGGGCTTGGCATAGGTGAGAGGCTGGGGAATAACGGGGAAATAGGTGGATTAGTCGGGCAGCAGAATGTAGGATGGATTGGAGTGGTGGCAGAGTGTTAGAGGGGAGGCCAGAGAGTAGGAGGTTGCAGTAGTCAAGGCGGGAGATGATAAGGGCATGCACTAGTATTTTTGTGGTGTGGTGGTCAAGGAATGCACGGATCCGTAAAATATTTTTGAGTTTGATATGGCAGGAGGAGGCTAGGGTTTGGATATGTGGCTTGAAAGCAAGGGCAGAGTCGAGGATCACCTAGAGGCACCGAGCATGCGGGACTGGGGAAAGTGAGCAGCCATTGACATTGAGGGATAGGTCTGGTGGAGAAGTAGAGTGAGATGGGGAAGATGATGAATTCTGTTTTGTCCATGTTCAGTTTTAGAAAGCGAGCAGAAAAGAAAGCTGAAATTGCGGACAGACAGTGTGGGATTTTTGTCAGTAAGGAGGTGAGGTCAGGTCCAGATAGGTAGATTTGCGTGTCATCGGCATAGAGATGATCTGCAAACCGAGGGATTCTATTGCTGTCCCAGGAAGAAGGTGTAGAAGGAGAAGAGTAGGGGTCCTAGAAACTGAGCCCTTGAGGACACCCGACAGAGAGGGGGCGAGGTGAGGAGGTGTTTGGGAGAGGAAGATACTGAATGTTCGATCTGTAGATATGATGAGATCCAGGTTAGGGCCAAGCCTGTGATGCCCAGAGTGAGAGAATCTGGAGCAGGAGGGAGTGGTACACAGGTCGAAGGCAGTAGACAGGTCTAGGAGAAGGAGGACAGAGTAGTGGTTTCTTTTTGGGGGGGTGTTTGGGATTTAGTTGGGAGAGTTTGGGAGGGTGGAAGGATTGAAAGGTAAAAGGGGGGGGGGGAAA
>JARQOD010000006.1:222679290-222766036 GCA_033576555.1 Oophaga sylvatica | reverse complement strand
AGGCCACCCAAAAAATTTCCCCTGCTTTATAATGATAATGCACAGTGTCCCCCACGAATGACCCCAATTTTGGGACTTTTTTCCCCGGTCATCGAACATTTTAAACAAAAATTTTGCTAAATTTTCTCCCCAAAAGGGGGGAACATCCCCTTGGGCCCCCTTTGGGGTTAAAATTTAAGGGACGGCTCTTTTTCCGCCAGTACCTCCCCCAAAGGGGGGAAAGGGTTTACGGAATAAAAACCCCCAAGCGTTGAGGTACCCAGGGTACACCACAGCTTTGAGTTTACAAAGGGAAAAGGGGACCCCAAAATTTTGTACCCCCGTGTCCCCCCTTTCCTGGATGGGGGAAAAAAATGTGTGGGTTTGGGTGCACCCACTGGGGAAAAAAGGGGTTACCCCCTTACCTGAAATTTTTTTTTCCCCAGAAACCCACTCACAAACCCCTCTCGCCGGGGAAACCGCAGCCTGCGGTACCGCCCCGCAAAAATCAGAGGGGCCCCCCAAAGACCTACTTGGGATGATCCTCAAAAAGGGTGAGAGCACCCCCCAAATTTTAGGCCCCCCTGTTGGTGGTAAATTTTACAAGGAAAAGAGGGATGTCCTTTTTTTGCCACCATACAGGTGATGGCGCGCCCTCGCACTGAAACGGGCCCTCAAAAAGGGGCCGAAAACCCGGGGACTGTGTACGGGGGTACAAAAATACGGGGGGGGGTTTTCTCTCGACAACTCCTCCAACCGTCCATGCTTTGGAAAAGGCCAAGGGTGGTCAAGAACGTCCGTGCCATCGTCCAAAGGCAATCTCACGCTTTTTGCTGCCCACGTTTGCACGAAAACCCGAAAAACGATTTACCTTCGTTTAGGGGGTTTTTTTAAGGGCCCCTAAATTTTGGGGGCCCCAGGAAACAGGGGGGCCCCCTCCCTTTCCGAAAAAGGGTTTCCCAAATCATACCGGCGCATTTCCCGGGGGGGGGCCCCCAATGGAAGAGAAGTAACCGCAAAAAGGTCCCGAGTGTTTTTAAAAAAAGGGGGAATAGCAAGGACACCATTACCAAGTGACACCTGCCCCGAAAACCGGGCCCTGGGGTGAAGGATTTTTCAAATTGACCACACCTCAATGCACACTAATTTATTTACAGGAAAGTTTTATTTTCCAAAGGGGGGGCACTTTAAAAATTTCCCTTTGGGGAGTTTTTTTTTTCCCAAAAATTTTTATGTCCTTTTTTTTTTTTTTTTACTTTTTAGGCACTCGGGGGCTCTGCAAACGGAACATGACGCCCGAAACCCAAATTCCCCTCAAAAATCTTTTCCCCAAAAAGTCACAATTTTCCCCCTTTTGACCCCGAATTGCCCAAAAAAAGTTTTTTTTCCCCCAAAAGGGGTCCCCCGTGTACTCAAAAAATTTTGGGGCCAAATTTTTTTGGGGCCCCAATTTTTTTTCCTCTTAACCTTGGGAAATAAAAAATTTGGGGGCTAAAACATCTTTTTTGTGGGGAAAAAGGGGATTTTTTTTTTTTTACACCTTTGGGAAAAAAAACTTTGGAAACAAAGGGGGGGGGGGTTAAAAAGGGGTCTCACAAACCTAAAAATTCCCTTTGGGGGGGCTATTTTTCCCAAAAAGGGGTCAATTTGGGGGTTTTCCCCAAATTTTTTGGCACATCGGGGGTTCTGCTAACGGAACTGATTTTCCCGCAGACCATTCCATAAAAATCTGATTAAAAAAAACCCCTGTTTCCCCCTTCCCCAGCCTGCCGATCCCAAACAGTGGAAACCCCCAAAAAAAGGGGGGGCATAAATAGGACAAAAAATTGGGGAAAAAAACTTTTTTGGCCAATTTCCCCCCCCTCCCTGGGAAAAAAAAAAAATTGGGGGCAAAACATCACTTTTTTTGGGAAAAAAAAAAAAATTTTTTTTTTTACGCCAGGGCTTTAAAATTAGTGAAAACTTGGGGGGTTTTTAAAGGGCCCCCACACACCTAGAAAAAAATTAGGGGGGCAAATTTCCAAAAAGGGGGGGCATTGGGGGGGTTTTCCCCCTGTTTAGGGCCCCCAAAAAAGGGGCCCCCCCCAAAAGCGACATGGGGCCGTTCGCAATTCCCGCCAATTTTGGTTTTTTGGGAAAAATCCCCCAAGGGGCCCCCCCTTTCCCCTTTAAACCCTGCCCCCGGCCCCCCAAAAAAAGGGTTTTTCCCCCCCCATTGGGGGATCAGGTACCTCAGGAAAGTTGACAACAACTTTTGGGGTTCCCTTTCCCCTTTTTCCCGGAAAAAAAAAAAATTTGGGGGCAAAAAATCATGCTTGTGGAAAAAAAGATTTTTTTTCTTCACGGGGGTATATTTTTAAAATTGCGTGAAGCACTTTTAGGGGTTTTTAAATGCCAAACCCCCATCTAGAAAATTCCTTAGGGGGTTTTGTTTTCCAAATGGGTTTCCAAAGTGGGGGTTTCCACTGTTTTGGGACATCAGGGGGGCCCCCCCAAAAGCACATGGCAAACCGTTCGCAAATTTTCCCCCCCCAATTTTGGGGTTTTGGGAAAATCAAACGGCGCTCTTTCCCTTTCAAGCCCTGCCGTGCGCCCAAACAGTGGTTCCCCCCCACATATGGGGTATCAGCGTACTCAGGACAAGTTGGACAACAACTTTGGCGTTCAATTTCTCCTCTTACCCTTGGGAAAATAAAAATTTGGGGACTAAAACATCATGCTTGTGGAAAAAATATGATTTTTTTTCTTCACGGCTCTACATTACAAACTTGCGTGAAGCACTTGAGGGTTCAAACTACTCACCACACATCTAGATAAGTTCCTTAGGGGGTCTAGTTTCCAAAATGGGGTCACATGTGGGGGGTTTCCACTGTTTAGGCACATCAGGGCCTCTCCAAACGCGACATGGCGTCCGTTCTCAATTCCAGCCAATTTTGGTTTGGAAAAGTCAAACTGCGCTCCTTCCATTCCGAGCTCTGCCGTGTGCACAAACAGTGGTTTTCCCTCACATATGGGTATCGGCGTACTCAGGAGAAATTGCACAACAACTTTATAGGTCCTTTTTCTCCTTTTTCCCTTGTGAAAATAAAAAAAATGTTTGTAAAAGATCATTTTTGTGACTAAAAAGTAAAATGTTCATTTTTTCCTTCCACGTTGCTTCAGCTCCTGTGAAGCACCTGAAGGGTTAATAAACTTCTTGAATGTGGTTTTGAGTACCATGAGGGGTGTAGTTTTTAGAATGGTGTCACTTTTGGGTATTTTCTGCTATATAGACCCCTCAAAGTGACTTCAAATATGAGGTGGTCCCGAAAAAAAATGGCTTTGTAAATTTTGTTGTAAAATGAGAAATCGCTGGTCAACTTTTAACCCTTATAATTTCCTAACAAAAAAAAATTTTGTTTCCAAAATTGTGCTGATGTAAAGTAGACATGTGGGAAATGTTATTCCTTAACTATTTTGTGTGACATATTTCTCTGTTTTAAGGGAATAAAAATTCAAAGTTTGAAAATTGCAAAATTTTCAAAATTTTTGCCATATTTGCATTTTTTTCATAAATAAATGCAAGTTATATGGAAGAAATTTTACCACTATCATGAAGTACAATATGGTCACGAGAAAACAATCTCAGAATCGCGAAGATCGTTGAAGCGTTCCAGAGTTATAACCTCATAAAGAGACAGTGGTCAGAATTGTAAAAATTGGCCTGGTCATTAACGTGCAAACCACCCTTGGGGTGAAGGGGTTAATGGAATGGTCTGCTGGCATCATGTTACATTTGCAGAGCCCCTGATGTGCCTAAACAGTTGAACCCCCCACAAGTGATCCCATTTTGGAACTAGACCCCCAAAGGAACTTATCTAAATGTGTGGTGAGCATTTTGAACCCCAAGTCCTTCACAGAAGTTTATAATGCAGAGCCATGAAAATAAAAAATCATTTTTTTTCCTCAAAAATTTAGATTTAGCCACAGTTTTTTATTTTCACAAGAGTAACAGGAGAAATTTGAACCAAGACGTTGTTGTCCAGTTTGTCCTGAGTATGCTGATATGCCATATTTTGGGTTAAACCACTGTTTGGGCACACGTCGTTGGCTTGGAAGGGAAGCAGTGAAATCTTGACTTTGATGGAATGGTCTGCGTTTTACTTTTTAAAAGCAAAATTGGCTGGAATCAATGGTGGCCCCATGTTCCGTTTGGAGTCCAACTGATATGCCTAAACAATGGAAACCCCTCAATTATAACTCCACCCCTAACCTCAACACACGCCTAACCGCAACCCTAACCCCAACACACCCCTAACCCTAATCCCAACCCTAACCATAACCCTAATCCTAACACACCCCCAACTCTAATCCCAACCCTAACCATAACCCTAACCAAAAACCTAACCCTAATTACAACAATAACCCCAACACACCACTAAACCTAATCTTAACCCTTATTCCCACCCTAACCCTAATTATAACCCTATCTCTAATTCTAACACTAATTCTAACCATAACCCTAATTCTAACCCTAACTCTAACCATAATTCTTACCAAAGCCACAACCCTAATTCTAACCCTAACCTTAATTCTAACCCTAATTGTAACCCTAATTCTAACCCTAACCCTAACCCTAATGGAAAATAAAAATAAGTATATTTTCCTTATTTTATTATTCGTCCCTATCTATGGGGGTGATAAAGGGGGTGTATTTACTATTTTTTTTATTTTGATCACTGTGATAGGGTCTATCACAGTGATCAAAATGTCCCTGAATGAATGAATGAATCTGCCGGCCGGCAGATTTGGCGGGCGCACTGCGCATGCGCCCGCCATTTTGGAAGATGGTGGCGCCCATGATCTATGACGGAGGGACTCCGGGAGGGATGCCGAGACTCGGATTGGTACTGAGGGAGAGAGGGGGGATCAGAAGTCAAGGGAAAGCAGAGGGAAGGGGAGGGGAGCAGATGCTGATGGCGGCGGCAGATCAGTCAGTGGCAGGGGCCGATCGCCCCTGTTAGTCGGTGTGGGGGGGTCAGATTACTGTCTCCAGCCATGGCCGATGATATTTCAGCATAGGCCATGGCTGGATGGTAATATTTCACCGAGTTTCATTGGTGAAATGTTACAATCGCTCTGATTGGCTGTTTCACTTTCAACAGCCAATCAGAGCAATCGTAGCCACGGGGGGGCAAAGTCACCCCTCCTGTGGTGAAACACAACTCTTCCTGTATCTGCGGGTCGGGTGACCTTTCAGTGACCCCAGTCACCTGACCCGCAGGAACGCGATTTATACCATGATGCCTACGTAGGCGACACAGTTCGGAAAGGCACAGGTTTTCATGATGCCTACATAGGCGTCATAAGTCGGGAACGGGTTAATTGGCATATTTTGAATCAAAAACGTGCTCCACATTTTTTGTGCATTTTCTGGTGCACATAAAGTATAAGCCATACCTCTTTTTAGCAAAGCAAAACTATGCCCCACTCACAAAAGTTTCTAAAGCACATATTAAATATTGTACAAGTCACAAAAGACAGATTTTGGAGAAAATTTTGCCAGAATATTACATCTTTTAGCTTGATAAGTATGCATCATTTTCTCTCAATCATGAAGTCTTTTCAGGTTGAAAAGATTATTTTGATGATGGAGGTAATGATAGGCAAAATAATTCCCCTCCGGAGGCAATTACTAAATAGTTAATCATGTAATCCATGGTCAGATACCTTTTTATTATTTGCATACAGTATACCCTGCTTTACTTTTAAACCATTAACATGTTTTGGACCCAAAATTAAAGCTACGCTTTTACTCTTTCTTCTGTCACTCATCTTTCTGGTAGCCAGGTTAGTGTCTTACATAGTATCTGGTTGGTCATCATCATCAACATCCACCAACAATACTGTTGTGAATGATGAAAACACCAATATTGCAAGCTAATAACAATAAAACACATTTACAGTTTATTAAATATGTATAAAATAGAAACCACAACTGGAATAAAAATATAGTAGGAATAAGACATCACAGGCAAGTTAACAAGAAGTGGGGGACACCTAGTGTCTGATAAATAAGACTAAAGTGGAAACAGTGCTCGGTAGGTAGCATGTAACAAGAATAAAAAATAATATATATATGCCAAATGTAAGTATTATCAGCAATTGCAGAAAAAAATAGATGAAAAGGTGACCAAGCTAGAAAGTAAGGCAAAGCAAGCATACTTGTCAAAGTAAGCCACATAGAAGGACACCCATACATCTATGTATTACAGCACAATATGCCAAATGGACATAATGAAAACCTACAAAATCCAATAGGTAGGAGCAATGAATGCAAAGAACTAGGTCCATCGCACTCTATATGCATTTTGCTGTAAATGCTTCGTCCACTCCTTTCCATCCCCTAGATTTGCCCTTACTCACTGTGAAACAAGAACATTTGCAGTCCCTGCCCCTTCCACCATGGCTGATAGAACCAAAAAAGGTATGAATCTGAATTATGCCCTCAATCTCCTCCAGTGTAAATCATGTGCACACAAAGGTTGACTGTTAATTTTTTTCAACAGATCAAAAATAAGAATTTGTTGTTGTGAAAAATCTTTTATAGCCTCCAGACTGCTGTGAATGAGGGAATTAAGGGATAAAACAGATAGATATGTCATTTATGAAATTAAAAGTTCACAATGTAAAACATCAACTGTTATGGTGGGGAAGAAGAAGGACTGTGCAGAACACTAATAAATGCTGCTGATGAAACTTTCAGAGGTAATATCATCCTGCCATGATTCAGATAAATGATGGATTATGCAATGACAAAAAATGTATTATATATATATATATAGTAATTTTTTACATGTTAAAAATTACAAAAAGTGCCAATGCAATAGTTTGGATACCTTACATTATTAGTACCTAGTAGTGCTGCCTTTTGCAAGTATCACAACTTGTAAATGCTTTTTTTGTAGCCAGACAAGAGTCTTTAAATTTTTGCTTGAGTAATTTTCATATTTTCTGCCTTGGAACATGTTTCTATTTCTGTAAGATTCCTGAGTGTTCTTGCATACACTATTTTGAGGTTTAGCCACAGACCTTCAATGATGTTCAGATCAGAGGACAGTAGGTTCCATAAATATATATATATATACACTGCTCATAAAAATAAAGGGAACACTTAATCAACAGAATATAACTCCAACTAAATCAAACTTGTGTGAAATCAAACTGTCCACTTAGGAAGCAACACTGATTGACAATCAATTTCACATGCTGTTTTGCAAATGAAATAGACAACAGATGGAAAATATTGGCAATTACCAAGACGCACTAAATAAAGGAGTGGTTCTGAAGGTGGGGACCACAGACCATATCTCAGTACCAAAGCTTTCTGGCCAATGATTTGGTCACTTTTCAATGTTGGTTGTGTTTTCACACTCATGGTAGCTTGAGACAGACTTTACAACCCACACAAGTGTCTCAGAAAGTGCAGCTCAACCAGGATGGCATATGAATGCGAGCTGTGGCAAGAAGGTTTGCTGTGTCTGTCAGCGTAGTGTCCAGAGGCTGGAGGCACTGCCATGACACAGGCCAGAACACCAGAAGACATGGAGGGGGCCGTAGGAGGGCAACAAACCAGCAGCAGGAGCTCTACCTCCGCCTTTGTGCAAGGAGGAACGGGAGGAGCACTGCCAGAGCCCTGCAAAATGACCTCCAGCAGGCCACAAATGTGCATGTGTCTGTACAAATGGTTGGTGAGAAATCGACTCCATGAGGATGGTCTGAGTGCCCATCGTCCACAGATGGGGGTTGTGCTCATAGCCCAACACGTGCAGGACGCTTGGCATTTGCCGCAGAACACCAGGATTGGCAAATTCGCCACTGGCGCCCTGTGCTCTTCACAGATGAAAGCAGGTTCACACTGAGCACATGTGACAGACTTGATAGAGTCTAGAGATGTCGTATAGAGTGATCTGCTGCCTGCAACATTCTTCAGCATCACCGGTTTGGCAATGGGTCAGTAATGGTGTGGGGTGGCATTTCTTTGCAGGGCAACACAGCCCTCCATGTGCAAGCCAGAGATAGCCTGACTGCCATTAGGTACCAAAAATGATATCCTCAGACAGATTGTGAGACCATATGCTGGTGCGGTTGGCCCTGGGTTCCTCCTAAGGCAGGACAATGCCAGACCTCATGTGGCTGGAGTGTATCAGCAGTTCCTGCAAGATGAAGGCTTTGAAGATATGGCCTGGCCCGCCCATTCCCCAGACCTTAATCCGATTGACCACATCTGGGACATCATGTCTCTCTCCATCCACCGAAGTCACGTTGCACCACAAACTGTTCAGGAGTTTGCGGATGCTTTAGTCCAGGTCTGGGAGGAGATCCCTCAGGAAACCATCTGCCACTTCATCTGGAGCATTCCCATGTATTGTAAGGAGTAGAGATGAGCGACTTTACCTTTTTTTGGGTCAAGTCGGGTTTCACAGAACCCGACTTTCGCAAAAGTCGGATCAGTGAAATCGGCCGACTATCGTGAAAAGTCGGTGGTTCGCCGAAACACGAAACCCAGTGCAAGTCAATGAGGAAGCAAAGTCAGCAGGGGGGTAGGACAGTAAACACACCTGCAGTGCCCATTTTCAGAGCCGGCGGGTGGCTCAGCCAAAGAGGGGTGTCGGCGTGGCTTTGAGCGTCACGGGATTCAAATCCCCGCCATTGGCTGAAGGGTGCCTCCCGGCTTTGTGTGTGTGTGTGTATGCAGGCTACAAGTCCCATCCAGCTATGCGTGCTAAACTGTCAGTCTGTGTGTGCGTGTATGCAGGCATCGTCCAATGGGACTACAAGTCCCATCTGGCTATGCCTGCTACACAGTCAGTCTGTGTGTGCGTGTATGCAGGCATCGTCCGATGGGACTACAAGTCCCATCCGGCTATGCCTGCTACACTGTCAGTCTGTGTGTGCATGTTCACTTGTAGTACCATCTGACGATGCCTGCATACATGCACACACACTAAATTTAACTTTTGTTAATTTTTTTCAACCCAAAGTATTCATTCTTTGCCATGAAGGATGTAGCAAGAAATGCTATGTAGATGTTAAGAAAGCAAATGAAGCAACAGGTTGCAGTATTGGTGTGGCATTTATAAGTGTCAAATTGGACAAGTAAAACAATTGTGAAAAAATGTCATGGGCTCATCAGGTAAGGTGAATTCTCTGAGCTATAGGTCTGGGTAAGCAGACATTGACTGGAGTATGTTTCTTCAAATGTAGGTCTTTATCTTCCTATGTTTATTGCTAAGCAGTGAGATGTGATATTTTCTCATTATTCTTAATCACTCTGATATGATTGCTGCATTCCCTGCTTCAGCTTTTATAGAGGCTTTGATAGTCCCTCATGATTGACAATGGGATGTAATGCTACTAGACATTGTGGTAAAGCCCATGTGGCTGTGTCTATGTTTTTACAAGCCTCCTCTGGCTGATACAATCTTCTGCAACATGAAAAATGTGAGTTTCCTAAAATTGAAAATGAATTAGATTCATTGATTTCCCCCATTAAGAAGCTGCAATCCTTTAGAACTACAGTATTAAAATTTAATTTAGCACTTATATTTGACTCACTTATATTTGACTTTGTTATTTTATTCATTTATTTAAAGCTATATAATCTCTTTAAAATTCATGTTGATACTTCCTAGAACAAAAATGGAATTCATCTATTTGTTATCCATTATTTCTTTCATCTCAATGGCATTTACCATGAAACATGAGAACAAATGCATTACAAGGCAATTTCTCTATGTTTATCAAACCTCTATCAGTCTGAAGCAAGAAAAAAAGAAACAGTTTGTCATTCAGGCATTTTTATAACATTAACAGTAAAGATTCTGTCATTCAGTGTTTTCATTCATAAGCTTGAAGAGCAAATGTTAATGTCTGAGGTGTTGTGTCTCAGATAATTCAAATCATTTTTGATAGGTACTTGTAATTATCATATGTCAATCTGCAAAGTTGGTTTGAAAAATTTGACCTTGTGGCTTATTCAGAATCCATGAACTGAGAGCTGACAGGATACGTGCACATGATCCTTAATAATCAAGGAAGCAAAGCACTTTGAGCACTGACTTGGATGAAGAGGAAGATTAAAAATGGTTACAGAGTTCCGCCTGAGTTATTAGCTGTCAGTACGCTGTAAACATGACTAACGGATAATGGAATTAGGTTAGCTGAGCAGAAATCATTTAGATGAGCCAAACATTTCTCCCCCATCATTAAATATATCCTGGAATAGAATAACATCTCTGTGTATGATTTCAGAGGCTAGAGTAGGCAAAAACAATGATAGAAATAGCAATGTCTGCAGCAGGCAGAACGTACTGCTTTATGGTCCAAATGGAAATTTAATATGTGTATTTGAATTAGTAAAAAAAAATACATCTCTTACAATGGTATGAGCTATTTACCTCCTTCTAGGTTGTTATATTGGTGCAAACATTATTCTGAGCATTAACCTATGGTGAACAAATCATTTTATTGTCAACAAGTCTTCACAATTTTTTATTTCTTCTTTTCTCACACAAATAAACATTCCTACTAGGCTAGCTTCTGGAATTCATGATGTTCGTTTATTTAATTGAAGCATGAAATGATGTATTACTATGATTGAGTACAGGTAAACTTCAATTAAATGCTAGAGCTGAAAATCATATTCCATATAAGGTACAAGTTCTTTCTGGAGAAAGTTATCTTTAGTAATACTGTTGACTATATCTTCGTATGAGTTTTCAAGAAAACTAGAAGCAAATGTTGTTAACCTGTGCTGCCGTCAATGGATTATAAGGAGATAGGAATCCAATTCGGCTCTTTATTGGTCAAAGCATTTTGAAGTTTCAAACTTCTTAATCAGGACAAATCCATGGTAAACTGATGATTACCAAGGTTTTTCCTGAAGAAGACGTTTAAACTTTGAAACGTGTTGACCTTTAACTGCAGAACTGGATTCCTGTCTCTTTATCGTCCTTTGATGACAGCACAGTCATCAGTTTTCTTGATTCCATCCTCGTGGGTCTGCAGCAACCTAAGTCTTGTTCAGTGGTTGTGTGCACACAACTCGATTAAGTGAGCACGATAGTGCATACTCTTTTCCAAACATGTACACAGAAAAAATAATATAGCCCTTTTTACTTTCCAGGTTTTTTCCTATTTAGTATGAATATTATTATTATATAGAAAGGCAGAATAAAATACCTTCTTAGGGAATTATCAGCTAATGGTGGTGGAATCTTGCATAGTATCATAACATAAGTGACAAATGGTTATTAAGGAATGTGCATCTTATTTTTGCAGTTCTTGTCAAACCCATGAATTAAGTAGGGAGCCCATTGGTTGCAATGAAAACATTGCAATACTTAACTTCCTTTGTTATGATTATGCAGTCATATTATTATTATTATTTATTATAGCACCATTTATGCCATGGCTCTTTACATGCAAAAAGGGGTACACATAATAAAAAACAAGTGCAATAATCTTGAACAAAATGAGTCACTGAATGGTAGAGAAGGAGAGAGGACCCTGCCCGTGAGGGCTCACAATCTACAAGGGATAGGTGAGGATATAGTAGGAAAGGGTAGATATATTAAATTCTAACTGTTGGGTTTCCCACAGATTACATCTGAGCACTGGAAAACATTGTTATCAATTATCATCTAGGGATCAGTTTAACAAAAGAAGATCAATGATCAATATTTGTCCAAACCAAAAATTTCATTTTTCGGAGGACATAACAGACCTGAATATCTATTAAATCAGTTAAATAAGGCTAAATATGCTTGATTTTCTGAAGATTTGAGAAGTTAGCACCATGAGTGGAAAGAAAGTGTATATATATATATATATATATATATATATATATATATCAGTACATACATATACATAAATATATATATGTATATACTGTATTTTATGTATTATATTATATATATATATATATATTATATATATATGTATAAATAAATAAATATTTATACATATATCTACCAATTTCACTACAACAAATATTCCTTATAATGCGCTCTTACGATTAACCATCAGACTGAGAGCCAAATGTCAAATACACTGAGCTGTACAATCGTAACCACATGTAGGTAAGGAAATTAAAATGGTAGACATGTGCATAATTATTCAAACCTATTATTCCACATAGCTAAGATTTCTCTATGGTAGAGTATAATAGCCAGTCAGATGTGCATATCATCACTTTCAGTAAGACTGCATGTCAGGGGCGTAACTAGGAACGGCAGGGCCCCACAGCAAACTTCACAATGGAGCCCCCCCCACCTCCGGCCGCCATTTAAAAAAATATATATATTTTTTTAAAAATCACTAATCGCAAACGGCGAATGGATTGAATAATCCAGTCGCCATTTGCAAATTTTTAGCCGCTTTGGCGACCATTTTGGTCGCCATCTGCAGCACTGTAAAGAGGCCTACTGTTTTCGAGGCCCCATTAGGGGCCTGCTGTTTACTGGGACCCTAGGCCCCTGATGGGGCCTGCTGTTTCCTGGGGCCTGCAGTTTCCTGGGGCCCAAGGCCCTAATGGGGCCTGCTGCTTCCTTTGGACCTAGGCCCCTAATGGGGCCTGCTGTTTCCTAGGGCCCCATTAGGGGCCTGCTGCTTCCTGGGGCCTCTAATGTGGCCCGCTGTGTCCTGGCCCCCCCCAAACACACATGCGATTTGCACACTTAGTCATGTACCCACGAGCTGCTCTCCCTAATGCTCTCAATGTTCAGTGAAAAACTGAGAGAAGCAGGAAGAGAAGCTCGTTGTCACAGGACCATAAGTATAAAAATCGCATATGAGTGAAGTGTCCATGAGATGACTGCTGGAACCTGCAGAGCTGAATCCTAACATTGCAGCTTCTGAATTCTCACAATGAATGCACTGCACACTTTTAGGATTCTCCATTACCGGTGGCAAGAGTACACGGTCATGTCAGCATAAGCATGTGATTTATATACTTCTGGCCAATTCCGACTAGACGTGCCTGGCCTCGCTTCGTTCATTTTCATTGAGGTCACACGTCTAGTCAGCATGTGACTGCTTGTATGTAAATCACCGGCACGAGAGAATCCTAACAGCGTGCAGAGCGCACTGTGAGAATTCTGAAATTGACTAATTCTCATGTTTTTATTTATGTTAGGAGCATTAACCCCTTCACCCCCAAGGGTGGTTTGCACGTTAATGACCGGGCCAATTTTTACAATTCTGACCACTGTCTCTTTATGAGGTTATAACTCTGGAACGCTTCAACGGATCTTCGCGATTCTGAGATTGTTTTCTCGTGACATATTGTACTTCACGTTAGAAGTAAAATTTCTTCGATATAACTTGCGTTTATTTTGAAAAAAACGCAAATATGGCGAAAATTTTTAAAATTTTGCAATTTTCAAACTTTGAATTTTTATTCCCTTAAAACAGAGAAATATATCACACAAAATAGTTAAGAAATAACATTTCCCACATGTCTACTTTACATCAGCACAAATTTGGAACCAAAATTTTTTTTGTTAGGAAGTTATAAGGGTTAAAAGTTGACCAGCGATTTCTCATTTTTACAACAAAATTTACAAAGCCATTTTTTTTAGGGACCACCTCTCATTTGAAGTCACTTTGAGGGGTCTATATGGCAGAAAATACACAAAAGTGACACCATTCTAAAAACTGCACCCCTCTAGGTACTCAAAACCACATTCAAGAAGATTATTAACCCTTCAGGTGCTTCACAGGAACTAAAGCAACGTGGAAGGAAAAAATGAATATTTAACTTTTTAGCCACAAAAATGATCTTTTTCAAACTTTTTTTTTTATTTTCACAAGGGTAAAAGGAGAAAATGGACAGATAAGGTTGTTATGCAATTTCTCCTGAGTACGCCAATACCCAATATGTGGGGGAAAACCACTGTTTGGGCACACGGCAGAGCTCGTAAGGGAAGAAGCGCTGTTTGACTTTTTCAAACTAAAATTGGCTGGAATTGAGATTGGACGCCATGTCGTGTTTGGAGAGCCCCTGATGCACTTAACAGTGGAAACCCCCACAAGTGACACCATTTTGGAAACTAGACCCCCTAAGGTACTTATCTAGATCTGTTGTGAGCACTTTGAACCCCCAAGTGTTTCACAAAAGCTATAATGCCTGGGTGTGAAAAAAAAAAAAAACAATTTTCCACAAAAATGATTTTTTAGTCCCAAATTTTTGAATTTTCCCAAGGAAATTGGACCCCAAAAGTTGTTGTCCAATTTGTCCTGAGTACGCTGATACCCCATATGTGGGGGGGGGAATTGTTTGGGTGCACGGCAGGGCTTGGAAAGGAAGTAGTAACGTTTTGGAATGCAGACGTTGATGGGGGTCATGTTCCGTTTGCAGTGCCCCAGATGAGCCTAAACAGTGGAAACCCCCCACAAGTGACCCCATTTTGGAAACTATACCCCCTAAGGAACTTATCTAGATCTTTGGTGAGCACTTTGAAGCCCCAAGTGCTTCACACAAGTTTATAATGCCCGGGCATGAAAATAAAAAATCCTATTTTTTTCCCACAAAAATTATCTTTTAGTCACTAATTTTTTATTTTCCCAAGGGTAACAGGAGAAATTGGACCACATAAGTTGTTGTCCAATTTGTCCTGAGTACGTGATACCCCATATGTGGGTGGGAACCACTGTTTGGGCGCACGGCAGAGCTCGGAATGGAAGGAGCACCATTTGACTTTTTCCAACCAAAATTGGCTGGAATTGAGATTGGATGCCATGTTGCATTTGGAGAGCCCTGATGTGCCTAAACAGTGGAAACCCCCCACAAATGACCCCATTTTGGAAACTAGACCCCTAAGGAACTTTTCTAGATCTTTGGTGAGCAATTTGAACCCCCAAATGCTTCACACAAGTTTATAACGTAGAGCCGTAAAATTTAAAAATCATATTTTTTCCACAAAAATGATCTTTTCACCCCAATTTTTATTTTTCCAAGGGTAACAAGACTCCAAAAGTTATTGTGCAATTTGTCCTGAGTGCGCTGATACCCCATATGTGGGGGTAAACCACTGTTTGGGTGCATGGCAGAGTTTAGAAGGGAAGGAGCGCCGTCTGACTTTTTCAACGCAGAATTGGCTGGACGCCATGTCGTGTTTGGAGAGCTCCTGATCTGCCTAAACAGTGAAAACCCCATAAATGACACCATTTTGGAAACTAGACCCCTCAAGGAACTTATCTAGATGTGTGGTGAGAACTTTTAACCCCCAGGTGTTTCACTAAAGTTTATAACGTACAGCCGTAAAATAAAAAATCCTTTTTTTTTTTACAAAAATGATTTTTTTCGCCCCCAATATTTTATTTTCACAAGGGTAACAGAAGAAATTGGAACCCAAAAATTGTTGTCCAATTTGTCCTGAGTACGCTGATACCCAATATGTGGGAGAAAACTACTGTATGGGCGCACGTCAGGGCTCGGAAGGGAAGTAGTGACGTTTTGGATTGCAGACTTTGATCTTTGATGGAATGGTCTGGGGACGTCATGTCACATTTGGAGAGCCCCTGATGCACCTATACAGTGGAAACCCCCACAAGTGACCCCATTTTGGCAAATAGACCCCAAAGGAACTTATCTAGATGTGTGGTGAGCACTTTGAACCCCGAAGTGCTTCACAGAAGTTTATAACGTACAGCCGTAAAAATAAAAAAATCTTTTTTTTTTTTACAAAAATGATTTTTTCGCCCCCAATATTTTATTTTCACAAGGGTAACAGGAGAAATTGGACCCCAAAAGTTGTTGTCCAATTTGTCCTGAGTACGCTGATACCCAATATGTGGGAGAAAACTACTGTATGGGCGCACGTCAGGGCTCGGAAGGGAAGTAGTGACGTTTTGGATTGCAGACTTTGATGGAATGGTCTGGGGGCGTCATGTCGCATTTGGAGAGCCCCTGATGCGCCTAAACAGTGGAAACCCCCCACAAGTGACCCCATTTTGGAAAATAGACCCCACAAAGAACTTGTCTAGATGTGTTGTGAGCACTTTGAACCCCGAAGTGCTTCACAGAAGTTTATAACGCACAGCCGTAAAAATAAAAAATCTTTTTTTTTTTTGCAAAAATGATTTTTTTGCCCCAATATTTTATTTTTACAAGGGTAACAGGAGAAATTGGACCCCAAAAGTTGTTGTCCAATTTGTCCTGAGTACGCTGATATCCAATATGTGGGAGAAAACTACTGTATGGGTACACGTTGGGGCTCGGAAGGGAAGTAGTGACGTTTTGGATTGCAGACTTTGATGGAATGGTCTGGGGGCGTCATGTCGCATTTGGAGAGCCCCTGATGCGCCTAAACAGTGGAAATCACCAACAACAAGTGACCCCATTTTGGAAAATAGACCCCACAAGGAACTTATCTAGATGTGTGGTGAGCGCTATGAAGCCCCAAGTGCTTCACAGAAGTTTATAATGTACAGCCGTAAAAAACAAAAAAATAATTTTTTTTGTACAAAAATGATATTTTCGCCCCCAGTTTTTTATTTTCCCAAGGGTAGCAGAAGAAATAGGACAAATTGCACAATAACTCTTGGGGTCCAGAGTACGCTGATACCCCATATGTGGGGATAAACTACTCATTGGACGCTTGGCAGAGCTGAGAAGTGAAGGAGCACCGTTTGACTTTTTCAACGCAGAATTGGCTGGAATTGAGATCAGACGCCATGTCACATTTGGAGAGCCCCTGATGTGCCTAAACAGCGGAAACCCCCCAATTCTAACTCCAACCCTAACCCCAACACACCCCTAACCCTAGTCCCAACCCTAACCACAAACCTAACCCTAACACACCCTAATCCCAACCCTAACCCTAATCCTAACTTTAGCGCCAACCCTAACCCTAACTTTAGCCGCAACCCTAACCCTAACCCTAATGGGAAAATGGAAATAAATACTTTTTTTAATTTTATTATTTTTCCCTTACTAAGGGGGTGATAAAGGGGGGTTTGATTTACTATTTATAGCGGGTTTTTATGATTGGCAGCTGTCATGCTAAAAGACGCTTTTTATTGCAAAAATAGTTTTTGCATCATCACATTTTGAGAGCTATAATTTTTGCATGTTTTGGCCCACAGAGTCATGTGAGGTCTTATTTTTTGCGGGACGAGTTGACGTTTTTATTGGTACCATTTTTGAGCACGTGACGTTTTTTGATCGCTTTTTATTTCGATTTTTGGGAGGTTAGAATGAACAAAAATCAGCAATTCATGAATTTCTTTTGGGGGAGGCGTTTATACCGTTCCGCGTGTGGTAAAATTGATAAAGCAGTTTTATTCTTCAGGTCAGTACGATTATGGCGATACCTCATTTATATCATTTTTTCATGTTTTGGCGCTTTTATAGAATAAAAACAATTTTATATAAAAAATAATTATTTTTGCATCGCTTTATTCTGCGAGCTATAACTTTTTTATTTTTTCGCTGATGATGCTGTGTGACGGCTCGTTTTTTGCAGGACAAGATGACGTTTTCAGCAGTACCATGTTTTTTTATATCGGTCTTTTTGATCGCGTGTTATTCCACTTTTTGTTCGGCGGTATGATGATAAAGCATTGATTTTTTGCTTCGTTTTTTTTTTTTTTTTCTTAAGGGGTTCACTGAAGGGGTTAACTAGTGGGACAATTTTATAGGGGGGGTCGTTACGGACGCAGCGATACCAAATATGTGTACTTTTATTGCTTTGTTTTTTTTATTTACAGGAAGAAGTGAATTTATTGGGGAATATATATATATTTTTTTATTTATTTTGGATTTTTTTTTAAAACATGTTTATTTTTATATTTTTAACTTTTTTACTTTGTCCCAGGTTGGGACATCACAGTATTTTATCAGATCGCTGGTGTGACAGTGTGCACAGCACTCTGTCACACCAGCGATCGCTCAGGCAGTGCAGCAGGCTTCTCAGTGCCTGCTCTCGGCAGGCACTGAGGTAGCCGCCTCCCTCCAGGACCCCGGCGCCATCTTGGATCCGGGTCCTGGGAGCGAGGAAGCCCTCAGAACAGCGCGATCACATCGCGCTGCTCTGAGGGTCTCAGGGGGGCGCGCAGGGAGCCCCCACACTGCGCGATCCTCTCCCTGTGCCCCCAGTACACCGTGATCATGTTTGATCGCGGTGTGCAAGGGGTTAATGTGCCGGGAGCGGTCCGTGACCGCTCCTGACACACAGTCATGGGTGTCAGCTGTGATAATCAGCTGACACCCGGGCGCGATCGGCTGCGCTCCCCCCGGGAGCGCGTCCGATCGCACGAGACGTACTATCCCGTCCATGGTCATACGGGCCCAGGTACCATGGACGGGATAGTACGTCCGATGGCAGTAAGGGGTTAAAGGGGCTGTCCAGGTTTGTGCTGAGTCTGCAGTCATTCTATGTGACACAGACCTGGAGAACCCCTTTAATGCTCCTAACAAATAAAGACATGAGAATTAGTCAATTTCACAAATAATATTTACATCCAGGTACCTTATAGATGACGCTGTCTCTGGAGGCGTTCTCCTTTTCTTCATCTTGTCCAGATCCCATGATGAGTTTTCTCATCCACAGTCGTCTCTGCAGATTTCCATCTTCTCTGCTCTTCTGCACCAACTCTCCACACGATGCCCTTAAAGACAGGAGAGTCATTATAATGCCCCTAAATAAAAATATCTGCAATATACTGTCGCCTCACACTATTCTCCTCCCTCCTCACACTGTCTCCTCTCACATCCCCCCTGTTCAGCATACTGTCTCCTCATATATTTACCCCCTCACTCTCTATACTGTCTGCTCACACTTACCCCTGACTCCCCATACTGTGTCTGCACACATCCCATCACCCTCACTCCCCATACTGTGTCTGCACACATCCATCACCCTCACTCCCCATACTGTGTCCACATACATTCACCCGTTTGCTCCCATACTGTCTGCACCCATCCCCCATACTGTTTCCTCATACATACTCTTCAGTACCCTCAAATCCCCCACACATATTAAATGCCCCATCGCCACTCCAAATCCCCCCACACATAAAATAACCCCCATCCCCACTCCAAATCCCCCACACATAAAATAACCCCCATCGCCACTCCCAAATCCCCCACACATAAAATAACCCCATCGCCACTCCAAATCCCCTCACACATAAAATAACCCCCCATCGCCACTCCAAATCTCCCCACACATAAAATAACCCCCATCCCCACTCCAAATCCCCCCACACATAAAATAACCCCCATCGCCACTCCAAATCCCCCCACACATAAAATAACCCCCCCATCCCCACTCTAAATCCCCCCACATACAAGAACCCCCATCGCCACTCCAAATCCCCCCAACATAAAATAACCCCCCATCCCCACTCCAAATCCCCCACACACATTAAATCCCCCATCCCCACTCCAAATCCCCCCACACATAAAATAACCCCCCATCGCCACTCCAAATCCCCCCACAAAAAATAACCCCCCATCGCCACTCCAAATCCCCCACACATAAAATAACCCCCCATCCCCACTCCAAATCCCCCCACACATACAATAACCCCCATCGCCACTCCAAATTCCCCCACATATAAAATAACCCCCCATCCCCACTCCAAATCCCCCCACACATACAATAACCCCCAATCGCCACTCCAAATCCCCCCACACATAAAATAACCCCCCAACGCCACTCCAAATCCCCCCACACATAAAATAACCCCCCATCGCCACTCCAAATCCCCCCACACATAAAATAACCCCCCATCCCCACTCCAAACCCCCCCACACATAAAATAACCCCCATCCCCACTCCAAATCCCCCCCACACATAATGTATCCCCATCCCCACTCCAAACCCCCCCACACATAAAAGAACCCCCATCCCCACTCCAAATCCCCCCACACATAATGTATCCCCCCATCCCCACTCCAAATCCCCCCACACAATAAAATAACCCACATCCCCACTCTAAATCCCCCCACACAATAATGTATCCCCCATCCCCACTCCAGACCCCCCCACACATAAAAGAACCCCCATCCCCACTCCAAATCCCCCCACACATAATGTATCCCCCATCCCCACTCCAAATCCCCCCACACATAAAAGAACCCACATCCCCACTCTAAATCCCCCCACACATAATGTATCCCCCATCCCCACGCCTAACCCCCCACACATAAAAGAACCCCCATCCCCACTCCAAATCCTCCCACACATAATGTATCCCCCATCCCCACTCCAAATCCCCCCACACATAATTATCCCATCCCACTCCAACCCCCCACACATAAAAGAACCCCCATCCCCACTCAAAACCCCCCCACACATAATGTATCCCCATCCCCACTCCAAACCCCCCACACATAAAAGAACCCCCATCCCCACTCCAAATCCTCCCACACATAATGTATCCCCCATCCCCACTCCAAACCCCCCACACATAAAAGAACCCCCATCCCCTCTCCAAATCCCCCCCACACATAATGTATCCCCCATCCCCACTCCAAACCCCCCACACATAAAAGAACCCCCATCCCCACTCCAAATCCCCCCCACACATAATGTATCCCCCCATCCCCACTCCAAATCCCCCCACACATAAAAGAACCCACATCCCCACTCTAAATCCCCCCCACACATAATGTATCCCCCATCCCCACACCTAACCCCCCACACATAAAAGAACCCCCATCCCACTCCAAATCCTCCCCACCATAATGTATCCCCCATCCCCACTCCAAACCCCCCACACATAAAAGAACCCCCATCCCCTCTCCAAATCCCCCCCACACATAATGTATCCCCCATCCCCACTCCAAACCCCCCACACATAAAAGAACCCCCATCCCCACTCCAAATCCCCCCCACACATAATGTATCCCCCCATCCCCACTCCAAATCCCCCCACACATAAAAGAACCCACATCCCCACTCTAAATCCCCCCCACACATAATGTATCCCCCATCCCCACTCCAAATCCCCCCACACATAAAAGAACCCCCATTCCCACTCTAAACCCCTCCCCCCAATACACACACACTCACACAGTATGTCCCCCATTTATCTTCTGTGGTATCTTCAGCTCCATAGTGGAGCACACTCACCACAAATCTTCACCCTTCTGGGCGCCGACGATGAGTGACGTCAGCAGCGTGATCACATGACCTGATCACGCTGCAGACGTCGCTCTGACCCTGCGGTCAGAGCTTCAATTGTACTGGCGTCTGTATAGACGCCAGTGCAATTGATTCCTGGGAGCCGGCACGCAGCAGCTTCTCTGCGCCAGCTGTCAGCTTGACAGCCGGAACAGGGAGCCGCCGACTCTCAGGCCGGGGCGGCAGAACGCAGCCGCAGGGGAGACAGCTGCAGCAGGGACGGGCCCCCTTCTAGCCCAGGCCCTGTGGCAGCTGCTTCCCCTGCTTCCACGATAGTTCCGCCCCTGCTGCATGTAAGTAATAAATAGTGTTACTTTAAGCATGTAATAGTGAGTTCTCTGTAGAGCTGATGGCAGGTCAAGTGCGGTTGCATGTATGTGTTCTATCTATGTTTTTCACAGGTACAACACATATCCATTATATTTTATGGGGCTGTTCACATGTCCATGTTTCTACATGGACCGTGTGTCAGGCAAAACTCATGGAGACATGTCCAATTTTCTGATGGATGAAAAGTGCCAATACTAGTCTCTGCATTCATGTTAAACAAGTACAGCACATGAATGGTATTCATTTGACATTTGTTTGTTGTCCGTGTTTAACATTGCAAAGAGTAGGAGAAGCTTTGTAATATTTTCAATTATTTATCTATATGTGAAACCCACTGATAAAACACTGAGGACACTGGTGACGTACTGACCAAATGCTGACACATTGATCCAAAACACTGATGACACTGGTAACATTTTTTTGCGTGCATGAAAAACACTGATGTCTAAATAAGGCCTTAGGTCACGTTCACAAGTAATATTTTATCAGTATTTTACCTCAGTATTTGTAAGCCAAATTCAGGAGAGGAACATTGAGAGGAAAAGTACAGGGTGGGCAATTTATATGGACACACCTAAATAAAATGGGAATGGTTGGTTATATCAACTTCCTGTTTGTGGTACATTAGTATATGGGAGGGGGAAACTTTTCAAGATGGATATTGACCATGGCGGCTATTTTGAAGTCGGCCATTTTGGATCCAGCTTTATTTTTTCCAATGGGAAGAGGGTCATGTGACACTTCAAACTTATAGTGAATTTCACAAGAAAAACAATGGTGTGCTTGGTTTTAAAGTACCTTTTTTCTTTCATGAGTTATTTACAAGGTTATGACTATTTGTAAAATGTGTTCAAAGTGCTGCCCATTGTGTTGGATTGTCAAAGCAACCCTCTTCTCCCACTCTTGACATACTGATAGCAACATCGCAGAAGACATGCTAGTCTAAGGGTGTCAGATTCATTGTAGGAATGCTCGGCCCTGACAACCATAATGTGGTGGTGCACCATTTGCTGCCATTTGCTGGAAAAACTCAGGGAATATGCCATCTTCAGTACATAAAGAGGGCAACACATCATCATGTAGTAATTTCAGATATCCAGTTGCATTGAGGTTTCCATTGATGAAGAATGGCCCCACTATCTTTGTACCCCATATACCACAGCATACCATCAATTATGGGAGTCAGGTCTGAGCATTCCTACATGAGCAGTTTCCTGGAAAGTGGATTGGTCGTCGTGGGCCAGTTGACTGGCCACCAAGGTCTCCCGATCTGACCCCCTTAGACTTTCATTTTTGGGGTCATCTGAAGGCAATTATCTATGCTGTGAAGATACGAGATGTGCAGCATCTGAAACGACGAATACTGGATGCCTGTTCTAGCATTTCTTCTGTGGTGTTGCTATCAGTATGTCAAGAGTGGGAGAAGAGGGTTGTATTGACAATCCAACACAATGAGCAGAACTTTGAACACATTTTATAAGTGGTCATAAACTTGTAAATAGCTCATGAAAGATTAAAGTTATGTTAAAACCAAGCACACCATTGTTTTTTTGTAAAATTCTCAATTAGTTTGATGTGTCACAGACCCTCTTCACATTGGAAAAATTAAAGTTGGATCTATAATGGCCGACTTCAAAATGGCCGCCATGGTCACCAACCATCTTGAAAAGTTTCCCCCCTCCCATATACTAATGTGCCACAAACAAGAAGTTGATATCACCAACCCTTCCCATTTTATTTAGGTGTATCCATATAAATGGCCCTCCCTGTATAACAGAAACACATCACTTTTGCATTTTTCACCCACTCCTTGTTTTGGCTTAAAAATACTGATGTAATATACTGACCAAACACTGAACTTGTGAATGTGGCCTAAGACAGTCACACATTTATTTTCTGGGAAACTGGAGGCTTTATAGTATTGTCATTTTCAAAAATCTAAATCTTTAAACAAAATTCAGCATATCTGAATTTTAGGAAATGCAATCAACTATAATAAACAGCATTAAAATTAATGGCCTTTCTGAATCTTCCCAAGTGTAGATCCTACAGTAGCAGTTGTTTTTTTTAAAGGTCTTCTTGGTTAAGTTACAAACATTTAACATAATATTTTTATTAAAAATTTGCATTAAGAATATAGTTTTTCATGCACTCAATATATTATATTTTACAATTTCTGAATGATAACATTATTCAATAAATTAAAATGTGTTACTGGACTTGCCTAAGTTAACACTTATGCAAATATTAGCCTTTATGTTATACTTACAAGTCTACACTAGAATTATTTCTTGTATAGGTGGAGGTCACTTTTGATTCTAAATAATGAAAACATCACTCTCTATATTCCCCTATGGAGATAATCTCTTTTTGTGATGAACAAAACGCATTAGAAGCGTCTATGACTGATCTCCCACTGATGAGCAATGACCTTTAGCAACACAACACTATAATCCACGGCTTCTCAAACTGTGTAGTGGCTTTCATTGTTGAGGTGTCTCCTATTTGCGGATGTGGCACAGTTGGAAAGTCAGTTTTGACAGAAGTGATTGTATGCAACACAAGTTTTCACACGTTTATCAACATAACTGAATCTTTCTTGGCTTACTTTAATGTTTAGTAGACAAATGAAAGATACTCTAAAATAATGTTAATTATATTAAGGACTTTGGCCACTGTTGATACTCAAGAATCCAGCTGGTAACATGTTAAATGCCACTGTCAATCACTGGCAGCGGTATTTAATTTGCACTAACTAAAAGCGCATTACAAACTTTCCATCGGCTCACCAGTCACATGATAGCAGGTTAGCATGACATGTTGGGGTCAGCTTGACATGATAGATCTCGTATGAGCGCCTGCCCATGATTTGTGAAGCCCTGCTATGTATTGGAAGAGTAATCAGATGATAACAGCTTCAAGTCTTCTAAAGAGACTATTTAAGCAAGTAAAAAGTTGAAAAAAGGTTTAAAAAATATCAAAAAAATTAAAAAAATATAAAAGTTCAAACCATTCCCCTTTTGACACATTCAAAATAAAGCAATAAAAATACATATATCTGGTATTGCTGCATTCAAAAACGTCCATTCTATCAAAATATGAAGTAAATTAATACGATAGGTAAATGGCGTAACAAGAAAAAAAATCAAAACTCCAGAATTAAGATTTTTTTTTGGGGGGTCGACGCAACATTGCAATAAACATGCAATAACAGACTATAAAACATTGTATCTACCCCAAAATGCTATCAATAAAAAACAGAAAAAATAGCCATCACCCAGCCCCAGATCAAGCAAAAATGGAGGCGGTATGGATTTCGTAAGATGGTACCTTTTTTTTTCTTACAAACTTTGGATTTTTTTTCAACACCCCCAAAAAATAAACCTATACATGTTTGATATCGGCAAACTCATCATGACCTGGAGAATCAAAATGACAGGTCAGTTTTAGCATTTAGTGAACATGATAAATAAAGAAAACAAAAAAATTGTGAATTGCACTTTTTTTTTGCAATTTCACCATACTTGGAATTTTTTTCCGGTTTTCCAGTACACTATATAGCAGAACCAATGATTTTGTTCTAAAGCACAATTACTCCTGGAAAAATACAAGCCCTTAAGTTTCCATATTTACTGAAAAACATAAAAATTGTGGCTCTTGGAAGAAAATGAGCAGAAAACAAAGAATTGCGAAAAATGGAAAATCACAAGTTCGTTAATAGGTTAAGCGCTATATTCAATTTAACATAATGAATGGCTCTATTACTTTAAGTTACAATTTTTTTAATACATAGAACTTATTTTTAAATGAATTCAAATGAATTATCTTCCCTTTAGCACTAGTTGGTCCTTTTATCTGTTTCATCTTGATTTTATTATGCTCTTCTGCATAACTTGTTTAATACAGTATATTAGGTATTCTGTTACTTATTTTGCTGATATATTTCCTGTCTGCTGCCTGTACATCACACTTAAGTCATTTAGCTTTATTAATGTAATAAAATACAGGATCCAAATACTTCTTAACCCCTTTACTCCCAAGGGTGATTTGCATGGTAATGACCAGGTCAATTTTTAGAACTCTGACCACTGTCCCTTTATGATGTAAGAACTCTGGAACACATCCATGGATCCTAGTAATTCTGACACCTGTTTCATGATAGTGGTCAAATTTCTTTGATATGACTTGCGCTTATTTGCGAAAAAAATGGAAATTTGGCAAAAATTTTGAAAATTTAGCAATTTTACAAATTTGAATGTTCACGCCCTTAAATCACACAAACATGTCACATAACAAACTTAATAAGTACATTTACCACATGTTTACTTTACATCAGCACAATTTGGGAACCAAAATTTTTTTTCTTAGGAAGTTATAACTGTTTAAAATCAAACAGAGATTTCTCATTTTTACAACACCATTTTTTTTTAGGGACCACATCACATTTGAAGTCATTTTGAGGGGTCTATAGGAAAGAAAATACCCAAAAGTAAGACCATTCTAAAATATGCACCCCACAAGGTGCTCGAAACCACATTCAAGAAGTTTATTAACCCTTCAGGTGCTTCACAGGAATTTTAGGAGTGTTTAAAAAAATGAACATTTAACTTTTTTTCACAAAAAATTTACTTCAGATTCAATTTGTTTATTTTACTAAGGGTAAGAGGAGAAATTGGACCACAAAATTTGTTGCACAATTTGTCCTCAGTATACTAATACCCCATATATGCAGGTAAAGCACTGTTTGGGCACATGGCAGAGCTCGTGAGGGAAGGAGCGCAGTTTGACTTTTCAATGCAAAATTGGCTAGAATTGAGATCAGACGCCATGTCGTGTTTGGAGAGCCCCTGATGTGCGTAAACTGTGGAAACCTCCCACAAGTGACACCATTTTGGAAAGTAGACTCCGTGAGGAACTTATCTAGATGTGTGGTGAGAACTTTAAACCCCCAAGTGCTTCACAGAAGTTTATAATGTAGAGCCGTAAAAATATAAAACATATATTTTTTTCACATAATGATATTTTTGCCCGCAATTTTTTATTTTCCCAAGGGTGACAGGATTTATTGGACCCCAGAAGTTGTTATGCAATTTATCTGGGTATGCTGATACCCCGTATGTGGTCGTAAACCATTGTTTGGGTGCATGGTAGAGCTTGGAAGGGAAGGAGCACCGTTTGACTTTCTCAACGCAGAATTAGCTGGAACTGAGATCAGATGCCATGTCGCATTTGGAGAGCCTCTGATGCGCCTAAATAGTGGAAACCCCCTAATTCTATCTCCAACCCATCCCTAACCCTGATCCAAACCATAACATAACCCTAAACACAAACTTAACCCTAACATATCCCTAACCCTAATTGTTGTGAATGTGTTAGAAATGAATTCTGAGCAGAAGCTCCCTCTGGTGGTTACAAACAGTACTGAACCATTCAATGAGGATTGGCAATCAGGAGTTACAGACTGGTCTTATATAAGGGAGGTTCCCTCCCATCATGGTTGCCGGTGATCAATTGTTCTTGTCTCAACTGTGGTTCCTGGTTCACTTGGAAGCTTGCTGAGTCTTGCCTGCATCTTCTGCTATCAGATAAGATATTTTCTGCTTTTATTTTCGTGCTTGCTTTTTGCATTGTTCCCTGCACTTCTGTGGAGGTCAGCCAGGTCCCCTCCTGGGGCTTGTGCTCCTCTCAGTTTATCTGAGCCACTGTTAGTTGTTCATTTGCCTTTTCCAGTTTTTTCAGTGGCTGCGGCTTAGCTTTGTGACATCAGAGAACTAATTTAGGTGGTAGAGGTCGTGTGATCTCAGGTGTTTTTGCAATTAGTAAAGTTAGTATTTTTTAGAGTTTTTTGGATTGCATTAGTGTCCTTCCTATCCTTTTCTGTCCAGGTAGATTGGGCCCCAACGTTTTCTCATACTATTTTCTGTCTGTGTCTGTATTTCCTCTTGTCTAACCGCCATTACATGTTTGGGGGCTTCCTATGTTCTTTGTGGATCTGCTCCGGGGCAGATAGCTTTCCTCTTTCTATCTTTAGGTGTAGTTAACCTCTCAGGCTGTGACGAGGCGTCTAGGACCAACGTAGGAACGCTTCACGGCTGCCTTTAGTTGTGGTGGTTAGTCAGGGTACTGCAATCCAGTAGATTCCAACCTCTCTGGTGTATTGCCGTTTTTGCCTGCTCTCCTCAGCTACCAAATCATAACAGTATCACCGGCCTAACTGAAAATTGTATGGTACTCAAAGAAGGGAAAAATAGTGTGGAAAGAAAAAAGTTGCCAGAGTTGTCAGAGATTTTTTTTTTTTTTTCGTTTGTTGCATTTTTTCCCTCTTTTTCTCTGGGTGCTGAGGAGGATTTTTTTTTTTTCTCTCAATGGAGCTTGCACAGCTGTCTGGCCTGTGGATCAGCTTGCCACTGAGGTTCGGAGTATTGCTGTCTATCTTGCTGGGTTGCCGGTTGTGGAACCTAGGATTCCCATGACAGATTTGTTTTTGGGAGATCGGGCCAAATTTCTGAATTTCAAAATAACTGTAAGTTGTTTTTTGCCTTAAAACCTAAGTCTTCAGGGAACGCACCACAGCAGGTTCAAATTGTCATCTCTCTCCTGCGCGGCGATCCTCAGGATTGGGCTTTTTCCCTGACACCTGGGGACCCTGTTTTGAGTAATGTTGATGCATTTTTTCTGGCTCTGGGGTTATTGTACGATGAACCTAATGTCACTGATCAAACTGAAAAAACCTTGTTGGCATAAAATCAGGGGCTTGAGACGCTGAGTTGTACTGTCAGAAATTCCGAAAGTGGGCAGTCCTGACCAAATGGAATGATGATGCTTTGGCAGCCCTTTTTCGGAAGGGTCTGTCAGAGAATGTAAAAGTTGTTATGGTGGGTTTCCCTGCTCCCTCTGGTCTCAATGATTCTGTCATTAGCGATTCAAATTGACAGACGTTTGCGTGAGCGTAGAGGTATGCGTGGAATAGTGTTGCCTTGTGAACCAGCTTCTGAGTCCATGCAGTGTGATAGAGTGGCTTCTGGGGCACAGTGTCATGAGTTTCGAAAACGCAATGGGTTATGTTTCTACTGTGGTGACGCCTCTCATGCTATTTCAGTCTGCCCTCAAGCGGGGAAGACGTTTTGCATGCTCAGTTGTCTTGGGTAGTGTTCAGACTAAATTTCTGTTGAGTGTTACCCTGATTTGCTCCCTGTCCACATTTTCTGCTCAGGCTTTTGTTGATTCGGGAGCAGCTATTAACCTGATGGATTTTGATTTTGCTAAACGTTGTGGGTTTCCCTTGATACCCCTACGGAAGTCTATTCCCCTACTGGGATTGATTCTACCCCTTTGGCTGAGAATAAACCCCAGTTCTCTACTCAGGTGATAATGAGGGTTGAACCTGATCATCAGGAGAGTTGCAAATTTTTGGTGCTGTATAATCTGCATGACATTATTGTACTGGGTTTCCCTTGATTACAGTCTCATAATCCTGTTTTGGATTGGAAATCTGTGTCTGTGACCAGTTGGGGCTGCAAATGTGTTAATGCCACACTCCTGTTTTTTCTGCCTCTCCCCAGGCTCAGGATATTCCTGACTTTTTGACTGATTTTTCTGATGTGTTTAGCGAAAGTAAATCTGCATCCTTGCCCCCTCATAGGAGCTATGACTGCGCTATTGAATTAGCACCTGGTGGTAAATTTCCTAAAGGTCGCCTTTTAAACTTGTCTGTACCTGAACATGACGCTATGCGGTTTATATCAAGGAGTCATTGGAGAAGGGTCATATCAGACCATCCTCTTCACCCTTGGGTGCCGGTTTTTTCTTTGTGGCCAAAAAGGATAGTTCATTAAGGCCGTGTATTGATTATCGTCTCTTGAACAAGATCACTGTGAAATATCAATATCCGTTACCCTTGATTTCTGACCTATTTTCCAGGGTGAAAAGTGCTACTTGGTTTACCAAGCTTGACCTCAGGGGGCGTATAACCTTATTCGCATTAAGCACGGGGATGAATGGAAGACGGCGTTTAATACCCCAGAGGGGCATTTTGAGTACCTAGTGATGCCCTTTGGGCTCACTAATGCTCCTTCTGTCTTCCAGTCCTTCATGAATGACATTTTCAGGGATTTTGTGGATACATTTCTGATTGTTTATTTGGATGATATCTTGATTTTTTCCAATGACTGGGACTCTCATGTGAAACATGTTCGGACTGTGTTCCAGATTTTGAGAGAGAATGCTCTGTATGTGAAGGGATCAAAGTGTCTTTTTGGCGTACAGAGGATCTCATTTCTGGGATTCATTTTGTCTCCGTCTGTTATTGAAATGGACCCGGTCAAGGTTCAGGCCATCTGTGATTGGGTCCAACCTTCTTCATTAAAGACTCTTCAGAGATTCTTGGGTTTTGCCAATTTTTATCGTAAATTTATTGGTAATTTCTCTGTTATTGTTAAACCATTGACTGATTCGACCAAAAAGGGTTCAGATGTGGTGAATTTGCCTCCTGAGGCAGTCTCTGCGTTTCAGGAACTTAAGCAGAGATTCACTTCTGCTCCTGTTCTACGGCAGCCTGATTTTTCTCTGCCATTTCAGGTGGAGGTTGATGCCTCTGAAATTGGGGCAGGTGCCGTTTTGTCCCAAAGAGATCCAGAGACCTCTAAAAGTAACCCTAGTGCCTTTTTCTCTCAAAAATTTTCTCCAACTGAACGTAATTATGACGAGGGTAATCGGGAGTTATTGGCCATGAAGTGGGCTTTTGAAGAGTGGAGACATTGGCTGGAGGGAGCCAAACATCAGGTGGTGGTCATCACGGACCATAAGAATCTGGTTTATCTGGAATCAGCCAAGTGACTTAATCCTAGACAGGCCAGGTGGGCCTTGTTTTTCACACGTTTTAATTTTGTGGTTTTCTTTCTTCCTTGGCACTAAGAATGTTAAGGCGGATGCCCTCTCGAGGAGTTTCCTTGCGGACTCTCCTGAGTTATCTGATCCTGCTGTTATTTTGAAAGAGGGTGTAGTTCTTTCCGCCATCTCGCTCAATTTGAGACTGGCTCTGGAAGGGTGTCAGGAGGATAAACCCGAGCGCTGCCCTATTGGGAAATTGTTTGTCCCAGACCGGTGGAAAAAGAGTGTGATGTCTGAGATTCATTGTTCCGCGTTGGCCGGTCATCCCTGAATTTTTGGTACCAGAAACGTGGTTAGTCGGTCCTTTTTGTGGCCTACTTTGTCTCGTGACGTCAGGGAATTTGTGCACTCCTGCGGGACTTGCTCTCGCTCCAAGCCTTGCTCTCGCTCTAGTGGTTTGTTGATGCCATTGCCTGTGCCCAAGAGACCATGGACCCATATCTCTATGGATTTAATTTCCGACCTCCCTTTTCTCAGAGAATGACTGTTATCTGGGTGATTTGTGATAGTTTTCCAAAATGATACATCTTGTGCCATTACCTAAGTTGCCTTCCTCCTCCGAATTGGTGCCTTTGTTCCTTCAGCACGTGGTTCGGTTACACGTCATTCCTGAGAACATTGTGTCTGACAGAGGAGTACAGTTTGTTTCCAGATTTTGGAACACTTTTTGTTCTAAACTTGGTGTTCAATTGTCTTTCTCCTCGGCTTTTCATCCTCAAACCAATGGACAAACTGAGAGAACAAACCAGACATTGGAGACTTATCTGAGATGCTTTGTGTCTGCTGACCAAGATGACTGGGTCTCTTTTTTGCCTTTGGCTGAGTTTGCTCTTAATAATAGGGCTACCTCTGCCACTTTGATGTCTCCATTTTTCTGCAATTTTTGGTTTCACCCTCGATTTTCTTCGGGACAGACGGAGGCTTCTGTCTGTCCAGGTGTTGACTCTGTTGTGGAGCGTATGCAGCAGATTTGGGACCAGGTAGTGGAGAGGTTGTCCCTCTCAGGAGAGGGCCCAGCGGTTTGCCAACCGGCATAGGACTGATGGTCCTCGGTTTGAAGTGGGGGACTTGGTCTGGTTGTCCTCAAGAAATATCCCTATGAGAGTTGCATCTCCTAAGTTTAAGCCTAGGTTCATTGGACCTTATAAGATCTTGGAGATTCTTAATCCTGTTTCCTTTTGTTTACTTCTTCCAGGGACATTTAAGATCCATAACGTGTTCCACAAGTCCTTATTGAAGAGGTTTGTCGAGCAAGTGGTTCCTATGGCTGCGCCTCCTGACCCTGTTTTGGTTGAGGGCAATCTGGAGTATGTGGTTGAGAAAATATTGGATTCTCGTTTTTCTAGACGGAAATTCCAGTATTTGGTTAAGTGGAGAGGTTATGGTCAGGAGGACAATACTTGGGTGTTTGCTTCGGACATCCATGCTAGGAGACTGATCCGTGCGTATCACAGAGCTCATCCTGACCGACCTGGTTGACCAAATGAGGGTTCGGTGACCCCTCCTCAAGGGGGGGGGTACTGTTGTGAATGTGTTAGAAATGAATTCTGAGCAGAAGCTCCCTCTGGTGGTTACAAACAGAACTGAACCATTCAATGAGGATTGGCAATCAGGAGTTACAGACTGGTCTTATCTAAGGGAGGTTCCCTCCCATCATGGTTGCCGGTGATCAATTGTTCTTTTCTCAACTGTGGTTCCTGGTTCACTTGGAAGCTTGCTGAGTCTTGCCTGCATCTTCTGCTATCAGATAAGATATTTTCTGCTTTTATTTTTGTGCTTGCTTTTTGCATTGTTCCCTGCACTTCTGTGGAGGTCAGCCAGGTCCCCTCCGGGGGCTTGTGTCCTCTCAGTTTATCTGAGCCACTGTTATTTGTTAATTTGCCTTTTCCAGTTTTTTCAGTGGCTGCGGCTTAGTTTGTGACACCAGAGAACTAATTTAGGTGGTAGAGGTCGTGTGATCTCAGGTGTTTTTGCAATTAGTAGAGTTGGTATTTTTTAGGGTTTTTTGGATTGCAGTAAGTGTCCTTCCTATCCTTTTCTGTCCAGGTAGATTGGGCCCCAACGTTTTCTCATACTATTTTCTGTCTGTGTCTGTATTTCCTCTTGTCTAACCGCCATTACATGTTTGGGGGCTTCCTATGTTCTTTGTGGATCTGCTCCGGGGCAGATAGCTTTCCTCTTTCTATCTTTAGGTGTAGTTTACCTCTCAGGCTGTGACGAGGCGTCTAGGACCAATGTAGGAACGCTCCACGGCTGCCTTTAGTTGTGGTGGTTAGTCAGGGTACTGCAATCCAGTAGATTCCAACCTCTCTGGTGTATTGCCGTTTTTACCTGCTCTCCTCAGCTACCAAATCATAACACCTAATCACAACTCTAATCCTAGTCCTAACACAAAATATAACTGTAATCCAAACCCTAACCCCAACTCTAGCCCCAACCCTAACACTAACTTTAGCCTCAATCTTAACCCTATCTTTAGCCCCATCCCTAACCCTATCTTCAGCTCCAACTTTAACTTTAGCCCCAAACCTAACTTTAGGCCTAACCTTAACCTTATCCCTAACTTTAACCCTATTGGGAAAATTGAAATAAATACATTTGCTTATTTTATTATTTTTCCCTAACTAAGAGGATGATGAATGGGGGTTTGATTTACTATTTATAGCGGGTTTTTATAGCGATTTTTTATGTTTTGCAGCTGTCACACACTAAAAGACGATTTTTTTTGCAAAATATAGTTTTTGCATCACCACATTTTGAGTGTGTCAGGTTCCGTGCCTAAACAGGCCTTTCAGTATATTAGATCGTGCCAAATTAGGTAGAGCTTCGATCGAGGCAAGTGATGCTAGTAATGAAACAGAAGACAAGCAACTGTATGCAAATTACAGGCATGGTTTATTAACGTTTAGGGTCCATCTTTTATACCTTGTTTAGAGGGCGTATACGTGCATTAGGTAATGGTGGTTTTCCAGAAACATATTAGCAAATCATTTATTACAGTAAATACATTTTGTCACGTACCATAGTTTATGTCAAGTTGACCAACTAATTATCTATCTAAGGAATTCACTAGTTATCATGTGTTTCTTTCATGGACCCCCAAACTGTCGTCATTAACAGTTATAACTTTATAACTTTATTACTTTACTGATTGATTACATGTGTAATCGTTATTTATCTATACTCATTATTTGCTATTCCCATCATTAGGGTGCTATTACTCTGATTATCCCATAGTCAACAAGAATATGTCTTGTTGGCTTAACCTTTGGTATATGTCATGTCATGTTGTTCGGTTCAGCCAGCACAATAATGTCTTAGTGGAATATAGTGAAATGATTTCTTAAAGGGATTGTTATATAAGCTCTAGTATTAGCAGGGGTATTGTAGTGTAGAATATAGAAGGGTCTACTAGATCCCTATCAGCTCCCCCTTTTGAGAATAGATATGATTTCTACCCTAGATGTGTATGTGAGGGAGATCATATCCTTTTTTCACTTATACCATTTGTTCATAATAACTATTATTATTATCTGGAGGTCTCAGTCCAATATACATAGTCTTCGTAATAGAGGCATCTATCAGTCTCTGGAGTAGTCCTCTGATGCATGGGATACAATAGCAACCGCAGACGACGAGTATGGCTGCCACCACTGCCAGTGAGATGAGAAGGCTGGATACAAGATGCTTCCATCGTCCGAACCAGGAATCCAGCCAGTCATTAAACAGGTTGTCGATACCAGAATTTTCTGCCAGTTCATCAGATAGTGATGTAAGACCCTCCAAAGCCTTGGTGATGCTTCATCTGGGGCGATATTATTTGGAATAAATGTGCAACAATATGTTCCAAACATTTTACAAATCCCTCCCTTCTCTGCTAGCAGCATATCTAAGGCCATCCTATTCTGCCATGTCATTAAAGAAGTTGGAGCCAACTGTTCAGCTATCCCCTTTATTGCATCCCTTGTGTAATTTATAAACCTTTGTTGATTATAGTAAATGTAATTTATCCAATCTACATTCTTATTTAGGGTAGCCCACCAGAAGAAAACTGACTCAAATCCTGCTGCAATCTGATTTCTTGCCTTGTACTCATCAGGCACACCTCGTGGGACCCCAATACTGTCAATGTAAATTCTTGGGTCAAAAGAGCCAGCAGGTGTTGATCTTTTGTTTCTACGTAGAGTCTCGACATCTATGTTACCCTTTGTTATTTCTTCTGATGAAATTATTTGGAATGGCATGAGCACCTGAGCCAAAGCACAGCTACCAACCCAATTAGTTGGCAAGCGGGCCCTTAATCTCATGTCCCCACACAGCCACCAAACATCACTTCTTGCTATAGTTTGATTATCGAACCACTTAGCTTTGTAACCATCCGTGTCTGAATCTACAGGAATGGCAGTTCCACAAAACTCTGAGGTTAGATTTTCTACCAATCTTCCTATTCCTACCCCTTTCCCTTTCCTTTGAAAACAAGTGTAGTTGCCAGGGTATGTAAAAACTCTGGGGGGTACTTGATCCGTCCTTGTTAGTGGATATAGAACTGAAAGAGAATGGCAAATAGCATTATCAGTAGGGTCATATGAGATATTATATAAGACTACCATACATTTTAGACCTGTTTCATCTTCAGGTGATAGTCTAAGAGGAATTGTACCTAAATGGGGTCTGGCAGTTGCACAAGCAATACAGTTGGACCTTTTATTCTGTTCTGCTGTATATTTTACCCACATAAGCCATTCATTTCTCTCTGTGTACCCTGTTTCTATGGCTAACTTTTCCTCATAACTCATTTCCTTAGAGACTGTAGACTTTGATTTTAACTCTATCCTGCTCACACTTTCACTGTCTTGTGGAGGAATAGCCTTTAGCCAAAATCTCTCTGTTGGCACTTCTCTCATTGGTACATAGAACCCTAACACATAAAGTCCTTCATCCCCAGGAGAGGGTTCTTCTATGGTAATTATAACAGGGTTACAGGATGATCCCCAAACTACAGATTTTATATCACAGGTCCACCGTGGACGTGCCAGAGAAACTGTCATTCTTTCCAAAAGGGGCCTTCCTGAAGCACTAACTCTAGTTATGGCTTCCTGTGGTCTATGTTTCCATGAAGCCCCCGTATTCCATGCTGCCTCTTCCCATGAGTTACAATCCTCATTCCCAGGTCTAGTTATACATATAAATACTGCTGCTTCATCTATTTCTGTAAGACATTTGTACACTGGATCACTGCTTTTCCTACCAAACTTATCATATTGACATTTTACTATGTGACATAAATCAAATCTAAAAGTAGCAGAGTTCTTTGATGTATTAAACCACATTGTTATTTCTGTTCCATTGTGGGTGATCTCAGCCATTTGTCCTGGCGATCCTGTCAATACCATCAGAAGCAGGAAAGTCATTCTACCGATCCAGGTCATTGTAGTAGTTTGCATGGCTCCAGATAGGCTTTTCCAAACCTTCACTGAGTAACTGTAGTGAGTCAGTCCCCTGGAAACAGAATCACAGTCTTGTTTATGTACAGATGCGAGTCTCCTTTTGGAGGCTCTGAATACAGTCAATGGGGCTGTTGCACTGGATGTGCAATGCTTTATAGCTACAGGCCCAACCTTGATGTTGACCCAAACATCCGCCTTGTCTTTGCTGTATTGTCTTTGTGATTCCCAACATATACATGACACTCAAATGAAAATTACCTCTCCAGCAGGAAAGGGCAAAAAGGATTTCTCAGCTGTAGTGGCTCTTTAGCATCCGGAAGGCTTCTGACCACCTGTAAAGAGTCAACACACACAAACACATACATTCCTACCTGTGTGGTAGTTGTATGAAGTCAGTCTGCAGTCATTGGAACAAGTAGAGGGGCTTAGACGTGTGTGTGTGTGTGCGGTGTTCCCTATTCTACCTGTGTTGTGCACATGTGGGACAGACTTGTATAAACATTTATGAAACCAGGAGCGAATCAGTCATGCCATCCTTGGGCAAGTGCATTTGACCATGAGCTTATTGTACCGCTATGCGGCACGAGAACCTCAGCAAGCATTTTCGCTGCCCTCACCATCCACATCTCCATGGTCCCCGTGCTCCAGCTTGCGACCAGATCTCTCGTCTCTCTTCCCCGGTGATTGGCCGAGTCAGAGCCTGCAAGAGACTGAAATCTAGCTGATTTGCATTCCGTTCTTACCATGATCAGTGGAGGTGTCTCAGAGGCCTCAGTTTGTCCTTCCTCCTTTGCTCCTTCCTCAGCTACATGGTCTGCTCTCCATTGCTCTGAATTCGCTGGATCTGGAATCTGTATGTATCCTTACCTGTGCTATTGGAGACCTTCCTTGGGAGTGGCAAGGCTTCCATGAATTCTTTAATGAGATGTTCATGCTTGACAGGTGTGTCTGGTGTGTAGCCCCTTTAAGCGCTTCAATGAGTGCCATCAACTCCACCTCTTTTTGTGGGCACATGAAGAAGGAGTGGTACTGAGTTGTCTACATCATGCTGCGTGACTACTGTATATGCAGTGTGGAATCATCTGTCCTGTTCCGGTGCTGCTTGAGCCAACTACGGAAAATCAAAACTCAAGAAACATTTCAAAAACATGTAATAAACTTATTTCATAAGCCATAAGGGCTATACCAATTGTTTTAAAACATTTGAAATAACTAATTTATTAATTCATTCTTCGCGAAATCTGAAGTTCCTTGCTTTTCTTCTCCCTATATTCTCTCATCCTCCCCACCTCTTGAATCCTAGTTTCATTAATCATTAAACCTGGATTCATAGACTGCTGCAGGTACAAGGTACAAAACTGATAAGGATTACTTCCGTGAACAGACTAGCGCGGACAGATTTCAGAACTAAATGAATACAGAAATTATTGAAAGGTATCGTACAATTATGAACTTAAATTTATATTTTCATAATCAGTTTTACATTGTGCCAAACTTATTTGCCTTGTGTGTTGCTCAAATTCTATGATATATGTATACAGAGTTAACAACATTCTACTTCCTTGTTTCTATCGTCTTTTGCAACTGCTTTCACAAAAATCATTTCAATGAAGGTTATGCCTGCCTCTCTATAACAACTTGCGGTATACATTCTATACACTCGACTTCCATTTTGCTTTCCTTTTTACACATATATCATAATGAACATTGGCACATTACAGGGTAAACCCATGTATCAAAGCAGACATTTTTGCTATGTGAGTAAATTCTTCTGGTTCCCCTCTGTTCAGGGGGCATCTGAAAAAGGGTATATTTCCAGGGACCCAGATTTTTCCCTCCTCTATTTCATTTAATAGTATCCCATAGGGCCAAATGTCAATAGGTGACCCATGCACATTTAAGCGAAACACTTTAAGTTCTGGGAAATTCTCTGATAGATGATTAAAACCAGTGTCTTCTAAAGGCTGGGTCTCACATAGCGATACACCAGCGATCCCGACAACGATCAGGATCGCTGGTATATCGCTATATTATTGCTGCTGAGCTGCCAAACAGGCAGCTCGGGCAGCGATCAGCACAAGGACACTGCGGGTAAACATCGCTAGTTACCCGCAGTGTACCTTGGATACCAGCGCCCTGAAGCAGGGAGCTGGTAACCAAGGTACATATCGGGTTTCCAGGCGCTGCGCGGTGCCTGGAACCTGCTGTGTACCTTGGTTACCCAGCGGATCGCTGGTTCTTCCCGCCTGTCACACGCAGCGATGCGTGCCTGTCAGCGGGAGACCAGCGATCAAAAAAATGTCCTGACATTTCAGCGACGATCAGCGATACCCGGCAGGGGGGCTGATCGTCGCTGAATGTCACACACAGCGATATCGCTGGTGAGCTCGCTGCTGCGTCACAAAACTAGTGACTCAGCAGCGATCTCGCTAGCGAGATCGTTGTGTGAGACGGGCCCTTTAGTTATATCCCTCTGGATGGATTTTCACAACTCTCCACCCCTCATGATATATTGCTAGCATTAGCCCAAACTTGCAATCAGGACAAGACATTTTGCAAGGTGTCTCTGATCCTAACTGTAAAAAAGTGATTTTAAAACTACTACTTATCACACAGATCAAAACAAGTCTATTGGTGTACACACGTTAATATCCTCTATTTCTACTACTCATACATTTTATGTGCAAGACCTGTCCGTCTGGACTTTGAGTTATATATTCACGGTTATTTTGGACACCACTTAATGTACCACCTAAGTAGGATTCATCTATATGAACATGTGTGTTTACATGAAAGATAGCCCAGTGAACACCCCTTCGTCTTGCACCTTTTATCTTTTGCTTTTGGGGTTCTGGAAATAATCTGATTAAAATCCAATCTCCAACAGGCACCCACCTCTCATTCGTTCTTCTTTTGAAACATGCACTTCCTATGCAGAATTTGCAGTCCATGCAGGACAAATGTCCTCATTCACTCTTAATGTACCTTTACTATATCTTTGGTACCACTTGTCCAAAGATCATACAAATACCTAATGGACTGCCTTATACATTCAGGATTTTTATTTTGTGTCAAATCCTTATAACTTGCACACGCTCATTCAATGCATTCAAGGAGCCTCATATATCAGTCTTTCTCTGTCACACTCCACCACAGCTTTTTCACACTACTCTGTAATCTTCCTGTCTGAAAAACTCCCTTTTCCTGGTACCTCTGTGCTTCTGACCTAGTACTGCCTTTTTCTTGGTCTGGTTGATACCTGGCTACGCTCGTCAGCGTATATTACTGGCTTTGTTACTATGTGCTTGATATTGCGTGTCCACTTCCCCTTCCGTCCTTTATACCTCATCCTGATTTATAAATAAACAAGGTGAAAAGACGTGACATATATTTCCGTCCCTCTTATACCTGGGGATATATTAATGAAGTACTTCTCCGTGACCACTCCTATTCCAGTGTCACAGCACTTTGCCTTATGGCCCGTCACCCGGGAATGGCACACTCCTATTAGCCTTTGAATATTCAGATGTTTTATGTATTAACCAGAAAACCAGACCAGCTAATAATAGGCAGGCCAAAGTTATTGCAACTACCTCAACATTCTTTAGCATCATGTGGGAGGTGATTGTGCGTATCAGACAAGACAGAAGACAGACAGACTTATCCCTTGTTTCAAGGCGCCAACATGCGGTCACCAAAGAGAAATGCAGGGAATCTAGCCCGAAGCGATCGGCGTTTTTGGACACCGTACCTCTAGTTCTCTCCAAGAAGTGTACGTAGCTTGCTCCGAGTATCAGCCGCCCAAATGTAACCTCTCATGAATCCTGGCAAAGCCAGTTAGCATAGAGGGGCACTCTGAGTGACAGACCTAGCAGAGCAGTCTCATACCTTCAAGGTTAGTTTTACTTTCACACACTTCACTCATACACTAAACATGTAACATGAAGTAACAGACATACAAATAGCAGCAACAGAGAATAATGAATCTAATATACTGTTAAGTATCCCGCAGGATATTCTACTTGTTCTTTGTCATTAAAATGAACTGGGTTTGGAAGGTCTCGACTATACTGTACCCTGGGTCCGGCCAGCAGCTTGTAGAACAGGGGGAGACACAGAATTTGTATGTAAGAATTCAAAGGTTCTTACCTTCCTGGGAGTTTCTGTGTGTCCTTCTGTCTCCTCTGCCTTGTGCCGGGCCTTCAGGTACTGCTGGAGCCTTTTTCTCTCCCAGCTCCGCCCTTGGGACGCCAACTGTCAGGTTCCGGGCCTAAACAGGCCTTTCAGTATATTAGATCGTGCCAAATTAGGTAGAGCTTCGATCGAGGCAAGTGATGCTAGTAATGAAACAGAAGACAAGCAACTGTATGCAAATTACAGGCATGGTTTATTAACGGTTTAGGGTCCATCTTTTATACCTTGTTTAGAGGGCGTATACGTGCATTAGGTAATGGTGGTTTTCCAGAAACATATTAGCAAATCATTTATTACAGTAAATACATTTTGTCACGTACCATAGTTTATGTCAAGTTGACCAACTAATTATCTATCTAAGGAATTCACTAGTCATCATGTGTTTCTTTCATGGACCCCCAAACTGTCGTCATTAACAGTTATAACTTTATAACTTTATTACTTTACTGATTGATTGCATGTGTAATCATTATTTATCTATACTCATTATTTGCTATTCCCATCATTAGGGTGCTATTACTCTGATTATCCCATAGTCAACAAGAATATGTCTTGTTGGCTTAACCTTTGGTATATGTCATGTCATGTTGTTCGGTTCAGCCAGCACAATAATGTCTTAGTGGAATATAGTGAAATGATTTCTTAAAGGGATTGTTATATAAGCTCTAGCATTAGCAGGGGTATTGTAGTGTAGAATATAGAAGGGTCTACTAGATCCTATCAAGAGCTATTATCTTTCCATATTTTGGCCCACAGAGTCAAGTTGACATTTTTATTAGTACCATTTCCAGGCACATGGCATTTTTTGATCACTTTCTATTCCGATTTTTGGGAGACAGAATGAACAAAAACAAGCAATTCATGATTTTATTTTGGGGGGCGTTTACACTGTTCCGTCTGTGGTAAAATTGATAAGGCAGTTTTATTCTTCTGGTCAGTATGTTTAGAGTGATACATCATTTATATTTTTTATGTTTTGGCGCTTTTATATAATAAAAACTATTATGATGCTCTATTGTTTCTCATTTTTTGCGGGACAAGATTATGTTTTCAGCGGTACCATGTTTCTTTATATTCGTCTTTTTGATCGCGTGTTATTCCACTTCTTGTTCCGTGGTATGATGATAAAGCAGTTTTTTGCCTTGGTTTTTTATGGTGTTCACTAAAGGGCATATCTAGAGGGATAATTTTATAGGTCGGGTCATTACAGACATGGCAATACCAAGTATATGTACTTTTATTGTTTAGATTTTTTTCTATTCAAATATTTATTTAGTGATAGAATAAATATTGACTTTTTAATTATTTTTTATTATTTTTTAAAATATTTTTACAACTGTTTAAGTAAAAATTTTATTTAATTCTTACTTTTACACTTTGTCCCACTATGGGACAATCATTTTGTGCAGACTGATGCTTTTATAGCATGCAGATGAAGCAGCATCTGCATGCTACAGAAGCTGTCAGCGCTGCAGCCTCTGTGTACACTGACCAGAGAGGCTTCCTAACATGCACTGCATATGACAGGAAGTTTCTCAGCTCAGAAGACCTTTATGTCATCATGACGACATTGGGTCTCCATGGCAGCGATCAGGACACCACGGCGTGCCGCCGGGTCTACGATCCAAAGACAGAGGTGCTGTTTGCCCCTGTGTTGGCTCCGGAACACTGCGATCATGTTTGATCGCAGTGTACCGGGAGCCATCTGTAACTGTTCCTGGCACTTTGTTTCGGGTGACAACTGTGAGAATCAACTGACTCCGGGCCGCGATCGGCTGCGCTCCCCGTGAGGGAAGCCGATCGCCTATGGCATACTATTCCGTCCATGAGAATTAAGTCCCAGGTCACATGGATGGAATAGTACATCCAATGTCAGAAAGGGGTTAAATATTGTTTAAGCTCATTTAAGACATCTCATATATTTAGGTATCAGTGAGAAAGGCCTTCTAAGCTGAATTACACTTTGTAACTTGACTCTCATTATATCCCAAATGATGTATAGCATATGCTGAATTATGATATTTTTGGAAGGTAGCCATATTGATAACCATGGGGACAGTTATGCACCCTATTGCCTAATTTACTTTTTTGGTCTAACATCAGCCACTAATAGTCCTGAATTCCAATGAGAGATTGAAAATCTAGAAGACAAAATAGGAGTGCTCCATGGTGAAGTGCTGGTGATAAGAAACAGAGAAGAATGATTGAATCTGCTCACTTGGTGGTGCTGTACAGGTCAGGAACGATTGATGAGAGTAGTTATGAAGTGGTATTCCTCATATAGACTGCTACTCCACTCATTGAATCATACACAGCAGCTCACTAAAACTATTAGAGGGCAAAAAATAAGAAAAAACACATTTTGGTGGACATTGTCATAATGTAGACATGGTCGAACAAACATTTGCTCCAATTCTGGAAATTTCACTGACAACCACATGACAAAGCCTAGAAAAGATTTGATAAGCCAATAAAGAACATTACATCATAATAGTAATAGCCTTTTTAATGTTAAGTTTTTTCCCCATTAGGCTAACAATGCAACATTGATTATTAAGAAAAATTTAGGATAAAAATGAAACAATTTTTTCTTAATTTTTGAAATATCATTGCCAGTTGTATACATAAAAGAATCATATAGTAACAATTACAGAGACATGTTCAGTGCCTGATAATCAACTGGACATTATCTATGTCCAGTATGTACAGTTGATACTTCTTATTAGTGATCTGCTTCAAAATTAAGCATGACCTTTTTTTTGTCTTTTTTATATTTAGTAGTTATTTTTTCAAATTATAAAATACCTTCTTATCTTCTATTATGTACTCAGGAGTTGAAAAAATTTTTCGTTTATCTTTGTATCGCTAGTCGCTTCTAGAAAGAATCTGGAAAATTATGAACACAGAAAACTATAAATGTGATAGACCAAGTGTTTCAAAAGGCATTATGATTTCCCGCTGGGTTAAGAATTGTTATTACTGAATGTTCTGTTCTCAAAAGACTACACACTTTTGCTACTCCTGTATATTATAGTTTAGCTACATCTTTAAATACATAGAACCTGGTAATGTATTAATGAAAAAGTTATTTCAGAATAACGAGGACAAGTACAGAAATGTCTAAAAGTTTAACAAGCAAAACTTTAATTTAGATTTTATTTCTTTGTCACTAATAATTTATTTTTCTCTGGTTTTCAGTGTCAATTTCATGGGAAATACACTATAATATACCTTATTTTATAGGAAAATGTTTTACAAAAACTCTACTTGAATCCTTCTGAGGGCAATCAGAGAAGTTTAGGATGGGTTTAAATGTGAGCAGGAAGGCTGAGGTGTGATGGGCAACAAGGTCTGTTTTTATGTTAGATTTCATAAATTATGCCCAAAATATTAAACAAATTGCTCTTTATATTGTAATTTCCAAGTGAAAATACAAACATATCATCTGGCTATAAAATAAAACAAAAAAGGAAAATTATTTTAAAATGCAAGGCACTTTTAGTTATAATGTTTAACAATTATATATTATGTTGCTAGTTATTTCATTTTATTAAAATAATAAAAGAGGTTATCTAATGATTTTTTTCTTCAAGAGTGCACTGATCCTCTGTCTGCTGGCTTCCTAGTGACCAGGGGTACAATGCACTCCTGAAGATTGACAGTTCGGCCTCGTAGTCTTTCTTAGATGTTGACCAGATCTATCTGCTCACAGATACAACATTGGAGAAACACAGGGTCTGTGAAGCTGACCAGATCTAGTGATCCAGACAACTTTAGAGCAGCACTTACAAGTTGTATAGCTAACAGTCTGCAATCTCACAATACTTGCCTGAAAAACTGGCCACTACAGAGATGGCTTGTACACTAGGCAATAGGCTGTAAACTACAAAATTAAAATTGTTCAATTCCCGACAATGAATAGTTAAATTAATAAGAAGAAACTTGAAAATTTGTGTTTTCAAAAGGCATTTTTCAATTTTAGCTTACGCAGATTTCACTTTTAACGAAGGGGGCATTAACAGATACTCATATTAAGAGCAATCTATTTTTTCCCCTCTACAGATGTTGCCCAATAATAAAAAAGGTAGCTTTGTAGAGGGGGGAAGAAGCTTACAGAGAAGGTCAAAACAGTTATATTCATAGTGAGCTGGTGAGACTTGATTTGTCTCACTTACCACACTGAGAACTCCTCCCTTCCTGTCATTAAGGCAGCAAAAGAGGATGGAAGCTGTTGTGTGAGATTACCTGGGTGAAGGTCATGCTCTGAGATCACCCTCTGTGAAAAGTTTCATATGGTGTGTTATTTGTCTAGTTGAACTTGACTACTGTTAGGGTTCGAGTTCACGCTGCTGCACAAGGGGAGTCTCGAACCAGTCCCGCTGCGGTCCCCGATCCATCTCCGGCCAAAGTGGAGCCTGCTCAGCAAAGAGTCGTCCCAGCGTCTCGCCCGGTCTAACACTGTGCAGAGACTTGCTGCTGCCTCTCCAGGTTCTGCTATTGTAGCCAGTACTGGTCAGCGGCGAGCAGACGTTTTTAGGACTAAGTCCTGCATTTCCCCTTCTGAGCATGCCCAAGGTAAGATCTCTCATTGGAGATCAGGGGTCACATGCTCAGGTACTGCAGCAACTCCTATTGGTCCTCCAGGAAGGTCCTGAAACTGCATGTGTTCTGGAACAGTTTCTCTTTAGTCTTTTTCTGGCAGGTCCTGTAGTTGCTACTATAAAAGGGTTGCATGGCCTTGCGGCCATGCGCTAGTATCAATTGCATTATGTGCTTTGCGCCAGTGTGATCATGCACACATGTGGTTAGGGCTCGGCTGAAATAAGCCCCTAGAATACCGGCACCTCCGGTGAGGAGATTTGTATGCATGTGTTCAGGGCTTGGCTGAAATAAGCCCCTAGAATACCGGCTTCTCCGGTGAGGAGTTGTTTGTTTGTGTTGCTGACTGCATGACCATGGACTGCTATACGCACAGCAGTTATCTGTGTAGCCCTGTGGTATTAGCAGGACACAGTCGCTATCTCGGCGGCTTTACCGCAGCGACTCTGTGGTGTAACAGAGTTCGCTTATACAGCCATATAGTGCCACAGCATCTATGGTTGCGACTCTGTGAAGTAACAGAGTTCCCTTTAACGCCATCTTACTAGCAGCAGGCTCTGCCTGCATGGTGGATCCCGGGCTGCGAATGCACCCACTATTTATATTTATTTGGTGCGTTCCGCAGACCCTTACAACTACATCTGTAGCAACAAGAATAATGCACATTTTAGAGAAAAAAATGCATTCTGACCAGGCCAGTTATAATATTAGACATTCCTGTTAAATTCATGTTTGACAAGATTCTGAGCCCTCCAGTCATTCACAGAGCAAAACAGATCAGCGTGGAGCATGACAAACTATTATTTAAGGTTCAGCAGCAGATAGAAATTAAATTGTTTGTACATAACATAAGCATTAACTACAGCTTAGCCTCATAAAAAAACTTTACTGTGAGACTGATACAAGGTAACAATATGTTATGGCATGCTGAGAAGAACTGGTACACTGAAATGGGATGTTCATGTTAAAACAAGACTTGCCTGCCAGCTGTGTCTAGTATATAGCAGACATTATTACTTAAAAGTGGATGTGCTTTGGTGTTATTAGGTCCACATTGAAACAAATCAAACTCTTGTACTTGTAACACATAATAAGTATGAGTACAAACAGAAACAGTAAAATAACATGAACTGAAGTGTATATGGCACTCGCCCAAGTTTCCAGAAAGCTATCGAGTACATGACCGAGCATGTATTAATCCAATCTTGTTACCTTAGTAACAGAATTAAACTACAAATATCATTTATCATTGATTGCTGAAGAGTATCTGATATAGAAGTATATAGTAATAATCAATAAACTTATTTCTCCTTCAAAAATTTAAAACTAGTACTAAGTCAAAAGACATGAATAACAAATCAAAGAAAAAACATTGCTTACATCACTATAAAAAAAAGATTTCCTGCCTACACCCTCTAATTGTGGCTTAAGGAAGCAGAACTTAAAAGTAAGGATGGGCGAACTCAAACTGTAAAGTTTTGGGACCTGTACTGAACACATAGTGTTCGGTCACAAGGTCCAGAATACGGGTTTCCATGGGAAACCCATGTTACAGTTCAGGTCCAGTTCAAGTTCGGGTTTAGGGCCATTATAATTATACTTACCTGTCCAGCAACGCATCCACATGAACACTGCCAGAAAAAGCCAAACACTGCCGAGTGCAGTGAATAGTGCCCCCAGTTTATGAGTGGCCCCGGAAACAGATGCAGCCGGGAGACAGCGGAACAGGAGGACGCGGCACTAGACAGGTAAGTATAATTATAATGGCCCATATATGTAAAGTCCAAGCTCGGGGTTTGGACGCAATTTCGCGTCATCTCCCGCCCCGAGCTCGAACTTTACAAAATGCTTGGGCGAACCCGCCGATCCCGAGCATCCCTACTTATAAGCATTGCATTGCTCAAAATGTAATATTGTGTGCTAAAATTGTGCCAAAAAAGTGCACATTTTGGATATAAAATAAGTCAACTAATAAATGGTATAACGTTGGACTAAATTGTCCAAAGATTCTGAAAATGTATCAAACAGCATGAGTCTCTGTGATAGACTGGGTACATTTTAAAACTATCAAGTAGATATGAGAAAATAATTAGTAATGCTAGAATCCATTTTTTTCTGCATTTGATTCACCCAAATCCAGCAAATGTTCAAAGAAAAAAACCTTAAAAAGTCATCTTTATGAATGTGTTCTTATACCTCTGCCTCCAACACAGTTCCCTGGTCCTCTGTGCCAGTCTTAATGATGTGCATCATGATGTGCGTCATCTCTGCTTCCCCTTCACATGACTGTGTTTGGGCAATCATATATCTTAGATTGGATTCAGTGCTGGTATTGAGCAATGGAAAAACAGCACACTGGAATGGAGGACCTGGAATCTGCAGCTGCATAAAAGGTATAAAAATCTCAATTTTGGGTGAAGTTTTCTCAAATCTACAAATTTGAATAATGAGTAAATTAGTTTCCTCCAACCAACAAAAATACATGATCATTTTACACATTGCATATGATTGCTGTCACAGCCATGTCTAAATACAATGCTTCCATGTATGCCATGGTTGCTAGGCACTAATAATGTGTTTACCACTGAAAGATGGCAGAGCTTGGCTTTTTAGGTTAAAATTGCTAAGACCAGTTGTCCCATTCCTTTCTTCCTCTATTTTGTAATGTAATTAGCTCTCTGAGGGAGTCATGGATGGTGCTCCTTTCTGTATAAACTCCAGAAGACAATTTGCGGTCCTTATTAGCTAAGGGAAAGTTCTGTGCAGGCACTTGCAAAGGTCTCAACAGGTGCATGCACATAACTTTCCCAAGCCTGGTAAACTCAAAAGTCTATAAAAACATGACGAAGAGTGGCAGTAAGAAGCGGAAGGATCAGAGAGAAGAGTATAAGGTGTTTTTTTTTTAACATACTATGTTTATTATGCTCTGGGGTCTGGAGAGTTACCCAGAGTATAGTAAGGACTAGTGATGAGCGAGTATACTCATTGCCTGGGGTTCCTTGAGCACGTTCGGGTGGTCTACGAGTATTTGGAAATGCTCGGAGATTTACTTTCTGTTGCCGTAGCTGCATGATTTGTAGCTATTTTACAGCCTGTATGCATGTGGGAATTCCCTAACAAACAGGCAATCCCCACATGTATTCAGGCTGTCAAGTAGCTGAAAATCATGCAGCTGTGGCAACAGAAACGAAATCTCTGATCACTTCCAAATACTCGGAGACCACCCGAGCGTGCTCCAGAAAACCCGAGCAACGAACATTCCAAAGTACCATTCAATTTGCAGAAAATAACTTTTCCACAAATCAAACAAACCAAATCAGAAAATTCAAATTTTTCCTGATCTGGTCATCTCCAGTGACAGCCCTTCTTGCCACTACATTGTTCCACCAGTCACAGAGCATTGTTTTTCCCCAGCCCAGTGATCCTTTTCTAAGTCCAGATCCCTGTAAAGGGTGAAAACTAGAGATAATTGAGCTCTGTTAAATGGAATGGCTTTCGCTAAGCCTGTACATGGCAGCCCTATTTATAGCTGCCACAAACCAAACAGGGCACCTGTGACAATTTCATGACTCAGACTGCATGGGCTTCCCCAAAATGTCTAGAAGCTATCACATTGCATAGTATAATGCCACTAAGCAGGAGAGACTATTATACTGATATAAAGTTTTTGATGGTGGTAATATGGAATTTAATATGTCTTTGTGTTCACTTGCTTGAAAAATGAAGACATCACTAGCCGTGCTGTCACCCCAGATCTATATTTCTCTTCTTTTCTCTTTCTTTGGAGTACCACCATCTATTTAAGTCAATTCACTTCCAAACTACTAATGACTGATTTTCAATAAACACATAAAAACAGTTGCATGCTGCTCTAGGAAACCTGGGAGTGTTAGACATGTTTACACAGGACAATTGGACTACATGCGAACAAATTGCTGCAAATCAAAGTTTTTAAAAAAAATTTGTCAAAAGTGGCAAATTTGAATTTCAAAAAGTTTGATCATCTCTATTAAGTATATTTAAAAAAACAAATTCCCTCCTATCATGGCAATTGGATTTTGACTAAGATCTACTTCATTCGGACAAATCAAATCTGCAGACCAAATTTGAATGAACTGGCCTAATCAACCTTTGGGCAGTTTCATTCATCTCTACTGTCTAGTCTAAGTATACGCTTATGAAAAAATGTACAGTTTAAGTAAATCTGCCCCACTCTTTTTAGTGACATGATATGTATTATTGACAGCTTTTACTCTAAATGCATGACATAGTTTTCTTGGGGAAGAATCAGGAGTCCTGACTTTACACATTATATGGACGATCAGATCATGTCACTTGCATATATTTTGTTGTAAAAAATTAGTTCCATTAACCTGAATAAGGTTGTTTCTGCAACACTCATATGAATTTAGGTAAAGAATATGGCAAAAATATACTATTAACAATTTCTCTCAAATATCCTACAGTTTCCATGTTTCTGAATGGTCTCAATGCATTTTTACTCCAGTGTAATTCATATCATTTACTTTTTTATGTTTTCTTGCAGAGTACATTCCTAGTTTTGCATGTGTGGGTGTTATAATGGTAAACTATTAAAGCCAAAAAGAGAGAGAAATAGAATCTAATGGTATAGTACAGGTTACTCTTTTGTGTATAATTAGGAATACTTTTTACACTTTTTATGCTAAGCCTATTTTAAGCCAATTTTTATTAGGTATTATTTTGTAATAATAATTATAATGCAACATGGCTGATTTAATTAACACATGGTCAAGAAAGTCACTTAAAACTATATGATCCCTTTTCATTAACTCTATTCTCCTAAATAATCATTCATTTGATAATTCATGGTGTTCTGATATTTAAATGGAATGGTAAAAGAGAATATATTATTGCACAATAAAAAGAAACATATGCATGGAATGTTATCTTTTTAGACAGAAAGCTGCCTATCCTGTCATTCAAATGTGAAATATTATATACAAAACAGTTTATAGCTTTACATCTGGTTTCTCTGTTTTTGACTATGGGAAAAGCGTAGCTTATCACACCGTTCAATAAAGCAAAATATTTGACCTTTTCTAAATGAAGGTTCTACTTCTGTAACATCGAATAAAAATTATTTCTTTTTTATTTGACTATTATTAAAATTACAAAATGAAAAATATAGCACTAACGTAAGTATCTTTGGTAAGTATCTTTGGCACAACTATCTTTATAGCAAATGCTCTAAAATAAAAAGGACATGGGCTTTACCATTTCTAATTTTCTAATTCCTAACCGGTTCTCATGGACTCTAAATCAGCAAATAGATAAATGTTAATCTTGTCATCCATGACCAGAAGCAGCACCCACACACGCTAACTATCGATTTAGGTAGTATCTGATAGATGGCCTACTCAGTGTATTTAAGGAAGTCTGATAAGGAAGTTATATTTATCCCATAAATATAACTTGGATAATATCTACCAACCGTTTCCTAATTCCGTAACGCAGCAAGGACAACTGTGAAAATTACCATTTGATTGTACAGCAACAATAGTAATCAGGAGTACTTAGTAAAGGAGCTAATTTCAGAGAAGGTTGACAAATGAAAGAGGAATTGTACAAGCTTTATTTTATTCTTATATTATAGTTTTCATCTTTTCTGGCACTGAAAAAAAATGAATTGATATTATAATATACATAAGAATAATTGCAATGATCAAGAATATAGAAACTATGAAGTCTATTAATATAAGAAAAAACACTTACTGTAATTTTATATATATACATATATATATTTTTATATTTTTTTATTTATAAAATGTGTATTATATAGTAATAATACTTTAATCCTAATATATATATATAATATATATATATATATATATAAATACTATATTATATATATATATATATACATATATATATATATATATATATATATATATATATATACATATATATATATATATTAACTGCTCAAGAAATAAAGGGAACACTTAAACAACAGAATATAACTCCAAGTAAATTAAACTTCTGTGAGATCAAACTGTCCACTTAGGAAGCAACAATGATTGACAATCAATTTCACATGCTGTTGTGCAAATGGAATAGACAACAGATGGAAATTATTGGCAATTATCAAGACACACTCAATAAAGGTGTTCTTCTGCAGGTGGGGACCACAGACCACATCTCAGTACCAATGCTTTGTGCAAGGAGGAATAGGAAGAGCACTGCCAGATCCCTGCAAAATGACCTCCAGCATGCCACAAATGTGCATGTGTCTGCATAAATGGTTAGAAACCGACTCCATGAGGATGGTCTGAGTGCCCGATGTCCACAGATGGGTTTTGTGCTCACAGCCCAACACCGTGCAGGACTCTTGGCATTTGCCACAGAACACCAGGATTGGCAAATTTGCCACTAGCGCCCTGTGCTCTTCATAGAAGAAAGCAGGTTCACACTGAGCACATGTGACAGACGTGACAGAGGCTGGAGAAGCCATGTAGAGTGATCTGCTGCCTGCAACATCCTTCAGCATGACTGGTTTGGCAGTGGGTCAGTAATGGTGTGAGATGGCAATTCTTTGGAGAGCCGCACAGCCCTCCATGTGCTCACAAGAGGTAGTCTGACTGCCATTAGGTTGCTGAGATGAGATCTTCAGACCCCTTGTGAGACCATATGCTGGTGCGGTTGGCCCTTGGTTCCTCCTAATGCAGGACAATGCCAGACCTCAAGTGGATGGAGTGTGTCAGCAGTTTCTGCAAGATGAATTCCCCAGACATGAATCCGATTGAGCATATCTGGGACATCATGTCTCGCTCCATTAACCAATGTCACGTTGCACCACAGATGGTCCAGGAGTTGTCGGATGCTTTAATCCAGGTCTGGGTGGAGATTCTTCAGGAGCTCATCCGCTGCCTCATCAGGAGCATGCCCAGGCATTGTAGGGAGGTCATACAGGCACGTGGAGGCCACACACAATACTGAGCATCATTTTGCCTTGTTTTAAGACATTACATTCCACTTAATTTTGTGGGTGACTCCAAATTCAGGCCTCCATTGGTTAATGAATTTAATTTCCATTGATGATTTTTGTGTGATTTTGTTGTCAGAACATTCAACTTTGTACAGAACAAAGTATTCAGTGATAATATTTCCTTCATTCAGATCTAGGATGTGCTAATTGAGAGTTCCCTTTATTTTTTTGAGCATGTATGTATATAATATATATATATATATATATATATATATATATAATGTACAATATTCTGGCTTTTACACTGACCATTTGCATGTTTATTTAGCTCAAACATAATTTTTTCCATTCTAATGTGATAAGCTGAGAACTTTTCAGCTGCTATAAAGCAGTAAATAGCAACAGCTGATTTCCGTTCATCACAGGGGTAGTTTCCTAATCAGCTGGTGGTCTTGCGATAAGCATTAATCAACAGTAAGTTTACACCCTGTGGTTTACTACACTGAGCAGTAGATGGCTTTTTTTTCCCACTCACATCGGATTTTCGGTAAGTAAATCTATTGAATAAATCCCCAGGGAGCACTTTGGAGCTTAAAATGACATCAAAAAGGAAAATGGTTTACCATTTAGTAAATAACAAGGTTACTTACAATGTGAAACTGTCACAGCTTGAAAACTTTTACATATAGATTTCTGAAGGTCACAAGATTTACTTTTAAATTTTTCATCATTATTCATCTAGTGTCTTGTGTAATAATTATTAGCTGCCTGACACTAATCATTGGTGCTGTAAGTTATTCAGAGTAGGCAAAGTCTCTACTTTAAAAAAGCCTGCTATCTGGTGTAAAGGGTATGCCACACTAAACAATATCGCTAACGGGATCGCTAAAAAACGTCATATTTAGCGATCCTGTTAGCGATGTTGTTCAGTGCGGCAGCTTCCAGCGACGAGCTTCCTGCTGTGATCTCGCTCGTCGCTGGAATCGTTCCGGACCCTATTTTCTCGTCGGCGCTCCGCTGGGTAAGTATCTAATCGCTGTGTGGCACCTTTTCTTAGCGATTTAGCGGTACTTTTGTACCGCTAAAGTCGTTAAGAAGATCGCTAACGCGATAGCGTCGTTAACTATATCGCTAATGTGGCCGCATTTAGCGATATAGAAACAATCCCGCTAGCGATCGCATTAGTATGCGTCGTTATTGTGATCGCTAGCGGATGTTTAGTGTGGCAGTAAGTCCACGTGTTAAAAATTATTGAATCTGCCAACATTCAAAGTCCCCAAATTGCATATTTTTACAGGAAAATTTATTTGCAGTGGTTATTCTTTGCAACTGAATTTCCACAAAATCCAGAGCATAATAACTGTATAATGTAAATACATAAATAAAAGCAAATTAATGCCCACTTTACTACTCATCTGTCTTGCTGTCATCACCATTTCTACTTCTCCCAGTGGTCATTTTCTCTGCCACAGCCATGGCTTCTGGCTGGGTTAGGCCTTTGGTTGACGTCAGTCTGCACCATGCCAATACTGGGGTATGTGCCTCTGTGATGGCACAGCAAGTGATAGTGCCTCCAGTCCGACACTAAGCCAAGTTGGAAGCCACCGCTTGAAATGAATATTTGAGAATTCATGACAGGAGAAAGAGAAAAAAGAGGCGCCAAGAACCTGATGTTTTTCTGCCCAGGTGGCAGGATGGGTGAGTAGTGATGCTATTCATTTTTTTAACCAGCTTTCCAGGCCCTTTATGGAGCAATAAAATACATGCAGAGGTTGGCTGTCATTTTGTTGAATTTGCATGGATTATATTTAAAAAAAAACCCTGTATTCTGCAGAATACAATTCCATTGAAATACAATTGCTCATCTTTACTAGAAACACTAAAATAATCCTTTTTAAAAAGGGGTGTCAAGGAATTGAAAAAGATTAGTCTGAGAGCAGGAACTATGCTGAAGTTAAAAAACAGCCACAGCATCCCATTGCTGCAGTATCAAAAGCAAACATTGGCATGACTGCAGTTGCCAATCACTGTCTCAGCAAGGATGCTCGCATGTTTCTTGCAAGTGATTGGATGCAGTAGTTATGTGGTTGTGGCATGTCATTGCTGCAGCAAAATCATCAAAAGTCAAGTGGGAACAAGGCCACCTAATTATTACCAGTATAGGATTTAATTTGTGAGTTATGGTAACTTTTTTTTCAACCTAATTCCTGAACATTTGCAATTATTTACCTTTACAAATATGTTCTAAAGGCTGTTTACAGTTTTTTTCTTGTTAAAGCTTCAGTTGTCACTTTCTTTTGGGGGTAGCTTATTTTTCTGTTTCTTATAAACACTACATCGAATCAAACTTTTACTCAAATTACTGCTATTTATCTTTAGTGTAAGGTTTGAGAAGAAAACAAATATGCATTATTTTCCCACTAGGTGTAAGGTTCTATGTATATATTCCTGAAACTCAGTTTGTTCGTCAGCCATTTTACTTTCTGTCTTGCTGCAGCTATCTTGCCCTCAGTCAAAATGGAGTTTCCAGCTTGCATGTTCCCGCCCTGATTCTCTCCTTTGCTTCTTAAGCAGCCACAGCTGAGCAATCAGTGCTTCAGAATCTAGCCTGCAGTGAACCTGTGACTTGACTCCTGTAAGCCTTGGACCTTGTACTCCAGCTATTCCTACTGAGGAACTCTGAAGCACTTGTGGACTCTGAACCCTGCTCTTTGAAAGACCCACGTTTGCATGGACTTACGTAACAGAGAAGAAGATCCTGAATCTGTATTGGAGAGTGATTGCTGAGCTTGGATTACTCTGGCCTGCTGTGTCTCCTGTTTCTGTGTCTGCAAACTGTGTGACTATTTCTGCCAACTTGTATGAAGTAATACAGGACTTTTCTATATCAAACCTGTGACTCCTGTGTTTTCATCGCACCCAAGCACAAGACGCTTTATGAACTGTACTACATACATTACAAGATTCTGAAGCCAAAACGTTAGTGTCTGCTGGGTCTGGAAGGCTGTGTCTGCTGTACTGTGGTTATCAGACGTCCGGTTGTACTTTCTGTGATGACAGTGGTTGTGACTTCTCACAACCATTCCAGGTGAGCAATTCCCTTAAGTTTTTTCTTTTTGCAGTGTTACCACAGGTAAACACTTGTTTTTTTTTCCCTTTCTTTTCTCTTTTTTGTCTGCTGTAACTCTGGATATCAGATGTCTGGTTGAAACTTTCTGTGATGATAGTGGTTGTGACTTCTCACAACCATTCCAGGTGAGCAGTTCCCTTAATTTTTTTTTCTCTCTGCAGTGTTGCCACAGGTGAACACTATTGTTTTTTTTTCTCTCCTCTTCTTCCAGTAATCCTGTCTTAAAAGATCTGGAAAATGGAGGCCCGCATAAAGGAACTTTGCGGAGTGACTGATAATATCCTTGCAGATTTGCAGAATATAAAGACCCGTTTTACAAATCTACAGGACCTCAATAATCACAATTTGCAAGTGGTTGGACAGACTACCCAGGATTTGCGAGCCAGGATTGAGGTTCTAGAGGGGCGAGTCCAGGCTCCTGCCGTAGCCCGAGTGCTGGGATTCCCAAGTTGCCTCCTTTTCGTTTTGGCGGTGAACGTGAGAAATTCAGGGGATTTATTAATCAATGCAATCTTTTTTTTTCTGCACATGCTTCACAATTTCCCACTGAACGATCTAAGGTGCTTACTATAATTATGTTGCTTACCAACAAGGCTTTAATGTGGGCAAACCCTCTGATTGAGACTGAGGATGATTGTTTGAATCACCTTGATGATTTTATTTCAGCCATGGGGCAGGTGTTTGATGACCCCAATCGAGGTGCAACAGCTGAAGCAGCCATGTTAGCTTTGCGCCAAGGTAAGCACTCGGTAGCTGAATATGCCTTGGATTTCAGGAGATGGGCCCTTGATACCACCTGGGACAGTTCCGCCAAAAAATCTATTTTTCGAAAGGGGTTATCTCCACTGATTAAGGATGAACTTGCTCGTGCCGACCCTCCCACTGCGTTAGGTGACTTTATTAACTACTGCATCCGTATTGATACTCGTCTGACTGAACGCAGGCAAGAGAGATGGTTCGAAAGCAATCGTACTAACCTTTTCCTACCTTCCTCTCCAGCTAAGGAACCTTTGAGTAGGATTACACGGGAACCTGAACCTAAACCCATGCAGGTAGACTCTTTACAACGACGGGTTAGTGATGCACGCAAGGAACATCGTTTTAAGGAGAATCTATGTTTCTATTGTGGTAAGTCAGGGCACTTCATTATAAACTGCCCCAGCCGTTCTCGTAAGACTACTGCAGCACTCATTCATTGTGAGTGTTGCGAGAGGGGATCTGTCAGGTCCGAGCCTCAGGCTCCAGAGAGATCTGCAGCAACAGATCTTGATTTCTCGGACTTAAACTCCGTTACCTCTGAGGACGTTGACTGTGTAAACGCTGCCATTTTTCAAGTTTCCTCAGCGGTGTCCCAGCTGAGTTGTAAGAAAAACAATTCTCATTGCTTTCTTTCCATCAAACTCTGGGTTGACTCAGCTTGGGTGTCTAGCTCTGCTATGATCGACTCAGGGGCAAGTGGAAATTTTATGGATGTCTCCTTTGCTCTGAAACAGGGAATACGTTCAGTGAAGAAGGCTACTCCAGTACAGATGGAAACTGTGGATGGCTCCCTGCTGACCTCTGGACCAGTGGATCAGGAAACAGAGCCTTTGAGGGTTCTTATGGGTAAAGATCATCAAGAGAAACTGTCCTTTATGCTTATCTCTTCTCCCCACTTTCCCATTATTCTAGGGCTACCATGGCTGCAGGCTCAGAATCCTACCATTAACTGGGAGACCAAGGAATTACACTTTCCAGAGAAACAGATGAGTCCAAAAGTTTCAGCTTGCTCTGTTCCTAAAGGAATCATGTCAGTCCCTGAACTACCAGCTGTATACCAGGACTATGTGGATTTATGTGACAAGAAGAACGCTGACCAGCTTCCTCCTCACCGTCCATATGATTGTCCAATTGAATTATTGCCTGGAGCAGAGATACCTTTTGGTAAGATCTACCCCCTGGCGGGGCCCGAGCTAAAGGCTTTAAAGGATTACATAGATGAAAATCTAGCCAAGGGCTTCATACGCCCCTCTTCATCTCCTGCAGGTGCACCCATCTTCTTTGTAAAGAAGAAAGATGGATCTCTGAGACCATGCGTAGACTATAGGGAACTCAATAAGGTTACTATTAGAAACCGTTATCCATTGCCTTTAATCCCTGAGTTATTGGAGAGAGTGCGACATGCCAAAATTTTTTCTAAACTAGATCTTCGTGGGGCCTATAACTTAGTCCGTATTAGACCTGGGGATGAATGGAAGACTGCATTCAGGTCACGCTATGGACACTTTGAATATCTAGTTATGCCTTTTGGTCTGAGTACCGCCCCAGCCACTTTCCAACACTTGGTGAATGACATCTTCAGGGATCTCCTAGATACATTCGTGGTAATTTATTTGGATGATATTCTAATTTTTTCTAACTCCACAGAGGAACATCATGGACATGTGAGAATGGTCTTGGAACGTCTAAGACAAAATCATCTTTACATCAAACTTGAAAAGTGTGAATTCCATAGGACCGAAATTCAATTTCTGGGGTATGTACTGTCTACACAAGGAATTAGTATGGATGGAAGCAAAACCCAAGCCATCAAGGATTGGCCAAGTCCTAGAAATGTGAAGGAGGTACAGCGCTTCATCGGGTTTGCCAACTTCTATAGACGTTTCATTAGAAATTTCTCTGAGGTAGTGTCACCTATCACTCAACTTACCCGGAAAGAGTCTAGGTTTTCCTGGACTCCCCAAGCCCAGGAAGCATTTTCCCGTCTAAAAGATAAATTTACCACTGCACCTATCCTAGTACATCCCAACCCCGAGCTTGCCTTCATAATAGAGGTGGATGCTTCAGACTGTGCCGTTGGAGCTATACTCTCTCAGAGAACAGGTGAGAAGAATGTCTTGCATCCCTGTGCCTTCTTTTCCCAGCAGTTGTCTTCGGCTGAGAGGAACTACGATGTGGGCAATAGAGAGTTGTTGGCCATTATTGCCGCCTTCAAAGAATGGAGACACCTTCTTCAGGGAGCTGCACAGCAAATAGTCGTCCTGACAGACCATCGTAACCTTGAGTTTATCAGGTCGGCTAAGTGCCTGACTCCTCGCCAGGCTCGCTGGAATCTTTTCTTAAACCAATTTAATTTTATCATCTCTTATAGACCAGGATCGCGCAATGGAAAGGCTGATGCACTCTCTAGGATTTACTCAGCAGAGACACGTCCAATTACTCCTCCTAAGACTATTCTTCCTGACTCTAGATTCCTAGGAGTAATTCATAATCAAGACCTACTTAAGGACATCAAGGAAGCATACCATGCGGATTCCTTTTTGGCACAACCCCCAAGGGACGTAAGTCTTGTCTTTAAGAATGGTGTGTGGATTCAGGGACAACTTCTGTATATTCCTGAAACAGTCAGATTAAGAGTATTGCAACTCATTCACGATTCCAAGATAGCTGGGCATAGAGGAATTCTAAAGACACAGGAATTTCTTTCTCGTTTCTTTTGGTGGCCCACTTGCAGGAAGGATGTTTTGAATTATGTCACTTCATGTGAGGTCTGTGCAAGATGCAAAACACCTCGCTCCTCACCAACTGGTCTGTTACAGCCTCTTCCCACCCCGTCCCGCCCGTGGGGATCCATTTCTATGGACTTCATTGTGGAGTTACCAACCTCTCAGGGGAAGAACACCATTCTAGTGGTGGTTGACCGTCTAACAAAGGCAGCTCATTTTATCCCTTGTGTCGGCTTACCCACTGCAAAACAGACATCAGATTTGATGATTAAAGATGTGTTTCGCTTACATGGAGTACCGGATGAGGTTATTTCGGATCGAGGGGTGCAATTCACTTCTAGGTTTTGGCAAAATTTCTGTGCAGCATTGGACATTAAAGTAAACCTTTCTTCTGCTTTTCATCCCCAGACTAATGGACAGACCGAACGAACCAATCAAACCCTGGAGCAGTATCTCCGCTGCTTTATCTGCCACCTACAGGATGATTGGGTGGATCTACTTCCATTAGCTGAGTTCTCGTATAACAACTCTCAGAGTGCCTCCACTAAACAGTCTCCTTTTTACTCTAATCTAGGTTATCATCCTAACATTCTACCACGATTTCCCATAGAAACGCCTTTACCAGCAGTGGCTGAAAGAATCACGTCTTTACAGAAGAATATGGATCTTCTAAAGGAAAATCTGGAATCGGCTCAAGAAAGGTACAAGAAAGCAGCAGATAAATTTCGTAAACCTGCACCAGCTTTCAAGGTAGGAGACTTGGTCTGGCTGTCAACCAGAAATCTTAAGTTAAGGATTCCATCGTCTAAGTTGGGACATAAGTACATTGGACCCTATAAAATCAGTAAAATTATAAGTGCCGTTGCTTGTCGTCTTCAACTGCCCAGAACTATGAGAATCCACCCTGTCTTTCATGTATCCTTACTAAAGGCTGCGACACCCAATACGTTTCCTGGACGTTCCTCTCCTTGCCCTGACCCAGTGCTAGTCGATGGTCAGGAAGAATTTGTGGTGGAAAGGATTTTAGATTCCAGGTTGTATAGAAATCAGTTACAATATCTGATTAAATGGCAGGGCTACCCAGTGGAGGACAACTCATGGGAACCGGTCAATAACGTTAATGCTCCTCGCTTGCTCCGTCAGTTTCATCAGAGGTACCCACACAAGCCTGGTCTGAGGTCATCCGGAGGTTGTCCTTAAGGGGGGAGTAATGTAAGGTTCTATGTATATATTCCTGAAACTCAGTTTGTTCGTCAGCCATTTTACTTTCTGTCTTGCTGCAGCTATCTTGCCCTCAGTCAAAATGGAGTTTCCAGCTTGCATGTTCCCGCCCTGATTCTATCCTTTGCTTCTTAAGCAGCCACAGCTGAGCAATCAGTGCTTCAGAATCTAGCCTGCAGTGAACCTGTGACTTGACTCCTGTAAGCCTTGGACCTTGTCTCCAGCTATTCCTACTGAGGAACTCTGAAGCACTTGTGGACTCTGAACCCTGCTCTTTGAAAGACCCACGTTTGCATGGACTTACGGTAACAGAGAAGAAGATCCTGAATCTGTATTGGAGAGTGATTGCTGAGCTTGGATTACTCTGGCCTGCTGTGTCTCCTGTTTCTGTGTCTGCAAACTGTGTGACTATTTCTGCCAACTTGTATGAAGTAATACAGGACTTTTCTATATCAAACCTGTGACTCCTGTGTTTTCATCGCACCCAAGCACAAGACGCTTTATGAACTGTACTACATACATTACACTAGGTCAATGATGATTTGCATTGAAGAAGCAGAATCTATTGAGTACCATCCTTTAATAAAAATTAGCACAAAATAAAAAAGCCCATATCTCTGGAACTGTAAGGCAGATTTATAAAACAAAACAAAAAAAAGACTAAATAAGGGCAAAAACTGATAATGATAATTTTGACCTGATGACAGGTCTTCTTTAAATTGGTTGTAATGGTGTGAGACTGCAGACTTGTGAATTCTCACAATGCGTGTACTGCGTGCTTTGAGGATTCTCCGGTATTGACACCATGCTGTCATGAGTCTGCAAGTATATGATTTTCATACCCCTAGCCACCTTCCAACTAGACTTTGTCCGACCTCTCTCAGTACACTTGCATTGAGCAAGGTCGCAGCCTTCTAGTCGGCATGTGACGACATGTATGCAAATCACATATTTGTGCTCACTTGCTGGCTTCTCATACCACTGGCAGTGGAGAACCCACAAAGTGTGCAGTGCTTGCAATGTGAATATTCACAAGTTTGCAGTCACATGAAGTGGAGTTGGAATTTGACTTACACTAAACCCCTTCCAGAGGACACATTTTAAAACCAGAGATTTATTGTATACTAGATTTCGATTTCTGCTGATTCCTTTAAGAAAAGCTAGAACATGTTGAGGTCAGGGCAATAGTCTCGTTTTGACAAGCAGTCCAGTAAAATTCACGGCATACACATATCTTATTCCTTCATAAATAAATCTTTTGACTTCTCAGACTCTTTTTTTACAATTGATACACTATTTATTTGTAGACTCTCGGTGTAGGAGTATTTGCAAAGAAGTATTCCTTGAATGCCCCGTAACATTTCAAATAGATTTCAGTAAGTGAATTAAATTATACATTTGGCAGAAAAACCTTTAAAAGCGTTTATTCTTGTAGTACAATTTGCACTCCTGGAATAAGTAGATACATAATGTTAAGTTATGTCCATTTTAGTCTTCTTCAATAATGTTTCTTGATGTCTAAAAAGTGTATGATGCTTAAAGAGCCACATTACAATTTATCAATTATTATTATCATTAATGGAGCACAGCACGTCAAAACCGTCTTTTAGACTAAAATGTCTCATTTTATTCTTCAGTTACATGTTGATCTACTTCTTCAAATTAATATGTTTGAATATGGGAAGCTTCACATGTAGCATTATTTGTTAATACGTTACATAATTTTGCTTTGCAGTTGCTCGTTATTCTTGAACTAATTCAAAGAATCTTCCAACCATGTAGAAATCATTCACTATATTTATACAATAATGATTGTTTTTGATTAGGTTGTTTAAAACTTTGAAAAAGCCCACAAAGCATATTCACCTCTAAAGAATTTATTAAAACCTATGGAAGAGGAAAAATTGTGCTACAATTAATTAATTCTGTTCAACTCCCTGAAATACAGTATCTGTGAAAATGTTCTTCTATTTATTGGTATACAATAAGCTCCTAGACTCCCCTAATGATTCCTGCAAAAAAGTAGAATTCTACCATTTACCTTTCTGTCTTTGTGAGGAGAAGCAGGGGATTTGGAAAGCTGCCTGAGGAAAATGGAGTTCCAACAACTGAATTGATGTATCAGTGAAGCATTTTAGAGCTAAAGATCCCGATTTGGAGGTTCATTTTCTGCTTTCATTAGTTGAAGGTGATTCCTTTTCAATATGTAAAAAGAATAAATAAAATAATGATTGTAGTTTTTCTTGTACAATCACTAGAAAAACTGTAATAGAATCCAAAGTTCTGGATAATGAACAATATACAGTTCTTCTCTTTGAAATAACAACACGTTGTAGACCATGTATTTTCCTGTGAACATGGTATCTGCAGATGCACTGCATAGAGACAATAACAGGATCCTTTTAAAATATTTTAAAGTTGTTATCAAGTATTCTTTATAGTAAAACAGGGGCAATTAATTAAAAGTCAAATCTTGCCCAATTCATCCTTTATTTTGTAATAAAAGACTAACAGAAATAGTTGCAGCAGGCATTGTAGCTAATATGTTGTGGGGTCACCGGTGGAGTCAGGGAGGAAGCCCTCATACGCTGTGAAACTTTCACACACTCAACATAGCTTCCTACAGTAAAGGTTGGCTGACTCAACAAGGAGCGCTGTCAAATAACTGGAGGATGCTCAGGTCGTATTCAATGTCCACCTACTAAGAAAGCAATCTCTTAATTTACTGAGTGTTCTGAAGGGAAATCCCTGTGAAACTTCTCCTCTTGTTGGGCAGTGAGATCACTACAAAGAATATTGTTGTTTTATCTGCAGTACAGACTAAAAGTTTGGATACACCTTCTCATTTAAAGATTTTTCTGTATTTTCATGACTATGAAAAGTGTAGATTCACACTGAAGGCATCAAAATTATGAATGAACACATGTGGAATAATATACTTAACAAAAAAGTGTGTAACAACAGAAAATATGTCTTATATTCTAGGTTCTTCAAAGTAGCCACCTTTTTTGCTTTGATGACTGCTTTGCACACTCTTGGCATTCTCTTGATGAGCTTCAAGAGGTAGTCACCGGGAATGGTTTTCACTTCATGGGTGTGCCCTGTCAGGTTTAATAAGTGGGATTTCTGACCTTATAAAAGGGGTTGGGACCATCAGTTGTATTGTGCAGAAGTCTGGCGAATACAAAGCTGATAGTCCTACTGAATAGACTGTTAGAATTTGTATTATGGCAAGAAAAAAGCAGCTATGTAAAGAAAAAATGAGTGCCAATCATTACTTTAAGAAATGAAGGTCAGTCAGTCCAAAAATTTGGGAAAACTTTGAAAGCGTCCCCAAGTGCAGTTGCAAAAATCATCAAGCGCTACGAAGAAACTGATTCACATGATGACTGACCCAGGAAAGGAAGACCAAGAGTCACCTCTGCTTCTGAGGATAAGTTTTTCTGAGTCACCAGCCTCAGAAATCGCAGGTTTACAGCAGCTCAGATTAGAGACCAGGTCAATGCCACACAGAGTTCTAGTAGCAGACACATCTCTACAACAACTGTTAAGAGGAGACTTTGTGCAGGAGGCCTTCATGGTAAAATAGCTGCTAGGAAACCACTGCTAAGAACAGGCAACAAGTAGAAGTGGCTTGTTTGGGCTAAAGAACCCAAGGAATGGACATTAGACCAGTGGAAATCTGTGCTTTGGTTTGATGAGTCCAAATTTGAGATCTTTGGTTCCAACCACCATGTCTTTGTGAGATGCAGGAAAGGTGAACGGATGGACTTTACATGCCTGGTTCCCACCTTGAAGCATGGAGGAGGAGGTGTGATGGTGTGGGGGTGCTTTGCTGGTGACAAGTTTGGGATTTAATCAAAATTGAAGACATACTGAACCAGCATGGCTACCACAGCATCTTGAAGCGGCATGCTATTCCATCCGGTTTGCGTTTAGTTGGACCATCATTTATTTTTCAACAGGACAAAGACCCCAAACACACCTCCAGGCTGTGTAAGGGCTATTTGACAAAAAGGGAGAGTGATGGGGTGCTAGGCCAGATGACCTGGCCTCCACAGTCACCAGACCTGAACCCAATCGAGATGGTTTGGGGTGAGCTGGACTGCAGAGTGAAGGCAAAAGAGCCAACAAGTGCTAAGCATATCTGGGAACTCCTTCAAGTTGTTGGAAGACCATTTCCAGTGACTACCTCTTGAAGCTCATCAAGAGAATGCAAAGAGTGTGCAAAGCAGTCATCAAAGCAAAAGGTGGCTACTTTGAAGAACCTAGTATATAAGGCATATTTTTAGATTTTTACACACTTTTTTCTTAAGTATATAACTCCACATGTGTTAATTCATAGTTTTGATGCCTTCAGTGTGAATGTATAATTTTCATAGTCATGAAAATACAGGAAAATCTTTAAATGAGAAGGTGTGTCCAAACTTTTGGTCTGTACTGTATATAAATGTGGTTTTGCTGACCAGTTAATAGCTGACCCTCCATTTCATACTCTGCCAAGGACAATTATTATGTTGTATTCCTCTAATCCCTCATTATGTGCTTTATTAGATGGATAACTAGTGTTCTGAACTGGGTTTCTTGCCTCATTGTTCTAATTACTTACTATTTAATGCTCTTTTGGACTCGGCTTTGACCTTTATTATTTTCTGCTGATTTCTGTCTGTTCCTGATCCACACAACATGATCCCTGCTATTCTCAAAAATACACCCCTGCCTCTTTATTCCATCACCATCCCTGCCCTTCTGACATTGACCCAACTTGCAGATCATTCTTTCCTCTTTGCCTCTTTAGGAATGGACAGATTCCTTCAAAGGGGGTAAAAGGGTGAAAACCATAGGATGCCCCGGAACCTGCTAAGCAAAATGCCTTGGGTCAAGTCTGGCAATGGAAAACCAAAAGTTGGCATATGCTAATAACGACAACATTTAGGTGTTGTGTTTATTTGGCTATATATGCCAATTGACCCTTGGGCCAACATAATCGCTGTGTAAAAAGTACTTTAATTGTGGTTAAACCTGCAAGTTGCAAGTGCTGAATAATCTCGTTTATCTTTATGTACACTAGTTGCTTGTGCATAGCTTATTATGAGCTCCGGCATTGATCACTTGACAATACAAAACCTAAAGTCTGTAAAATGAGCAGGGATATAAACTACGATTGCTTGATTTAGAAGGGCAAATATCTGCTTTGTGAAACTTTTGGTATATATTAAATATGTTTGACCTCAGCAGAATCTAGGACTGTAGACTATAAATAATTCACCTATTGTGTTTGCCTGATCAGCTGGTCCTTTGTAGGTTTTCTAAAACAAGCTATTCTCAACTCCAACATGATATCAAGAGAATTGTAGAGCTTAAAATACTGACAGTCAGGCCACAAAATAACTACTGGGAGGAAGATCTAATTTTAACTGAAAAAAATACATAGACCACCATCATCACCCAGCAGGGAGCAAATGCCTACACTGGTCTGTGATCTTCTTCTATTAGCTGGAGCCTGTAGCGTTAATAGCAAAAAAATAGTAGAGTTTAACATGAAACTGATGTCAGATTTAACAGTTGAGAGAATGGAATAATTGAATAATTGAGCTCTATGTATTTTCAGTATTATGTGCCAGGATCTGAAGACTAGGAAATCCATGTGGTACATCTTTATCCATATTAATGAGCAGAATATGGAGAGATGTCAGAGAAGGGAGTAAAATTGAACATAGAGTCATAGAATCATAGACTGTTAGAGTTGGAAGGACCTCAAGGGTCATTGTGTCCACCCCTGCTCAATGCAGGATTCACTAAACCATCTCAGACAGATGTTTATCCAGCCCCTGTTTGAAGACTTCCATTATAGAATCATAGAATTCTTTTCACATCTTTTCATTGAGAACCCTATCCTGTATAGAACAATAACTTGCAACATTTAGTTTTTTTCTTTGGTGTTAAAGGGAATCTGTCAGCAAAATTTCAACCCCCAAGATATTTCTATTCACATGTAGCTCCTTCAAAGACAAGTCCAGCAATACCTTTACATGGCCAATGCGTTCATCTTTTACTGAGATCAGCTTTTGAATTGATACGCAAATATGGTTATAAATCTAAAGTCTTTGTCACTCAGGCTCTCTTTCCCGTCCAGCATCGCCACCTCCTGCTTGAATGACAGCCTTTATGATTTGTAACTTCAGGCAAAGGAGCTTTCAGTGAATAAGAAGGTGGCAGGACTGGACACAGAATACAGCTGGAGTGGTAGAGGCTTAGGATCTTTTTGTGCTAATTTCTCAGTAGTGGAGGAACACACTGTCTAGGTAATGGAATGGCTGGACTTATCTCTGAAAGTGTCCCATGCACATAAAAATAGTTTGGGGGTGAAATTCTGCTGACAGATGCCTTTTTAAGAATGCAAAGGTAGAAATAATTTTGGAAACTTTTAATAAAATGCACTAGTGTATTACTAGTTAATAGTATTTTATTTGTCACTAGCATGTCCTCTTTTGTTATTATGAAAATTTCATGTCAATGATCATGTCTGATCTCCAGTCATTAACAGTTTAGAACTTCTTCTTCTGCACTTTATTGTTTTTTTTTATTTCATTGTCGTAGTTGGGCTGGTAAGTTAATGTCACTGCCCCTAGCAATATACTTATCAGCCACCATCTTCAGTATTTCCCAACGCCACTTCGGTCCTGTGCCATCATCTTGTGATCGCAACTTCTGAATACCCGGAAGTCAGAAGTAAAGGTCACAAGCTCTCAGTCTGTGAGCCTAATTCTGGCTCTCATAGAAGTACAGCGAATAGTGACTTCCAGCTCGCCCAGCAAACACTGGAGTGTTCTGGCAGGTAACAGTCGGCAGAAGACCGACTGGAACGGCGCTGAATACAGAAGAAGACTGCGGCTAGTAAGTATAATACTAGGGGCAGACATCTTACATTAGTGGCACCACACCAGCAGCAAAACAAAAAAAAATGTTGGAGTGGTGCTTTAAGCCTGAGCAAATTGCTGGTTAATTACATTAAGTACTCCCTCTTAAAAAAAAAAATCTATTTAAATTATCCATTTTAAAAAACTTCATGTGATAAACACTACGGCCGGCGTCACACTAGGTAGGAATACGGACGAGTGAGAGGCTTGAAAACCACGCATTACACACGGACCAATACTTCTCTATGGGGTAGCTCTGATCATGCGTTTTTTTCTCAGCCGTATCTTACGGTGCGAGACACCCGCAGCATGCTGCAATTGTACGCATATTATGCCAGTTGTACGCCAATGAAAGTCTATGGGTGTGAGAAAACAACGGATTACACACGGACCAGGCGTGTGACTAGCAAGAAATACGGAAGACTTCTGCAGCTCACAGGAAATGGAGCAACACATGCAGGAGGAAGCTGACACATGCAAATTAGCTCAAAAAGAGCACCAGACATCCCGGAAGGACGCCTCCACATAGTCGGCCATGATGCCTACACACATCAATGTGGCCATGTTGAGACTCTTGCTGCAGGAGAGGGCCGAAATGTGCCACAAAAGAGATGCACATTACGCGGAACGCGCAAGGAAAGAGGCGGCATGGAGGCGCATCTGTGGAAAGATGTTTCACCACTTTGGCGACAGCCCACACGAGAAGCATCAGCGAATCAGTAAGTTACATGATGTTGTCACAATTTTCTTAATGCTAACAGCGTCGTTGTAGCGCAGAATTAGCCCCCACTTTTTTGCCTTCTTTTATCCGACACATTTGTGGTATACTCCCATCCTACTAGACCCCCATGACTTTATAACATGTCTGCAGAATAATGATGCTTTGTACAGCTAGGTAAATGATTACATTATATGTCTGATTACAGTGGATGATGTTATGAGAAGATGGAGAAGCAGCCGCGACCAATACAGGCAGCAACACCAGCAGAGGGGCAACAGCGGGTCAGCAGCACCCAGATAGCGAAACTACGTTTACTTAGCCAGGCTGGGTTTTCTTGCACATATTCTTGATCTGAAACCTTAAGTACATACATCAAACCACTTAACACATATGCAGTCAAAAACATACCACATAAGTGGAAAAAGATGTACACGTCCATTACAAAAATAGATAGACTTTATTATTCAAATATACAAATATTTCAAAGCAATACAGGTGAAAAAATAATGAGGTTAGAAGAACCACATTTAAGGTCAACAATTCCACAATTAAAATAAAGGGGCACACCACCCCCAAGGAACCCTACAGTAAAAATTACATATGCATATACAATATAATAATTATTGTTTGAAAGTTGTAATACATATTATATGCAAAAATCCAAATACAAGATGGCTAGAGTCCAACCACAGGGAAAGAGAAACAATGCCAAATTACTGCAATAGGTAGCTATTCATATTCCACAATTAGAGCAGAAAAAGGTAGTCCCATCAGAAATTTATAAGGCACACACTGCCAAAGAGATGACAAGTAGAAATATACTCCATCTCATATTGTAAAGGATTATCGTTTGATGTGTCCTTTGAATTACATGGCCACCTGTAGCCTTTTGTAGAGGTTATAATTCATCTTTGCTCATCAGTATGTGGCATTTATAGTTGAGTATAATTTGTCATAACACATATGCAGTGTAGGCTCACCTCTCAAACATGTTCTAATCCCCTTTCCTTTCCCAACAGATCTGATGATCCTCCTGCACAGGCGCCTACACCTCTACCCATTCCCCATCGAAACAATGTTGGCAACAACAGGGTCAAATGGCTGCCTATAATCCGACTTCCCAATATGACCACTTGTACAGATCCACTGTTGCAGGCTGATCCCAACCTGGATGTGCGCAACATGGCCATATTAGGGGGTATGATTCTCGTGGGTATCATCTTACACAGGAATATAATCTCCCTTATCTGTATGGCAATGTGCCCACACACAAACCTGACCATGGGCAGATGTTAGCTCAAGGGCCTGAAAATCTACCCCAACTGGGTGATGGTCAAGGTGGTGATCCAAGCCAACCACGCAGAGATGCTGGGAAGCTGCCTACCCCACCACCCACATACCACCAGCTGTGATTTAGTATGTAAAGTATATTTTGGGATTTAAAAACCAATTATTAATGGTTTTATATTTACTTCAAACTCCTATTGTGTCTAACACATTTGCAGGCATTTAGATGCCTGTAACCAACATATGCAAGCAATATGCTGTTGACTAGGCATAGTCAATCTATATTATTTTCATTATCTGCTCCTATTGCGACAAATCGTATTTAATTGGTATCATTTACTTGAACAACATATTGTGTAACGCATATTTGCACTATTCTGAATGCCTACAAATACCATATGGTCTTTAGCTGGTGGTATATGGGATATGGGAAAATATTATTTCGTTAGATATTATTATTTCTACCAATGTTTGTTATTTTGTCCCCATTCCTGTTAAAAATTGTTGGCTAATGCATCATTGCATTAGTCTAGTCTTAGAACCTAACCATATGTGGCAGATATGGTGCTCACTAGTGATAGTGAAAGTTGTTTATTTGGTTACATTTAATTTCACTCCATGTTGGCTACTGCATATTTAAAGTAGTATCATCTTGTGAGCCAAACATATGTGTAACATATGATCAGCATTACCCATAGTCAGTATTGGTTTTGGCCTTTACATACTATTTATGTATGGAAGAATTTGTAATGTTGTGATGCCATATTTTTTTCCTTGTGTAAGACTGCACACTTACACTATTGTGATGTAACAAAATATACCATATGAAGCTAATATGGTTGTCACTACCTCAAGTGGCAGTTTACACATATAAATCCCTATTTTTGTAAAAAGTATGGAGTCTTTTTGCATTATTTCTTTGTACTCAAAGACAAATACATGTGTTATGACCATTAACACCACACAGAGACTATGAGAATAAGGGAAATTGCATTGGTCCTCAAATCCCCCAGCAAACCTCTTACACTCTTCCATCTTAGGCTCTGCCATCACAAGTTGATTAAGTACAGTCATGGCCAAAAGTTTTGAGAATGACACAAATATTAATTTTTACAAAGTCTACTGCTTCACTTTTTCTAATGGCAATTTGCATATACTCCAGAATGTTATAAAGAGTGATCAACTTAACAGCAATTACTTGCAAAGTCAATATTTGGCTAGAAAATGAACTTTATCCCCCAAAACACATTTCAACATCATTGCAGCCCTGCCTTAAAAGGACCAGCTAACCTCTTTTCAGTGATTGATCCATTAACACAGGTGTGGTGTTTGATGAGAACATGGCTGGAGATCAATCTGTCATGATTAAGTAAGAATGACACCACTGGACACTTTAAAAGGAGGCTGGTGCTTGGCATCATTGTTTCTCTTCTGTTAACCATGGTTATCTCTAAAGAAACATGTGCAGTCATCATTGCAATGCACAAAAATGGCCTAACAGGGAAGAGTATCGCAGCTAGAAAGATTGCACCTCAGTCAACAATCTATCGCATCATCAAGAACTTCAAGGAGAGAGGTTCCATTGTTGCCAAAAAGGCTTCAGGGCGCCCAAGAAAGACCAGCAAGCGCCAGGACTAGGGTTGAGCATTCCGATACTGCAAATATCGGGTATCGGCCGATATTGGCTGTATCGGAATTCCGATTCCGAGTACCGATATTTTCGTCATATCGGATACCGGAATCGGAATGTCACTGTCACTGTCAGTGTCCGTCGGTCGGGTCTGTCAGGAGTCAGCGGCACTTACCTGGCAGAAGATCTCCGGCGGTCACGGCCTGGACTGCTTCATGGCCGCCATCCTCTTCTCCCCGGCGGTCACATGCAGTTTCTCACGATAACTGCAGTGACTGCTGGGTAATCCCGGCCGTAAAGCAGTCAGTCCGATGACATCACCGCCGGGGAAGCAGGTAATCAGCTGTGCTGCGTCGGGATGTTAGGCTCTGCCTGTCATTCCGATGTAGCAGAGCTGGATCGTCGTGGGACAGTCGTTACTATGGACTGCGTCGGACAGGTGGTATACTGTTGGCTTGTTTTTTTCTTTTTTTACAGGAGATCGATGGCGTCGCAGGAATGAGAGAGTAATAAAATAAATGAAAACTGTGTTGTCTCTTTTATTTCATTAAAAGACTTTTTTCTTGCTGTGTTTTTTTTTTAAACATTTAAAAACTTTGGGATTAATAATGGATCGGTGTCTTATTGACGCCTCTCCATTATTAACCGGGCTTATTGTCACCGTGCAATCAACGGTGACATTAACCCCTTATTACCCCGCTTGCCACCGCTACAGGGCAAGTGGGAAGAGCCGGGTAAAGTGCCACAATTGGCACATCTTTTGATGCGCCAAATGTGGGGCTGCTGTAGCCTGGTATTATCAGGCTGTTGAGGGCCAAAATCCATGGGCCTTGACAGTCTTTTAATACCAGGCCGCAGCAGTCTGCATTTTACTTGGCTGGTTAACAAAAATAGGGGGGATCCCCACGCCGTTTTTTTTTCGAGGGGATCCCCTATTTTTGTTAACCAGCCAAGCTAAGCAGACTGCTGTGGCCTGGTATTATCAGGCTTGCAATGTCCATGGATATTGGATCCTTACCAGCCTGAAAAACCAGGCCTCAGCGGTCTGCTTCATCTGGCTGGTTAACAAAAATAGGGGGGACCCCACGCCAATTTTTTTCGAGGGGATCCCCTATTTTTGTTAACCAGTTCCCTCTGACGTCACTGATTGTGTCCCTGGCTGACCTGAAGTGAAAGTGGAAAGCAATCAATTAAGCTTTCCACTTCCTCTCCTGTCAGCCAGGAGAGGAACTTATTCATTTGGGGGTTTACTGTGAGGCTGCAGCATTAGCTGCGGTCCCTGCAGTAAACATTAACCCTTTCTGAAGGATTACACCGTGGGACCTGACTGTGCATGGGATAGGTAAGAATAATTTTGCTTTATTATTTTATTTTTAGGAAATGGTTTTAGCAGGTAAATAAAATATGGTCAAAAACTGTGTGATTATTTCATTAAACTTCCTTTTTATTAAAGTGTGTGTGTTTGATTTTTCTTTCATACAATAGGATTAATAATTGATAGTTGTCTAATTGACAGCTCTCAATTATTAACCTGGCTTAAAGTGACCTTTCAATTGCAAGGTCATTTTAACCCCTTATTAACCCATTCGCCACCGCTACAGGGCAATGGGAATAGACGGGCAAAGTGCCAGAAAGGGCAAATCTAATTAGAGATTTGCCCTTTCTGGGGTGTCTGGGGGCAGATGTTAGTAGCCGGGGGGGCCAAAAAAAATGGTCCCTCTCTGGGCTATTATTATCTGCCCCCACTCACTGGCTTTGTCTGTCTGGTTGCGAAAATAGGGCGGGAGCCCACGCATTTTTTTTCAGCAATTTTACACCTCATATATATATATATATACATGTCATTGAATTTGTGACACATATATATATATATATATTTATAGTTCATACACTTCTACATAGTATAATAGCCGCTAATTCAATTGCCGGCTTTTGTGAAAATGCAGAACCCGACATGAAATGACACTTGGTGTACATAGGGTTAACCATGTCTTTTCATGTAGTTTGATATCTGATTTGCACAAACAATTACATGAGTGTAAGTGTGCAAAATTTCACACCTGTAGGGGTTAATTAAAGGTGTAAATTCGTAGCAAAAAAGTCAGTTTTTTTTACAACAAATTTACACCTTTAATTAACCCCTACAGGTGTGAAATTTTGCACACATAGACTGATGTAATTGTTTGTGCAAATCAGATAGCAAAGGACATGAAAAGACATGGTTAACCTTATGTACACCAAGTGTCATTTCATGTCGGGTGCTTCTGTCTTTTCACAGAAGCCGGCTTTACCCGGCAATTGAATCAGAGGATATTTTACTATGTAGAAGTGTATAAACTATACATATATGTATATATATATATATATATATATATATATATATGTCACAATGACATTATATATATATATATAATAATATATATATATATATGTATTCTATGTGTGTATATTTAGTGTTTACAAGGAAAGAAAGAGGTTTTTTTAGTTACGATATTATGTTCCCATAGACTTACATTGGATTTCCGGTATCGGTATCGGGTATCGCCGATATTTTAATGGTATCGGCGATACCATTCCGATTCCGATACTTTTGGATATCGGAAAGTATCGCTCAACTCTAGCCAGGACCGTCCCTTAAAAGTGTTTCAGCTGCGGGATCAGGCTACCAGCAGTGCAGAGCTTGCTCAGGAATGGCAGCAGGCAGCTGTGAGTGCATCTGCACGCACTGTGAGGCGGAGACTCTTGGAGCAAGGCCTGGTCTCAAGGAGGGCAGCAAAGAAGCCACTTCTCTCCAGAAAAAACATCATGGACAGACTGATATTCTGCAAAAGGTACAGGCAGTGGACTGCTGAGGACTGGGGTACAGTTATTTTCTCTGATGAATTCAATTTTCGATTGTTTGGGACATCAGGAAAACGCCTCATTCAGAGAAGACAAGGTGAGCGCTACCACCAGTCTTGTCTCATGCCAACTGTTAAGCATCCTGAAACCATTCATGTGTGGGGTTGCTTCTCAGCCAAGGGAATCGGCTCTCTCACAGTCTTGCCTAAAAACACAGCCATGAATAAAGAATGGTACCAGAATGTCCTCCAAGAGCAACTTCTCCCAACCCTCCAAGAGCAGTTTGGTGATCAACAATGCCTTTTCCAGCATGATGGAGCACCTTGCCATAAAGCAAAAGTGATAACTAAATGGCTCAGGGAACAAAACATAGAGATTTTGGGTCCATGGCCTGGAAACTCCCCAGATCTTAATCCCATTGAGAACTTGTGGTCAATCATCAAGAGACGGGTGGACAAACAAAAACCTAAAAATTCTGACAAAATGAAAGCATTGATTGTGCAAGAATGGACTGCTATCAGTCAGGATTTGGTCCAGAAGTTGATTGAGAGCATGCCAGGGAGAATTGCAGAGGTCCTGAAGACGAAGGGTCAACACTGCAAATATTGACTTGCTGCATTAACTCATTCTAACTGTCAATATAAACTTTTGTTACTCATATGTTTGCAATTATTATATTTCTGTCTGTGATAAAAACATCTGTCAAACACATAAAAACCAGAGGGCAGCAGATCATGTGAAAATATAATATTTGTGTCATTCTCAAAACTTTTGGCCATGACTGTATGTAGCACAGTTGGGAGCATGTATCACGAACAATGGCAGAGATGTTAGACGTCCCCATACAAAAATGCAGATGGAGTGCCGAATAGGATATACAAGTAGTTTAGAAGCTACAAGTAACCCAATGTACAGAGAACAATCAATGCACATGCAGAAAGATTAATCAAACACACTATACATAACCCTTACATGAGTGAATGTCAAAACAATCATAAGTGACATGTAGGCCAAGTACCATTTTACTGTAATGTAAATATTCACATCATTGTTCTGGTATTTCAAGGTCATATATGGCCTAGATTAAGATAACATTTCTGCAACATCCATAAGGGTAAATGTAAACTAGTACTAAAACACATCATCAATAGACAACTAGTGGTAAAACACATCATCAATAGACAGTATGTAGGTAAGAAATCCAGATGGTTGTGTAAGGAAAAGTTGCTCCTGAGCACAGATAGCTTTCTGCATCCTGCGACATGATCCCTGTCTGCACAACTCCCACAAAACCTAACATCTGGGAATGGTCATCAGACAAAACTGGATAAAATCATATGGAAGAAGCTGCAGACATGCATATAGGTGGTGAAAATTAGCTTTATTCAGTAATTGCCTCAAATGCGGACAAGCCCACATTCGCCTCCTCCTTCGTGGATCAACGATCACTGGGTAAGGCTGGCCAAAGCGGTGGGACTAAACCGAGTTGTACATCACAGTATTTTTTGGGGTAAACTGAAGACTCTCAGACATATTAGCAACCAAGCAGCAGCCCTCCAACAAAAGCAGACCACCAAAATGGCACAATTGGGGGTTGTAACCGGATGCAGAGCCTTGCTGATAATGATTTAAATGATTTTCAGGCCTAAAAACCGTTAAATGTCCATTTTGCAAGGCTGCGAGAAAAATACGCTATACGGATGCCATACGGATTGCATACGGATACTTACATGCGCGAAATACGCAGCCGCACCCTGAAAACGCATGAAATAAGGATTGGTGTGCCATCAACATTTTGGCTTAATACGGCAATACAATACGGTCCGTATTTTTGTACGGTAAGTCTGACGCCGGCCTACATGTACAATAGGTATATGTAGTACTAAAGCGACCCAGGAAACAAGCTCACCTTTTTTCTCAAATAAAAAGAATACAATAAAATGTAATGCAATATAAAATTCATATCTTTAATACCCCTATTTTAGAGTAATACACTCTATTTTGAAATTAAACCTACTGGAACAGTTTTGAAACATTATTCTTTTCATATGGTGTTTCGTACAATAACATTTCAGTGAATGCAATCTAGTTGAATTGTAAACCTCTAGAAATCCATTGTATATTCTCATATTTGGTAATTCATAATTCATAAGTTAGAGGACATTGAGTTTTCTTCCGAACAGGCTTTTTCATATAAAGTCTTAGTGGCTCCGTCTCTGATCCAGCAAGGCTTTACACTCAGAATGTAATTTGTCTTATGCATCTTCCCTAGTGTGTCTTTTCTTTATGGCCATTTACATTCTGCACACATTCACTATTGCTCTCTCTAGACTTCCTAGTGTGTTCCTCTACTTATCTTAATATCAATAGCTGTCTCATTTCTCCTCATCTCCTTCTTTGAGTTACTACCCTCTATTGGTGGTGGCACGTGCAAGGCTGGCACAGAACTGATTATGGCATTAGCTAGAAATATTCACTAAGAAAGAGATCTATTATTGACATAAGGGTTTGGAGAGAAAAAAATGCATAGCTAAAGAACTGTTTATTTCTGCTTTATGCAAACACACATTTAGCAAAGCACTTTCCACTTTTTATTTCAAGTGGCTTCACACATTGACCCTTTTTCTATTAGCATTATGTCACTTGTATCCTGCTGTAGATAAGCAGCATCTCTGCTACATTACCTTCCCATCTACAGTATTTCAGTAGTGATAGAACTGCAGTTTTTCAATTTTTGTCATCACTATTGAAATAGCAACTAAAATTAAATTGAGAGACAACAACACAGCATGGGAAATTTTTCACTCTTGTAAACTGTCAAAATCAATGAATTAGAAAATTAGCAGTTTTTCTTTAGCTTTCCTTATTATTTTGTAAAAAGAAAAATTAAAATAAATATTAACCTTTATCACTCCATCAGAGAGCATTGCTTTTTTCAAGAAATTATTAATAAGGACAAATCTCTAGATGTACTGTACTGCAGATATTATCATTGTCTGGACTTTTAAGACTTAAAGGGAATCTGTCAGCAGGTTTTTTATATGTAATCTGAAGAAAGCTGAAGATAGAGAGTGAAACTCAGAATTCAGGGATGTGTCACTTGTCAAAGTACAGGCTGTTGTTTACTAACTGTGAAGGATTTATCATTAAGAAATTAACATTACCAGATTAGTCCAGCAACTAAGCAACTCACTGTCTATGGACTATGTGTATAGAGAGCCTAGTATGGGCGGGGCAGCTCTGGTGGGGGGAGGGGTTAGCTTTCTCAGCTCTGCTTCTTACTAAATTTAAAAGCTCTGATTGTGTCAGAATGGCTGCACTAAATAATCTAAATGATGTATTGTTGGATTTAGAGTCTCTTCGCTTAAATCATATTGCTCTCAGTTGAGGTAGCAAAAACTTGCTGAAAGAGCAAGTGGCTCCTGAATGAGACTTTACTTTTAACTTTTTTGGCTAGATTTTGTAGTGCATTTTGCATGAGTGATTTCCACTAAGTCCCACAAATATCTTCTCAAAATCAACTGGCTTGGTATATCATTTTCAGTATATTGAGATTGTTGACTGATCTTTTAGCTTGTTGTTTAATAGGGAAGACTGTATGCAGGAAATTAAAGTGAAAACAATGTAGAAATAGGTTTGTGTTCTAGACTGATACAAATTAAAAGCAGAGAAAATAATTCAAGGGACATGGCCAGCAGTCATGTAAATCAAACATATTTTTAAGAGCTCCCTACTGAATGAGTTAAACACTATAAAAAAAAACTTTAGTTTGAAGACTGGAATTATCCAAAGTCAGGAACCCATCTATAGCTTTTCCTATGTTACTGGCTTCTTTTGAGGCCAAAACCTAAGCTCTAGGGCAGAGGAAAGAAAGGCAGCCTACAGCAACCCAGAAGGTTGAGAGAACGGGTGGATGAGGGATCTGTTGCATCCAAACCTCCTTTTGGGAGCACCAGAATATGTTGATCTGGTTTTTCAGACTGCTGTCGGGGAAGCATCTTAGTCCATCACTACTTTGGGTGTTGATTTCCCACCAGATGCTTACCAAGGAGGAGAGAACCCGCTGATTGGTCTAGCCATTGACATTAGCACCACTTCTCTGGACATACTGACTAGGAAATTGGACGATTCGGATACTCACAGATAAATGCAGCTTGCGCTTAACCATCATACTCCCAACTCCATTCCTGGTCCAGTGACCATCTAGTGGATAGAAAATAATTTTGGTATCATGGACCCCAACAATTCAAGACATAGAAGCTGTATTAATATCACTACAGGTCTCTGTGACATTAAAAGCCCTGTCTCTTCCAAGTTACCTCCAAAAGACAGTTCATTAATGGAGTTTTCCCACAAAAATTAATTAATAGGTCTTGGAATAATAATAATAATTTCCACAATAGGATGTGTTAATAAAAAATGTTCCTGTGCGGAGGTAATCTTTTATATGTGCCTGATACCTACTAACCTCCTCTAACAATGTAATGAATGATGTTACATAAATCCATGTAACTTTTTGGAGAACAACCTCTTTCCCTCAGTAAGAGCCAAGGCAATTAAGAAGTTTTGTCGCAACATCAAAACTTTTTTGCTATTAAAAACAATAAAAAGATATTTGAAAAGGACAAAACTAGCTTGGTGCAATTAACAAATTTTATGCCGTAGCCACATGCAAATATACAGTATATTGATGGGAAGTGCACTGTTGTGAGACACATGAGAGTTAAAGAGGTTGTCCACTACTCGGACAACCCATTCTCAATTACTATGTTCCCCCATTTTAAAATAACAACACTTATACTCCCCTACAGTGTTGACACCATTCCAGCAGTGTATCTCCTAGTGATCTTGTAACATGTGACAGTGTGACTTCACAAGAACCCTGTTGTCAATCAACGGCTGCTTCTGTTAGGGTTCGATTTCCCGCTGCTGCACAAGGGGAGTCTCGAACCCGTCCCGCTGCGGTCTCCCATTCATCTCCGGCCGCAGTGGAGCCTGCTCAGCGGAGACGTCGGTCCAAGCGTCTTGCCCACTCCACTACTGTGCAGTGACTTGCTGCTGCCTTTCCTGGATCTGCTATAATAGCCAGTGCTGGAGCAGACGTCTTTGGAGCAAAGTCCTGCGTTTTTCCTTCTGAGCATGCCCAGAGTGAGATCTCTCATTGGAGATCAGGGGTCACATGTTCAGGTGCTGCAGCGGCTCCTATTGGTCCGCCAGGAAGGTCATGTAGCTACATGTGTTTGTAACAGTTTCTAATTGGTCCTTGTTCCTGGAAGGTCCTGTAGCTGTTGCTATAAAAGGGTAGCATGGCTGGGCCGCCATGCGCTAATATCAACCATTGTATGCTATGCGCCAGTGTGGTCATGTGTATGTGTGGATAGGGACCCGGCTGAAATAGGCCACTAGAATGCCGACTTAATCGGTGAGGAGTTTGGTATGGTAACTGGTCAGGGTCGGTGTCCTAGATGCCCTAGATTACCGGCATAACCGGTGAGGAGTTTTGATTGCCGTATTCAGGGTCTGGCATTCAGACGCCATAGATTGCGGGTGACTCCCGCAAGGACATTAGCACATGATCACGCTTTATGTACGCTTAGCACTTAACTGTGTACCTGAGAGCCTTACAGGACACAGTGCTTTTACTCAGCGGCCCTGTGACGTAACAGGGTTCGCTTTCAACGCTAGTCAGCGCCCTAGCGTGTTTTCTTTGCCACTCAGTTGTGTCTAGTGAGTGCGCACACATCGCCATATAGCGCTGCGGCTCTCCTTCTAGTGGCTCTGTGGAGTAACAGAGTTTGCACTAATTGCCACAGCGCATTACGGAGTTTACGTTGGCGACTCTGCGGGATAACAGAGTTTGCTTCTCGCGCCATTTTTACTAGCAGCAGGCTCCGCTTGCACGGTGGACCCCGGGCTGCGAACACACCTTTCTACATTATATTTTTGGTGTGTTCCGCAGACCCATAACATAATATTAGCGCCAGGGTCTGGCTAGTAAAATGGCGGATGAACAGAGATTACAGCTGTACATCCAGCAGCTGGAGGGTAGGTTGGCGGCTCTTGAGCGCACAACCTCAGCTGTGGATGTTACCGCAGTCGCTGTTCAGGCTGCTAGTGTAGCTGCAGCCAGTTTGTCCTCTGCCACCTCTGTCCCTACATTGTCCCACCTCCCGCTTCCAGACAAGTTTGCTGGTGACAGCAAGCAATGTCGGGGATTCGTAAGTCAGTGCTCCATACTCCTCGAGCTTCTGGCTGCACGTTTCCCCACGGATCGGGCACAAGTGGGCTTTGTGATAGCTCTTCTGTCGGGCAGAGCGTTGGAGTGGGCAACGCCGCTGTGGGAGCGCGACGACCGTGTGGTGCAGAGCGCTTCTCGTTTTCTGGAGGCTCTGAAAAAGGTTTTTCTAGGACCTCAGGTCACCCACGATGCGGCGCTCAAACTGCTGGCAAGTACCCAGGGTTCGGCTTTGGTCAGCCATTTTGCTGTCCAATTTCGGACTCTGGCCTCGGAATTAGAGTGGCCAGATAAAGTCCTCATTCCCGTGTTCTGGAGAGGACTGGCGGGTCATGTGAAAGACGCCTTGGCTACCAGGGAGATTCCTGCCACACTGGAGAAGCTTATCGCTATTTCCACCCACGTCGACCTCCGTTTCCACGAGCGGAGGCTGGAACGTGTCCAGTGTAGGCAGAGGTTCCAGTTGGCTCCTACCTTCACCAACACTCTGGTGTCGCCTGTTCAGGCGCCCGACCTTCAGGAGGTTGCTCCTGCAGGATCTAAATCTCGGGTCACTCGTCCATCCCCGATTTGTTATATTTGCCAGCAGCAGGGACATTTTGCCAACCGATGTCCACAGCGGCTGAATAAGCGGTCGCGCCCAGTAACCGTAGGAACAGGGTCATTGGACGCCATGAGTTTTGCCCCTAAAGTGCTCCTCAAGGGGATAATTACCCACGATTCTACCACCCTACCCGTCAAGCTGTGTGTGGATTCTGGGGCAGAGGGAAATTTTATGTCTTCCTCCTTTGCTTCTCGCCACACCATGCCTTTGGTGTTGCTGGCTGAACCAGTATCGGTTCGGGTGTTGAACGGAGCAATTCTGCCCTCACAAATCACCCATCAGTCTGTTCCACTCACCTTGTCTATGTCTTCTTCCCATCAGGAGAATATATCATTTTTTATCCTCCCTGAGGGTATAGATGAGGTTTTGTTGGGATTACCCTGGCTCCGCCATCACTCCCCCCATATTGAGTGGGCTTCAGGGAGAATTCTGGGTTGGGGTAATTTATGTAAAGGCAGATGCATTAGGGACAGCATGCAGGTCAACACCACTGAGATACCCATAGACCTCTCTCCTCTTCCCGAGGTCTATTGGTCTTATGCCGACGTTTTCTCAAAGAAGGCTGCAGAGACTCTTCCGCCTCATCGCCCCTATGACTGTCCTATCGACCTCTTGCCTGGAGCTGAGCCTCCTAGAGGAAGGGTCTATCCCCTCTCTCTTCCTGAGACAGAGGCCATGTCCCAATATATTCAGGAGAACTTGGCAAGGGGATTCATTAGGAAGTCGGTGTCACCAGCGGGAGCGGGGTTCTTCTTTGTGCAGAAGAAGAACGGAGAACTACGTCCGTGCATTGATTATAGGGGTCTCAACGCTATCACCGTGAAAAATAAGTATCCTTTGCCGCTAATCTCTGAGCTTTTTGACAGGCTTCGGGGAGCAAGGGTATTTACTAAGCTAGACCTGCGGGTTGCGTATAACCTGATTCGCATCAGTGAGGGGGACGAGTGGAAGACGGCATTTAACACCAGGGATGGGCATTATGAATATCTGGTAATGCCCTTTGGGCTCTGTAATGCTCAAGCTGTCTTCCAAGACTTTGTGAACGACATCTTCCGGGATATGTTGACCACCTCGGTGGTAGTCTATCTGGATGACATTCTCATCTTTTCTCCAGGTATGGCCTCCCACCGGAGAGATGTCTGCAAGGTCTTCGACCTCTTGCGAGCAGATTCCCTATATGCGAAGTTGGAGAAGTGCATGTTTGAGCAGGAGTCTCTACCTTTTCTGGGCTATATCATCTCCACCCAGGGATTGGCTATGGATCCTACCAAACTTCAGGCTGTGATGGATTGGCAAGAACCCCACTCCTATAAGGCGGTGCAGCGCTTTATGGGGTTCATTAACTACTATCGCCAATTCATTCCCCACTTCTCCACTTTGGTAGCTCCCTTGGTAGCCCTCACCAAGAAGGGAGCTAATCCCAAGTTGTGGTCAGAGGAGGTCACCAAGGCGTTCTCCTCCATCAAGTCGCATTTTGCCAGTGCTCTCATCTTACATCTCCCCGATGTCGATAAACTGTTTATCTTAGAGGTGGATGCCTCTTCTGTTGGTGCTGGAGCAGTCCTTTTTCAAAAGGATGCCCAGGGTCGGAAGCATCCCTGCTTCTTCTTTTCCAAAACCTTTACACCAGCAGAGAGGAATTATTCCATCAGGGACAGGGAGTTACTGGCTATGAAGTTGGCCTTCTCCGAGTGGCGACATCTTTTGGAGGGGGCTCGCTTCCCCTTCCAAGTGTTCACAGACCACAAGAACTTGGTGTATTTGCAGACAGCCCAGCGGCTAAATTCCCGTCAGGCCAGATGGTCCTTGTTTTTCTCCCGGTTCCATTTCACCCTCCATTTCCTCTCCGGTGAGAAGAACATTTGCGCAGATGCTCTATCCCGCTCCGTGGTGTCCTCTGAGGAGGTGGAGGAGGAGCCTCGGCTGATTGTCCCCACAGAAAGCCTAAGAACAGTGGCTCCAGTTTCGCTTGAGTCTATGCCTTAGGGTAAGACTTTTGTGCCCACAAATTTGCGACCGGATGTACTCTCTTGGGCACATTCGTCGAGGGTGGGTGGACATTTTGGGACCAAAACGACTTCTGAGTTGCTGGCGAGGACATACTGGTGACCGCAGATGGCCCGTGACGTCAGGGAATACGTTCAGGCGTGCGTCTCCTGCGCCAAGAATAAGTCCTCGACAACGGCCAGCTGGGTTACTTTTTCCTTTACTGGTGGCAGACAGGCCTTGGGAGATGGTCGGGATGGATTTTGAGGTGGGCTTACCCAAGTCTCGGGCTGCACCATCATCTGGGTGATAACCGACCACTTCTCCAAAATGGTGCACTTAGTGCCGTTACCAAAATTGTCAGTGATCGAGGTCCCCAGTTTGCGTCTCGGTTCTGGAGAGAGCTGTGTCGTCTACTCAGCATTGAGTTGAATCTCTCCTCTGCATACCATCCCGAGACGAATGGGTTGGTAGAGAGGGCCAACCAGACCTTGGTCACATACTTGCGACATTTTGTCTCTGCCAGGCAGGATGACTGGGCATCCTTGCTACCGTGGGCTGAGTTCGCTCTAAATAAGGCTGTGGCTGACCCCACCGGACAGACCCCATTCCTCCTGAACTACTGTCAGCATCCGTGGGTACCAGTGCCTATGCCCTTGCCTTCCGCCGATTCCAGGGTGGCAGACTGGGCTGTGGAGGCACGGGATATTTGGGACCGCACTCAGGATGCCATTCAGGCCTCCAAAGAGAGGATGAGGTCTTCGGCCGATGCCCATCGGCGCCCCGCTCCTTCATTTGCTCCGGGTGACCTAGTGTGGCTTTCTGCCCGAAACATCAGGCTGCGGGTTGAGTCCACCAAGTTGGCACCTCGCTTTTTGGGCCCCTTTAAAGTTCTTGAGCAGGTGAACCCGGTGATTTACCGCCTAGCCCTTCCACCTCGCCTTGGTATCACTGACACCTTTCACGTGTCCCTCTTGAAACCCGTGGCCATTCCCGGTTTTCCGAGTCATCTGCCGGGACGTCGGGTTCATCTACCGACGATCATGAGGTGAACGCCATTGTTGGGTGCAAGGTGGTACGAGGAAAAAAAAATTATTTGGTGGATTGGAGGGGTTATGGGCCTGAGGATAGATCCTGGGAGCCTGCCGAGCATGTTCACGCTCCGCAGCTCATCGCTGCCTTTGAGCGCAGCGAGGCCCAAAGAAGGGGGGACCCTAGGAGGGGGGGTAATGTTATGGTTCGATTTCCCGCTGCTGCACAAGGGGAGTCTCGAACCCGTCCCGCTGCGGTCTCCCATTCATCTCCGGCCGCAGCAGAGCCTGCTCAGCGGAGATGTCGGTCCAAGAGTCTTTCCCACTCCACTACTGTGCAGTGACTTGCTGCTGCCTTTCCTGGATCTGCTATTATAGCCAGTGCTGGAGCAGACGTCTTTGGGATAAAGTCCTGCGTTTTTTCCTTCTGAGCATGCCCAGAGTGAGATCTCTCATTGGAGATCAGGGGTCACATGTTCAGGTGCTGCAGCTGCTCCTATTGGTCCGCCAGGAAGGTCATGTAGCTACATGTGTTTGTAACAGTTTCTAATTGGTCCTTGTTCCTGGAAGGTCCTGTAGCTGTTGCTATAAAAGGGTAGCATGGCTGGGCCGCCATGCGCTAATATCAACCATTGTATGCTATGCGCCAGTGTGGTCATGTGTATGTGTGGATAGGGACCCGGCTGAAATAGGCCACTAGAATGCCGACTTAATCGGTGAGGAGTTTGGTATGGTAGCTTGTCAGGGTCGGTGTCCTAGATGCCCTAGATTACCGGCATAACCGGTGAGGAGTTTTGATTGCCGTATTCAGGGTCTGGCGTTCAGACGCCATAGATTGCGGGTGACTCCCGCGAGGACTTTAGCACATGATCACGCTTTATGTACGCTTAGCACTTAACTGTGTACCTGAGAGCCTTACAGGACACAGTGCTTTTTCTCAGCGGCCCTGTGACGTAACAGGGTTCGCTTTCAACGCTAGTCAGCGCCCTAGCGTGTTTTCTTTGCCACTCAGTTGTGTCTAGTGAGTGCGCACACATCGCCATATAGCGCTGCGGCTCTCCTTCTAGCGGCTCTGTGGAGTAACAGAGTTCGCACTCATTGCCACAGCGCATTACGGCGTTTATGTTGGCGACTCTGCGGGATAACAGAGTTTGCTTCTCGCACCATTTTTACTAGCAGCAGGCTCCGCTTGCACGGTGGACCCCGGGCTGCGAACGCACCTTTCTACATTATATATTTGGTGTGTTCCGCAGACCCATAACAGCTTCTTTCTACCAACCTTCAAACAAGTCACTTACATCTGGAGGAAATGAGTGCTGCTTCTTTCTACTTTCCTCTGGATGTATGTGATATGACTGAAGACATAGAGTGTGAAGAGGCCACTGATTGGCCATCACGTTTGTTAGACATCACACTTTTACCAGCAGGGGAGAAAGTGCTGACATGGCTGGAATGCTGCCAACACTGGAGGTGAGTACAAGTGTTGCTATTTTTATAGGGGGAAACATATGGATTGAGAAGTGTTTGTCCAAGTAGTGATTAACCCCTTTAATACTGGCAGAGGTTCTCGGGGAGTAAAACAACATGAGATGGCAGTTGCTCATGATGGGAAACACCACACTTTGATAGTGCTTTTCTGCAAAGGGGGACAGGACAACTGCACCGTATTGTAGGAAGGATGGATGGGGTCATGTATCGTAAAATTTTGGGAACAACATCCTTCCCTCAATAAGAGCATTGAAGATGAGTCATGGCTGGACCCGAAACACATAGCCAGGGCAAGTAAGGAGTGGTTCCGTAATAAGCATTTCAAGGTCCTGGAGTGGCCTATCCGGTCTCCAGATCTGAACCCAATAGAAAATCTTTGGAGGGAGCTGAAACTCAATGTTGCCTAGTGGCAGCCCTGTGACCTTAAGGATCTGGAGAAGATCTGTGTGCAGGAATGGGCCAAAATCCTTGCTACAGGGTGTCTAAGCTTGGTCAAGAACTACAGGAAACGTCTGACCTCTGTAATTGCAAGCAAAGGGTTCTGTACTAAATATTAAGTTTTGTTTTTCTATTGTATCAAATACTTATTTTATGCAATAAAATGCTAATTAATTATGTAAAAATCATACAGTGTGATTTTCTTGATTTTTTTAAGGATTCTATATCAAACATTTAAAGTGTACCTGCGATAAAAATTACAGACCTCTCTATTCTTTGTAGGTGGGAAAGCTTGCACAATCGGCAGTGTATCAAATACTTATTTTCCCCACTGTATATGTATCAGTGGTAATTTCATTATGGGTAAAGCTGAACTGTTGTAGTCACTGGGGAGCAACAGGAAGTATGGGTGGGTATGCACAAGACCAGTGGTAGAGGGATGGAGCTTAATCAGCAATGTGAATATTTTGCAGCTTACGAGCCTATTATTTTAAATGTTTGAGACCATATGAAAACTGATACAATAATTTTATTAGCTATGTTAAGAAAACACTGTAATGAATAATTATAGAGATGTAGCATACTGACAGCTTACTAAAATTAGAGAATAAAAAGAGATTCTCAACAAATACAGAAGACTCCAATTTTTGCGTTGACTGAATTATAAAGACTATGCCCCCTGTATCCCTGCCTCATATTTCCCGCATCAGTGCTGATTGAAAGCGTTAACTATTTATATGTTTTTGGAAATATAGTCAATTAAATAAAGAGGGATTGAAGAAGAACCATCTTCATAAAAAGGAAGGACTCATTCACAGAAAACACATCCACATATTTTCTACATTCAAAGACATGCTCGTATGCACACTCACTACATGCATGGACACACTACTATGCACACTACCAAAAACATTGACTCAATATAAACACTTTTGAGTTTTGTTTTCAGGCCATTCATTGTATGGTAAAAATGTCAGCAGTAGTCTACATGTTAGTATAAACGGTATGCCACACTAAACGAGATCGCAAGCGAGATCGCTAACGAGATCACTACTGTGTCACCATTTATGACGCAGTAGCGATCTCATTAGCGACTTAGCTGTGTGATTCCAAACACAACTCATCAGTGATCTGTGATTCCAAACACATCTCATCAGCGATCTGTATAACGACCTCTGCGGTCGTTGGGAAAACCTAGTCCCACCTGCGATGCTGGTGAAGTCGTTCATAAAGAGTGTCACACTCAGCGATTCAGGCACACCAGCGGGACACCAACGACTAAAAAACGGCTCAGAACGTTTACAAACGATCAGCGACATCTCAGCAGGGCCACATCGCTGCTACATGTCACACACAGTTAAGTCGCTAACGAGTTCGCTACTGCGTCAAAAATGGTGACGCAATTGCGATCTCGTTAGCGATCTCGCTTAGTGTGGCGTACCCTTTAACTATATAATGATACCGAACATGCATACTTTTTATTTCAGTGGATCAAAGAAAAAACAGACACCCATCTCCACTACCCTTATTGTTTTTACTTTTTTTTAATCGAGCCATGTGAGGGCTTATTTTTTGCTTGGCGAACAATTTTATTCATAAAATTTTTAAGCAGGCATGATGTTTTTTATTGCATTATTCAGGAAAGTGTGGTGATTTTTTTCTCTTAATCGTATTTTCTGTAAAAGATTAATTCATATTGGAGTTTTATAACCTTGACTTTTATAAATGTGGCGATGCCAAGTATTGACGTATTTATTTTTTCTATTTCTTAAAGGGACCCTATCAGCTCGTTTTTCCACAATAAGCGGCGGCCACTGTCTTTCGGAGCTTATTTACAGCATTCTAGAATGCTGTAGATAAGCCCCTGATCTAACCTGAAAGAGAAGAAAAACAAGTTATATTATACTCACCTGGGGCGGTCCAGTCCGATGGGCATCGCAGGTCCACGTCCGGGGCCTCCCATCTTCATGTGATGATGTCCTCCTCCTTGCTTTGTGTTGCGGCTCCTGCGCAGGTGTACTGATCTGCCCTGTTGAGGGCAGAGCAAAGTACTGCAGTGCGCAGGCGCTGGACCTCTCTGACCTTTCCCGGGACCTACGCACTGCAGTACTTTGCTCTGCCCTCAACAGGCCAGATCAGTACGACTGC
>JARQOD010000006.1:222560395-222679190 GCA_033576555.1 Oophaga sylvatica | reverse complement strand
CCACATTTTAAGTAATGCTTTGGAACCATTAAAATTTTAAAGTAGGAGGGGGGTCCAGACAAATCCACGGATTAATTGGGGAACGGGACTTAGGCCCGATGAATCGGGCCCCCAGTTTCCAAAAAGGGCATTTTAATTTTATTTCCTGTAGACAACCTACCGACGTTCAATTCAGTGGGGACCAGAAATCCCCTCCTATCGCCATATTTTTGTAAGGGTTCCCCACGCACTCAGTTTTAAAATACACCTCTCCCACAAGCAGTGACGCGAGAAAACGCTCCCCTGGGGAACCCCAGAACCCCCCCCCTTTTGAAGTAAAAAGGGGGAGGAAACCATACCCCCAAAAAAAGGGGATTTCCAGTGGACTCCTCCCCTTGTTAAGAGCGCCCCTGCCGGGGGAAAAAAAGAAGACCAGCCTTTTTGGTTCCTGAGACAAAACCCGGAGATATGTCTCTAAGCTCTGATTCAGACGCTCGTTGACCTTGGTCTGCGGAGAAAAGCCGAGGAAAAGAAATGCATCCCCGAGAAAAAAATGCCCTCCAAAATTTGGACACAAACTGGACCCCTATTGCCCCCACATCAAAGGGAACCCCATGAAGAAACAATCTCCCTAATGAAACCTGCGCCAGAGTTTTAGTTTTAGGGGTGGGGGGAAGAGAACGAAAGTGCTTTTTTACAAAACTGTCAACAACCACCAGTATGACGTACCCCTGACGACGGAGGGGGTCCGTAATAAGTCCATAGAAAATGATCCATGGCGCCCCCGGAAGTTTCAAGGTAAAGGGTCCAGACGGAGGGTATGAGGGGTTTTAGAGCAAGCACACACCCACATACGCACAAAATTTAAAAAACATCTTTTTTAGCATTGGCCACCAAAACCGGGGAAAAAGGGGAACAAAAATACCCTTATCCCTGGATCCCCGCTAGAGCAGAATTTGATGTGCCTCAATAACCTTTGCTCAACAGATTTGGACAAAGTCTCCCGGGGGGCCGCAGGGGCGTCCCCCGGCCCCAAACACCTCCTCCCCAACTCAAAAATAAGCCGACACTACCCCCCTCCGAAGGTAGGATCGGGTCATCGTTTTCCCGGCCCGGGAAACTGCAAAAAAGGCATCGCCTTTACATTCTTAGCCCCGGGGCGAAAGTGAGACAAAATTAAACCGGTAAAAAAAACGACCATCGAGCTTGTCGGAAAAATTCCCGGTTTGGGGGATTCCAAATACAAGGGGTTCTTGTGTCAGTAATAACGGTAAAGGGGGGACTGCCCCCCCAAAAAAAAGTGCCCCCTTTCTTCAAAGCTAATTAAGGCCAAAATTCCCTTTTGCCGATATCAAATTTCCCCTTTGGGGCGGACGACAATTTTTAAAAAAAAAGGGCACGGATCCATTTACGGGGGCGGCCCGGGGACAATAGCCCCCCCCTACGTCAGCGATCCACCTCCACAATGAACGGCTTGGATGATTGGGTTTTGGATGAGAACGGGTCCGAAGCAAAACATTTTTAAAAGGGAAAAAAGGGGTTTGGGGCAACTTTGTCCCCCCTTTAGAAAAATCCGTCCCTTTCTTGTCATGTCAGTGGGGTTTGACGAAATGAAAAAATTAAAATAAATTTCCGGGTAGTTACAAACCCCAAAAACGCTGGGGCCCCCTTAAGACCCCTGGTGACCCCCTTTAAGCACTGTTTTCACCTTTTCGGGCCCAACGGAAAGGGGCTGACACCAAAAAACCAAAAACTGAATTCCCCGTAGGGAAAAATAACACTTTCATTGGGTATGTTTTTGTCTCGCAAGATCTGAACACCGTCTCACATGTCTGTGAACACAGATCTGGCAAGTAAATTAAAAAATTTTTAAAAACAACCACAAAAATCCCACAAAAGGGACGAAAAATGTCATTTTAAAAAATGTTTAATACTGGTGTGCATAGTCAGACCAAAACAGACTAGGTTCATAATGTCCCCCGGCGTGTTTTTAAAGCCGTTTCCACTATCCCCCCTTTTTCCTAATCAGATTTTTTCCCCCCCCTGAGACCAATTTTTTAAAAACCTTTTTGGGCCAAAATTTGATTAAGAGTCAGGAATAAGAGGGGTGGATTGGGGGTTTGAACAGTAATCCATTAAGTTCGCGGGAAAAAAGCAAGGGCGTAGGCCTCCTCTTTTTTCTTAACAAAAAAAAACCCCCCCCTAGGGGGAAATGAAGGTCTAATATGCCCTTTGGCCGGGGTTCAGAAAATAAACTTTCAAAACCTGCCCTCAGGACCGAAAGATTATACAAAACCACTTTAGGCAACTTAGCATCAGGAAAAGTTAAAGAGATCATACACGCGATGAGGGGGGCAAACCTGACAACCCCCCTCAAGAAAACATCCCCAAAATCCTCCAAAAAGGAGGGTGTACTAGGCCGACCGCATGAGATGTGTTATGCATTTCTTTTGAAAACTCACCCCTTGGCTTATTTTTCTGGACGGCCAAATTAACACAGGGTTATTTTTAACCCCAACCCCAAAGGGAAATCCCAACACAAGGGGGTGGTAGACCCTCCAAACATAAAAAGATAATTTTTCCCTAGTATTTCCCTTCCCCGAAGGTAAAAGTTATACCTAAAACAAGCCCCTTGGCCGAGAGGCCTGGGTCAATGGAGATTAGGGAAACGGTTTGCCAATACACTCAGATGCATACCTTGACCTGACAAACTGAGCGAAAAACCAGATTCCCCCCCGGAACACTATCAAGAAGAAACAGACAATCTCTCCACTCTTACCAATACCACCTCCACTGTACAAGGAAAAGAGAAGAACTGGCGGATGAAATACATACTCCCAGGTTGTCGTCACCACAAAACCCTGGGTTTAAACCCATTTTCCGGTGCTTTTTGGCTCAACAAGGCACGGGATGGACATTCTCCAACAAAATGTCCCCTTTCCCCGCAGAAAAAAACTCTTCTAGTCTGCGGCGACCCCCAAATCCCCTCCAACGAAATGATTGTCCCTCCCCACGCAAGGCTCTCCGACAAAAAGGGGAAACCCCAAAAATTAAGGGGACTTTAGTGGTAGGTGGAGAAACAAACAGGGAGTGGGGTTACCTCCCCCCTCTCCCGAACCGTCTTCAGTACGGATGCTAAGGCCATAGCACCTCCAGAGAAGGGGGTACTATACTGGCCAAAAAGTCTTTTAAATTTATAGAAAGCCATGACAAAACTGGCTCCTAAAGCGGGGTCATTCTGGTATCTTGGGCCATCTACGAAATCAGAAAGCAAATTTCCTTGCCGGACGATCTCCCTGCTGTATTTACGTAATTTTGTCTCAGCAAGGGGAAACCCGATCTGGGTCATCATATACCAATCCGGGCAGTAAAAAATTGATCTACAGACAGAAAGGGCCGGGGATCCCGGAGGAAGGGAAAATGCCAGGATTGAGGGCCCCCCTTCAGAAGTGAGATAAACAATTCCCACTCTCTGTCCTCACTCCCTGAAGACGAGGCCGAAGCCGAAAATACAATTTCATGCCCCCGGAAGGGAAAAATTTGTCTCGCCCACCGTGAAACCTGTTCCGGGAGAGCACTTTAGGTTAACTCTGGTTTGCTCCAGGGGAGACAAAACTTTGGACTTAATGTCCGTCGCTCCATGGATAACCCTGCAACTGCAGAGCCAGGGGCTACTGGATCCATGGTAATGGGATAAATTTTTAGGGCCAGTGAAAATGTCACGCTGTCTAATGATATGTATACAATTCAGTAAACTATTAATACAGGAACAAAAATCTATACAACAACTAGTAAAGCAACATCACATGAAGTATAGAATGATTTAAGACACAATATCGCTGAACTCAGGGTTAATCTTGAGGACTTGATGAGCGAAACAGGAAAGAGGTGGGACCGTTATCTAACCTGACCCTAAACTGGGGTCCTAACAAAAATCCCTCCCTTGGGGTCTGATAATGGTTCAGGGGGGCCAAGTCTCCACCTAACCCTTTTCCCCTTCAGACCCTAAACCCCTGTAATCAGTCCTAAGAAGGATCCTGATACCACCAAAGGGTATTGGGTGATCTCATAAATCACAGATTAGACAATAAGACAGCAGGATAACACGCTTGCATCACCTCAAACACCAAAGGAACATAAAAGGGTCTGGGAAATAAAACTCTAACCAGTTAGCTTAGAAAACTAAGGAGCCCAACTAAAGTCTTACAATTCATTCCTATCTGTGGCGCATGAGGTTTCACGGGCAACTCCCCAAGCAACAACCAAAATTTTTAAAGGAAACCAATCAACAAATATCAATTTGCGCCGGGAAACTGCCCCATCCCCCGAGGCACAGACAAAATTTTAAATCCCTACTGCCAAACCAAAAAACAGCACTCAGCTTGAGAAGTCAAAATGTGCAACCGCGAGATCTTCTGGCAATGCACACATGACAACCAACTCATGGTTTAGCAATAAAGTTAAGAAGAGAAGGCTTTAAGTATTTTATAAATATTGCAAAAAATATGAAGATTTTCAAAGTATCTAAAATAGAAAGGTTTAGTTTTCATTGCGCCAATCACAAAAGTAGCTTTTATTTTATAAGGCAATTAAAAGCAGTATTGAGACGAATACTATGCAATAAAAACCTTTAAAATTAAACTGTTAACTGAGGCTTATTGTGTATGATAGGGAAAAAATGAAAAAAGCTACTACCCCTTTACCCAAAGCCAATTTTGTTGAGGTCACTTTGACATTACTATGAGTTTTTTTTTACATGAGCGATGCTCACATTAATCAAAAGCTTCTGGTAACAAAAAAATTTGCGGTCAATGGGTTGCGTAAAGCCGGCTGACACCAATTCCGATGCACAGTGTATTTTTATAGAATATATAATGGTGAGTTGGGAAGGGACCTCCTGGGTCATCTGGTCCAACCCCCTTTTCAAAGCAGGTTCACTAAATATCCCAGACAGATGTCTCTCCAGCCTCTGTTGTATATTCCATTGAAGGAGAACCACAACCTCCTCGTGGCAGCCGTTCCACTCATTGATCACCAACGTCAAAAATTTTTTAATATCTAAACTGTGTCTCCTCCCTTCAGTTTCATCCATTGCTTCTATCCTTTCCGGTGCAAAGAGAATAAAGAAAATCCTTTACAATGTGACAACCCTTGGATATTTGTAACAGTATTAAGTTCCTCTCAGCTTCTTTTTTGCAAGCTAAACATTCCCAAATTCTGTAACCGTTTCCTCATAGGACAGGGTTTTCAGACCGGACAACATTCTGGGCTCTTCCTGAACTTGCTCCTTTGTTGATGTTTTTTTAATATGTGGTTCCTAAGTTGAGCGTACTTTCCGATATCCAAAATATCGGAACGAAAAGGTATCGCCCAAACAAAAAAAAATATCGGCGATACCCGAACCGATACCGGAAATACAATGAAGTCTAGGGAACAAAATATCGGAATTAAAAAAAACCCATTCTTGCCTTGTTGGTTAATTGTACTGAAGGAAAACAACAAAGAGAATGTGAATTTATTGGGGGAGTTTGAGGAGACTTAAAAGGCATAGATGTTTAACACAATGCAATGGAATAGCATTAATATTTTTTTTTTTTGAAATACGTTTGGTTGACGAAGAAATTGACAAGTTTTAACCTTTTTTTTTTTTTGTCAAATATGTTCTTTCACAATTCCATTGCTCTTCACCTTTTTAACTTTTTACCCACTTTCTCCTTCATAAATTTCAGCAGCATCTCTTTTCATCAAATTATTCTTCATCTTCACCTTCTTAAACTTCTAAAACTTCTTGATTCATCTTTTTGTTAACATTACTTATATTGTTCTTATTAAACGTTATTATTCTTCATATTCAACTTCTTCTCTTCTTCCTATTCATCCTTTTCATCATATTCTTATTTGTGACAGACATTCCTGTACTTGTAACTGTAAAACTCTGAATTTTCATCCTTCCGTTCTTGCTGTCACAAAAGATTTTAATTACAACAGTATTTGTCCGCGTTCAGTTTACCTGCAGCAGCATCAGGCATTTTCCAGGGGCACCACGAGGAGGAACGGATCCCCCCATACATGCTTAGTCTTCTTCTGCTTAGAATTTGGCATATATTTTGCTCTTCATTTTGGTTTATCTTATGTTCTTCTGCTTTTTGATCTTCTGCTTATTGTTCTTCTGTCTCTTGTTTCTGTATCTTGTAGTTGTCTTAACCTTCTTTTCTGTTGGTGATGGTACAAAAGCCAATGGAAGTAACGAGGACCAGCTGACTGTGCTGGAACCCGGAGGGTCAGCAGAAGGAAAGAGCCAATGGCACAACCGAGGACCAGCTGACGTTTTACAGGGGACACGGTTTACTAAGCAGGAGGTACCTGTGCTCCAAAGCACTACCAAGGACCAGCAGACGTTGCTGGAACTCGGATACCGACATGGAGGCACCTAGGCCAAAGGGCACTGCGGGAGAACCAGCTGACGGTACTGGAACCCGGATGGGTAGCAGAAGGTACAAGAGCCAATGAAAGTGACGAGGACCAGCTGACTGTGCTGGAACCCGGAGGGTCACAGAAGGAAAAGAGCCAATGGCACAACCGAGGACACTGACGTTACTGGACACGGTTACTAAGCAGGAGGTACCTGTGCTCCAAAGCACTACCAAGGACCAGCAGGACGTTGCTGGAAACTCGGATACCGACATGGAGGCACCTAGGCCAAAGCACTGCGGAGAACCAGCTGACGGTACTGGAACCCGGATGGGTAGCAGAAGGTACAAGAGCCAATGAAAGTAACGAGGACCAGCTGACTGTGCTGGAACCCGGAGGGTCAGCAGAAGGAAAAGAGCCAATGGCACAACACGAGGACCAGCTGACGTTACTGGGCACGGTTACTAAGCAGGAGGTACCTGTGCTCCAAAGCACTACCAAGGACCAGCAGACGTTGCTGGAACTCGGATACCGACATGGAGGCACCTAGGCCAAAGGCACTGCGGAGAACAGCTGACGGTACTGGAACCCGGATGGGTAGCAGAAGGTACAAGAGCCAATGAAAGTAACGAGGACCACTGACTGTGCTGGAACCCGAGGGTCAGCAGAAGGAAAAGAGCCAATGGCACAACCGAGGACCAGCTGACGTTACTGGGAACACGGTTTACTAAGCAGGAGGTACCTGTGCTCCAAAGCACTACCAAGGACCAGCAGCGTTGCTGGAACTCGGATACCGACATGGAGGCACCTAGGCCAAAGGCACTGCGGGAGAACCAGCTGACGGTACTGGAAACCCGATGGGTACAGAAGGTACAAGAGCCAATGAAAGTAAGAGGACCACTGACTGTGCTGGAACCCGGAGGGTCAGCAGAAGGAAAAGAGCCAATGGCACAACCGAGGACCAGCTGACGTTACTGGGACACGGTTTACTAAGCAGGTGGTACCTGTCCCCAAAGCACTACCAAGGACAGCAGACGTTGCTGGAACTCGGATACCGACATGGAGGCCCTAGGCCAAAGGCACTGCGGAGAACCAGCTGACGGTACTGGAACCCGGATGGGTAGCAAAGGTACAAGAGCCAATGAAAGTAACGAGGACCAGCTGACGTGCTGGAACCCGGAGGGTCAGCAGAAGGAAAAAGCCAATGGCACAACCGGGACCAGCTGACGTTACTGGGACACGGTTACTAAGCAGGAGGTACCTTGCTCCAAAGCACTACCAAGGACCACAGCGTTGCGGAACTCGGATACCACATGGAGGCACCTAGGCCAAAGGCACTGCGGAGAACCAGCGACGGTACTGGAACCCGGATGGGTAGCAGAAGGTACCCATTGGAAATTTTTAAAATTTAGGCAGCAGGACTGTTCCGTTCACCAGCAGGGGAACACTGACATTAGAACCCCCGTAACCAGGGGGCAAATGTAGACTGTGTAACAGCACTTCCGAGAAACAACTGGCGGTTTGGGAAAACCCCCGGGGTGAGAAGAGAACGGGTGGAGGCAGCAGGCTTTTTTGCCGTTCACAAAGCAGGGGAACGCTGACTTACGAACCCCCGTAACACGGGGCAAGGTTAAAATGTCAACCACTTCCGAGAAACAACTGGCGGGTTGTAGCCCAGGGATGGAAAAAGAACTGGGGAGGCAGCAGACTTTTTGCCTTTTTCACAGCAGGGGAACAGCTGACATTACTGAACCCCCGTAACAAGGACAAGTGTAGACTGTGCTAACGCACTTCCCAGAAAAACGGCGTGTTGTAAACCCAGGGATGAGAAGAGAACAGGTGGAGGCAGCAGGACTGTTTGCCGTTTCACACAGCGGGGAAAAAAGCCGACATTACCGAACCCCCGTAACACAGGAAGAAGTGTTTAAATGTGCTAACAGCACTTCCGAAAACAACGGCGTGTTGTAACCCAGGGATGGAAAGAACAGGGGGAGGAGAGGACTTTTTTCCTTCACAACAGGGGAACAGCTGACATTACTGAACCCGTAACAACGGGAGAAGTGTTAACGTGTAACAGCACTTCGAGAAAAAAAACTGGCGGTGTTGTAGCCCCGGGGTGAGAAGAAACATGGGGGAGGCAGCAGGACTTTTTGCCGTTATCACAGCAGGGGAACAGCTGACATTACTGAACCCCAGTAACACAGGACAAGGAGCTTTCTAACCACTTCGAGAAACAACTGGCGGGTTGTTAAACCCCGGGATGGAAAGAAAGGGTGGAGGCAGCAGGCTTTTCCGTTCACACAGCGGGGGAACAGCTGACATTACCGAACCCCAGTAACACAGGGCAAGTGTAGACTGGCTAACAGCACTTCCGAGAAAAAAACTGGCGGTGTGTAACCCAGGGATGAGAAGAGAACAGGGGAGGCAGCAGGACTTTTTGCCGTACACACAGCAGGGGAACAGCTGACATTACAGAACCCCAGTAACACAGGAGCAAGGTAGACTGTGCTAACAGCACTTCCCAGGCAACAACTTGGCGGTGTTGGAGCCCAGGGTCAAGGAGGAGTTTAAATACTAGACAAGTATTTTCCTTGTTACTGTCAATTAAAAATGTCTATACTCCAAAACAAGAGAAAAAAACCTTTAGTACCATAAGATGAAAGATTTTACTTTAAAAAATATGTAAATTAATAATTGACAAACATAAAAGCATCATTAACTGTTGAAAAAACAATGCAAAACCACAAAAAAATCGGTTAATAATCTGCTATCGGTTTTAAAAAGCATACAATACATATCGAATCCATTAAGAGGTAAGAACAGTATGTACACCATTTTCATTTGCTGAATAATTCACTAAAAAGTTTTTAAAAATCTAAAATTTTTCACATGCGTCCTCAATAAAGTGTGCGTTACTACTACATCCTTTTTTTTATCTAGCTTTATAAAAGGTTACGTGCATGTATGGTTGCGCCTTTGTTTGGACGCACAGACTGGCTTCCTGCTGTGACGCGTTGGGTATTGGAGCGTCTGTACGTCTTATGACGCAGACTAACATTCACGGTGCGCATCGTTCATCATCGCAAGCGTACCGACAACACAAAGGCGTTGTCATGACTGCTTTACTCAGTAAACATGCACCTATGATGAAACATACACGCATGTGCCCTATTACATAACAAGCTACAAGAAAAACGAGTGTGAGGTGTGACACAGCTGTTTTGTTAAGGTACAGTATTATATCGACATTGTACAGATGTCGCTATTCAGTCTGATAAATATATTCATTCACGTATTCTATCAGTTGTCGTTCTTTCAGCACCACTTACAGGTATATATTTTGCTATTGTGACTATGCACTATTGACTTTACCAAGGTAATGCATGATTTTTGTTAGCGATTATCATGTTTACATGAAGGACCTTTATGATATGGGCTGTTAACTTTCTAATCAAATATGTATTTTTTAAAATGACACAAATATAAGTAATGTTGAAGAGGACTATTCCTACATGCATTGTTTGCACAATATTACAGGTGTACATCACGTCCCTTAATCAACATTGGATATTATATTTACTTGTATGCTTTTATTTCAAAGGCAAGAACACTGAAGTATAACCTTCGCACTGCAGCAGTTGTCAAAGTTCAACCCACATTATGCACTTCCAACATTGCAGTATTTGAGTCATCATGATGTGAGTTGGATTTGTCTAAGCTATGGAGTGACAAGGTTGACCATCAGTATCCTATAGCATAAGTAGGCTTTTGTGTTTGCATTTGTTTTCGACATGTGCATATCTGTAATAATATGTCACAATTATTTTGTTACCGATTTGTGACAGACAAATCATTTTATGGTTTGAAAGTTGACGTTTCAAATGTTTACAGCTTAGAAATCATGGTGTAGCCTCATATCTATGTGTAGCACTAGACACTTTGAGATGTCATGTTTTTTTCACCATGATTAGGTAGCTAGCAGTAATTTTTGCCGGACACACAGCAGGGGAACAGCAGGCGTTACTGAACCCCACAAACACATCAGCGATTGTTTTCATCTGTGCATCTAACACTTCTGAGCAGCAACTGGCGCTGTTGAAGCCCAGGGTCAAGGAGGGTGTAGGCACAAAATATTGAGTTATTGCCTTGTTACGTGGCCATTGCAAATGTATGTACTTCAAACAAGAATAAATGAAGTTTTACTACGACAATAAAATGATGAATTTCAATTACAAGAATAGAAAAATATTTATACTTGACAGTCCTCTGTGGTTGATAACGTTTAATGGCTAACTGAAAATATGGTAACAAATTCAAAGCTTTCGAGACTACTCAGGTGTCTTCATCAGGCTAAGTAAAGCCAAAAATGAAGAATCACATATTTCTACACACAACAGGACACAGGAATAGCTAAGACAAGTGAGGGAGGGACAAGTGAGGGGAGACCGGCAACAAAAAGGAGAACAAGGATGAATTATCAGCGCCACACAATCACAGATAAATTAATGAATTTACCTGTGGCAAAAGACTTTTGTATGCCCGGTCATAGCATCATGGATATGGAATTACTGGTATTAAAATATAACTTCAAATATGAGAAACGTATAAAGGTTTCAGAATATAAGCTCATCATGACCTTTGACACTGTTAGTGATGGAATGAATAGATCACATGGATTTATGTCATTCTATATCAATTAAGGAATCTGCGTCTATGCCCTTCCAGGGTCATGAAAACCCAAAAAAAGACGCCAATGAGAGGGCAATCAAAATTTCTATCCTTATCTAGGAACTGTTCCAATATTTATGTTCATCCTGTGAGATAATGACAGTTCTGATACACGTCACTTACTTGTCTTACCTATTGCACTATTCCTGTGTCCTGTTGTGTATAGAAATATGTGATGCTTAATTTTTTTATTTAGTCTTTCCTGATGAAGAGACGTGAGTAGCCTTGAAAGCTTGCAATTTGTTTCCATCTTTTCAGTTATCCATTAAAAGGTATCAACCACTGCTGACTCTGAAGTCTAAATATTTTTCTATCTACTGGCTAACACGGTACAAAGATACACATGTTTTCTAATTTCAAGAAGGAAAAATAAAGAAAATACAAATATAAACGCATATATGCACATGCCAAAAATAAATGGAACAACACAACACCCAAAAAATTGGTAACAAAATATAGTGTTGTAAATTTAAGAATAAAAGTCCATTTTTTTTTATGAATAAGCTTAAGGAACGCTATGTTAAACCATAACATAGTGAAGACAATGGATTTTGTAATAGTCACTCATCATCATCATCGCAAATTTTATGTGACAGTCACAGACATTTCAATTATTTAAGTTCATAAAATCGTAACTTTCTATAGCATGTATGACATGTCCAGCATGGACTCATCAATGTCATTGATGACACAATAATGTACGATAAAAAATAACCATTTAAAAAAACATTAGGCATTGTTTGTCACAATTTAAGTGTGTGCCTGCAAGTGTAGGTGAAACAAAGGCTACGGATAGCAAAGGTATATTCTATGTCTGTATCAGACAGTGGACAGCCTCTGATGGGTAATGCCGATGTTATACTGTACGTCAATAAAGTCTGCGGCTGAAATCATGCATTTTTTGCTTGTAGAGTGTTGAAGAGGGTAAAAGAATGTCTGGTTGCGCAAAGCTTTATCCGTCAACACTACCTTCCTACTGTCACGCGTAGGGTAGGGTAGCGTGTGGCAATTAGCTGACTATCAAATGTGAGGTTAGGCTGCGTTATTGCGCACTAGGGACGCAAAAAAAAATACAGCAGTAATAATTTAATGTGTAATACTCCACCTATGACAAACAAAAAAATTACGTTCCCTCTTTAACAATGTACAAGACTAAAAGCCTAATGGTTGACGCTGACTTAATTGAGATACAGTATTACATCAACATTGTCCATGAGTAACTATGCACTGTGATACCTATATACCAGTATTAATTTATATCTCTTGTGGTTGTTTCAACAGCACTTGCAGGTATAACTACCTATTGTCAGTATGCATGATGCACTTTCTAGATGTAATAATTTATTATTGGACATTATTACCATGTTTACATGCTGGCCATTTCATATATGGTGTTTGAAGTTACAGTTGGCATCAGTATGTGTATTTTATAATGTCTGTCATAAATAAAACTCGTGATGATGATGATGAGGATTTAATGATTCGTACATCCATTGACTGCATTATCTTACAGGTACAGATAAAGTTCCTTAAAAAGCATTAATTCATAAGTCTGAAATGTACTTTTATGCATTAATTTCAAAATGTGAAGAGTAGACTATGTTTTATTTTTTGTTACCATTTCTAATAGACATGTGCAGATATGCGCTGTGATGACAAATTATTATTTGTCCATATATGTCATAAAAATTTATCATTCTAGGCGTGCAAAACTTCACAATTTCATGTTTTCAGCATAACAAGCAGGGTGACGGCTCTTCCCTATTTGGAGCATGTTGGTCATGTGTTTTTCTGTCCATGTGTCTGGAACAGGAGACTTCTTGCCGTTCACACAGCAGGGGAACAGCTGGCGTTACTGAACCCCACTAAAGTAGAGCTTGTGTTTTGTTCTGTGGACACGACACTTCTGAGCAGCAACTGGCAGTGTTTGAGCCAGGGAGTAGAGTTCAGGTGGTAGAAAGATGAACATAACAGGAGACATGGATAACGTTGCGAACCAGTTATTTAATCTGAAAACGGACAGACAAATTCTGCCGAGATCCATGCCTTGTTCATTTTCAGAAAAGTAAGCCGGTCTACATTATCGGAGGATAGTCGCATGCGACGGTCTGTTAGTACACCACCTGCAGCACTAAAGACGCGCTCCGATAATACACTGGCAGCAGGGCAAGCCAGCACCTATAATGCATACTGGCTAAGCTCTGGCCATGTATCCAGCTTAGAGACCCAAAACTTGAATGGGGAAGAGCCATCTGGGAGTACACTGAGAGGCAAAGCCAAGTAGTCTGTCACCATCTGACGGATACGTTGCCTCCCGCTGACTGGAGCCCTCTCGGATGGTGTAGACATTTGTGGCGCTGCCACAAAACTTTGCCACATTTTTAACATACTGGTCTTTCCCTGTGCAGAGGCACTGCGTGTGCTCCCTCTTGTTGCAGAGCTCTCTACACTGCCTCGACGCACAGAGCTGCTTTGTAAAGCAGTAGCAGCAGCAGTGCTCTCGGCAGTAAGGTAGAACATTAGGGATTGCACCAGTGTGTCTTGGTACTCCCGCATTTTACGCTCCCGGTTCAACGGTGTGATGAGGCTTTTGACATTGTCCCGGTAGCGAGGGTCTAGGAGGGTGTACACCCAATAATCAGACGTCGTGAGAATGTGGGCGATGCGGCGGTCGTTTCTTAGGCACTGCAGCATGAAATCAACCATGTGCTGCAGACTCCCAACTGGCAAAGAAACGCTGTCCTCTGCAAGAGGCGTTATCTCTGCCTGCTCTGCATCACCCCACCCTCGCTCTACATACTGACTAGAGCGTTGTGTACCTCCCTCTGGAGCGATGTCTTCCTCCTCCATTGACTCCTCCTCCTCATCCTCCTCACAAAGTGAGCCCTGCCCAGCCTTTTGTGAGGAACCACGTTGCGCTGACTTTCCAGAAGGTGATGGAATTTGTGACTCCTCATCCTCCACCTCTTCCAAAACCTCATCCCTTATTGCTTGCAGTGTTTTTTGAAGCAGGCAGATAAGGGGGACAGTCAGGCTGACTAGTGCATCATCTGCACTCGCCATCCGCGTTGACTCATCAAACGCACGCAAAACGTGGCACATGTCCTTCATAGTGGCCCACTCATTAATGGTGAAGTGTGGACGGCGCAAATTGCGTGTTGATTGCGCCTGATGCAGCTGATACTCCATAACTGCTGGCTGCTGCTCACACAACCGCTCCAACATATGTAACGTTGAATTCCACCTGGTGGATACGTCACATATGATGCGATGTTCAGGAAGGCGCAATCTGCGTTGCAGAGCTGCAATGCGCGATCTGGCCATGCTGGAACGTCGCAAGTGAGCGCACTCTAGGCGGACCTTGTGCAGCAGTGCATCAAGATCCGGATAGTCCCTCAAAAAACTCTGCACGACCAAGTTGAGCACATGTGCCAGACATGGTATGTGAGTGAGGTTGCCAAGGCCCAGAGCTGCCACCAGATTTCGGCCATTGTCACACACTACCAAGCCTGGCTGGAGATTCGCTGGCAAAAACCACACGTCGCTCTCCTGCTTGATGGCATTCCAGATCTCCTGCGCTGTGTGGCTTCGATTCCCCATGGGAATTAATTTCAGAACGGCCTGTTGCCGTTTGGCCACGGCTGTGCTCATATCGGTCGCATCAGGTAAGCGTCCACGGGTCCATGTGGAGGTAGACCGTGACGGCTCCTGCAGCGATGATTCTGAGGAACTGGAGTAGGAGGAGGAGTCAATGTGGACAGACTTGATTCCGGCAATCCTTGGAGTTGGCAGAACACGTACAGCGCCACTCGCAAGATCTGTACCCGGCTCCACAACATTCACCCAATGGGCAGTGAGTGAAAGGTATCGTCCCTGGCCATGGGTACTGGTCCACGCATCGGTGGTCAGGTGGACCTTGCTACTGACGGCGTTTAGTAGCGCATGTTTAATTTTTGCCTCAACATGCTTTTGCAGACCAGGGACGGCTTGCCTGCTGAAATAAAATCGGCTGGGCACATTGTATTGTGGGACTGCCAATGCCATTAATTCACGGAAACTGTCAGTCTCCACCAGCCTGAATGACAGCATTTCAAGGGACAGGAGTTTTGCAATGCCAGCATTCAGAGCCTGTGCTCGTGGATGGTTTGCCGAGTATGGCCGTCTTTTATCCCATGCCTGTGCTACCGATGGCTGTTTTGTGACCTGGGTGTGTGAGGATGACAGGGAACTTGCAGCTGTGGGTGGAATAACACTGTGTCTCTAGACAACAGTGACAGAGGTTCTTCCATGGCGATCCTTTGAGGAAGCCGAACCAGCTGTGTGTGAACTGGAGGAAGAGGCTCCAACACGAGCTGAAATGTAGGTGCTGCTGTAGGTTGGCCTACATCTCCAGTGTGTCTTTGTAACTCAACAAAGTGCTTTGACCGCACATGTTTTCCACATATTTGTTGTATTAAGGTTACTGACACTTTTACCTCTTTTAATTTTTTGATTACACAGCTTGCATTTGACATAGCAAATATCATCTGCAACTGTATCAAAAAAGGACCACGCAGAGCAAGTCCTGGGAGCGCCCGGTTTGGCTGTTGGAAGAGAACTGCTCCGAACGGGTGCCAAACTGGAGGCTACAGGCAAGCGAGTCTGCAGCCTACCTCTCCCTACTGTTTGGACCGTTGGGGCAATCTCTTCCTCAGAGCTGCTCCCACCACCTTCCTGTTCCTCACGCCATGTTGGGTCTTGGACCTCATCATCTCCACCACTACCCTCTTCCAACACCTGCTGTTGTTGGGTGGTCTGGCCAGCACCATGCTCAACAGAAACTGGCAACTGAGTCTCATCATCATCAGATGCGTTCTGCGGTGTGCTGACCATCGGTACTGGCTCACCCGCCTCTTCAGATTCAGAGAGACACAGCTGTTGCGCATCACTGCATACTGCCTCTTCTTCACATTCCAGAATGCTGCTTGGCTGGGCCCCTGTTTCCAAGCCAACAGATTCTGAGAACAGAAGCAGAGACTCAGCTGGCTCCTGTACAGAGCTCTCTGACTGCCTGGGCAATTTGGCAGGCGGTGAAGAGACTGATGGTTGTTCAACAGTGCTGTGGTCCTGAGAGGAGGTGGAAGCTATTGAAGTCGATGCATTGGCTGCCATCCAACCAACAACGGCTTCAATTTGTTCTTCACGCAGCAGGGGGGTACGCTGAGCTCCTACAAAAGTGCGCATAAAGGAACGCTCACGGGGAAAACTGGTGGATGCTGTGTCACTGGGTGCGGCAGCAGCCACAGAATCCCCACGTCCTCTCCCTGCTGCAAATCCACGGCCTCGACCACGACCACGTGCCTTACTCACTGACTTCTTCATCTTGGTAGATTGATAAAGAAAGTCAGAAAAGTTATAAGGCCTAAGTGTGGTTATTCCTCACAGACTACAGTGAACCCTGCAGACAACTGTTCAGTATCTGTGAAAGGCCCCTTTGTGTACTTCTATAGTGTTTGCAACCAATGTATTGTATACGGATGGAAGCGCGTCACACTAATAGATTAGATTTTTTTCCACTAAAATGGAGCAGCACCAATTAGAGAAAAATGTGAAGGATGAGGCAGTGACACACGCTCAGCAGACTACAACCGGCAGTGGTTGAAGAACAAACTGGAGCGTAATCTGCACTCACAAAATGAAAAGCTCACAGACTACAGTGAACACTGAAACACAACTGTTCAGTATCTGTGAAAGGCCCCTTTGTGTACTTCTATAGTGTTTGCAACCAATGTATTGTATACGGATGGAAGCGCGTCACACTAATAGATTAGATTTTTTTCCACTAAAATGGAGCAGCACCAATTAGAGAAAAATGTGAAGGATGAGGCAGTGACACACGCTCAGCAGACTACAACCGGCAGTGGTTGAAGAACAAACTGGAGCGTAATCTGCACTCACAAAATGAAAAGCTCACAGACTACAGTGAACACTGAAACACAACTGTTCAGTAGCTGTTAAAGGCCCCTTTGTGTACTTCTATAGTGTTTGCAACCAATGTATTGTATACGGATGGAAGCGCGTCACACTAATAGATTAGATTTTTTTCCACTAAAATGGAGCAGCACCAATTAGAGAAAAATGTGAAGGATGAGGCAGTGACACACGCTCAGCAGACTACAACCGGCAGTGGTTGAAGAACAAACTGGAGCGTAATCTGCACTCACAAAATAAAAGCTCACAGACTACAGTGAACACTGAAACACAACTGTTCAGTAGCTGTTAAAGGCCCCTTTGTGTACTTCTATAGTGTTTGCAACCAATGTATTGTATACGGATGGAAGCGCGTCACACTAATAGATTAGATTTTTTTCCACTAAAATGGAGCAGCACCAATTAGAGAAAAATGTGAAGGATGAGGCAGTGACACACGCTCAGCAGACTACAACCGGCAGTGGTTGAAGAACAAACTGGAGCGTAATCTGCACTCACAAAATGAAAAGCTCACAGACTACAGTGAACACTGAAACACAACTGTTCAGTAGCTGTTAAAGGCCCCTTTGTGTACTTCTATAGTGTTTGCAACCAATGTATTGTATACAGATGGAAGCGCGTCACACTAATAGATTAGATTTTTTTCCACTAAAATGGAGCAGCACCAATTAGAGAAAAATGTGAAGGATGAGGCAGTGACACACGCTCAGCAGACTACAACCGGCAGTGGTTGAAGAACTAACTGGAGCGTAATCTGCACTCACAAAATTAAAAGCTCACAGACTACAGTAAACCCTGCAGACAACTGTTCAGTAGCTGTGAAAGGCTCCTTTCTGTACTTCTATAGTGTTTGCAACCAATGTATTGTATACGGATGGAAGCACGTCACAACAATAGATTTGATTTTTTTCTAATATAATGGAGCTGCACCAATTCCACAAAATAAAATAAAAAAAAAAGAGTCAGTGACACGTGCAGATGCCTACAAACAGCGGTGGATGCAGAGCAAACTGCAGCGTCACCTGCACTGTCACACACACACCTTGCACAGAGCTGTTAAAACAACACTGGCAAAATGAAGCTTTACACAGCGGTTGGTAAACTAGCCTGCCTCAAGCACAGTAGTACACAAAATCGCAATATCTAACTGTCCCTCAGAGTGAGCAGAGTAGCGTTCTGTCCCTAACTGAGTTCACAGCACAGTGACGCTAAAATGGCTGCGGCGCCTTTTATAGTGCATTCTGACATCATTTCAGCAGCCAATCACAGCCATGCCATTAGTTAAGATGACCGCAGCATTACAGGATGTGCCCACACTTCATAAGATTCATCATTGGCTGACTAACATCACATTGCCTCTCAAAGAATTATGGGAACTTCCGATTCCGGTATACGATATTGAAAAAGTATCGGAATTAAGTATCGGAATTCCGATAACGCGAATATCGGCCGATACCCGATACTTGCGGTATCGGAATGCTCAACACTAGTGGTGCCCAAAACTGGACACAGTATTCCAGATGAGGTCTGACCAAAGAGGAGTAGAGGACAATAATGACTTCACGTGATCTAAACTGTATGCTTCTGTTAATACATCCCAGAAATGTATTTGCCATTTTTGCTGCTGCATCACACTGTTGACTCATGTTCAGTCTGTGATCTATTAGTATACCCAAATCTTTTTCACATGTGCTGTTGCTTAGCCCTATTCCTCCCATTCTGTATACGCTTTTTTAATTTTTATTTCCCAGATGTAGTACTTTGCATTTTTCCCTGTTAAAACCCATTCTGTTAGTTGCTGCCCACTGCTCCAGTTTTTTTTATATCTTTTTGAATCCTCTCTCTCTCTTCTCTAGCATTAGCTGTCCCTCTTAGCTTTGTGTCATCAGCAAATTTAATCAGTTTACCCTCAATTCCTTCATCGTAATCATTGATAGAGATGTCGAACAATACAGGGCCCAAGACACTGCCCTGTGGTACCAAACTTGATACATTCTTCCAACTGGATGTGTAGCCATTTACTACCACTCTTTGGGTCCTATCACTAAGCCAGTTATGAATCCACCTAACAGTTGCCTTGTCCATTCCATACTTAGTCATTTTTTCAATTAGGATTGTGTGAGATACTTTGTCAAATGCTTTGCTGAAGTCAAGATATAATATATCTACAGCATTTCCCTGATCCACCCAGTCAGTGATTCTGTCATAGAAGAAAATTAAATTAGTCTGACATGACTTATTAGTTACAAACCCATGCTGACTCTGGTTAATCATTTCATTCTTGTCCAGGTACTTACATACATGTTGTTTAATAATTTGTTCAAAGATTTTTCCTGGTATAGATGTCAGACTCACCGGCCTATAGTTCCCTGGGTCCACCCTTCTTCCCCTTTTTGAATATAGGAACAACATTTGCTCTTCTCCAGTCTTCTGGGACTTCTGTTCTCCAAGAATTTTCAAAGATTATGGACAGTGGTTCAAAAATTTCTTCTGTTATCTCCTTCAGTACTCTGAAGTGTAATTCATCTGGACCTGGAGACTTGAATTCATTTATGTTAGCTAAGTGTTTCCTCACTATTTTTCTGTTAATAAATATCCTGGATTTTTCTATTTCCTTAATAGGACAGTGAAAGTCAGTTGATGTTACATTTCCTTTCTGAGAGAAAACAGATGCAAAATAGGAATTTAAAAGTTCGGCCTTTTCAACATCCTTTCTTAACATTTCATAATTTTGATCCTGTAAAAATCCTATAGCATCTTTGACTTTTCTTTTACTTTTGACATATCCCCAAAATCCTTTATTACTGCTTTTGACATCTCTTGCAAGCCTTAATTCATTGTCAGCTTTACCTAATCTGATTCTTGCCCTGCAGGTTCTGCAGACATCATTATATTCATCTTTAGATATGCCTCCCTCTTTCCATTTGATAAACATTTCTTTCTTCCTTTTTAGCATGTGTTTAAGTTCTTTGTTCATCCATCCTGGTTTTGTTAAATGCTTCCTATTCTTCCCTCTTTTCGGAATTGTTAATGATTGAGCTTTGAGAATCTCATTTTTTAAGATTTCCCATCCTTTCTGGACATTTTTGTCCTTAAGGATATACAGCCATTGGATCCCTCCGAATCTCTTCCTGAGTCCCTTAAAATCTGCCTTTCTGAAATCTAACCTTGAAGTCTGAGTCTTCACAGGTCTTCCTCCTCTAGTTATCCAAAATTCTAAAATAGCATGGTCGCTACCTCCTTGGGTCCCAGCCACTCTTACCTCCTCAACCATTTTCTCCCTGTTTATAAGAATTAGATCCAAGGTAGCAGATCCCCTTGTTTTCTCCCATACCTTTTGGAAGATAAAGTTGTCAGCAGGAGAGGATTTGAATTTCCTGGACCTGTTAGTTTTACCTGAGAGAGATTCCCAACAAATGTCTGGATAGTTGAAATCTCCCAAGGACACTGTCATATTTTTTGGAGAACTTGGCCATATGATGCATAAAGAGTTCATCCAAATCTTCAGCTTGCATAGGCGGCCTGTAGTAAATGCCTACAATGGCAAGTAGTCCATCGGTCGGTAATTGATTTTTCAGGACATAAACTGACATAAAAAAAACTAAAGATATTAACTGAGATACAGGCTGGTGTGCATGCAGCGTGTAAGCACATGTTCACACTGGCCACTGAGCAGAAACAAAAACAAAGACAGAAACACAATGATTTAATACAGTAAATAAATAGGATAGTGCATAAAAATAAAAAAAGGTGCTTAGTTAACATGTTTTTTTAATAAAAAAAATGCAAAAGCCATTACACCACTTCATGGTGACCCTAATTGAGATGGTCCTATCTATAATATTAACCTCTTCATGACCGCAGCTTTTTTCAGTTTTGCGTTTTCGTTTTTTGTTACCCTTCTTCTCAGAGCCATATTTTTTTTATTTTTCTGTCAATATGGCCATTTGAGGACTTGTTTTTTTTTTTATAGACAAGTTGTTCTTTTGAACGACACCATAGGCTTTACCATGTCGTGTACTAGAAAACGGGAAAAAAAAATCCAAATGCGGTGAAATTGCAAAAAAAGTGCAATCCCACACTTGTTTTATATTTGGCTTTTTTACTAGGCTCCCTAAATGCTAAAACTGATCTGCAATTATGATTCTCTAGGTCATTACGAGTTCATAGACACCAAACATGTCTTGGTTCTTTTTTATCTAAGTTGTAAAAATTTTTTCCAAAGTTTTACTTTTAAAACCTTTTTTTACTTTTGCCATGCTTCAATAGTCTCCATGGGAGACTAAAAGCTGCCACAGCCCAATCGGCATTGCTGCATAGAGGCGAAGATCAGATCACCTCTATATAGCTGCCTTACTCACTTCCTATAAGCACCAACCACTGCGTGGCACTCACAGCTAGCTGGCACTGACAACCATAGAGGTCTCCAGGAGACCTCTGGTTGGTATGCCAATGAACTGATTGTTAGGCACCCGGATTCTCCTGCTGCTTGGGAAAGATCTAAGGCGCTGTCTGGCCTGTGGTCCCCATTCAGCTCCAGCCATTGCGAGCCCTGCTCAGCATAGACGACAGTCTCAGTGTTTTGCTCAGGCTCACGATGTACCTTTGGTTTCTGCTGGTTCTCCAGCCAAGTCTGTGGTAACCAGTGTTATACAGGTGCAGCCTCACGTCCTGGAGTCTAAGTCCAGAGATCACCATACTAAGCATTTCCGTGATGTGGCGTCTTCATATTGATGTTTGGACATCAGCTGCTGTGATGATGTGGCAGCTCTGGTTTTGCCCGCAGGCGATGACAGCATGAGTGTTTGAAGTGGAGCTTGGGTTTAAATGGCTCAGTTGCACATGTGTGCACGCTAGTATCATTTATGGTTCATGTCTGTGAGTGGATGCGCTACCACTCTGTATGCACATGTGTGTGTTTAGTTTCCTTCTGAGTTTTAGCCAGTTAGGGTTTTCTCTTCCAACTTGGCTTAGCATATATTTCCTTCATGTGTGTGGTTAGCACAGTTGAGTTACAGAGCAAGATCCAACCAAAGAGCTTGTGCTCCCCTGTGAAATCTACAGGGTTTTGTATCTAGCATCAGTTTTAGTTTTTTCTCTTGTTTCAGCATCTATTTCGACCACGTGTTCGATTGGCACAGGTCAGTTACAGAGCGGGCTCAACCCTTTAGCTCTACCTCTCTGTGAAACTAACAGAGCTGAGTATTGTGTGTTCTGTTTATACTGCGTGGAGTTAAATCAGTCGTATTAAGGTGAACTCTCGCTGTTTAGTTCCATCATTGTTCACATTAGCAGCAGGTTACATCTCTGCATGGAGGTTGCGATCGCACTTTATTATTTATTTTATTTAGTGTGATCCGCTAATCCTAACAGTATACTAGCACCAGGGTCTGGCTAGCAATGGCGGGCGAGCAGCGACTCCAGTGGTGCATCCAACAGCTGTAGAGCAGTTTGTCCTCTCTTGAGCGGGCAGCTTTTGCTGTTGAATTTGCTGCCGTAGCAGATCAGGAAGCCAGCAAAGCAGCCTCTATGGTTTCAGCTGTGGTATCTGTTCCATCTGTACCATGTCTTTTGCTGCCCGATATATTTTTCGGGGATAGCAAGGCCTGCAGAGGGTTCGTGAATCAGGGCTCAATCCATCTAGAATTATTGGCTTCATAATTCCCAACTGAGCGAACCATGGTGGGATTTGTGATTTCACTTTTGTCAGGCAGAGCGTTGGAGTGAGCTTCGCCGTTATGGGAGTGAGATGACCAACTGATTCTCATCGCTCTCGGTTTTTGGGTGCTCTGGGAGAAGTCTTTTTGGGGCCACCCATGATACCGCACTACAACTCCTGGCAATAACTCAGGATCAGTCCATGACTACTCAATTCGCCATCCAATTTTGTATTCTGGTTTCTGAGTTGGACTGGCCTGATAAGGTTCTAATACCAATGTTTTGGAGGGGTTTAACAGATCATGTCAGGGATGCTTTGGTCACTTGGGAGTTTCCCACTTCTCGGGAGGAATTGATATCCATGTTCACATTAGCAGCAGGTTACATCTCTGCATGGTGGACCCCGGATTTCGATTGCACTTTATTATTTATTTTATTTCATGTGATCCACCAATCCCAACACTAGGTGACCTGCGATCACGTGACAGGAGTCACCAGTGGACGGAAGTGGGAGTTAAATGCCTCTGTCAGCGTTTGACAGCGGCATTTAACAGGTTAATAGCCACAGGTGGATCATCATAAAAAATGCTTGTGAGGAACTAAGCCGACCGCCACACGGTAGCCCGGGAATCACAGCTTCTGATCCCACCTCCGCTACCAAATGTGGGGGACGATCCCCTTTCCTCCCATGTCACCAATGGGACGTAACTCCACAGGTACAGCTCTCCGGCGCCCCTTTTGTCTCTCAGGTCAGTAAGGGAACTGCACCTAGAGCAAATGGCCACCGGGGAGGTTGTCCTGTTACCCACTGGGTATTCTAAGATTCGTGATCAGAGTAAAAGCATCAGCCCAAAATTAATTTTATGGTTTAATTTGCCTTAAGGGCGCACTAGATAATTACAGAAATATACAGTAAAGCTATACAACGTAATTACAATGGATTTGCAGTCAGAGTAAAAAAAATACAACAATAATGTACAAGGCTTAAAGGTATTAGCTATAGATCAATATTACCGGGTATTATGGTCATGGGAAGGCCTTGGCTCTGCCATTCCCAGGTACAGTCTTCAGTTGCTGAATAGTCCCTTGGTCTTTCCTAGACCATCTTCTTGGCTTCTGTGTGTGAAATGGAATGACCAGCAGCCTGGTCATGGCTAGTTCTTAAACCTGCTAGGCCCATCCCCTTTGCTTTGAAGCACGCATATTAACTGGCCTGCAATTCATATGGAGCAGCAAACAATGGCTTGAGCTTGAGCTATTACCATACGACTGACCATCTTATTCAGACACTGGCCTAAACTAATTAGCATGCTAAAGCCCCTTTGATTCCTAGTGGACATCAAAACCGGTCGTACTGGATATGCTAATAGGCACTGTGTAGTTAAAAGTCTGTGGCTGTGTGAACTGACAAAATGGAGGCTGGTACAGGCCCTATACAAAATGGCGACGTCCCTTTCCTTACACCTCCCTGCTTTTGAGGGCGCTAGGGGGTATCACATTCCTGTGTTCCCCGTGCGCCCTACCGCACCCTCTCTTTGGCTAGGGTGGTAGATCCAGAAGGATTTCTGACTCTCTGTCCTCTGAAAGGTTGCACACTGGTTGGGCATAAGCCTCCCGCTCATGATGGGCCTTCATCATGTTCACATGGAAGGCCTTCCTCCTTCCACGGGCGTGGTCCAGGGTGACCAGGTAGGTGACGGCGTTGAGCTGCTCGTGCACGAGGTATGGACCCTCCCAGGCCGCCTGAAGCTTGTTTTGGGGTACGGGGACCAGTACCACACCTTTTGACCCACCTGGTAGGTCGCTCACAAGCATTCTGGTCGTACCATCGCTTCTGGTCAGCCTGAGCTTGGGCCATATTGTCATGCACCAGCCGCGTCAAGGCCATCATTCGGTCCCGGAAGCGCACGACATACTCAATGACCGACACTCCAGGGGTGGCTAAATCCCCTTCCCACGCTTCCTTCACCAGAGCAAGGGGCCCCCGTACACGTCGCCCGTACAGGAGCTCAAAGGGGGAGAACCCCGTTGAGGCCTGTGGGACTTCCCGGTAAGCAAACAGCAGGTGTGGGAGATATCGCTCCCAGTCTCTCCCGTGGGAGTCGACCAACATCTTCAGCATCTGCTTTAAGGTGCCATTAAACCGCTCACACAAGCCATTGGTCTGTGGGTGATACGGGCTGGCCACCAGATGTTGCACCTGTACCTGCATACAGAGAGACTCCATCAGCTGCGACATGAACTGGGTCCCTCGGTCGGTGAGCATTTCCTTGGGAAACCCCACCCTGGAGAAAATCTCCAGTAAGGCAGTGGCCACTTTGTCGGCCCGAAGGGACGACAAAGCTACCGCCTCCGGGTACCGGGTGGCATAGTCCACTACCGTTAGTATGAAGCATTTCCCGGAGCGGCTGGGAGTGGACAGAGGTCCAATGAGATCCACAGCCACCCTCGAGAAAGACTCTTCGATGATGGGCAGAGTTACCAGTGGGGCTTTGGGGCGCGGCCCCGCCTTCCCCACCCTCTGACAGGTGTCACACGAACGGCAGTAGGCTATCACCTCGGTCCTCATTCCAGGCCAGTAGAAATGCTGAGCTAGCCTGGCCCTGGTTTTAGTGATCCCTAAGTGTCCGGCCATTGGAATCTCGTGTGCGATCCGCAACAATTCCGCCCTGAACGGATGGGGCACCACTAACTGTCGGTCCCTGGGCCACGCTCCTGTGAACCCTGCTGGACCGTTACCCGGTACAGCCATCCCTGGTCCCAAACCACTCGCTCGCGGTCGGACTCCAGGGGAGGCTGTGCCGCCTGTTCCTTGAGAGTCTTCAGGCTAGGGTCGGCTTCCAACGCTGCCTGAAATCCCTGACTTGATATGGCAAGAATTGATGAAACTGCCATGTCCTCTGTCAGTTCCCCGGGATCTGTCTCCTGGCTACTGTCTGACTCGGCAGCCACTTGGTCAGAGAGGGGGAAACCGTCGGACCTCCGCGAGGCTCCTTGGGCTTCAGCGCTCCCACTCCTGGTAACAGCGGCCACGACCGCTGAGACCACGGGTAGCGCCTGCTTTCCCTCATCCTCTGACCAAGTCGCCGGGTCAGGCAGACTTTCCTGACTTCCTGACATCCCGGATGTGGGGAACTCCTGACCTGGGGTCCTACCTGGTGGCTCCTCTCCCGGGACACCCCCTCCCCCCATGGCCTGTTCCTCTTCCTGCAGGGGCCCTAGACTCAGCAGGCTGGGTTCACTTAGGGGCCCTACACTGCTCATAACAGCCCCTCCCTCCACTTCTGAGCTCTCCCCTACAGCCTCCTCACCTGTCCTCACTGTGAGCCCTGTGTGTGTAGTGTCAGTGCATGGCTTACCATCAGGTTTCACTCCCTCCTCCACTGTTGGAGGCACATTCAATACATTAACATTAGCATTCACAGTAGAGTCATGACATTCTTGGGGAGCCGAACTTGGGGGTTCAGTGGCCACATACTGGGACACTAGCCGCCCCAAATCGGTCCCAAGCAACACATTTGCAGGAATATTCGGCGTTACTCCCACCTCCCGCATCCCCCTCCCGGCGCCCCAGTCCAAATACACCTTGGCAACGGGCAGCACCGGTTCAACGCCTCCAATTCCGGAGACGGAAAGGGTTTTCCCAGGTACCAAGTCTTGAGGGGACACCACCTCAGGGCGTACCAGGGTTCGTTCAGCGCCTGTGTCCCGCAGTCCCATGACCGCTGAGCGGCCGATGGTGACGGGTTGGTAATTGTCTAGGGACCTCCCACCACCCCTCCCACACACAAAACAGTAGACGGTTTCTGGGACAGGGATGGGGCCTTCTGGCGCTGGGGACATGCAGCCTTAAAGTGTCCTGGCTGATTTGTAATTATGACAACGTCTGGGTTCTGTTCCTGGCCTGGAGAGGGCAGCAGGGGGGTACACCCCTTGCACTCTGGGGGCTGGGTATGGGGCTGGGGCAGGATTGAGCTTACCCCTCTCCAGGTGCTGCTGGCAGGCTTCTTTGGCTCCGGCGCCCTGTTGTTGGCATACTCGTCTGCCAGGGCGGCTGTAGCAGAAGCCCGATTTGGTTTCCGGTCACGGAGGAACTGCTGGAGGTCCTCTGGGCAGTTCCACAAGAATTGCTCCATGATAAACAGTTCCTGGACCCCTGGCGGGTAGTGAGCTCTAGACCCGAGGTCCAGTGCTCTGCAGCTCTCAGCAGGGCCCGCATGTAGTCGGTCCAGGTGTCCTTTGAACCCCGCTGCAGGCTCCTGAACTTCCTGCGGTACAACTCCGGGGTGAGGTTGTAGTGCTGGATCAGGGCCAGCTTGATGCTGTTGTAGTCCTGCTCCTCCCCGGCAGGTAAGTCCCCCAAAACTTCCAGGGACTTACCCCTCAAATGGGGGGTCAGGTACCTTGCCCACTGATCCAGGGCCAGATGATGTTGGAGGCATGTCCTCTCAAAAGCAAGCAGAAAGGAATCCAGGTCTCCATCCTTTTCAAGTAAGGGAAAGTCCTCCGCCCGGACCTTGGAAGCCCTTGTCTCAGGTGGGCCTGGTGCGTCCAGCGGGGGCCCGTGCTGAGCCATCTCCAGTCGGTGCCGGCGCTCCGCTGCTCTCTCTGCCGCTGCATGCTCCCGCTCCGCTGCCATCTCTGCTGCTGCTTGCTCACGCTCCGCAGCTTCACGGCGCTCTGCTTGCTCACGCTCTGCTGCTTTCTCTGCCGCCGCTTGCTCACGCTCCGCAGCTGCTTGCTCACGCTCTGCTGCTTTCTCTGCCGCCACCAGGAGTCTGTCATAGGCGGCGTCATTACCAGCCTCAAGCTGTGCCATAGCCGCTTGGAAAATGGTCTCCGATCTGGACAGGCTGGGACGGGCAGGGGGTGGACAGTCCACTGTGAGACTGAGCACGGGGGTCGGGCTCCTTGGGGGCCATGACTGAGCTCCCCCTCATCGGTATCGAACCCTCATAGACCATAGCATTGGCCTCCCCCTTTGCCTTACTCCTGGTGCCTTCCGCCATCTTGGGAACCTTTGGTTACTGACACAGCTGCAACCCTGACCTTGCACACAACTTATTATATTTACACTCTGACCGTCTAGTGCTGGGCTGACCTTAAGACCCCAGCAGTGAGAGTACCGCTGGTAGTCTCTAGTGTCTGGGAGTAGGGGTCCCACGCACACTATTACTCTGATCCAACGCTGCCACAATTTGTGAGGAACTAAGCCGACCGCCACACGGTAGCCTGGGTATCACAGCTTCTGATCCTACCTCCGCTACCAAATGTGGGGGACGATCCCCTTTCCTCCCACGTCACCAATGGGACGTAACTCCACAGGTACAGCTCTCCGGCGCCCCCTTTGTCTCTCAGGTCAGTAAGGGAACTGCACCTAGAGCAAATGGCCACCGGGGAGGTTGTCCTGTTACCCACTGGGTATTCTAAGATTCGTGATCAGAGTAAAAGCATCAGCCCAAGATTAATTTTATGGTTTAATTTGCCTTAAGGGCGCACTAGATAATTACAGAAATATACAGTAAACCTATACAACGTAATTACAATGGATTTGCAGTCAGAGTAAAAAAAATACAACAATAATGTACAAGGCTTAAAGGTTTTAGCTATAGATCAATATTACCGGGTATTATGGTCATGGGAAGGACTTGGCTCTGCCATTCCCAGGTACCGTCTTCAGTTGCTGAATAGTCCCTTGGTCTTTCCTAGACCATCCTCTTGGCTTCTGTGTGTGAAATGGAATGACCAGCAGCCTGGTCATGGCTAGTTCTTAAACCTGCTAGGCCCATCCCCTTTGCTTTGAAGCACGCATATTAACTGGCCTGCAATTCATATGGAGCAGCAAACAATGACTTGAGCTTGAGCTATTACAATACGACTGACCATCTTATTCAGACACTGGCCTAAACTAATTAGCATGCTAAAGCCCTTTGATTCCTAGTAGACATCAAAACCGGTCGTACTGGATATGCTAATAGGCACTGTGTAGTTAAAAGTCTGTGGCTGTGTGAACTGACAAAATGGAGGCTGGTACAGGCCCTATACAAAATGGCGACGTCCCTTTCCTTACAATGCTGATATGTCCCGGGAAAGATGTGGGCTCAGCACCGGATCCCACATCAAAGGGAGGAGTCCGACGTCAGCGTACTATTACGCCTGATGTCGGAAAGGGGTTAAAAACCTTACCTTTTGTCAAGTGACATGCATGTGGATAAGGGCTGAGAAAGACTGGCCCCAGTTAGTAGATACACAGCTGTGGGGAACCACATTAATATAATGTCCAGCTCAAAGACAAGGCAGTCCACACTTACATTTGCACATGGTGCAAACAGACTGAGAAAAGCCTAAAGATATGAACTGGGATACAAACTGATGTGCATGCACGCTTGTTCACACCGACCACTGAACAGAAAAAAAACAAAGACAGAAACATAATGATTAAATACCTTTGTTCTCAGCAGTGCATATACTGTTAACAAAAGATGAAACACTGCCAAGAATGATGATCTTGTGTGCAAACTAAAAGATTATTCTACCCAATAAGTGAACATTTTGCTTGTTCGTCGGTGATCTAACAAGGCTCCAGAAGTTTAAGTTCAAGAAGCCGTGGACCTGTCACCACTTTTCTGTCCTACCAGCTAAAAATATAATTTTATTCAGTGTCAGCTATGCATTCCCTAAATAGTTATGTAACTCCCTGACTCCTTAAAAACCTTTTTTATTTCTCCTGCAATATCTGCTAATAGGGTCCGTCCGGTCCTATGGGTGTGACTTCGGTTCACTCACTCTACCCCTCTCGTCGGCTGATGTATGCAGTCCTTGACGTGAATAACGCAGATTGCTTTGAGATATCGCGCCTGCGCAGTCAAATGATTTCTCATACGTGTGCAGTATGCTTTGCCCAAGTTCGGGCAAAGCCAAAAAGCAGAAGTGCGCATATGGATGTGCATGCGATGGCTACCATGCCCTGACCCAGTTCCATCCACTTTGTTGTGGCAGTGTGAAAATGGCATGAGAACACCAAAAGTCACAAAATGTTAGCGCAGTCTTGAGTTGCACCAAAATTATGTGCTTTTCCAAGATTTTTACCCCAGAATTCCGATATAAATGCTTTGAAGAATTGTGCCCTAAAACTATACAATTATAACTTGGACAACAAAGAGTTATTCATATTCAGTATATACTAGTCAAACCAATATTTATAGTGCAAAAGGATTAATTTACCCATAAACTATTAATTTTTATTTATTAACTAATCTGATCATATATTAATTTAAATGCCCTCTATGAAGGCAAGTTTAAAAGTTATGCTTCTTGGATGTCTACGAAAAATAGAACTATATGTATACCAAGCAAAAAATGCAGATTTATTCAGGCAGAATTGCATTTAATATTATATTTGGTTTTATTATTGTGCAATATTAGAATAATTAATACTGTCATTTTAATGGCTTTGGATATTTCAAAGAAAAATGAACAAAAGCAGCGAGATTAGTTGATGTGCAAGTGGTATTTCATAAAAATAGCATTCATTTTGGTTTTCTTTTCAAAAGTCTTTACACAATATACAATTTCTAGAAAAATAAATCTGAGAACTTCATTCACTTTGAAGTTCTACTTGCAGAGTAATGAACCTTAGTAAAAAGCCAAAAGTCATATTAGAAATAAAACTTACAGATACCCATTCTAAAAGATGATTTTACAACCTTAATTCATCTGTTTAAATAAATTATTTTTTTCTTAATTTACACAAAGGAAATCATGCATTTATGAAAGAAATGTCATTCTTTATAATTTTGTACTATTTTGTATACTGGAGTAGAAAAATTATTACAATAAAGCTAAAGAAAAATAAATACATAAAAAATAGTTTTCTGATTTTGAGCGCAGTAAAGGGCCATAAAAATCAGAATGAGATCGGACCACAGTGCACAGACTTTCCAGCGGCTCTTCGAGCTTTACAGCTGTATAGAAATACACAAAGTTGTCACACTCGGGTCAAGAGAGCCGCTGACCAGTCCGTGCACTGTGTTTCGATCTCATTTAATCTCCTTGTCATTATTAGTGTATGTGCACATGTTGCATTTTTATTCCATGAATTATTTGCTGCACATTTTACCCATACTAATGTGTAGGGAAAAATCCACAAAAAAAATGTACATGCAAAACACACGAGAAAAACAACAAAAATGGGAATAGTTTTTGTGGCGATTTTCCTGCTAACACAGCTTCGAAAATTTTCTCCTTCAAATCCTGAATGTGTGCACATTCCCTTATATGGGAAAATAGGAGCAAGCACCAAAAGCTGTGTCTATGTTATCTGTTTGCAATAGTGAGCCATACTTGGCAATATTGTCGCTGGTAAATTAGGACCACCACAGAACTATCTTGGGGATGGCACCCTACATTACCCCGATAGCTGAGGGCTTAAACACGCCCAGCTTCATAGACAGCCTGTCCCTCTGTCACTGATAGTCAATAATTCTTTGCTGCACTAATTATATTAATGCATTACACAAGAGATTAAATGATCTGATTGTGAAGTCCTCTAGTGGGAGCAAAGAAAAAATAATTTATCTCTTTAGAACGTAGTCATTTTTAGTAATGAATTTATATAACCATTTATTATTTTGCGTCACTGCATTCCAAAAGATACATATTTTATAACATTTTCATCTACATACTGTAGCTGTGTGTGGGCTTGAATTTTGTAGGACAAGTTGTATATTTTTTAGCACAAAATATTAAGTTACTTAAAAATGTTATTTTATAGATGATTTATGAATCAACAGGTGGGTGGGTATTTTTTTTTTTTAATTTGTACTCTTTAATAGAGATCAGCAAATCTTTTGAAAGTCTAATTTGTGAACTTTGGCAAAAAGATTTGATTTGTTGTGAAGAAATTTGCAAATTTGCACAAATTTCAATATTTTAAAGCTTGTAATTGTTTGGAAAATACAAGTGGGGAAAGGAAAAAGAGAGAGAAAACCCAGCTGAATATAAGTGCTTACGCTTTAAAACAGGATTAGGCAATTTATTTTCCAGATTGGGTACATGAGAGACTATGACTGTTTTAGAATGCCGAACTAATAGCCTTAAATTATTTCTGCTCAATTTTAATATTAACATATTAATTATAATAATTTTGTATTAATATGAATTGTATAACAAATATTGAGAAGAGTAAAGTATGCTGACATCTCCCTATATACATCTATGAGCACGCACACAGCTCCATATTTACCGTATGAGCCAACAAAACCCTCTATATACTGCAAGCTCCTCTATATACAGTATGAGCACTCATGGTCTCCTATATTAAATATTAGCATGAGCCCACACATAGCCTCCAATATAAAGTATGAGCCCCACATGGCCCCATACGTACAATATGGGCCCAATATAACCTCTCTGTATACAGTGTGAACCACCACAGAGCCTCCTATATACAGCATGAGCCCCATATAGATCTTATATATAGCATGATCCCCACATAGCTTCTTATATACAGTATGATCCCCCACTTCTATGCCGTTCTGTTATCCCATCTGCTGTCTCACACACTGATTGGTGACAGATGGAGCCAGCGGTGTCATCCTCCAACAATGTATGAATCGCTGTCTGCATGTCCGATTTTTCCCTAAGACGGAATGGGCCATTTAAAATTTGAGACATGACCAATTTTGACCCAAGAGTTTGATTAAAATTAGCAATGTATGTCAATGGGACTGTGAATAACGTGGACCACACTCAGATGATGTCCAAATGCAGTCTGATTTTCATGGACTGTCAGGAAGGCGAAAGTGGAGAAATTTTTGTTTTTTTTTCTCTACACATCAAACTCTGATCAAGTCTAATAAAAAATTGGTCTATTTGTCTCATGCTTCAGAAAAGATGTCTGATGACTTAGTATGCTGCATAATAAAACCCTCTTTTATATATATATATATACAGTCATGGCCAAAAGTTTTGAGAATGACACAAATATTAATTTTTACAAAGTCTACTGCTTCACTTTTTCTAATGGCAATTTGCATATACTCCAGAATGTTATAAAGAGTGATCAGCTTAACAGCAATTACTTGCAAAGTCAATATTTGGCTAGAAAATTAACTTTATCCCCCAAAACACTTTTCAACATCATTGCAGCCCTGCCTTAAAAGGACCAGCTAACCTCTTTTCAGTGATTGCTCCATTAACACAGATGTGGGTGTTGATGAGGACATGGCTGGAGATCAATCTGTCATGATTAAGTAAGAATGACACCACTGGACACTTTAAAAGGAGGCTGGTGCTTGGCATCATTGTTTCTCTTCTGTTAACCATGGTTATCTCTAATGAAACACGTGCAGTCATCATTGCAATGCACAAAAATGGCCTAACAGGGAAGAGTATCGCAGCTAGAAAGATTGCACCTCAGTCAACAATCTATCGCATCATCAAGAACTTCAAGGAAAGAGGTTCCATTGTTGCCAAAAAGGCTCCAGGGCGCCCAAGAAAGACCAGCAAGCGCCAGGACCGTCTCTTAAAAGTGTTTCAGCTGCGGGATCGGGCTACCAGCAGTGCAGAGCTTGCTCAGGAATGGCAGCAGGCAGGTGTGAGTGCATCTGCACGCACTGTGAGGCGGAGACTCTTGGAGCAAGGCCTGGTCTCAAGGAGGGCAGCAAAGAAGCCACTTCTCTCCAGAAAAAACATCATGGACAGACTGATATTCTGCAAAAGGTACAGGCAGTGGACTGCTGAGGACTGGGTTAAAGTTATTTTCTCTGATGAATCCCCTTTTCGATTGTTTGGGACATCAGGAAAACGCCTCATTCGGAGAAGACAAGGTGAGCGCTACCACCAGTCTTGTCTCATGCCAACTGTTAAGCATCCTGAAACCATTCATGTGTGGGGTTGATTCTCAGCCAAGGGAATCTGCTCTCTCACAGTCTTGCCTAAAAACACAGCCATGAATAAATAATGGTACCAGAATGTCCTCCAAGAGCAACTTCTACCAACCCTCCAAGAGCAGTTTGGCGATCAACAATGCCTTTTCCAGCATGATGGAGCACCTTGCCATAAAGCAAAGGTGATAACTAAATGGCTCAGGGAACAAAACATAGAGATTTTGGGTCTATGGCCTGGAAACTCCCCAGATCTTAATCCCATTGAGAACTTGTGGTCAATCATCGAGAGACGGGTGGACAAACAAAAACCTAAAAATTCTGACAAAATGAAAGCATTGATTGTGCAAGAATGGACTGCTATCAGTCAGGATTTGGTCCAGAAGTTGATTGAGAGCATGCCAAGGAGAATTGCAGAGGTCGTGAAGAAGAAGGGTCAACACTGCAAATATTGACTTGCTGCATTAACTCATTCTAACTGTCAATATAAGCTTTTGTTACTCATATGTTTGCAATTATTATATTTCTGTCTATGATAAAAACATCTGTCAAACACACATAAAAACCAGAGGGCAGCAGATCATGTGAAAATATAATATTTGTGTCATTCTCAAAACTTTTGGCCATGACTGTATATATATATATATATATATATATATAAAAATATATATATCTGAAAGTAAAACAATTTTAATTTTTTTGTTAATAGAGCTTGCAACAGCTTGTTTCTTTTTTTTTTGTTTCTTTTGAGAGGGCATTGATTTAATCATTTGCTTTATTGGGTGCCTACATGACAAAATAGCATTTTTCATGGTCTTATTAATTTTATCTATAGCATTCAGCAGTTAGCTTTGCAGTGTTGGTCGCTACTACACCAATGCCAATTATGTATAATGTTTAGTATACTGTTGTATATCGTAAAGGATTTTATAAAAAGAAAATTTGTTGCCTTTGCATTTTGATTTTTTTGAACATTTTAAGAACTCTTTGATTTTTACACTATTTTTAATCTCAATAGTGGACCTGACCATGCAATCAGTTGTATAATAAATACATATATTTTTCAGTGAAAAATGACATACAATCTACATGTCATTAATTCTAGAGCCAGCGCTGTGAGTGTACGGTAGATAATACCAAGTGTTTGGAAACATTTTCACATTTTAAGAGAGCTTCTTTAGAAGTGTTCACATTAAAAAGAATAAAATGCAATGTATTTTTCAAAAGTATGCCCATACACATATGCAGAATTTCTGCAATCATACTCCGCAGTGAATGGCATCAACCCTCCCTAATAAATACTGAACATGGATGTATTGACATGTATCTCTCAATGGTTCTTTAAAAAAATATTCTCTAGCAAGAAATGATCCCCACCATCCTCCTTATGGCTTTGTCATCCGGAAAAGAAAATGTAGAACTCTTGTAATGCAGTGACATTAAAAAAAGACTACACATATTCGGTACTCCTTTAATCCTAACAACCCATAGATTTTTTTTAATATGTTATTCATGCTGCTAGATTGATGATGCAAGTTTAAAGCACCAAAAAAGAAAAACTGTGTGAGTCCTCAAAAACTAACCCATATACATTTAGGGCAACAGAAAATAAAATAAAAAATTGGATGCTAAATTAATAAATATAATATAACATTGGAAAAATTAAAATTAAAAACAATATCTTGACCTTAAAGAGATTGTCCAAGGATATAAATAGCTGTTTAAATGTGGTCAAAATGCAAATTTCAATACCGATATGTTTTCATTATGATAACAGCTCCGATGTCCTGATTTCAGTGTTGGCCTTCTCCATTTCTGGGTTTATTCAGTGTAGGAAAGTGAGTAATTGCCTGTTTAATATAAGTAAATAACCTGCATGTAATGAATAGATAAAAGGCATAGATAGGTTATAAAAAAAATTTAATATTTTTGATTATACTAAAATTAAATCTTTCTTTCCTTTTTTCTTACTTTTCTTTTCTTTTCCTAGTATAGAATTACATAAATGAAAGGGCTACTTGACGATTCAGAATACATTTTTTCCAGACCACTTGAGATATTAATGGTCTTGGGAAAACGGTTCCAATAAATCTTTTGTATGCATGAGATGCATTGTAAACACAGTGTTTAAGGATTTTCTGGACCATAGGGGGAAATTATCATGCAAATCCATGTAATTACTTTCCGGCTGCTAAGCAATATTGCAGCTTCTTTTTAATCAACATTACTAAATATGATATAAAATGTTTCTTCTCTGGTACTTATCCCTTTCCCTACTGCTCTGATTCTTACTGATATACAGGAAATTCATACAGGTTGTCTTTTCAGAGTAAATAGACAGACAGACAGACAGACTGACAGACAGACAGACAGACAGACAGACAGACAGACAGACAGACAGACAGACAGAAGATATGATAGATAGATGATAGATAGATAGATAGATAGATAGATAGATAGATAGATCGTAGACAGATCAAAAAAGTTAATGCAGCATAAAAATTAGCAAGTAGGGTGCAAGGATCCCCAGGTAAGTACCAAACCTTATTTAGAGATTCAAAAAGAAAGGCTCAGTGTGAGCCAAAACATCGCATTGATGTGCTATTAAACAGAAGCTCTTCTATTTTTCACTTTGAACGGTGTGCTGCCTCCATTTTTTGGAATCTCTAGATAGATAGATAACAAATAGATAGATAGATAGATAGATAGATAGATAGATAGATAGATAGATAGATATGACTATTGTGTAATCTTGAACACTCATATCTATGGGCATTATGATGAGTTTAATAGAAGTGCCACACAATACTATATATATATATATATATATATTATATTATATGTGCATATATGTGTATATATATATATACTGTATATGTATATGTACTGGCAAAAATTAAGAGACCACTGCACAGTTTTATAAAAATCAGCTTCTCTACATGTCTGACAGCCATTCTATTCCAGTGTCAGTTGAATTCCAACCAGAGTACACCTCATTCTACTTAATTTGCTTCTGATTAGGTGATCACCTGAACCAAATCTTATTTAACAAAAGAAAGTATAAAAAACACTGCTGTGGTGTTCACAGTCCTCTTGCAATAGGACAAGCTAAATGGCAAAACAAGAGCTAGTAATATCCCAAAAGTAATAGGAATGAAAAAACAACTTTTAACCATGTCAAAGGAGTTGAAAAGAAAAGTCTTGTGTGAGGTAAAGAAGGGCTCAATTCTGGCTTTACTATAGCAGAGTGATACAGCGAGTGTCATATTGTTTCCATCCTTAAAATTTCTTAGGTAGAAGTCCATTACAACAAGGTCAAGCAGCAGACATTGGGGACAACAAATCTACTGACCGGCAGAGGGTGAAAATGTCTCTCCGCTGACCGGGATGACCGTCATCTTATTCGAATGTCACAAAGCAACTGCAGGATGACATCAAGTGACCTACAAAAGGATTGGCAAATGGCAGCTGGGGTGAAGTGCACATCAAGAACAGTTCATAAAAGGCTCTTAGAGGCAGGGCTCAAGTTGTGAAAAGCTAGAAAAATGCCTTTCATCAATGAGAAGCTAAGGAGAGCCAGGCTGAAGTTTGACAAAGATCATAAGGATAGGACCATAGAGGACTGGAGTAAGGTAATCTTCTCTGATGAGTCTAATTTTCAGCTTTGCCCAACACCTGGTTATCTAATGGTTAGACGGAGACCTGGAGAGGCATACAAGCCATAGTGTCTTGCACCCACAGTAAAATTTGGTGGAGGATCGGTGATGATCAATAAGGCTGGAATTGGGCAGGTTATTCTTTGTGAAGGACATATGAATCAAGCCACATACAAGGTTATCCTGGAAAAACAGTTGATTCCTTCTGCTCAGGCAATGTTCCCCAACTCTGAGGACTGGTTTTTCCAGCAGGACAATGCGCCATGCCACACAGCTAGGTCAATCAATGTGTGGATGAAGCACCACCACATCAAATCTCTGTCATGGCCTGCCAAATCTCCAGGCCCGAAACCCATTGAAAACCTCTGGAATGTAGTCAAGAGGAAGATGGATAGTCACAAGCCATCAAACAAAGAACTGCTTAAATTTTTGTACCAGGAGTGGCATAAGGTTACCCAAAAGCAGTGTGAAAGACTGGTGGAAAGCATGCCAAGATGCATGAAAGCTGAGATAAAAACCCATGGTTATACCACAAAATATTGATTTCTGAACTCCTCCTGAGTTAAAACACTAATATTGTTGCTTCTAAATGATTATGAACTTGTTTTCTTAGCATTATTTGAGGTCTGCAAGAACTGCATTTTTTTGTTATTTTGACCATTTCTCATTTAATGAAAATAAATACAAATTTTATTGCTAGGAAATTCGGAGACATGTTGTCAGTAATTTAAAGAAGAAAAGAGCAAAGGGCGGTCGCATTACTACTGCTCCGGGTTGTAAACTGATGAACCCCTTGAGATGGATTGCAGTGTGGGAATTGACTGCACGGCGAAAAGGTATGGGTATATTGTTGCTTTTTTATTTTGTCTTTTTTCCAGGAGAATGGGAGCTTTGAATGGATTGGGAGTATAATAAAGATGGAAAACCTGTGTGTTGTATTACTTCATTAAAATGCATTATTCTTAATGCATGTGTGTTTTTTTAACCCTTTTATACTGAAAGATTAATAATAGATAGGTGTCAAATTGACACCTCTCCATTATTAACCTGGCTTAATGTCACCTTATAATAGCAAGGTGATATTAACCCCTTATTACCCCATATGCCACCGCTACACGGCAGTGGGAAGAGAAAGGCTAAGTGCCAGAATTGGTGCATCTTATAGATGCGCCTTTTCTGAGGTGGCTGGGCGCAGCTGTATTAAGCTATGGGGCCAAAAACCATGGTCCCTTTTAAGCTCTTAATATCTGCCCTCAGTCACTAGCTTTCCCACTCTAGCAAAGAAAATTGTGCGGGAGCTTACGCAATTTTTTTCCATGAATACATCCTTTTATTAAGTACCTACAGCTCCCAAATTTTACACATACATAGTACTAACAGTATTAGTCACTGACATATATAAAACAAAATGTTCTGCAATGGTTTACTGTATGGAAACTATGTCTCCTATCCTGTCGGCTACTGCAGAAATGAATTAAAGGCTATTGTGCTATCTATCTCTCTGAAATATAAATGTATATATATATATATATATATATTGTGTGTCACTGACATATATATATATATATATATATATATATATTATTTAATATTTCAGCCCATGGATCAGTTAATTGTACATTTTGCAAGAGTGCGAGAAAATCTTGCTATATGGATGCCATACGGATAACACATGGATATTTTGATGCGAGGAAATCGCATCCTCGCATTGAAGATGGATTACATGTGGATCACTGTTCATGAAACATTGATGCGATTCTCGGCCGTAAAAGACTGACCGATTTTTATAGGTTATGTGTGACTCCAGCCTTCCACTGAGAAAAGAAATGGGAGAAAAAATTGGGAATCCCTTTGTTCTATGAAAACAAATGCACAGTAATGGCAAGGTAAAACATACATATTTATTGGGACTCAGTATAAATAGCTGGATAGAAAAGATGTGATGAATGGCACACGGACCGCCACACGGTAGCCCGGGGTATCACGGCTTGTGATCCCACCGCTGCCACCAATGTGATGAAAACGGCACACACACGACGGCTGCTGCCGTCCGACCCAATGTGTCAGGAATAATCTGCAGGGATTTATAATTATCCCACTTCCACTTAGGAACTTGCAGCTCTCTGGCGCCCCTTACCCTCAGGTCAGTCAGGGAACTGCACCTAGGATAATTAGTCGCCAGATGGGCCGCTTGGATGTGTGCTGGCTATGGGGCACGCTGCAGTGAGGGAATTATAATTACTCCGGGCCGCAGCCAGGCAATACACTTATAAAACCCGCTCCGTCACTGCCAACGCCACCCAATAGGTCAACACTTTATACCCCTTCTTTTTAGCTGCCACCAGCTAAATTTAGCTAGTAGATATCAATGTATATTACTGATTTCATCATCACTAGTAATGAGTGAACGTGCTAAGATAAGGTGTAATCCGAGTATGCTTGGGTGCTTTGTTGACTTCGGCGTTATTGAAAAATATGTTAGAGTCTCCGCTCCTGCTTGTCTCGCAGCTAACAAACAGACAATCCCTGCGTGTGTAGCGCCTGTCAAAGAGCTGCAAGATATTCAGGGACAAGGACTTGTTCATATTTTTCGATCATGCCTAAGTCACTCGGTTAGTACCCGAGCGCGCTTGGATGACACCTTATCCGAGAATGTTCGCTCATCACTAATAATCACCATTTGTGTTTAGTTGCTCATTAATGCATGTTGCACAAAAAATAATAATTTGAGTAAACTTTTATGCACACACTTACAAGCAAAAAAAGAAAGGATGATGCAAATAAGTGTAGGCAGAAAGCCAATATGGAGCTTAGCAGAACCGAGGCTTACACACAACACAAGTTCATCTTTAGAAGGACTAGCAGAACTTCAGCAGAGACAACAGTGGTTTTCACAAGACTACTACAAAAAGCTAAAAATATATTAGTTTAGGATCTCTGTCTCTCATTTATGTTGCCCTCAAATAAGTCAGCACAAACTCCGTGACAGACTCCTTTTAATATTAGTAGAATTTATGGCTGAAAGCTGTGTGTGCGTTTTGTAGCGCAAGGGATCTCATTTACTACATTTATCTCTTTAATGTCTCTCAAAGTAAAACTCTGGTCTTTCTAGCACTATTTTCATTTATTCTTCATCTTTTTTGCTCGTGCATGTTCTCACTGATGTGTAAAGATATGTCATTTAAAGTATAGTATGATTTTATTCTTTATGCTTTGAGACAAAAAGAGACAATTTAATACAATTTATTGGTTAATGAATTAGCCAGAGGTCAAGTCTTATAAGACTGGTTGTCTTCACTTCAACAGTTATCATGGCGTTGAATCATGGTGTATGCAAGAGATAAATTAGATCAGTCAAGATGATTAGTCTAACTACCTTCCTGAAAGCGCAGCTACTAGGAGCAAATAAACTTATTTTGTCCCAGGATCAATCTGCTTTCAGTCATAGGGGTTTGCCTTCCATGGCTACAGGTATTATTCACAGCATTGTGAGCGTCAGATGCCCCAGGAATTTGATTCTCAGCTTGTTCTGTTCAGATGTGCTGGAGAACTGGATGTCAATCAAAGTGCAGGGGTGTGCATATAGTCTTCTCTGCAGTGCATCTGTGAAAATCAAGCTGTCAAAATTCTGGGGTGTGCTGACAGCTACTTCTCACAATTCTGTGACTGATCACTTTTGCAAGGCCCTGTAACAGTAAGTCAATGACTTCAGGGAGAACTAAAGTTAATTTTATCCAAAAAGTTGCACCTTCATTAAGGCGGTCAATAGGATTGTAATGCTAATAACCTGATTTTCCCTATATCCTCAGATTAATAGTGTTTGGGGACATGTTAGGGTCGCTTTATCCAAGATCTTTATACATATAGTGAATGTTAATAGCACTGTATGAGGTATTATCTTGACAGGGTAAATGAATATTAAAATGTCTTGAGTTGATGGGGCACCCTGAGACTTTAGGGGTGTGATGAGATAACTAATATATCCTAAACAACATTTGTCTGGCCCAGTAACAAACAATAACAAATGTTGCGCTCTTTGAGAAGAATGATGGAGTCAGCACGTTCATGTTAATGTCAATCTTTATTATAATACTTAAAAATGAAAACAAGCATTTCATTTGAAAGAAAAAGAGTGCTGCAGTGTTGGCAGTGAGTGCAATGCATAGGACAATGATCACACTCTGCAGGAGGATATAGACCATTGCAGTCATGCAGTGATAGCCATATGTTATCTGAGAAAGAACAATGGAAATAAAACCCATATTTTGAAGACCAGAGTAGAAGAGTAATCTAATTTTCTGAAATTCTATTTTCCTCCCTTTGAACCTGTTCATAGACGAATAAATAACTGCTTTTTTGAAATACAAAATAAAAGGAAAATGAAACCTTAACATAAGCTGATCATTTTCAACTAATTAACAAATTAAATAATTAATTAGCCCAGCAAAAAAAAAATTCTTACCCTGTTGTCACAAACTAGTATTAACAAATCACAGTAATTATTTTAGACAGAGTGAATAAAAATAGAGCTTAAACTTCACTTTATTGACAGACTTTGTAAAAGTTCACAAATTAATTTTACAAAGCAAAAATAATATAATACATTCATAGAGTCCACCCCAAAAACATATTTATTAATATACATTAATTATAAATGTATATGTTTAATCAAACTAACTAATGGAAAATTTCTATAATTAAATCATGTAATATTTGGAAAAAAAATTCTAAGGTCCCCCTCAAAAATGTTATTTTAACCACACAATGATTTAGCCATTTTTTACATTAATGACAACCCCATTTTTAAAACCAGACATGTAATTTTATTTGATAATAACTGAAAAATTTTAACATCTAAGTGATTCTAGGATTTTTTAAGACACATTGTACTTGCTGCAGGGCAGGCCAGCATCTCCAAAGCATAAAAAGCAAGCTCAAGCCATGTATCCAATTTAGAGACCCACAAGCTAAATGCTGCAGGTCCATCAGTTAGTGTGTAGAGGTGTGTGGACATGTAATCTTTCTCCATACAGTCCCTGACAGAAGTTATGTCGCTTATCCATGTTATATAAATAAAAGCTTATAACCTGACGTTAAATTCATCCATTGGTTTTATAAATTACTCTTTTGAAAGCTGAAACCCTCCCAAATTTGGTTTAGGTTAAGAAGATAAATTGGAATCAATGCTGAAATATTGATCATTTAATGAACATAGAATGGTCAGATTTTGGCAAGACAAAAGTTTTGTCGCCCACAGAAAGTAATGTGATATTCAAACAAATAGTTATCTTAAAATACAAATATATGTTGCATAACATTGGTGTATTAAGTTGTGGTGCTATTAGAGTCATATTTAATATTTTGTGTGACTTCCATGAGCTTGAAGGACTGCATCCATGCGGTTCAACAATCATTCATACAATTTATTAATGAAGTCATCAGGAATAGCAAAGAATGCAGTCTTACATGCCCCCAGAGTTTATCTAGATTCCTAGGTATTGTCTTCCAAGCTTCCTCTTTCATCCTACCCCAAACATGCTCAATGATGTTCATGTGTGGTGACTGGGGTGGCCAGTCATTGAGCACCTTGATCTTTTTTGCCGAAGGAACTTTGTTCTAGAGATGGATGTATGTGATGGAGCACCATCCTGCTGCAAAATTTGACCCTTTTTATGATTTGGAATGTAAGAGGTAGCTAATACTTCTTGATATTTTAGGCTATTGATATTGCCTTCCACCTTGCAAATGTTTCGCACACCCCCATACTGAATTTAACCCCAGACCATGATCTTTCCACCACCAAATTTAACTGTTTTCTGGGTGTATTTTGGATCCATATGGGCTCCAGTAGGGATCCTGCAGTATTTGCGGCGGCTGTGGAGTAATTCTACTGAAGATTCATCAGAGAAATCCACCTTCTGCCACTTTTCCAGCGTCCATCTGTTTAGCAGGCTGTGGGACTTTGCAAATGCCACACGGTTTTTCATTTGCCTTTTATTTAGTGCTGGCTTCTGGGCACTGAATAGACCATGGAGGCCATTTCAAGAAAGAATCCTACAAACTGTTCTAGTTGACACAGGGACTTAAGGTGACCAGGCCTGTTGGAGCTCTGCTGCAGTGGAAGAGGGGCTTGCTTTGGATTTTCTAACAAACAAACGTTCCTCCTGAGCAGTTGTCTTGTGGGGTCTGCCGGACTTGGGCTTGTCAAAACCATCTCCTGTCTCTTCAAATCTTTTTTTAATTCTTTGTACTTGATGCTGAGACACACAAAAGGTGCCAGCCACCTCTGCAGTGGATCTGGTCTTCAGCCTCTTGATAATCAAGGATTTGGTCACAGGGTGGATTTTTGGCATGTTGTCAGAGCTCAAGTTGCAGTTCAAGTGAAGGTCTGGAGTGCTGGGTTTCTTTTTATACACACCCACTAATTAACCGATCATTTACTGAGCACTGGTGAGGATGTAAACTAGGATTGTGCGCATTACATGACCAGGTGACAAAACTTTTGTCTTGCCAAAATCTGACCATTCTGTGTTCATTAAATGATCAATATTTCAGCATTGATGCCAATTTATTTTCTTAACCTAAACCAAATTTGGGAGTGTTTCAGCTTTCAAAAGAGTAATTTATAAAACCAATGGATGAATTTAACATCAGGTTATAAGCTTTGATTTACATAACATGGATAAGTGACATAACTTCTGTCAGGGACTGTATTGCTATAACGTTGGAGTCACGAATGGGACACAGACGGAGGCCCGGGGAATCACGGCTTAGAATCCCACCGCTGCCACCAATATGTTCAATGCAGGGATTTATACTTATCCCACTTCCCAGTTCCACTTAGGAACTTGCAGCTCTCCGGCGCCTCCTTACCCTTAGGTCAGTCAGGGAACTGCACCTAGGATAATTAGTCACCGGACGGGCAGCTTAGACGTGTACTGGCTGTTGGGCACGCTACAGTGAGGGAATTATAGCTACTCCTAGCTGCAGTCAGGCAATACACTAATAAAACCTGCTCCATCACTGGCAATGCTACCCGAAAGCCCAGCACACACTCACTAGCTGCCACCAGGTCTAGAATGTGGGGCAACCCAAATTTAGTAGCGTAGTTTACATCAGGCACGTGCAAATTTGTTATAGAGCATAGAGAAATGAACTAATAAATTTATATCTTTATTCCAGAAAGTTAGGCAGTGTTTATAAAGTTTAAAGATAGGTTTTACAAAAAATGAGACAATTAAAAGAATATGTACAGGCAATTACAAATAAAACAGGGTTAAAGAAGAAAAACTCACATGACACTTAGATCATTCCGGCGAATCAGGCTGGGGGAAGGGAAGGGGCCACACATCGCCATGCATGACAGTGTGGCTATGAACCTCAGGCTCCCTAGCAGAATATGACACCCTGACTCAGTGGCTGTACTCTATAGTTCTGGGTCATGACATCATAAATGGTGCTAAGTCACCGAGGACCTCCCTTGTCTATGAGTTGTAGTTTTGGCTCTGAAACCTTCTCAGCTGTATAACTGGGCTTGAAAACCTAGCAGAGTCTCGGCAGAACCATCATTCACCTTATTCTGAAATTAGTGTTCTAATGAGTTCAAACTCGGACTAGTTATTCCACTCTGCTACAGAGAAATCCTTTGCTCTGTTTCTGTTGGGGCTAGCACGTAACCAGAACAACTGTAGCGAAGCCTGATAGGAGCAGGTTGCAGAACTGTAACTTTCGTGTTTCTATCATAAACTCTCAGCGTTTTATGACTGAATGAATGAATTCCCATTATATGCTATGGGACAGTCTTGCAGGGTTTGAAGACAAAGACATTACTTAGGTGGAGGCGAGAGGAAGGAGTGAGTTGTAATTCAGGCAGTGAGTAAGAGAAGTTTGCAGGCTGCAGGCACAAGGGGAAGAGGGGGGTGGTTTGGCTCTGTGCTGACTAAACACGATGGGGGTAGTAGTTCTCTTTGTGGAAAGTTCTAGAAAAGTATAAGGATTGGAGCTCCCATTTCAGGTTATCGTCACACCTCCCCCTCTTAGAGTGCGCTAAGGAGGCATGACCTGTCGGTAATCTGCCATGCGCACCTCAGAGGTTCACCCCGTCGGGACAACCCATCAGCATTCCCATGTTCGCTGCCCTTTTTGTGTTGTATGGCAAAGTCGTACTGCTGGAGGGCAAGGCTCCAGCATACCAACCTACCGTTGGTTCTGGACACTGTGTGCAGCCAGCTCAGAGGGTTGTGGTCGGTTATGACTGTGAAGGTGCGCCCGTACAGGTAGGGCTGCAAATGTTGCTGTGCCCATACCATGGCCAGGCACTCCTTTCGTTGGTGGAGTATGCCACTTCCTCGGCAGAAGATTCCGGCTCAGGTACAACACGGGGTGCTCTTGGTTCCCAGAGTCTTCCTGGCTGAGTACAGCACCGAGACCAAACTCGCTGGTGTCGGTCTGTACCAGGAATGGCCTACTGCTGTCGACTGCTTTCAACACTGGAGAGCTGCACAGGGCTGTTTTCAAAGCTCGGAATGCTGGCTCACAGCCATCTGTCCAGTTGACTGTTTGGGGTAGACCGTGCTTGGTCAGGTCCGTCAAGGGTTTTTTCAAGGGTGCTATAGCCCTGTATGAACCGCCTATAGTACCCTGCAGTGCCCAAGAAGGTCATTGCCTGCTTCTTGGTCCTGGGGGCGGGCCAGGACACGATCGCATCCACTTTCTCTGGCTCTGGACTCATGGAACCCCCACTTTCCCGGTGCCCCAGGTAGTGGACCTTGCTCATGCACATCTGGAATTTTCCCATCTTGATGAGTCAGACATGCCTGGTGAATACGCTTGAGCACCTCCTGGAGATGCTGAAGGTGTTCCTCCCAGGTGGAACTGAAGACGGCAATGTCATCCAGTTATGCCATGGCATACTTCTACAGTCCCTGAAGCAGGTGGTTGACCATCTGCTGGAAAGTGGCAGGGACATTTTTCATGCCGAAGGGCATGACTGCGGACTCATACAGTCCAAAAGGGGTGATAAAGGCAGATCTCTCCTGCGCCGCAGGGCTCAGGGGAATCTGCCAGTATCCCCAGCTTAAATCCATGATGGATATGTATTTGGCGCTCGCCAACCGCTCAAGCAGATCCTCGATGCCCGGCATCGGGTATGCATCAGAGGTGGTGATGGCGTTGATCCCCCTGTAGTCCATGCAGATCCGGGTGGTCCTATCTATTTTAGGCACAAGAACTACAGGTGAGGCCCACGCGCTTTTGAACCATTGAATCACCCCCAGCTGCAACATCTCATCGATCTCTTGGCGCATAATCTGCTGCACCTCCTCAGAAATCCGATAAGGTGTCCACCGTAGTGGGGCATGATTCCCGGTGTCCACCTCGTGAACCGCTAACTTCGTCCGTCCGGGTCGGTTGGACGACCCCTGGGGTACAGTTAGCGAGGCACTTACCTCCATGTCCTCAATGGATCCATTGGCTTAGGCCAGCATGTCCAGGAGGGGGTCTTCCTCCCAGTCCTCGGGCAGGTTGCAGACCGGTAGGACGCAGGCTTCACGTTCGTGATGAGGTTTCATCATGTTGACGTGAAAGGCCTTGCGCCTACCCGAGCGTGGTCAAGCGTGACCACGTAAGTGACTGGGTTGAGCTGTTGGTGCACGACGTACGTGCCTTCCCAGGCTGCCTGAAGCTTATCCTTTGGTACGGGGACCAGCACCCACACCTTTTGACCCACCTGGTAGGTCCGCTTCCCGGCGTTTTGGTCGTACCAGTGCTTTTGGTCAGCCTGAGCCTGCATCATGTTGTTATGCACCAACTGCATCAAGATCATGGACACTCCCGTGGGGTTTGTCTCATCTTCCCAGGATTCTCTTACCAATCCAATGGGTCCCCGGACTCGCCTGCCATACAGGAGCTCGAAGGGGGAAAACCCCATCGATGCCTGTGGAACTGTTCTGTAGGCAAATAGCAGGTGTGGGAGGTACCGCTCTCAATCGCATCCCTGGGTCTCAACCAGCATGCAGAGCATCTATTTGAGGGTACCGTTAAAGCGCTCACACAAACCATTGGCCTGTGGGTGATACGCACTCGATACCATACGCTTCACCTGCATTCTCTTACAGAGAGCCTCCATTAGGCGAGATATAAATTGGGCCCCTTGATCAGTAAGCATCTCCCTGGGAAATCCTACCCGTGAAAAGATGGTCACCAGTGCGTACGCCACCTTATCTACCCTAGTTGAGGACAGAGCTTCTGCCTCCGGGTACCGGGTAGTGTAGTCTACCACAGTAAGGATGTATTGCTTTCCAGAACTGCTGGGGATGGCCAGCGGGCCCACAATGTCCACTGCGATCCTCTGGAAAGGCTCCTCTATCACTGGCAATGGGATCAGGGGAGCCTTAAGAGCAGGTCCCGCCTTCCCCACTCTTTGACAGGTGATACAAGAGCAGCAGTAGTTAGTCACATCTGTCCCCATCTTAGGCAAATATAAGTGTTGAGACAGCCGTGCCTTAGTTTTGCTGATCCCCAAATGTCCAGTGAGTGGAATTTCATGGGCAATCCGCAACAACTCACCTCGGAACTGGTACGGGATGACCAGCTGTTTTTCCCTCAACCACTCCTTTTGGGAATCTCCAGGTACTGTCTACCGGTACAAACTTCCTCGTTCCCAGAACACCCTCTCCTTATCAGTCACAGAGGTGGGCGTCTTGGTGAGGTGCCTCAAGTTCTCCAGGCTTGCATTTGAGTTCAGAATGGCCTGGAACTCCTGGCTGGAGGCAGTCAGAAGTGACGTCAGAGTTCCTTCCTCACTGGGACCCTCTGGGACATGCTCTGGGTCCACCTTTGGTTCAGTCTCTCCTGTAGCAGAGGAGGGTCCAGATGGCAGGGCTCTACCTGCGATCCGGGCACTCTGACTGCGGGTGACAGCAGCTACGTATGCTGTCTCCCCGGGGATTTCTACAGACCCATCAGCCTGCGCTGCTATGGGCGTTGCTCCCCCATCCACCCCCAACACTTCAGGAGCAGTGCTATTTATGGGCCAGTAACCTTCCTTGGTGGCACTGGTCAGTGGCATAGTGTCACCTTCCTCACAGTTCCCATGCACCTCCCCATTTCCTTGAGCACCGTTGTTTGCTCCTGCTAGGGATACCTCAGCCATCTCACCCTGCAGAGCGACGTGGTTGAGCACTCCTGTACCTGTGGACACATCTACCGTTTAAGAAAAAGGGTTAACAGGTTCAGTCATCACAGATACTTCAATATCAGCATTATTCCTAGGGAAATAATGGTTATCAGTTGCATCATTACTTATCAATGCATTGGCAGGTAATACATTCAGTTTCACATCACTATCATCATCATCAACCTCAGGGTCAACGTTACCCTTATTATCAGATTGGGGAGGGGTGTCTTCAGGGACGTTGTATGCAACCATCCTCCCCAAATCAGTCCCAAATAAAACATCTTTGGACAGGTTTTCGGACACCCTCACTTCCTTCACCCCACTCCCGGCACCCCAGTATATGAAAACCGGGCCATCGGCAAGGGACAGAAGATGCCCCCAATCTCGGTGACAGGGTTTTCCCCGGAATCAACACTTCAGGGGCCGCAAGTTCGGGTCGGATAAGGGTTCGTTCAACCCCGGTGTCCTTGAGGCCTGTAGCAAGATGGGCCCCCACACGGAAGGGCTGCACGTTGTCATCGACTCTCCCAACCACACCACCCACCAAAAGAACCGAGGCGTTGGGCCCGGAGGCCTTGGCTGGGGGGTTCTTCTGCCTCTCCGGACAGGTGGTGCTGATTTGTCCAGTCCGTTTACAGAAGAAACACTGGCGAGGGTCTGATGTAGGCCTGGCATTGGCAAAGGGTACAGGGCCTCCAGAGGGATGACTGGCAGGGGCACTGGGGTTGGTTGCAGGCTTACCCCTTCTACAGCTGGCGGTGACAGGCTTCCGCACCTCGGGTTTCCGGTTGGCCTCATAGTTGTCAGCTAACTGCGCTGCTTTGTCCGCGTCTTCTGGTTCTCGGTCCAGTATGAACTGGCGGACCTCGGCTGGGCAAAGGTGTAGGAACTGGTATTTGATCATCAGGTCCTCCAGCCACTCAAAAGAGGTCACTGAGAGTCCTCGGGTCCACTGTCTGAAGTGGGTCCTGAGTCCTTGCACCGCATCAGTATAACTGTTGTGTGGGTAACATTGGAGGTTCCGGAATTTCTTGCGGTAAACCTCAGGTGTCAGCCAATATTTGGTGATCAGGGCCTGCTTGATGGCCTCATAGTTTCCATCTTGCTCTGCAGTGAGGGAAGCAAACTCCTCCAGAGCTTTGCCCTTTAGCCCGGGGGTCAAGTACCTAGTCCATCGATTCTCAGGCAGCTGGTACTGTCTGCAGGCTTTCTCAAAGGCCCGCAGAAAAGTGTCCATGTCCCCGTCCATGTCAATCATGGGAAAATGCTCTGGCTGCGGCTTTGGACTCTGAGCGCTGCTGGGCTCGTTGATATCACCCCCTGCCTGAGCATCTCCAGTTCATGGTCTCTCTGAGCTTGACGCTTGGCTCTATCGGCCTCTCGCTGCTCGGCCTCTCTCTGGGCTGCTCTCTCTTGAGCCTATTGGATAAGCTGCAGACGTCCATTGCGTTCTTCGGTGGGGAGTTGGTCCAGGGCCGCTTGCAGGTAGTGGTCCAATCTGCCCTGGGTGCCAGTGAGGCTAGCACTCAGTGGTTGGGCCTCCGCTGCAGCACCACCTCTGCTCGGGCCAGCTCCTGCGCCCATCACACTCTCAGCAACGTCCATTGTCACCAGGGCCTGGACTAGTTGGGCTTTGCTTTGGCTCGTGGGGTCAAGGCCTCAGTACGTGCATATTCCAGCAAGAGTTTCCTTTTTCTGCTGTGCATCCCAACTTTCTCCTCTTGCAGCCATGATTGCCAAATAAAAGATAGGACAGCAAAACAAAGAGAAGGTAGGGGTAATCGCAAGTACACACTTAATTGTCTCAGGACTACTAAACACTGAGTTCGTTCTTCAAAGCTTTTGCTGCAGCGTCCCCGCAAGAACCGTGAAAGTTTTTAGTAAGAGGAATGATTGCTCAGACCAGATCACTAATGCTCTATAATCCCACCGCTGCCACCAATATGTCACGAATAGGACACAGACGGAGGCCCGGGGAATCACGGCTTAGGATCCCACCGCTGCCACCAATATGTTGAACGCAGGGATTTATACTTATCCCACTTCCCAATTCCACTTAAGAACTTACAGCTCTCCGCCGCCCCCCTTACCCTCAAGTCAGTCAGGGAACAGCACCTAGGATTATTAGCCGCCGACGGGCCGCTTAGACGTGTACTGGCTATTGGGCACGCTGCAGTGAGGGAATTATAACTACTACTCCTAGCCGCTTATAAAACCCGCTCTGTCACTGCCAACGCTACCCGAAAGCCCAGGACACACTCACTAGCTGCCACCAGCCTCTGGGTCTAGAATGTGGGGCAGAGGCCACCCAATTTAGTAGCGTAGTTTACGTCAGGCACGTGCAAATTTGTTATAGAATATAGAGAAACGAAATAATAAATTTATATCTTTACTCCAGAAAGTTAGGCAGTGTTTATAAAGTTTAAAGAAAGGTTTTACAAAAAATGAGACAATTAAAAGAATATGTACAGGAAATTACAAATAAAACTGGGTTAAAGAATAAAAACTCAAATGGCACTTAGATCATTCGGGCGAATCAGGCTGGGGAAGGGAAGGGGCCACTCATCACCATGCATGAAAGTGTGGCTGCGAACCTCAGGCTCCCTAGCAGAATATGACACCCTTCCTCAGTGGCTGAGTTACCGGGGTCCTCCTCTTGTCTCTGAGTTGTAGTTTTGGCTCTGAAATCTTCTTGGCTATTTAACTAGGCTTGAGAACCTAGTAGAGTCTCGGCAGAACCATCATTCACCTTATTCTGAAATTAGTGTTCTAATGAGTTCAAACTCGAACTAGTTATTCCACTCTGCTCCAGAGAAATCCATTTCTCTGGTTCTTTTGGGGCTAGCACGTAACCAGAACCACTGTAGTGAAGCCTGAGAAGAGCATGTTGCAGAACTGTAACTTTTGTGTTTCTATCATAAACTCTCAGCGTTTTATGACTGAATTAATGAATTCCCATTATATGCTATGGGATAGTCCCGCAGGGTTTGAAGACAATGCATGCTGCTGAAGCTGTCAGCGCTGCACTCAGTGCACACTGACCTGAGAGACTTCCTGACATGCACTGTGCATGATAGGAAGTTTCTCAGCTCTGTAGACCCGGGTGTTGTCATGTCGACATCGGGTCTCCATGGCAGTGATTAGGACCCCGTGGCATGTCGCGTGGTCTCCGATCCAAAGGCAGAGAGGCTGTCAGCCCCTGTGCTGGCTCCAGAATGCTGCGATCTTATTTTATTGCATTGTTCCAGGGGTTAAAGAGCCAGGAGCAGTCTGTGACCACTCCTGGCACTTAGTGCTGGGTATCGGCTGTGAGAATCAGCTGACACCCGGCCGCGATCGGCCGCGTTCCCCCGTGACCCCCAAAAATGACTTGGGGTCCACCCTATAATTAATAATGAAGGCTAAAAACACAGCTGCGAGCTGACACTAATAGTCTAATAAGTTTATTTAGTTTAATGTACATTTTAACACCATTCACATGGCACAAGATATACGAAAGATGTAAGACATTATTTACATTACAATACAACACATCCTGCAATTGGTGTATCAGGGGCAGGAATGCAACAGCACAGTCTAATACTCTTACACATACAGCAGGGCTCAGAAGATAGGAGCACATGATTAGGTTGTCTCCAGAGAGCTCTCTATTCAAGCAATCTGCCAGCCCTGTGACTCATGGCTAACAAGTGATTTGTGAGCTACATATTCTTTTTCTGTTCTCCTGTATGTATGCACTTATAATTTCTTTATTTGGTAAATATAGCAGGATGTCTTTTTCTATGTCCTTCCTATATTTTCCACACAACAGCATGAGTTGAAACATTAGAAGCTGATTTGCATTTTTTTATGCAGACAACATACAATATTTTATTTATTTTCACAATTTTTTTTATGAAATTCTTTTTAATTATTTGATACATTTTATCTACATGATGTGGTTTTATTAATAATATGTGCCATCCTGAATTTTAAATTAAGCTTAGGAATGGATTGGTATTTCATTGTTTTATTGAAATGTCAATCAAATTATTTTCCCACCCCCTTTCCACCACCCTCACCCATGGTCTTGTTTTTTCCTGATATGTTAGTGTGTGTAAATGTTCACATTTCTGAAGATGTTTTATTTTTGGTCCAATGATAGGGAACAGATCCCCAAAACACATAACCTTCAAACACACTGTATGAATAAAATAACACCTTTTACCTTCTCTTTGAGCTTATGCTACATTCTGTAGGAGTGACAGTGCTAAGTATAGGATTTCTTATATATATTCATACCCACTATTGATTGTGAACAGTTCGGAAGTCCAATGGAGAGAGAAAGGCACACCAGGCAATAACATCAGATAGTGAACTTCAGCGCTGAGATGCTTTTTGTGGGATAAGTAGAAATTGTTATTGGTAGCATTTTGGGGTATGTAACATTTTTTGATAACTTTTAAGAATAGCATCATGATTACTCTATGAATTGCACTGAACACTTACATTGATATTTCCATGTAAATAAAAAAATACAATTCAAGTGAAACACTTTGGATGCTGTTTTGCATCTGTTCTGATGGTGTCCGTCTTTTCAGGAATGAACACAACTGTGGTTGACCATACTTTTATGTGCTATTAAAAGATGCCTTAAATGACAGGAGACCACTAGAAAAGAGGCCAGAAATAGTCCAAAGTGACGTAATCTGCTTCATTAGAGTGACCGATTCCATTAGGGACTTCTGTCAATCACATTTATGGGGGATTTAAGTAGAATTCCATAGTTGACTTCTCAACGTAGAGCAAAGGTTAAATGCAAACTGAGCCATGTTCTTAAATTTTGGAGGCGGAATAAGCATTTAAATAACAGTTAAAGTTTTTTTCATGCCATACAGTCATACAAGGTGTAGTGTAAGTGAAAAGACAGCTTTAAAGGGAACCTGTCATAATTTTTTTGGATTGTAAACCCTGCCCATCACATTTAATATCATAAGAAAGGGGTTCAAGCAACCCCTTTATGTCCTCAGATATGCCCCTGCATACCTCAGAAAAAGTGTTTTATACTTGACCAGCGATGTATGCAAATTGCACGATCTGATAATTGTACTTGTAATCAGCACTGCCCAGGTCCCTTTAAACGCTGCCACAGTCACTTCAAATGGCGCCTCTTATAAGTGCATGTAAGTGGATGACATCTCTCTGTAAGTCATGTAATGCCCAAATTATCATGCCTGTGCAGTAGAATCACTGGCTGTTCAATAGGGCACAGTGAGGCGCGCCAGTGCAGCTTTTCGATTCCACTGAGCAGGCGCGAGACTTTCGGGCACTACGTGGAAGATAAAGAGATGTAATCCACTTACATCCACTTATAAGAGCGGGTGTTTAAAGGGGCCGAGGTGGCATTTGAAGGTAGCCAGGGTGGCAGTGATCACATTGGACTAGATCATGCAATTTAAATGCAGCGCTGGACAAGAATAAAACACTTTTTCTGAAGTATGCAGGGGCTCGTATTAGCATATAAAGGGGTTAACAGAATTCCATTCTTATGATCTTAAAGGTGATGAGCAGGGTTAATAAGCCAAAAATCTGGTGACAGATTCCTTTTAATCTTTGGGCCTGTGCAATTACAGTGATGCCAGATATGTTTGGCTATTTTTAAACACTGAAAATACTTTTTAAATAAATGCTTTCAGCTCTCTTCTCCAGGAGTCAGACTGGGGGAAGGGGAAGTACTGCAGAGTTAAGTATCATTATAAACACTTCTAGTAGCCATTCTCTCATAGCTCTGCCAACTCTGCTAATCATATGCAGGCATCCATATGTGAAGGGGAAAATAGTATGCCCCCACTATAGCTTAGAACAGGCATAATAACAGTCTGTTCTCTTAACTTCAGATTAATGAGTTGTCCTGGAGTTCAGCAGACCTGAGTGTGATTATCTGCTTTGTGATTATCAGTCAGTGTGGGAGGAGGAGCTGTGCTGCAGAGGAGGCAGCACTACACTTGTCTTGGCAGTGCTAATGTGTTTTGGTCAAGGCAATAAGCCTCCTATGAATTTGAGAGAAGTGTTTATAATGAGACTCAATTCTGCAGCTCTGCCCCTGCCCTCACACTGACAGTCATAGATTGGAGCTGAATGCTGGCAATAACTCTCAGGTCTGCTGTTCTCCAGCACATATTATTATTCAGCAGTGTATATGTCTCATAGTCTTACACTGAGCCTGATCTAAGCTACTGTGAGGGCATGTTCTTCTTTCCACAGTGTGTTGCTGCCTTATTATGAGTGGTTAGAATCAGAAAGAGCAAGAAATATTTACATGCTTCCAGTGTAATTTTTTCTGGTAATACCCACTTGAACTTAAAAGAAACTAACTGTTAGGTGACAAATATTTTGATAGCTAAAATCTCTGCAACAGAAAAGAAACATAAAAAAATGAAATGTATTATTATGCTCTGCAACCACTATCACATTGTGTCCTCTTTAATTCATCTAGCTCCCTCTTTAAATCATCTAGATGCTAGTCTCGCAATTAACAGATTCATATAATAGATTAATCAACCCTTTTCAGCTCTAAAACGAATTGGGACCAATGATGTAAGATATCAACTGTCAGATACAATGCATTATCATCCATTCTAAGGTGCTATTCACCTGTTCCTTAGTGCTGTAAAAATGTATTCCTGAGGAATAAGGTCAACATCCAGTGCATAGGCAATCAGTAAACTGGTATGATAAAGCTGCCTTATCATACTGAGTATACCTTTAAAGAAATTATACTGTATTAACACATTACATTTATAAAATTAACATTTTTTAAAGGGAATCTGCCACCAGGTTTTTTCCCCCTAATCTGAGAGCAGCATATTGTCGGGGAAAAGACCCTGATTCAAGCGATGTGTCACTTAATGGGCAGCTTGCTGTCATTTTGATAAAATCGCTGTTGCCTCTCCTGCAGATCCAGCAGTTATCTAAATGTTAAGCTCTGTAAAACCCACCAACACCATTGATTGTCAGCTTTCTGCCCAATACAGCGTATACGGCAAGCTGCTAATCAGTGTTGGGGGCGGAGTTCTACAGAGCCCCCTGTCATCAGGTTCAGTAGTAATAATCTCTTGCTGATGAAACAGTGATTTTATCAAAATTACACCAAGCAGCCCAGTAAGTGACACATTTCTGGAATCAGGTTTTCTGTCCATACAAGTTACTGCTCTAAAATTAAATGTCGAAAACCTGATGACAAATTCCCTTTAACACGCTCTAACATACAACAAAAATGCATGCTAATATTTTGAAGTATGCAATATGTAAAAATCACGTACACCCAAATGAATATATCTTTAAAAAGCATAGAAAAATACCTCTATAGTCAGCATAATTCTGAGTGGTCTATTGTGGTTGCCCTTATGGTAGGACTTACCATTCCTCTGTAGCAGTTGAAAGCTCATTGAACTCAAGTTTATTATAAATAAGTTTATTAATAATAATAATAATAATAATAGTAATTATTGTAATATATACATGTTCACTTATGAATTTAGTTAACATGTAAACAAATTCTCATATTCCATAATGTTAAATATTATGCTGAAGTAGTGTTACTAAAATATATATTAAAATTGTCCTTTATATGATAGCATTGTTATATTAGTAATATGGGTTGTACCCCACATTTTTCACATCTTCTGCTTAGACCTCTGTCAACTGAGATTGCTTTTATTATTTATTTACTGCCTTTAATATATTTGTAGCTAAAGTTTGAACTGAACAGTAAATCCCCAAAACAAAACAGGGTTATCTGTACTATACCACAATTAAGAGTACAGTAATTGCTATAGTTTTTCTTGTAAATGAAAAAGTCTTTCTCCAACTTTGTTACTTTAGATTTGGCTTTAGTATTTTTGTTTTGAACAAAAGAGAGTTGTGTTACTTGAGCTGCAAACCGTGGATATAAGAAATTCTCCAAGGAAAGTTCTAACATAAAAGATAATAATATAAGACAAATGGTGTGCACACGAATAATTAAATGGTGAGGTGCTAGTGTCATGGAATAAATCCAAATCTAGAAATATAAATAGCACTGCACTCTCAGACAGGAATTCTATGCAAAATCAAACAATATTTATTAAACAACCAAAAAAGTGATAGGGAGCATGTTTTATCATAGCGACGTAAATGACACAACGTTTCGACTCTCACGAGTCTTTTTCAAGAAGCCGCTATACAAAAGGAAAAAAGAAAAACAAATCAAAAGGGGTTTTAAACAATAAATACAATGGTTGAACAATTATGATACAAAATCAAATGAAAAATATTAAAATAATATTAACCAAATGCAAAGTGAACCCTGCTTGTGGCATAGAGACCAGCAAGCACCAACCGTATGTCAAGAGATAGGAAAAAGTGAAGAAACACGTGGTGAAAGGAGTTCATCCCAGATATGAGAAAGGAAGATATAAGTTAGGGATAATTTTACCTGAAAACAGCTTCAGAGTGATTAACGAGATAATTGGATTGCAATATCTAGAGAGGGTAATAGGTGCGACATTGTCAGATTAAATGAAATGCTATAGAAAGTTCAACACTGGTGAGAAATCCTCAAATACCTGTTCCAATAGAATGCTCAAGGGTCTAGATAGGAGAAGATGGCTCCCCAAATGGATGGCCTGGGGTATAAGGATTAATAAAAAATAAACAAATTTTTTTGTTAACTGTTTGTTATATATAACCCTAGTCGGAGTAGTATATAGGTGTATACCACTCTGTAGTAAAAATAAAAATTAATAAAAAAGACAAAAAATACCTGTGTGGTTGTTAGAGAGTAGAAAAAAGTAACGATCCAGGAAGGAAATGTAGGATCTGTAGAAGGAGAGATGTAAGTTGTGAATATATCTTACAGACAAGTAGGTAGAAGCTAGATACTAATGTTCGCAATGCATATCAAAGGGCTTATATTGAGTGCACAGCCCTTTGATATACATTGCGAACATTAGTATTTTAGCCAGTAAGCTGTTTTTCGGCCCAACTAACCTCAATATAAGCCCTTTGATATGCATTGCGAACATTAGTATCTAGCTTCTACCTACTTGTCTGTAAGATATATTCACAACTTACATCTCTCCTTCTACAGATCCTACATTTCCTTCCTGGATCGTTACTTTTTTCTACTCTCTAACAACCACACAGGTATTTTTTGTCTTTTTTATTAATTTTTATTTTTACTACAGAGTGGTATACACCTATATACTACTCCGACTAGGGTTATATATAACAAACAGTTAACAAAAAAATTTGTTTATTTTTTATTAATCCTTATACCCCAGGCCATCCATTTGGGGAGCCATCTTCTCCTATCTAGACCCTTGAGCATTCTATTGGAACAGGTATTTGAGGATTTCTCACCAGTGTTGAACTTTCTATAGCATTTCATTTAATCTGACAATGTCGCACCTATTACCCTCTCTAGATATTGCAATCCAATTATCTCGTTAATCACTCTGAAGCTGTTTTCAGGTAAAATTATCCCTAACTTATCTTCCTTTCTCATATCTGGGATGAACTCCTTTCACCACGTGTTTCTTCACTTTTTCCTATCTCTTGACATACGGTTGGTGCTTGCTGGTCTCTATGCCACAAGCAGGGTTCACTTTGCATTTGGTTAATATTATTTTAATATTTTTCATTTGATTTTGTATCATAATTGTTCAACCATTGTATTTATTGTTTAAAACCCCTTTTGATTTGTTTTTCTTTTTCCTTTTGTATAGCGGCTTCTTGAAAAAGACTCGTGAGAGTCGAAACGTTGTGTCATTTACGTCGCTATGATAAAACATGCTCCCTATCACTTTTTTGGTTGTTTAATAAATATTGTTTGATTTTGCATAGAATTCCTGTCTGAGAGTGCAGTGCTATTTATATTTCTATAAAAGATAATAATACATTTGTATTGTGTCTATAATAGACTTCTTTGCATGAACTTCTATGGTACTGTACGTACAGTATTCTAGGTCAGACAAAATACATTCAATTCAGACGTGATAAAGTTTTCATTGTTCACTGTAAATATATGAAATGCAAAAAAACTTTTTGAAAAAAATAAGCTGAGAATAGTACAATGGGAATAGCGCTAGAATTGTACTCTTTACAATTAATATATTATATATCCAGTACAGCTTATTTTCTTTTGTGATTCTTTAATAAAAAAAGGTTCATTTTCTAAAAAGAGCATATTTCCAATCCTAATCTAATGTGTACTTTTAGTAATGTTACCTTTTTAAAAGAAATATGAGCACATTTTTTTTCTCTTGTTGAAACAGTATTTCTTATTTTATGAAAATACAATCATTTTTCAATTTAAAAAAAGCAAAAAAAAAACAAGGGCTGTAGGCAACTTTTGCATTTTTGGATCCGTTTTCTAAATGGCTTTTTATTTATTTATTTAGAAGAAAAACATGTATTTTATCTCTTGTTTTCAAAAGTTCAGGTTTTGTATTGAGCATTTCACCTTGTTGCCCAGAGAACTGTATTTTCTTACTCTCATTATTAGCCACTGAGGATGGAATCACGTATGAAGTTTTTGTGACAGTTGTTTTGAAAACAAGCAAGAAGTAAGTGAAAAACCTTTGGATGGAAATAAAGGAATGATATCTCTAATGTAATCCCACTTATGCAGAAAAAACTGCCATAAAAACAGAAACCATGATTAAAGCTATTAGTGCAGGAAACCTGTAACAGGAAAAATTTGCCAAATCAACGATTACATTAACAGAACCTATCTGATAAAGAGAATAAAATATATGAATTATTGGGTGTCAGGATAGATAAGAGGGTCATACACACAAGTGCTTCTCACAAAGTTAGAATATCATCAGAAAGTTAATTTATTTTAATTCTTCAATACAAAAAGTGAAAATCATATATTATATAGAGTCATTACAAACAGAGTGATCTAATTCATGTGTTTATTTCTGTTAATGTTGATGATTATGGCTTACAGCCAATGAAAACCCAAAAGTCATTATCTCAGTAAATTTGAATAATTAGCATAAAACACCTGCAAAGGCTTCCTAAGTGTTTAAAAAGGTCCCTTAGTCTGTTTCAGTAGGCTCCACAATCATGGGGAAGACTGCTGCCATGAAAGATTTCCAGAAGGCAGTCATTGACACACTCATCACATACAATAGGACCTCTTTTCCTTTCTTGTACCACGTACTCATTTGATTTTTTTTTGTGTATTTTATGGTTGTCTTATTACATATATTCTGTTATGCTTTGAAATAGTCTCCCATCTTTATAGATTTTTATGCAAAAAAATGTTTTGGAGTCCCTATCAGTATTATGACAAATTGTCCTTCAATTTTTATTAGAAACATTTAAGTGTTACTCTTGTTAGGAAAAACCAAAGCAAAAAAAAGTAGTAAAAATATGTGTCTCCATAGATTAAAAGCCCATGAAATGATTGTACATGAATTATACTGTCCAGAATAAAGAAGCCATGTAGTAGATATGCAACAAATGTATCAATGATAAAGTCTCACTTCTAGATATGAAGTACAACAGCAAATGTCAAATTTCCCCTTTTCTATCACCTGATTTACATGTAGCGCTGAAAGAAGACTTTCAATATATCAGAATATTTTATATTGACAAGATGTAGTGCAGCAAGTTTCTCACAGGAAGAAAATGTACAACACATCCCAAGAGATATTTTGCATATTGCTTTATGCAAATTCTATTTGATGGAAAATCATGGGAATATTTCTGCTCCATGATAATATTAGCATTTGCCTGCCAATGTAAAGTAATGGCAATTCATATAACTCTATCCCTGGGGAAGAAATAGAGAAAAGCTACACACATTTAAAGTAGTAACTGTGCAAGGTTCTGGTAAAAATATAGATACACAAATATGGACATATATTTGCCAAGTAAAAAAATGTTTTACAGCTAGAGATGAACAGATCTGGCCAAATGCAAATTTGCCATACCCCAAGACATTCGATTTGTCGACTTGTAGCAAAGCTATTTTTCTAGGATAGAATGTCCCTTTTGTGCTGTGTGATCTCTCCATACTAAACGTAAAGAAAACAACTCAAAAAACAAACAAAAAAACTACTCACCTCAACAGCCACACTATTTTTCAATATGTGCCATCTGCCCTCAGAACTTCTTATTTCTAGACGCCTTGCAGCACGCAGACACCTGCAAGGCCAAAGGTCATGTTCCAAAGTGAAGACTCTGAAGATTGGAAAAAGATAGCAAAAAGAATTTTGTAGATTGGATAAGCAGTATTTTTTTTTTACCATTTACCAGCCAGCTCGTTTTCATGGATTTATCTGGAAGTTTGACTGCCAGAGAAGCTAAACTCTGCAAATTTAATGCCCCTTATCATGCTCTGGGGTCACTCTAGACACCCTGTGCACATAAAAAGTCACATGTAAAAAAAAAAAAAATACCTGTTTGTTACACAATCCTAACATGTTTTGAGGCTGTATAACAGTTGCAAATCATGTAGCCACAGATACTCATACATAATATACGGTCATGCCCAGATGCTTGGATATCACCTGAGCACGTTCACTCATCACTACACCTTAATGTTCATCTCTCTGGCCTCTCTGTTCCTCTCTGCCACTCAACCGGTCAAAGCTGCATCTTTTTATTACCACCGCTCACACTGTACTCTACTCATGTGCACAAAAGGTCATGAAGTGATTATACCACTAAATGCACCATGAACCTTTGTGTACATGCGCACTCCCATCCCAGTGTCATGGCAGTAATCTTTATGCTTTATCAATGTTGCCCTACTCACCATGGTGGTCATCACATGGCTCACTGAGTTTTACTTCTTGCAGCAATGCTGCATCTTAGGGTGGTGTCCATTTTGCCTTAAGGTGGTGTGGCCGGTCTCTGCAGGAATTTAACCCTGATATGTCCTACAGAGATTAGGTTCCAACTTCCTATCCCATATTAGCAGGCTCTATATTTGGCAGCTTCCCCCACTATTTCTTGCGCAAAATCGGTTCCTAGCCTGTTTGTTCAGAGTCCTGTTTGTGCATTTTATATTTGTTTCTGTCTGTTACTGACCTGGCTAATATCCTATCTTACATCTTCGCTTCTGACTAGTGTTGAGCGATACTGCTCGATATCTAAAAATATTGTATCGAAATGGTATCGCCGATATCACTAAATATCGTCGGTATCCGATTCCGATACCGGAAGTCCCATGTAAGTCTATGGGAACAAAATATCGCAACTAAAAAAAACCTTTATTTCCTTGTAAACACTAAATATACACACATAGAATACATATATATATATATATATATATATATATATATATATATACATGTCATTGTGACATGTATATATACATATATGTATAGTTTATACACTTCTACATAGTAAAATATCCTCTGATTCAATTGCCGGGTAAAGTCGGCTTCTGTGAAAAGACAGAAGCACCCGACATGAAATGACACTTGGTGTACATAGGGTTAACCATGTCTTTTCATGTCGTTTGCAATCTGATTTGCACAAACAATTACATCAGTCTATGTGTGCAAAATTTCACACCTGTAGGGGTTAATTAAAGGTGTAAATTCGTTGTAAAAAAACCGGAATTTTTTGCTACGAATTTACACCTTTAATTAACCCCTACAGGTGTGAAATTTTGCACACTTACACTCATGTAATTGTTTGTGCAAATCAGATATCAAACTACATGAAAAGACATGGTTAACTCTATGTAAACCAAGTGTCATTTCATGTCGGGTTCTGCATTTTCACAAAAGCCGGCAATTGAATTAGCGGCTATTATACTATGTAGAAGTGTATGAACTATAAATATAAATATATATATATATATATATATATATATATATATATATGTGTCACAAATTTAATGACATGTATATATATATATATTATATATATGAGGTGTAAATTTGCTGAAAAAAAATGCGTGGGCTCCCGCCCTATTTTCGCAACCAGACAGACAAAGCCAGTGAGTGGGGGCAGATAATAATAGCCCAGAGAGGGACCATTATTTTTGCCCCCCCCGGCTACTAACATCTGCCCCTAGACACCCCAGAAAGGGCAAATCTCTAATTAGATTTGCCCTTTCTGGCACTTTGCCCGTCTATTCCCATTGCCCTGTAGAGGTGGCAAATGGGTTAATAAGGGGTTAAAATGACCTTGCAATTGAAAGGTCACTTTAAGCCAGGTTAATAATTGAGAGCTGTCAATTAGACAACTATCAATTATTAATCCTATTGTATGAAAGAAAAATCAAACACACACACTTTAACCCCTTCACCCCCAAGGGTGGTTTGCACGTTAATGACCAGGCCAATTTTTACAATTCTGACCACTGTCTCTTTATGAGGTTATAACTCTGGAACGCTTCAACGGATCTTCGCGATTCTGAGATTGTTTTCTCGTGACATATTGTACTTCACGTTAGAAGTAAAATTTCTTCGATATAACTTGCGTTTATTTTTGAAAAAAACGCAAATATGGCGAAAATTTTTAAAATTTTGCAATTTTCAAACTTTGAATTTTTATTCCCTTAAAACAGAAAAATATGTCACATAAAATAGTTAAGAAATAACATTTCCCACATGTCTACTTTACATCAGCACAATTTTGGAACCAACATTTTTTTTTGTTAGGAAGTTATAAGGGTTAAAAGTTGACCAGCGATTTCTCATTTTTACAACAAAATTTACAAAGCCATTTTTTTTAGGGACCACCTCTCATTTGAAGTCACTTTGAGGGGTCTATATGGCAGAAAATACCCAAAAGTGACACCATTCTAAAAACTGCACCCCTCAAGGTACTCAAAACCACATTCAAGAAGATTATTAACCCTTCAGGTGCTTCACAGGAACTAAAGCAACGTGGAAGGAAAAAATGAATATTTAACTTTTTAGCCACAAAAATGATCTTTTACAAACTTTTTTTTTATTTTCACAAGGGTAAAAGGAGAAAATGGACAGATAAGGTTGTTATGCAATTTCTCCTGAGTACGCCAATACCCAATATGTGGGGGAAAACCACTGTTTGGGCACACGGCAGAGCTCGTAAGGGAAGGAGCGCCGTTTGACTTTTTCAAACTAAAATTGGCTGGAATTGAGATTGGACGCCATGTCGTGTTTGGAGAGCCCCTGATGCGCCTAAACAGTGGAAACCCCCACAAGTGACACCATTTTGGAAACTAGACCCCCTAAGGTACTTATCTAGATCTGTTGTGAGCACTTTGAACTCCCAAGTGTTTCACAAAAGCTTATAATGCCTGGGTGTGAAAAAAAAAAAAAAATTTTCCACAAAAATGATTTTTTAGTCCCAAATTTTTGAATTTTCCCAAGGAAATTGGACCCCAAAAGTTGTTGTCCAATTTGTCCTGAGTACGCTGATACCCCATATGTGGGGGGGAACTGTTTGGGTGCACGCCAGGGCTTGGAAAGGAAGTAGTAACGTTTTGGAATGCAGACGTTGATGGGGGTCATGTTCCGTTTGCAGTGCCCCAGATGAGCCTAAACAGTGGAAACCCCCCACAAGTGACCCCATTTTGGAAACTATACCCCCTAAGGAACTTATCTAGATCTTTGGTGAGCACTTTGAACCCCCAAGTGCTTCACACAAGTTTATAATGCCTGGGCATGAAAATAAAAAATCCTATTTTTTTCCCACAAAAATTATATTTTAGTCACTAATTTTTTATTTTCTCAATGGTAACAGGAGAAATTGGACCACATAAGTTGTTGTCCAATTTGTCCTGAGTACGCTGATACCCCATATGTGGGTGGGAACCACTGTTTGGGCGCACGGCAGAGCTCGGATTGGAAGGAGCACCATTTGACTTTTTCCAACCAAAATTGGCTGGAATTGAGATTGGATGCCATGTTGCATTTGGAGAGCCCCTGATGTGCCTAAACAGTGGAAACCCCCCACAAATGACCCCATTTTGGAAACTAGACCCCCTAAGGAACTTTTCTAGATCTTTGGTGAGCAATTTGAACCCCCAAGTGCTTCACACAAGTTTATAACGTAGAGCCGTAAAATTTAAAAATCATATTTTTTCCACAAAAATGATCTTTTCACCCAAATTTTTATTTTTCCAAGGGTAACAAGACTCCAAAAGTTATTGTGCAATTTGTCCTGAGTGCGCTGATACCCCATATGTGGGGGTAAACCACTGTTTGGGTGCATGGCAGAGTTTGGAAGGGAAGGAGCGCCGTCTGACATTTTCAACGCAGAATTGGCTGGACGCCATGTCGTGTTTGGAGAGCTCCTGATCTGCCTAAACAGTGGAAACCCCCATAAATGACGCTATTTTGGAAACTAGACCCCTCAAGGAACTTATCTAGATGTGTGGTGAGAACTTTTAACCCCCAGGTGTTTCACTAAAGTTTATAACGTACAGCCGTAAAATAAAAAATCTTTTTTTTTTTTTACAAAAATGATTTTTTCGTCCACAATATTTTATTTTCACAAGGGTAACCGAAGAAATTGGAACCCAAAAGTTGTTGTCCAATTTGTCCTGAGTACGCTCATACCCAATATGTGGGAGAAAACTACTGTATGGGCGCACGTCAGGGCTCGGAAGGGAAGTAGTGACGTTTTGGATTGCAGACTTTGATGGAATGGTCTGGGGGCGTCATGTCACATTTGGAGAGCCCCTGATGCACCTATACAGTGGAAACCCCCCACAAGTGACCCCATTTTGGCAAATAGACCCCACAAGGAACTTATCTAGATGTGTGGTGAGCACTTTGAACCCCGAAGTGCTTCACAGAAGTTTATAACGTACAGCCGTAAATATAAAAAATCTTTTTTTTTTACAAAAATGATTTTTTCGCCCCCAATATTTTATTTTCACAAGGGTAACAGAAGAAATTGGAACCCAAAAGTTGTTGTCCAATTTGTCCTGAGTACGCTGATACCCAATATGTGGGAGAAAACTACTGTATGGGCGCACGTCAGGGCTCGGAAGGGAAGTAGTGACGTTTTGGATTGCAGACTTTGATGGAATGGTCTGGGGGCGTCATGTCGCATTTGGAGAGCCCCTGATGCGCCTAAACAGTGGAAACCCCCCACAAGTGACCCCATTTTGGAAAATAGACCCCACAAGGAACTTGTCTAGATGTGTGGTGAGCACTTTGAACCCGAAGTGCTTCACAGAAGTTTATAACGCACAGCCGTAAAAATAAAAAATCCTTTTTTTTTTTTGCAAAAATGAATTTTTTGCCCCAATATTTTATTTTTACAAGGGTAACAGGAGAAATTGACCAAAGTTGTTGTCCAATTTGCCTGAGTACGTGATATACAATATGTGGGAGAAAACTACTGTATGGGTACACTTGGTGGCTCGGTAGGGAAAGTAGTAGAACTGTTGGATTGCAGACTTTGATGGAATGGTCTGGGGGCGTCATGTCGCATTTGGAGAGCCCCTGATGCGCCTAAACAGTGGAAATCCCAAACAAGTGACCCCATTTTGGAAAATAGACCCCACAAGGAACTTATCTAGATGTGTGGTGAGCGCTATGATGCCCCAAATGCTTCACAGAAGTTTATAATGTACAGCCGTTAAAAGCAAAAAAATATTTTTTTTTGTACAAAAATGATATTTTCGCCCCAGTTTTTTATTTTCCCAAGGGTAGCAGAAGAAATAGGACAAATTGCACAATAACTCTTGGGGTCCAGAGTACGCTGATACCCCATATGTGGGGATAAACTACTGTTTGGACGCATGGCAGAGCTGAGAAGTGAAGGAGCACCGTTTGACTTTTTCAACGCAGAATTGGCTGGAATTGAGATCAGACGCCATGTCACATTTGGAGAGCCCTGATGTGCCTAAACAGCTGAAACCCCCAATTCTAACTCCAACCCTAACCCCAACACACCCCTAACCCTAGTCCCAACCCTAACCACAAACCTAACCCTAACACACCCCTAATCCCAACCCTAATCCTAACTTTAGCGCCAAACCTAACCCTAACTTTAGCCGCAACCCTAACCCTAACCCTAATGGGAAAATGGAAATAAATACTTTTTTTTAATTTTATTATTTTTCCCTTACTAAGGGGGTAATAAAGGGGGGTTTGATTTACTATTTATAGCGGGTTTTTATGATTGGCAGCTGTCACGCTAAAAGACGCTTTTTATTGCAAAAATAGTTTTTGCATCATCACATTTTGAGAGCTATAATTTTTTCATATTTTGGCCCACAGAGTCATGTGAGGTCTTATTTTTTGCGGGATGAGTTGACGTTTTTATTGGTACCATTTTTGAGCACGTGACGTTTTTTGATCGCTTTTTATTTCGATTTTTGGGATGTTAGAATGAACAAAAATCAGCAACTCATGAATTTCTTTTGGGGAGGCGTTTATACCATTCCGCGTGTGGTAAAATTGATAAAGCAGTTTTATTCTTCGGGTCAGTACGATTATGGCGATACCTCATTTATATCATTTTTTCATGTTTTGGCGCTTTTATAGATAAAAACAATTTTATATAAAAAATAATTATTTTTGCATCGCTTTATTCTACGAGCTATAACTTTTTTATTTTTTCGCTGATAATGCTTTATGACACCTCGTTTTTTGCGGGACAAGATGACGTTTTCAGCGGTACCATGTTTTTTTATATCGGTCTTTTTGATCGCGTGTTATTCTACTTTTTGTTCGGCGGTATGATGATAAAGCATTGATTTTTTGCTTCGTTTTTTTTTTTTTTTTAAGGGGTTCACTAAAGGGGTTAACTAGTGGGACAATTTTATAGGGGGGGTCGTTACGGACGCGACGATACCAAATATGTGTACTTTTATTGTTTGTTTTTTTTTATTTACAGGAAGAAGTGAATTTATTGGGGAATATATATTTTTTTTTTTATTTATTTTGGATTTTTTTTTTACACATGTTTATTTTTACTTTTTTAACTTTTTTACTTTGTCCCAGGGTGGGACATCACAGTATTTTATCAGATCGCTGGTGTGACAGTGTGCACAGCACTCTGTCACACCAGCGATCGCACAGGCATAGATGCAGGCTTCTCAGTGCCTGCTCTCGGCAGGCACTGAGGTAGCCGCCTCCCTCCAGGACCCCGGCGCCATCTTGGATCCGGGTCCTGGGAGGGAGGAAGCCCTCAGAACAGCGCGATCACATCGCGCTGCTCTGAGGGTCTCAGGGGGCGCGCAGGGAGCCCCCACCCTGCGCGATCCTCCCCTGTGCCCCAAGTACACCGCGATCATGTTTGATCGCTGTGTGCAAGGGGTTAATGTGCCGGGAGCGGTCCGTGACCGCTCCTGACACACAGTCATGGGTGTCAGCTGTGATAATCAGCTGACACCCGGTCGGCGATTAGCTGCGCTCCCCTCAGGAGCGCAGCTGATCGCCTATGACGTACTATCACGTCCCCGGTCATACGGGCCCAGGTACCATGGACGGGATAGTACGTCCGATGGCAGTAAGGGGTTAATAAAAAAGAAGTTTAATGAAATAATCACACAGTTTTTCACCATATTTTATTTTCCTGCTAAAACCATTTCCTGTAATAAAAATAAATAATAAAGCAAAATTATTCTTACCAATCCGATGTACAGTCAGGTCCCACGGTGTAATCCTTCAGAAAGGGTTAATGTTTACTGCAGGGACCGCAGCTAATGCTGCAGCCTCACAGTAAACCCCCAAATGAATGAGTTCCTCTCCTGGCTGACAGGAGAGGAAGTGGAAAGCTTAATTGATTGCTTTCCACTTTCACTTCAGGTCAGCCAGGGACACAATCAGTGACGTCAGAGGGAACTGGTTAACAAAAATAGGGGATCCCCTCGAAAAAAATTGGCGTGGGGTCCCCCCTATTTTTGTTAACCAGCCAGATGAAGCAGACCGCTGAGGCCTGGATTTTCAGGCTGTTAAGGAGCCAAGATCCATGGACCTTGCCAGCCTGATAATACCAGGCCACAGCAGTCTGCATATCTTGGCTGATTAACAAAAATAGGGGATCCCCTCGAAAAAAATTGGTGTGGGGTCCCCCCTATTTTTGTTAACCAGCCAGATGAAGCAGACCGCTGAGGCCTGGTTTTTCAGGCTGGTAAGGATCCAATATCCATGGACCTTGCAAGCCTGATAATACCAGGCCACAGCAGTCTGCTTAGCTTGGCTGGTTAACAAAAATAGGGGATCCCCTCGAAAAAAAAACGGCGTAGGGGTCCCCCTATTTTTGTTAATCAGCCAAGTAAAATGCAGACTGCTGCGGCCTGGTATTAAAAGACTGTCAAGGCCCATGGATTTTGGCCCTCAACAGCCTGATAATACCAGGCTACAGCAGCCCCACATTTGGCGCATCAAAAGATGTGCCAATTGTGGCACATTACCCGGCTCTTCCCACTTGCCCTGTAGCGGTGGCAAGCGGGGTAATAAGGGGTTAATGTCACCGTTGATTGCACGGTGACAATAAGCCCGGTTAATAATGAGAGGCGTCAATAAGACACCGATCCATTATTAATCCTAAAGTTATTAAATGCATAAAAAAAAGACAAAGCAAGAAAAAAGTATTTTAATGAAATAAAAGAGATAACACAGTTTTCATTTCTTTTATTGTACTCTCATTCCTGCGACGCCATCGATCTCGTGTAAAAAAAAGAAAAAAACAAACCAACAGTATACCACCTGTCCGACGCAGTCCATAGTAACGACTGTCCCACGGCGATCCAGCTCTGCTACATCGCAATGACAGGCAGAGCCTGTCATCACGACGCGGCACAGCTGATTACCTGCTTCCCCGGCGGTGACGTCATCGGACTGACTGCTTTACGGCCGGGATTACCCAGCAGTCACTGCAGTTATCGCGAGAAACTGCATGTGACCGCCGGGGAAAGATGATGGCGGCCATGAAGCAGTCCGGGATGTGACCGCCGGAGATCTTCTGCCAGGTAAGTGCCGCTGACTCTTGACAGACCCGACCGACGGACACTGACAGTGACAGACCCGACCGACGGACACAGACAGTGACAGTGACAAATCCGATTCCGGTATTCGATATGACGAAAATATCGGTATTCGGAATCGAAAGGCCGATAGAGCTAATATCGGCCGATACCCGATATTTGCAGTATCGTATCGCTCAACACTACTCCTGACCTGTACTATGTATACTGAACATGTGCTGCCTGACTTGACCTTGGACCATCTGACCATATTTTTGTCTTTGTCCTCCTGTACTGCTCTCTCGTGCCTCTGACCCTCCTGTCAGCTGATGCAGTCCCGGGGACTGCACTGGAGTGGTACCTGGCAACTACCTGCAGCAAGGGCTATACTCACCACCAAAGGCTCTGTCAAAAAGAAGGAAGTCACTTAGTCATGCCCTATAGGATAAGCTCGGCCTTTCACACAGTGGGTCCACATCCATCAGCGTTACATTTTCCCTCCTGCGTTACACTCAGAACTCATCAAAAGGGTATGCTCACCTCATCAGAAGAAATGAGTGATGTAGTGAGCATACCCTTTTGATTGCCCTTGACGGTTTAGAAAAAGTTAGGCTCAGGCTTCCATTTTGCTGAATTCATGCAAAAGCGATTTTAAAAAATCCACATTTTGATGAATATGGAGTTTTGTGAAATTCAAGTAGAATTCAATTGCCATTGAATATATTTCATCATCTCTATCTGAATGAGACTATCACACTGCTTCTATCTATATCAGGCATACAATTACTGTGTATCATTTATGCATGATATCTTTCTCACAGACATTTACACAAGAAACATTGCACGGTAAGTGATATAGCAATGTCACCAAGCTCGCAGAACAGTTGACATACAGCTTATGTGGAAGCAATCAGTTAGCAAACTATCAGAATATCTACCAGTTTATTCAAACAACGATAATATACAGTATTATAAGAGCATATAAAATTATATCTTGTACAAGAGGCACCTACTCTGGGGTACATATATTATATATAGTTTATTTAACATGTATGACAAGCTTAATAGTATAGAAATAACAGTTATTGTATGATGTGGCTGGCGCAAAACTTGAAATAATAGATCTACTGATTTATTAAAAGTGCCACATTTCTCGGAATCATACCAGAATAATGAATAGTTTACTGCATGGATCGTGCAAGATACAAATTGCATGCGAAGCACAGGTTCCTATGCTGGGGTGTCAAATAATTTATCAAGCTCCATTGTATACATAGAGCAGTTCTTCATTATGTACTATAGACAATGTTATATAATACATTGTCAGGAAAAATTTGTGAGCAACAGAAATTGTTCACAATCCACTATAAATAAGACACTCAGGTGAGACTTACTGATAAGTAGAGAGAATAGCACAAGATCTAAGATATCACAACTCGCAGTTTCTCCATAAGACATTCGGTTCTTTATATACAGTATAATTAATCAATAAAAAATATCAAGATTTTGCATCTTTATGGCTGAATAAAAGGATAAGGATTTACAGATATGCTCTTCCCTCTATATCAATGCAGTTGAATCTAGTATGAAATATAACATAAAGAACTATTATACATCAAAGAATTATTATACTTAAAAGAAATAAAGTTTAATTTTAATTAGGATTTTCAGTATTGTCAGTGCATAAAATGTGCAACACACAATGATATTCGCAGTTTTAAGGGGGAAACAGCAATGTAGATAAATAAAGAGAGAATCACTAACAATACACATGTAAAATATCAAATATCTAGATCATCTTGGGAAGTGACCAGAAATCCTTCTGTACTCAGTGACACAGCTTTAATAATTCTCTATGAGATAGACAGCTTCCATGGATGCAGCTAAGACACACAGTCATAGTGCACCTGGTATAGAATCAGTAAGTAGTCTCAGAGACATGTTGGTAATTCTTTCCTTATTGAATTGTGGTGCATGTGCATCTATGCTTTCAAGATTTCCCATATTTGTGGTTACATCAACATGCACCAGATGGCTCTACTCTTTACTCCATAGGATGCAGAAATTCCTGGCTGGACTATCCCTAATAAAAAGTCTCTTTTCTCCCCTACACATAGCAAATAAATTTGATGTTTTCATAACTGTTTTTTAAAGCTGGTGAAATGTACAGATTATCATATCTGCAGTTATTATTTTACAGTTCACAGTGAATGCAGCTAATATTTTCACATACAAACTGTAGGCACGAGACGTATCAAATCTTAATTATTAGAAAATTTATTATGGTTTTACAATATGTCAGTAGAAAATTTAGTCTATTTGTGATTTCTCGATAAGCTGTCTAGACAAAATGAAAAATCAAGTTGGTAGCCCAGTTGCTATGAAGGGTTGCAGCCACCAAAAGTGACCATGCTGTTCCCCGACTTACCTTAAATGCAGGTGAATCTAATTTTGTTTTCTTCTATTGGGTGCAAATATGTATATCAGGATGAATAATCAGTAGAATATATCCACCTGTGGAAACCTAAGCTTCAGCAGCGATACCTTCCATTAATCTTTCCATATCCACTTGGATTAGTCATGTTTCACAGTGCTGTTTTTTGTTAGAAGGCTATTGCTTTCATAGGTCTACAAAAGAGATATTTTATGCAATTGTTTTTTTCTTTGTTTAACTGTATATATTTGTTTGTGTTTTTTGATTATATTTAGGCACTGATAATTAGGTACATAGTCTGACTATGTCGTAATGGTCAGATGATTGTTTACATAAATGAATTGGAAGTAGGACCAAGTCACTTATCAAGGTGACCAGGTACAGTATCCTTATGAGTTTGTGCTTTAAAGCACTTTTTAAATAAGCCACCAACAATAGATAAATGACTGGCATTTTTATCATGGAAGCAAACATGACAACTCACAAGTCAAGTCCATAGTCCTTAGGAAGTTTCAGGCCACTAGTGCTCAAGTTCAATAGTACAAAATCTAAAAAATTCTTCAAGAGTAGTGTTGAGCGATACTGCTCGATATCTAAAAATATCGGATCGGAATGGTATCGCCGATATCACTAAATATCGCCAATATCCGATTCCGATACCGGAAGTCCAATGTAAGTCTATGGGAACAAAATATCGCAACTAAAAAAAACCCTTTATTTCCTTGTAAACACTAAATATACACACATAGAATACATATATATATATATATATATATATATATATATATATATATATACATGTCATTGTGACATATATATATATATACATATATGTATAGTTTATACACTTCTACATAGTAAAATATCCTCTGATTCAATTGCAGGGTAAAGCCGGCATCTGTGAAAAGACAGAAGCACCCGACATGAAATGACACTTGGTGTACATAGGGTTAACCATGTCTTTTCATGTCGTTTGCAATCTGATTTGCACAAACAATTACATCAGTCTATGTGTGCAAAATTTCACACCTGTAGGGGATAATTAAAGGTGTAAATTCGTTGTAAAAAAAACGGACTTTTTTGCTACGAATTTACACCTTTAATTAACCCCTACAGGTGTGAAATTTTGCACACTTACACTCATGTAATTGTTTGTGCAAACCAGATATCAAACTACATGAAAAGACATGGTTAACTCTATGTAAACCAAGTGTCATTTCATGTCGGGTTCTGCATTTTCACAAAAGCCGGCAATTGAATTAGCGGCTATTATACTATGTAGAAGTGTATGAACTATAAATATAAATATATATATATATGTGTCACAAATTTAATGACATGTATATATATATATGAGGTGTAAAATTGCTGAAAAAAAATGCGTGGGCTCCCGCCCTATTTTCGCAACCAGACAAAGCCAGTGAGTGGGGGCAGATAATAATAGCCCAGAGAGGGACCATTATTTTTGGCCCCCCCCGGCTACTAACATCTGCCCCCTGACACCCCAGAAAGGGCAAATCTCTAATTAGATTTGCCCTTTCTGGCACTTTGCCGTCTATTCCCATTGCCCTGTAGCGGTGGCGAATGGGTTAATAAGGGTTAAAATGACCTTGCAATTGAAAGGTCACTTTAAGCAGCCAGGTTAATAATTGAGAGCTGTCAATTAGACAACTATCAATTATTAATCCTATTGTATGAAAAAAAATCAAACACACACACTTTAATAAAAAAGAAGTTTAATGAAATAATCACACAGTTTTTGACCATATTTTATTTTCCTGCTAAAACCATTTCCTGTAATAAAAATAAAATAATAAAGCAAAATTATTCTTACCAATCCGATGTACAGTCAGGTCCCACGGTGTAATCCTTCAGAAAGGGTTAATGTTTACTGCAGGGACCGCAGCTAATGCTGCAGCCTCACAGTAAACCCCCAAATGAATGAGTTCCTCTCCTGGCTGACAGGAGAGGAAGTGGAAAGCTTAATTGATTGCTTTCCACTTTCACTTCAGGTCAGCCAGGGACACAATCAGTGACGTCAGAGGGAACTGGTTAACAAAAATAGGGGATCCCCTCGAAAAAAATTAGCGTGGGGTCCCCCCTATTTTTGTTAACCAGCCAGATGAAGCAGACCGCTGAGGCCTGGATTTTCAGGCTGTTAAGGAGCCAAGATCCATGGACCTTGCCAGCCTGATAATACCAGGCCACAGCAGTCTGCATATCTTGGCTGGTTAACAAAAATAGGGGATCCCCTCGAAAAAAAAACGGCGTAGGGGTCCCCCTATTTTTGTTAACCAGCAAGTAAAATGCAGACTGCTGCGGCCTGGTATTAAAAGACTGTCAAGGCCCATGGATTTTGGCCCTCAACAGCCTGATAATACCAGGCTACAGCAGCCCCACATTTGGCGCATCAAAAGATGTGCCAATTGTGGCACTTTACCCGGCTCTTCCCACTGCCCTGTAGCGGTGGCAAGTGGGGTAATAAGGGGTTAATGTCACCGTTGATTGCACGGTGACAATAAGCCCGGTTAATAATGGAGAGGTGTCAATAAGACACCGATCCATTATTGATCCCAAAGTTATTAAATGTATAAAAAAAAGACAAAGCAAGAAAAAAGTCTTTTAATGAAATAAAAGAGACAACACAGTTTTCATTAATTTTATTATACACTCATTCCTGCGACGCCATCGATCTCCTGTAAAAAAAGAAAAAAAACAAACCAACAGTATACCACCTGTCCGACGCAGTCCATAGTAACCACAGTCCCACGACGATCCAGCTCTGCTACATCGCAATGACAGGCAGAGCCTGTCATCGCGACGCAGCACAGCTGATTACCTGCTTTCCCGGTCTTGACGTCATCGGACTGACTGCTTTACGGCCGGGATTACCCAGCAGTCACTGCAGTTATCGCGAGAAACTGCATGTGACCGCCAGGGAGAAGAGGATGGCGGCCATCAAGCAGTCCGGGATGTGACCGCCGGAGATCTTCTGCCGGGGAAAGATGATGGCGGCCATCAAGCAGTCCAGCCCGTGACCGCCGGAGATCTTCTGCCAGGTAAGTGCCGCTGACTCCTGACAGACCCGACCGACGGACACTGACAGTGACAGTGACAAATCCGATTCCGGTATCCGATATGACGAAAATATCGGTACTCGGAATCGAAAGCCCGATACAGCTAATATCGGCCGATACCAGATATTTGCAGTATCGTATCGCTCAACACTATTCAAGAGTCTAAAAAATATCAATCTCCATTTTAATTTATGGTCCTTAGTCACATGTTCATTTTACAAACATGGAAGGAAAGGTTTGTGGATGGTTTCTGCCCTTGCCGACAGTTAATGGGATGTATATAACAGGATATAAAATGAAATGGCGGTTTATTCTATGTGTTTCAAAGTACAAATGACATCTTTATCAGGAAAGACCACAAGTGCTTGTGATACTTGTGATCTTTCCTGATGAAGTCATTTGTACTTTGAAACGTGTAGAATAAACCGGCATTTCATTTTATATCCTGTGATATACATCCCATTAACTGTCGGCAAGGGCAGAAACTATCCACAAATCTTTCCTTCCCTCCGTTGATGTCTTATGGTCAATTGCTGACCCGTGGATCTGCTGCAGCTGAACTTCCATTTGACATGCTTTTTGAATATGTCTAGATGGCGAGTGTAATCTGATTTTACCACCTGTCAACTCTTTGATAAGACCCTATTTTTGCGCTTATCTCTCCTACATACCTCCTACATCTCTCCTGTTCTGTAGTCCCATATTTGGGACTACAGAACAGGAGAAGCACTTGGGTATTTTGGTTGCACTGCTCTGTCCTACAGCTCTGGGACATTTTACAAACATGTAGGATAGATTCCAGGAAGGCAATGACAAGGGTCGTTTTGTGTATTCCTACACTTCCACATACAATGACCATTACACCAGGTTTCAAGCTCACTCGCCATACATATTGGAAAAATATGGATGTAAATAAGACCTGTGAGTGTCACTGTTTTGTTTCTTGAATAATCACTGTTTAAGAGTTTGATTTATACTTTTCTGCTTAACTGATAAGTGACTGAATGGGCAAACACTTGGCAAAAGAGATTTAATGTTGATAAATGTAGAGTAATGAACCTAGGATTAGAGATGAGCGAGAATACTCATTGCTCGGGTTTTCCTGAGCATGCTCGGGTGACCTCTGAGCATTTTCACATGCTTGGAGACTTAGTTTCTGTTGACACAGCTGCATGCTTTGCGACTGCTAGACAGCCTGAAAACATATGGGAATTCCCTAACATACAGGCATTCCTCACATGTATTCAGGCTGTCCAGCAGCCACAAATCATGCAGCAGCTTCGACAGAAACTAAATCTCCGAGCATGCCAAAATACACCCGAGCAAAGATTATACTCGCTCATCACTACCTACAACAGAGTAATCCTCCATCTGCATATACATTAGATGGGACCATATTTAGGACTACAGAACAGGAGGACTTGGGTATTCTGGTTTCAAGTAAGCTGAGCAGTAGTACTCAATGTCAAGCAGCATCTGCAAAAGCAAACAAGATTTTAGAGTGTATAAAAATAAAGACAAAATCTCGCAATCCTAACATATTATTACCTATTTACAAATCATTTGTGAGGCCACATTTAGAATATGGGATCCAGTTTTGCGCTCCACATTTTAACCCTTTTACCCTCAAGGGTGGTTTGCACGTTAGTGACTGGGCCAATTTATACAATTCTGACCACTGTCCCTTTATGAGGTAATAACTCTGGAACGATTCAATGGATCCAGGTGATTCTGAGAATGTTTTCTCATGATATTTTGCACTTCATGATAGTGGTAAAATATCTTTGATATGACTTGCGTTTATTTGTGAAAAAAACAGAAATGTGCGAAAATTTTGCAAATTTCCAAATTTGAATTTTCATGCCATTAAATCACAGAGATATGTCACACAAAATGCTTAATAAGTAACATTTCCCACATGTCTAATTTACATCAGCACAATTTTGGAATACATTTTTTTTTGCTTGGAAGTTATAGGGTCAAAATTTGACCAGCGATTTCTCATTTTTCCCGCACCATTTCTTTTTAGGGACCAAATAGTATTTGAAGTCACTTTGAAGTGTCTATATTATAGAAGAAACCCAAAAGTGACACCATTCTAAAAGCTACACCCCTCAAGGTGCTCAAACCCACATTCAAGAAGTGTATTAACCCTTCAGGTGCTTCACAGGAATTTTTGGAATGTTTTAAAAAGATAAACTTTTAACTTTCTTCACCAAAAATTTACTTTAGATCCAATTTTTTTATTTCTCTATTGTAACAAAATAAATTGGACCCCAAAAGTTATTGTGCAATTTATCCTGAGTATGTTGATATCCAATATGTGGCGGTAAACCCCTGTTTGGACGCATGGCAGAGCTCGGAAAGGAATAATAATCTTTATATAGCGCTAACATATTTCGCAGCGCTTTATAGTTTGCACACATTATCGTCGCTGTCCCCTATGGGGCTCAGTATCTGGATTCCCTATCAGTATGTTTTTGGAGTGTGGGAGGAAACTGGAGTACCCAGAGGAAACCCACGCAAACATGGGGAGAACATACAAACTACTTGCAGATAGTGTCCTTGGTGGGATTTGAACCCAGGACTCCAGCGCTGCAAGACTGCAGTGCTATCCACTGAGCCACCATGCTGCCCTACAGGAAGGAGTGACGTTTGACTTTTTCAACGCAAAATTGGCTGGAATTGAGATCGGACACCATGTCGCATTTGGAGAGCCCCTGATGAGCCCCATTTTGGAAACTAGACACCCCAAGGAACTTATGTAGATGTGTGATGAGCACTTTGAACCCCTAAGTGCATCACAGAAGTTAATAAACAGAGCTGTGAAAATAAAAAATCATATTTTTTCCACAAAAATTATCATTTTGCCCCTAATTTTTTATTTTATTAAGGTTAACAGGAGAAATTGGACCTCAAGAGTTGTGCAATTTCTCTTAAGTATGCCGATACCTCGTATGTAGGGGAATGCTACTTTTGAGGCACAATGCAAAGCTCAGAATTGAAGAGGTACCAAATTGGAGTACAGATTTTGCTGGAATGGTTTGAGGGTGCAATGTCACATTGGCAGATCCCCTGAGGTGCCTGAATAACAGAAACTCTCTATATTTGAACTAATTTTACAAACTATACTCCCCAGGTGCAGTGATCATATTAACACCACATGTGCCTCACAGAATTTTATACCACTGAGTGGTGAAGAAAGAATAAATTACATTTCTGCCACTAAAATGTTATTTTAGCCCCAAGTTTTTAATTTTTCTAAGAGCTAAAAGGAATTTTTTTTACAACAAACTGAGGTCCATTCTTTCCTGAATGTGCCAATACCCTACATATAATCGGGAAATATTTTTCCGTCACAGTGAAAAGCTCAGAAGGCAAGGAGCACCAAATTTTACTGTTATGGTTTGCAGGTGCCATGACCCACTGGGAGAGCCCATGAAGAGCCAGAACAGCAGAACCCTCCATAAGTGACCACATTTTATGAGCTACACCTCTCAATGAATTCACCTAGGGTTGTGGTGATGATATTGACACCATGAGTATGTCACAGAATTTCATACCATTGAGCAGTGAAGACAAAATAACTACATTTTTACCAACAACATTTTGTTTGAGCCAATGATTCTACATTTTCACTCAAGAAGTGGGTAATAATGGCACCAAAATTTGTCCCACAATTTCTACTGAGCATGGCAATACCCCAAATCTGGCTGTACAGAACTACTTAGCCATATGGAGAGATTCAGGAGGAACGCAGCACTATTTGCCTATTCAACTGAATGGGTCTGTGCACGTCAGTGTGTTTCCACGGACCATGTGTCCATGGGCAAAATACTCTGATATGTCCATTTTTTAATGTCAGCAGGGGTCACAAAAGTCCCGTGCACATGCACATGCATAACACACATTGACGCCGGGGAAGAAGCATTACAGTATGTGCTGTTCCTCGGTGCCGAGTGCTTAACACGGCTCTCATCATTCTACCCTGGTCTGTCGGCAATCGGCACAAGCAGGGGAGAATAATGAGAGTTACTTTTAAATGATAAAAAAGACAGCAGGTGGTGGCTGATGGAACTATTACTCACATCAGCCTACCCCTGCTACTAATAATAACAGTGACAGCAAGAGAGGCTGATGGGGGTATTCATCAGCTGCCGCTTGTGTAAAAAATAAATAAATGAAAAAAAAGCATGGGCTCCCCTGTATTTTCTATAACAAGCCAGACAAAACTCACAGCTGGGGGCTGCACTCCTCAGCTGTCAGCTTCAGCACGGTTGGTTATCAAGAATAGAGGGGTCTCCACGCTGTTTTTTTAAAATTATTTAAATAAATAATTTAAAAAATGGTGTGGGGTCCCCACCCATTATTGACAACCAGCCTTGCTAAAGCTCACACTTAGGTGCTCATATTCTTAGGCTGGTAAGGGGCTATGGATATTGACCCCCAATCTAAAAATAGCAGCCAGCAGCTGCCAAGAAAAGGCACATCTATTAGATGTGCCAATTCTGGCACTTTGCCCAGCTCTTCTCACTTGCCTTATAGCAGTGGCAAGTGGGGTTCATATTTGTGGGGTTGATCTTTGTATTGTCAGGTGACATCAAGCCCATAGCTTAGTAATGGAAAAGCGTCTATATGACACCTATCTATTACTAATCCTATAAATATATGGTAAGTAAAGACACTGCCAGAATAAAGTCTTTTATTAGAAATAAAACAAAACACACTTTTCTATTTTTATTTAAAAATAACAAACACAGTTATACTACACCTAGTGCCTAAATCCACCGAAGCCCTAGTTCTCCTGTAATAAAACTATAATAAAAAAAACAATATCCCTCACCTGTCAGTTGTTCTGTCCCACGCTGTAATCCATGTCTGGGGGATAATTAGTTTTCAACCTGGACAGTGCCAAGATGCGACCGTCCAGGTTGAGAACCACTGGTGAATGAGCTCCTGGGAACACAGTGTCAGTGACCAGCGGTGACATCATAGAGGTTACCACAGCTCACTGAGGCTCCATTCCAAGTTGAGTTCAGCTGCAGTGAAATCTGGCGAGATCTCTGCTAGCACCGTGAGTCCTCATGTCTCACTGTGCTACCGGGGATCTCACCGAAGTCACCGCAGCTCAGCCCGGCTGGGAACGGAGCCTCAATGATCAGAGGTAACCGCTATGATGTCACCGCCGGTCATTGATGCTGTGCTCTCAGCAGCTCATGTCATCCCTATGTTGAAAGAATTTGTCTGATTTCTGGAAACCAATTCTAATCTTGACATACAGTTTTGTGTTTTTCTGGAAACGGGTTAATGAAAGAAGATACACATAGTATTGCAATTTATACATGCATAAATTTTATTCACACTTTTAAATAAAGCAAAACACTATTATTTAGGTCTCGCTTAGTTTTATTAAAGTTAATTACAATTGATTTGACAGCTTGAGCAAAAAGCAGTAAGTCCTGCATATATACAAATCTCAGTAGAAGTGATAGAAATTTGTGCAGTGAACAATAAATCATAACCTGCTGTATCTATTACTTATGAGAATTGAAAAAACACATTAGAAATATGCTTTTTGAAGGACCCATCACCTTCAAACATACTAGGGCATATAACAGTAAAGATACCATATGTATCAACTTGGAATAAATTATCGTTGAAAGCTTGATGACTATAATTACAAGAATGATGTTGTGAAAATGTCACAGTTCATGGGTGAAGCCATATTCAGCTCTGCCTGATGAATTCTAATGAGACATGACTCAAGCTGGTTGCTGACCAGAGCCTAAGCAGAGACCAACAGACTAAAGTTCAGATTGTATATACAAGTAGGAAAAGGCATGGAATTATGAAAATCACAGGATGCAGAAACATATGGTTGATATGCAGATGATGAAAAAATGGAAAGTTTTTCAAAACGCCTCAATTTATTCAGATTTAAGTAAGAATGCCATACAATAGAAATAAACACACTTAGTCACCTATGGTTCAGCAAAATGGAGGCAACCATTTAGCTAAATCTGGTCAAAGCGACATTACAAAAATCTTTGTTTTACTTTAGGGATTAGTGGGTATCACAGCATTTAGCGCCTCAAAAACAAATGCTTTGCTTGCTTCTTTTATTTGTTTGAAAAATCTACAGTGCCAGCACCATCTAATAAAAAAAAAACTATATAAGAAAAGAAAGGTTTCTTTCTATTTTAGAGATGCAGGTGTCAAAGATGAAAACTGTGGTACAAACATGTTTCTTAACTTGTCTGGTGTTGCTTACTTCAGTATGAAGAGGTAGTCAGTGCTCATGACATTTCTTTACCATATGCTCTACATCTGAAGGACACAAGCACAATCATCAGGTATTCTGCACATGTACAGTACTATTCTAATAAATACGATGTGTGCATTATATCTGCTGATTTTTATATATCCTCACAGCTATGTGCTAATGTGCTAAAAAATGTGAAAAAAATGCTATTAACCTGGAGAAACTGGGTCTATTTGCAGGTTAATAGTGGTCTTAAGTTCTGTGGCTGCCACACCAAAAGCACAAATACCGGGAAGAAATAAATTTTCTTCCTCTTGACAGCTGACGGCTTTCAGTCATAAAGGTGTGGTTTCAGTTACTGTTCAGTACACAGTGAGTGGTGACCGTAAACACACCTCTGGCATGGAATGACAGTCAGTAGGTAGTGATGGGAAAGCCCCTGGATGTTTGGGTCCAGCGGGTTCAGGCAAACAGTTAAAAAAAGTTTGGTTAGGGTTCCAGAACAGTACCCAAATCGGGACCCGATTCACTTGAATGGGCAGCCTGAACATCCAGTGTTTGCCACTTTGTGATGTGCATAAGAGCATGGCAAACACTGACTCTGATCGGAAGTAAAATCATTAGCCAGTAGGCTGATGGGAGTAGTAGTCCCATCAGCCGATGCCTGTGATCAGAGGTAACCTTTTTATTTCCGGTCAGAGCTGCGGGTTATGGCCAATCAGAGCCGTCGGTGTTTATCGTGCTGTCATGCATCCAGTGTTCGGGGTGCCAAACTAGAACAATAACACCATCTTCCTGGTGACTTCTACTAGTCAGCAGTGCATCAGTGTTTTGCCACCTGTCAGTCAGTGCCACGGTGTGATTACAGCTGCTGCTCACTGTTTACTGAGTGATGGCTGAAGCTGCACTTTATAACTGAAAGCTGAGGACTGCAGTGAGGAATAAAATTGATTTCCTCTCAGCAGCTGGTCTTTCAGTGCAGCAGCCACAGATCTTTAGAACGCTATTAACTGTAGATTAATGCCATACCTGCAGATTAATGGCATCTTTTTACATGACAAGTTTCCCTTAATACATTCCCTTTTCAAAATTTCACTTTTTTCACATCTTTTTCAGGGGCTCTGAAGCCTTTGTAGGCAATTATATTACTTTTAATAGCAAGAACAACAATATATCCTATATAGAGAACAGAGACCATTTTGAACAACCATTGATGGACCCCATTATAAATTAAGTGTAAAATGGTGCACATTTGGAGCTGTTGTTCTAAAATTCTGGTATCTTGTCATGAACTAAAGTCATTATGTTGACTCATCAGGTCACACATACCTTTAAATTTGCCCTCAATGTAGGTTGTCACATTACAAAAAATAAATATAAAATTTATTTATGTTCTAATTTCTCCATGTTTAGACCATAATATAACTCACTGTGTTGAGCAATATCATGTGTTTCAGAGCAGTTGTTGCTACTTTAATCTTGACAGAATGTTGCAATGACTGTCAGCTTTCTAGAGGAACTATCATTAATCACTCAGTCACAGGAAGTGCTTTTCAGCATGCACACAGTTGGATTCCTTCCTTTATTCCTCTCATTTATATTTATTTTGATTTATGATTGCTATTTATCCTATTTTATAGAACAACTACACGCAGTCGAAAATAATTACATAAAACAAACACATGCAACAAATTAGCATAAATCATCCGGAACCATAATATATGGGCACACCCAAAAATGTGGAGATTTGAGCAAGTATGCATTCAATGTAATGTAACAGGCAACCTAGGATGTTCAAATGATCGTGACTAGAGTTGAGCGATACTTTCCGATACCCCTAAGTATCGGAATCGGAATGGTATCGCCGATACCATTAAAATATCGGCGATACCCGATACCGATACCGGAAGTCCCATGTAAGTCTATGGGAACAAAATATCGGAACTAAAAAAAACCCATTCTTTCCTTGTAAACACTAAATATACACACATAGAATACATATATATATATATATATATATATATATATACATGTCATTGTGACATACATATATACATATATGTATAGTTTATACACTTCTACATAGTAAAATATCCTCTGATTCAATTGCCTGGTAAAGCCGGCTTCAGTGAAAAGACAGAAGCACCCGACATGAAATGACACTTGGTGTACATAGGGTTAACCATGTCTTTTCATGTCGTTTGCTATCTGATTTGCACAAACAATTAAATCTATGTTTGCAAAATTTCACACCTGTAGGGGTTAATTAAAGGTGTAAATTCGTTGTAAAAAAACGGACTTTTTTGCTACGAATTTACACCTTTAATTAACCACTACAGGTGTGAAATTTTGCACACATAGACTGATTTAATTGTTTGTGCAAATCAGATAGCAAAGGACATGGTTAACCCTATGTACACCAAATGTCATTTCATGTCGGGTTCTGCATTTTCACAAAAGCCGGCAATTGAATTAGCGGCTATTATACTATGTAGAAGTGTATGAACTATAAATATAATATATATATGTGTCACAAACTCAATGACATGTATATATATATATATATGAGGTGTAAAATTGCTGAAAAAAAATGCGTGGGCTCCCGCCCTATTTTCGCAACCAGACAGACAAAGCCAGTGAGTGGGGGCAGATAATAATAGCCCAGAGAGGGACCATTATTTTTGGCCCCCCCCCGGCTACTAACATCTGCCCCCAGACACCCCAGAAAGGGCAAATCTCTAATTAGATTTGCCCTTTCTGGCACTTTGCCCGTCTATTCCATTGCCCTGTAGCGGTGGCGAATGGGTTAATAAGGGGTTAAAATGACCTTGCAATTGAAAGGTCACTTTAAGCCAGGTTAATAATTGAGAGCTGTCAATTAGACAACTATCAATTATTAATCCTATTGTATGAAAGAAAAATCAAACACACAGACTTTAATAAAAGAAGTTTAATGAAATAATCACACAGTTTTTGACCATATTTTATTTACCTGCTAAAACCATTTCCTGTAATAAAAATAAAATAATAAAGCAAAATTATTCTTACCAATCCGATGCACAGTCAGGTCCCACGGTGTAATCTTTCAGAAAGGGTTAATGTTTACTGCAGGGACCGCAGCTAATGCTGCAGCCTCACAGTAAACCCCCAAATGAATGAGTTCCTCTCCTGGCTGACAGGAGAGGAAGTGGAAAGATTAATTGATTGCTTTCCACTTTCACTTCAGGTCAGCCAGGGACACCATCAGTGACGTCAGAGGGAACTGATTAACAAAAATAGGGGTTCCCTTCGAAAAAAAAATGGCGTGGGGTCCCCCCTATTTTTGTTAACCAGCCAGATGAAGCTGACCGCTGAGGCCTGGATTTTCAGGCTGTTAAGGAGCCAAGATCCATGGACCTTGCCAGCCTGATAATACCAGGCCACAGCAGTCTGCATATCTTGGCTGATTAACAAAAATAGGGGATCCCCTCGAAAAAAATTAGCGTGGGGTCCCCCCTATTTTTGTTAACCAGCCAGATGAAGCAGACCGCTGAGGCCTGGTTTTTCAGGCTGGTAAGGATCCAATATCCATGGACCTTGCAAGCCTGATAATACCAGGCCACAGCAGTCTGCTTAGCTTGGCTGGTTAACAAAAATAGGGAATCCCCTCGAAAAAAAAACGGCGTGGGGATCCCCCCTATTTTTGTTAACCAGCCAAGTAAAATGCAGACTGCTGCGGCCTGGTATTAAAAGACTGTCAAGGCCCATGGATTTTGGCCCTCAACAGCCTGATAATACCAGGCTACAGCAGCCCCACATTTGGCGCATCAAAAGATGTGCCAATTGTGGCACTTTACCCGGCTCTTCCCACTTGCCCTGTAGCGGTGGCAAGCGGGGTAATAAGGGGTTATTGTCACCGTTGATTGCACGGTGACAATAAGCCCGGTTAATAATGGAGAGGTGTCAATAAGACACCGATCCATTATTAATCCCAAAGTTATTAAATGTTTAAAAAAAAGACAGCAAGAAAAAAGTCTTTTAATGAAATAAAAGAGACAACACAGTTTTCATTTTTTTTATTACTCTCTCATTCCTGCGACGCCATCGATCTCCTGTAAAAAAATAAAAAAAACAAACCAACAGTATACCACCTGTCCGACGCAGTCCATAGTAACGATTGTCCCACGACGATCCAGCTCTGCTACATCGGAATGACAGGCAGAGCCTGTCATCCCGGCGCAGCACAGCTGCTTACCAGCTTCCCCGGCGGTGACGTCATCGGACTGCTTTACGGCCGCGATTACCCAGCAGTCACTGCAGTTATCGCGAGATACTGCATGTGACTGCCGGGGAGAAGAGGATGGCGGCCATTAAGCAGCCCGGGATGTGACCGCCGGAGATCTTCTGCCGGGTAAGTGCCGCTGACTCCTGACAGACCCGACCGACGGACACTGACAGTGACAGTGACAATTCCGATTCCGGTATCCGATAAGACGAAAATATCGGAACTCGGGATCGGAATTCCGATACAGCCAATATCGGCCGATACCCGATACTTGCAGTATCGTATCGCTCAACACTAATCGTGACACAAACCTAATTTCTACACTATACATCAATGCAATGAATGAGGTCTTACTTTCATGTTGATTTTGGCATAGAACTAAATTTGGGAATTTGAAAATGAACATCTGGGGCATTCTAAATAGGACAGGAAAAAATCTATGCCCTGTGCATCCTCCATTTATTCATTGTTCAAACTATGGCATTTCACTCTCACATACTACGTGTGGCCCCATTCATCATACCACATGAACACAGACCAAACTCCAGATGCTTGAAGGAAATATAAACAACACACTGCAGAATATTATAAGATAGGTTAGTAACACGGTGTAAGGATCCATGCTCAGCATTAGGTAGCGTTCATGTAGCCAATGTAATTTGGTTCAAACGTGTGCAGTTTTATTGATTTCATAAAACTCCAATGGATTCAAAGTAAAACAGCCTCTTCTGCACACAAAGGTATAACAGAAAATATATAAAGATATTTGTCAGAGCAGGCTTATCTTGCAGATTAGAGTCCTCTCTATCTCAGCTTCTATCTGAGACTGCTAACACCAGACGTATTTTCTTTCTCTCAGATACTGCTCACATTTATTGGTCATTCACCATCTCCCACACACTCCAATTTCCTCAGCATCCCTCAGCAGATTGACAAAAAATGAACACAGAACCTGGCTTTAGGCAGGTTCCTCTAATTGAACCATGTATAGCCAGGATTTAACCCGTCCTTTCTAGCTTTCCTACAACGGTATATATTTAAAGTTTGTACTATGCATGATATGGGAGGACATTGTATGTAAAAAGAGACATCTCTATACATAATAAGGGTGGACACTAAGTAAATAGGTATGGCACTATACTTAACCCCTTAACGACCAAGCCATTTTGTAGGTTAAAGACCAGGCCAATTTTTACAATTCTGACCACTGTCACTTTATGTGCTTATAACTCTGGAACGCTTCAACGGATCTTGGCAATTCAGAGATTGTTTTCTCGTGACATATTGTACTTCATGATAGTGGTAAAATTTCTTCAATATAACTTGCGTTTATTTATGAAAAAATGGAAATATGGCAAAAATTTTGAAAATTTTGCAATTTTCAAACTTTTAATTTTTATGCCATTAAATCAGAGAGATATGTCACAAAAATTAGTTAATAAATAACATTTCCCACATGTCTACTTTACATCAGCACAATTTTGGAACCAAAATTTTTTTTTGTTAGGAAGTTATAAGTGTTAAAAGTTGACCAGCAATTTCTCATTTTTCCAACAAAATTTACAAAACCATTTTTTTTAGTGGCCACCTCACATTTGAAGTGAATTTGAGGGGTCAATATGACAGAAAATACGCAAAAGTGACACCATTCTAAAAACTGCACTCCTCAAGGTGTTCAAAGCCACATTCAAGAAGTTTATTAACCCTTTAGGTACTTCACAAGAATTGAAGCAATGTGGAAGGAAAAAATGAACATTTAACTTTTTTTGCCAAAATTTTTCTTTCAACACAATTTTTTTACATTTAGTCAAGGGTATTAGTAGAAAATGAAACACAATATTTGTTGCACAATTTCTCCTGAGTACACCGATACCCCATGTGTGGGGGTAAACCAATATTTGGGCGCATGGCAGAGCTCGGAAGGGAAGCAGCGCCACTTGACTTTTTTGGCTGGAATTGAGATTGGACGCCATTTCGCATTTGGAGAGTCCCTGTGTGCCTAAACAGTGGAAACCCCCCGCAAGTGACCCCATTTTGGAAACTAGACCCCCAAGGAACTTATCTAGATGTGTGGTGAGAGCTTTGAACCCCCAAGGGCTTCACAGAAGGTTATAACGTAGAGCCGTAAAATTAAAAAATCATATTTTTTCCACAAAAATGATCTTTTCATCCCAATTTTTATTTTACCATGGATAAAAGGACCCCAAAAGTTATTGTGCAATTAGTCCTGAGTACGCTGATACCCCATATGTGGGGGTAAACCACTATTTGGGCGCATGGCAGAGCTTGGAAGGGAAGCAGCGCCATTTGACTTTTTTGACTGGAATTGAGATTGGACGCCACGTCGCATTTGGAGAGTCCCTGTGTGCCTAAACAGTGGAAACCCCCCACAAGTGACCCTATTTTGGAAACTAGACCCCCCAAGGAACTTATCTAGATGTGTGGTGAGAGCTTTGAACCCCCAAGGACTTCACAGAAGGTTATAACGTAGAGCTGTAAAATTAAAAAAATCATATCTTTTCCACAAAAATGATCTTTCCACCCCCAATTGTTATTTTCCAAAGGGTAACAGGACCCCAAAAGTTATTGTGCAATTTGTCCTGAGTACGCTGATACCCCATATGTGGGGGTAAACCACTATTTTGACGCATGGCAGAGCTCGAAAGGGAAGGAGCGCCTTTTTCAAATGCAGACTTTGATGGAATGGTCTGCGGGTGTCATGTCACGTTTGGAGAGCCCCTGATGTGCCTAAACAGTAGAAACCCCCCACAAGTGACTCCATTTTGGAAACTAGACCCCCCAAGGAACTTATCTAGATGTTTGGTGAGCACTTTGAACCCCCAAGGGCTTCACAGAAGTTTATAACGTAGAGCCGTGAAAATAAAAAAATCATATTTTTTTCCAAAAAAATAATCTTTTTGCCCCCTAATTTTTATTTTTATAAGGGTAACAGGAGAAATAGGACCCCAAAAGCTATTGAGCAATTTGTCCTGAGTACGCTGATAGCCCATATGTGGGGGTAAACCACTATTTTGATGCATGGCAGAGCTCGAAAGGGAAGAGCGCCTTTTTCAAATGCAGACTTTGATGGAATGGTCTGCGGGTGTCATGTCGCGCTTGGAGAGCCCCTGATGTGCCTAAACAGTAGAAACCCCCCACAAATGACCCAATTTTGCAAACTAGACCCCCCAAGGAACTTATCTAGATGTGTGGTCAGCACTTTGAACCCTCAAGGGATTCACAGAAGTTTAAAACGTAGAGCCGTGAAAATAATAAAATCATATTTTTTTCCACAAAAATGACCTTTTTGCCCCCAAATTTTTATTTTTATAAGGGTAACAGGAGAAATAGGGCCCCAAAAGTTGATGTGCATTTTGTCCTGAGTACGCTGATATCCCATATGTGGGGGGGAACCACTGTGATCGCCTTACTGCGATCTTTGGGAGGCACAATGAACAAATCCACAAAAGGTGAAGAATTGGTTTTGTTTTTTATGCCGCTTCTCGTGCGGTATTAGTGATTAGGCGACTTTATTCCTCGGGTCGATGCGATTACAGCGATACCAGATTTACATCCTTTGTTCATGTTTAGCTTCTGTCACACACTAAAAGATGCTTTTTTTTTGGAATAATTTTTTGTAAGAAATTTTTGCATCGCCGTATTTTGAGAGCTATAATTTTTCCATATTTCGGCCGACAGAGTTATCTGTGGACTTATTTTTTGCGGGACGAGCTGACGTTTTTATTGGTACCATATTCGGGCACCTAACGTTTTTTGATCGCTTCCTATTCCGATTTTTGTGGAAGCAGAATGAAAAAAAACCAGCAATTCAGGAATTGTTTTTTTTATCCTCCATTCCGCGTGTGGTAAAATTGATAAAGCAGCTTTATTCTTTGGGTAACTGCGATTACAGCGATACCTCATTTATATATTTTTTTTATGTTTTGGCGTTTTCTACACAATAAAAAATTTTATAGAAAAAATAATTATTTTTGCATCAGTTTATTCCGCGAACTATAACTCTTTTATTTTTTCGCTGATGATGCTGTGTGGCGGCTTGTTTTTTGCGGGACAAGATGACGTTTTCAGCGGTATCATGATTATTTATATCTGACTTTTTGATCGCGTGTTATTGCACTTTTTCCAAGCGGTATGATGATACCGCTTGGAAAAAGTATAATTCACTACTTTTTTGTGTTTTTTTTACGGCTTTCACTGAAGGGGTTAACTAGGGTAACGCTTTTATAGATGGGATTTTTACGGATGTGGCGATACCAAACATGTGTATTTTTTTTGTTTTTTATTTTTTTTATTACATAAAAATGTGTATTTTTAGGAGATTTTTTTAAAATTATTTTTTAATATTTTTTTTACAATTTTTTTTAAAAAATGATTTTTTTTAACTTGTCCCTTTATGGGACTTTCACTTTTTTTACTTTTTATTGCAGTTACAATGCATTTGCATTGCAATGCTCCAGCATTGCAATGCATTGTACCTATGGTGAAAGCTGCTGTGAGCATGATCACAGCAGCTTTCCGTAGCTAGATGACCCGGAGGTTGTCATGACAACCCCCGGGTCATCAAGGCAGAGATCAGGCCCTGCAAATACATTGCAGGGCGCCGATCTGAGGCAGAGGGAGCTCCCGACCCTCTGCCTCCCCCCTGAGCGCTGCGATCGCGCTAGATCGCAGCAGTCAGGGGGTTAACAGCCAGGGGCGGCGGGGCACCGCTCCTGGCTGTCAGTGCCGGAAGCTCGGCCACTGCAGCACCGGCTCCTGCACTAATCGCGCTGGAGATGCTGAAATTTCAGCATCTCCTGCGTGATCGCTGCTGTGTTTGGTCAGTCAGATTGACTGACCAATCACAGCGCTGTAGGTGCGGGGACCGACGGCAAAGGTCCCTGCACCGCTTGCTGTGCCTGTCAGCTGTCATAGACAGCTGTCGGCACTGAACTACCACTGCGTGTTTACACACAGTGGTAGTTCAAAGGGATGACGTGCACAGTCCGTCCTGGTACCGGAACTGACATCCGGCCATGACGGACTGTGCATGTCAGTGGACATTAAGGGGTTAATAAGAGAAGATAATTTGTAAAAAGTTATAGCACTTTACATAATAAGCGTGGACATTGTATGTTATAAAGGACAATGGTATATAGTCATGGACGAAATTGTTTCAGAAAATGGAGTATTTCTCCCAGAAAATTATTGCATTTACAAATATTTTCTAATATACATAATCATTTCCTTTGTGTGAATTGGAACAATATAAAGGAAACCAAAGTAAACAAATCAAATGACATGATGAGATATTCTAAGCATGCAGTAATTGGAGAGCCAATGGACGCCCTGGAGTGGGGGTGGAGTTACTGACAATAATTGCTGCTCTGCACTATCTGGAGTAAACACCCTGGCGTTGGGAAGTATTCCCCAAAATGCTTTGGCTTTCTTTTGTCTCCTTCCAAATTCCGTACCCCGTGATATCACACGCCCTTTCCATCACCTCTGTACATCTTTACTTTGGTATCCAGGCTCGTTACCAACTGGGGCACCCCTGGCTATACAAATGAGGCTTCCTCCTCTGATTTGTCACTCCTCTTCCAGCTTGCTCCTGCATGTCTCTTTGATTCCACAGACATAGCTTTTTCCTTCCGCAGTGAGCCTCCATGTATTATCCGCAGACTGGTCCAGACACAAGGTCCTGTGAGTAACTTACTTTGCAGACAGCATAATGCTGCTTGGCCAATAAGAAATACTAATACAACTGAGCAAGTAGCCTTTTCTAAGCTACTACTATTGTCTTTTAACTATTTTGGAATGAAGCACAGTGACAAAATTCACTGCAGGTGCATGCAGATTGAGTGACATACTCAGCAGATGACTCTTACTTTTAATAATATTGTTGTTATTTTATAACTAGTGAGCTTTAAATCATTTATAGTATTTGGCTTAATAGGTTTGTTTCTGTATGTATACATAATCTTTTGTCTTATATTTTATAAAATTTTGGTTCTACTTCTTTATTTACTTTTTGCTGAGCAAATAGAGCTACAGATTTTCTCTTATTTAAACCAAATATTAAGTTGAGGATGCTAACAACTTTTTCATGCCCATTTTTGAAGTTTAGTTGAATATTATGTCCAATTTACCTTTTTTACTGTTTTTTGTGTTGTTCCAATAAAACATAGGAAAAAGCATGTGTACAACAAAACATGTAATTGCAAGAATTTTCTGGGAGAAATACTTAATTTTCTGGAATACTTTGAAGGGTGCCAACACTTTCAGCCATAACTTTTCATAATAAGGAATGACACAATTTTCAGAGACTTAGATTGGGGTTCAGCTATCGGTTCAGATCAACTTTGATGTCGTCCTTCCCCACATACCGGCACACACATGCTGTTCCTATGGACCTTGTTTTTTTAACCTCGTAATTATACAATAAAGGATTCCATTTTTTACTTCATCTGGGTGAGTGCCGCATCTCTTTTCATGCTATATACTATGTTGATGCTTTTTTATGCTCTGCACAATACTGTATACACATTTCTTTATACCGCATGCTATCGGTCTATAGACAGGATTTGTTTCATTATACAAGTGTATCCATTCCCCTGGTGCCATTCATTCATCGTCTCTCTTTGGAGCATAAATATTAGTGTATGCATGCAAAAATTGTATCAATAAAAATATAGGCTGAGTGAGCAAAAAATAAAGTCATTGTACAGCTTCTTTGATGGAAAATGTTTTGGGTCTGAGAAAATGGCAACACAAACAGTTTTTCTTTTATAAAGTTTTGAATCTTTTTGACCACTAAAATATAAAGAAAATGCTTTAACCCCTTCACCCCCAAGGGTGGTTTGCACATTAATGACCGGGCCAATTTTTACAATTCTGACCACTGTCTCTTTATGAGGTTATAACTCTGGAACGCTTCAACGGATCTTCGCGATTCTGAGAATGTTTTCTCGTGACATATTGTACTGCACGTTAGTGGTAACATTTATTCGATATAACTTGCGCTTATTTGAAAAAATGCAAATATGGCGAAAATTTAGAAAATTTTGCAATTTTCAAATTTTGAATTTTTATTCCCTTAAAACAGAGAAATATGTCACACAAAATAGTTAATAAATAACATTTCCCACATGTCTACTTTACACCAGCAAGATTTTGGAACCAATATTTTTTTTTGTTAGGAAATTATAAGGGTGAAAAGTTGACCAGCGATTTCTCATTTTTACAACAAAATTTACAAAGCCATTTTTTTTAGGGACCACCTCACATTTGAAGTCACTTTGAGGGGTCTATATGGCAGAAAATACCCAAAAGTGACACAATTCTAAAAACTGCACCACTCAAGGTACTCAAAACCACATTCAAGAAGTTTATTAACCCTTCAGGTGCTTCACAGGAGCTGAAGCAACATGGAAGGAAAAAAATGAATATTTAACTTTTTAATCACAAAAATGATCTTTAACAAACTTTTTTTTTATTTTCACAAGGGTAAAAGGAGAAAATGGACAGATAAAGTTGTTATGCAATTTCTCCTGAGTACGCCAATACCCCATATGTGGGGGAAAACCACTGTTTGGGCACACGGCAGAGCTCGTAAGGGAAGGAGTGCCGTTTGACTTTTTCAAACCAAAATTGGCTGGAATTGAGATTGGAAGCCATGTCACGTTTGGAGAGCCTCTGATGCACCTAAACAGTGGAAACCCCCCACAAGTAACACCATTTTGGAAACTAGACCCCCTATGGAACTTAAATCCAAAAATAAACTTTATCACCATAAAAGTACAAATTTTATTCAAAATATTTAAAATACATATGCGGATATAAAAATCCGAAATGGGGACAAAAATATGCAGAAGATGGCCCAAAACAGGTACAAGCAAGATAGAGATATTATAATAGCACATATGTCTGTATTCCGTATTCAAAAGCCACGTAGGCTAATTAGAAGCAAAAATACCAGACAGGTTTCACCATATCTAATAGTATAAGTATAGCTAGAGATATCTCTAAGGCGAGTATACATATGTGCATAAAACAGTCGGAAAAATCATGAACTTGCTCCCCCACTAATAGTGCTAGGGTTATAATACCAATGTGCAAATGCAGAGTCCGCAGCAGGTGCTGTAATATATGCAAAAGTTTGCACTCAAATGCACAAAACGATTTGGAGTATATAGAAAATAAATTGCTAGTGGGAGACCAACCTGATAATAGCCCTGGCACCCCTGACGCGCGTTTCGCGTTAGCTTGTTCAAGCATGTTCAAGCTTGTGAACAAGCTAACGCGAAACGCGCGTCAGGGGTGCCAGGGCTATTATCAGGTATGGTCTCCCACTAGCAATTTATTTTCTATATACTCCAAATCGTTTTGTGCATTTGAGTGCAAACTTTTGCATATATTACAGCACCTGCTGCGGACTCTGCATTTGCACATTGGTATTATAACGCTAGCACTATTAGTGGGGGAGCAAGTTCATGATTTTTCCGACTGTTTTATGCACATATGTATACTCGCCTTAGAGATGTCTCTAGCTATACTTATACTATTAGATATGGTGAAACCTGTCTGGTATTTTTGCTTCTAATTAGCCTATGTGGCTTTTGAATACGGAATACAGACGTATGTGCTATTATAATATCTCTATCTTGCTTGTACCTGTTTTGGGCCATCTTCTGCATATTTTTGTCCCCATTTCGGATTTTTATATCCGCATATGTATTTTAAATATTTTGAATAAAATTTGTCCTTTTTTTGTGATAAAGCTTTCCATGTTTCTTTTTGGATTTATTGATGTTTGGAAGTACTACATAATCTAGGCAATATATTTATTGTGATTTCCCCTATGGAACAGATCTAGATCTGTTGTGAGCACTTTGAACCCCCAAGTGTTTTACAAAAGTTTATAATGCCTGGGTGTGAAAAAAAAACAATTTTCCACAAAATAATTTTTTAGTCCCAAATTTTTGATTTTTCCCAAGAAAATTGGACCCCAAAAGTTGTTGTCCAATTTGTCCTGAGTATGCTGATACCCTATATGTGGGGGAGGAAACTGGGCGCACGGCAGGGCTCGGAAAGGAGGTAATAGTGTTTTGGAATGCAGACGTTGATGGCGGTCATGTTCCGTTTGCAGTGCCCCAGATGTGCTTAAACAGTGGAAACCCCCCACAAGTGACCCCATTTTGGAAACTAGACCCCCTAAGGAACTTATGTATATCTGTAGTGAGCACTTTGAACCCCCAAGTGCTTCACACAAGTTTATAATGTCCGGGCATGAAAATAAAAAATCCTATTTTTTTCCCACAAAAATTATCTTTTAGTCACCAATTTTTTATTTTCCCAATTGTAACAGGAGAAATAGGACCATAAAAGTTGTTGTCCAATTTGTTCTGAGTACGCTGATACCCCATATGTGGGGGAACCACTGTTTGGGTGCACTGCAGAGCTCGGAATGGAAGGAGCACCATTTGACTTTTTCCAACCAAAATTGGCTGGAATTGAGATTGGGCGACATGTTGCATTTGGAGAGCCCCTGATGTGCCTAAACAGTGGAAATCCCCCACAAGTGTCCCTATTTTGGAAACTAGACCCCTTAAGGAACTTATCTAGATCTGTCGTGAGCAGTTTGAACCCCGAAGTGCTTCACACAAGTTTATAAAGTAGAGCAGTAAAATTAAAAAATCATATTTTTTCCACAAAAATGATCTTTTCACCCAATTTTTATTTTACCAAGGGTAACAAAACCCCAAAAGTTATTGAGCGCCATTTGACTTTTTCAACGCAGAATTGGCTGGATGCCATGTCGTGTTTGGAGAGCTCCTGATTTGCCTAAACAGTGAAAAAAAACCACAAATGACCCCATTTTGGAAACTAGACCACTCAAAGAAATTATCTAGATGTGTGGTGAGAACTTTGAACCCCCAGGTGTTTCACTAAAGTTTATAACGCCCAAGCATGAAAATAAAAAATCATATTTTTTCCACAAACTTGATATTTTAATCCCCAACTTTTTATTTTCTCAAGGGTAACAGGAGAAATTGGACTCCAAAAGTTGTTGTCCAATTTGTCGTGAGTACGCTGATACCCCTACCTGGGAGTAAACTACTGTATGGGCACATGTCAGGGCTCGGAAGAGAAGTAGTGATGTTTTGGATTGCAGACTTTGATGGAATGATCTGCGGGTGTTATATCGCGTTTCAAGAGCCCTGATGTGCCTAAACAGTAGAAACCCCCCACAAATGACCCCATTTTGGAAAATAGACACCCCAAGGAACTTATCTAGATGTGTGTTGAAAACTTTGAACCCCAAAGTGCTTCACAGAAGTTTATAACTTACAGCCGTAAAAATAAAAAATCCTTTTTTTTACAAAAATGATTTTTCGCCCCCAATATTTTATTTTCACAAGGGTAACAGGAGGAATCGGACCCCAAAAGTTGTTGTCCAATTTGTCCTGAGTACGCTGATACCCAATATGTGGGGTAAACTACTGTATGGGCACACGTCGGGGCTTGGAAGGGAAGTAGTGACGTTTTGGATTGCAGACTTTGATGGAATGGTCTCCGGGCATCATGTTGCATTTGGAGAGCACCTGATGTGCCTAAATAGTAGAAACCCCCACTAGTGACCCCATTTTGGAAAATAGACCCCACAAGGAACTTATCTAGATGTGTGGTGAGCGCTATGAAGCCCCAAATGCTTCACAGAAGTTTATAACGTACAGTCACAAAAACAAAAAAATATATTTTTTTTTTACAAAAATGATATTTTTGCTCCCAATTTTTTATTTTCCCAAAGGTAACAGAAAAAATTGGACCACAAGAGTTATTGTGCAATTTGTCCTGAGTACGCTGATACCCCATATGTGGGGGTAAACCACTGTTTGGGAGCATGGCAGAGCTCAGAAGTGTAGGAGCACCGTTTGACTTTTTCAATGCAGAATTGGCTGGAATTGAGATCAGACGCCATGTCACATTTGGAGAGCCCCTGATGTGCCTAAACAATGGAAACCCCCCAATTCTAACTCCATCCTTACCCCAACAAACCCATAACCCTAGTCCCAACCCTAACCATAACCCTAACCACAAACCTAACCCTAACACACCCCTAACCCTAATCCCAACCCTAACCCTAATCCTAACTTTAGCCCCAACCCTAACCCTAACTTTAGCAGCAACCCTAAGCCTAAACCTAACCCTAATGTGAAAATGGAAATAAATACATTTTTAAAATTTTATTATTTTTCCCTAACTAAGGGGTGATAAAGAGGGGTTTGATTTACTATTTATATCGGGTTTTTATGATTGGCAGCTGTCACGCTAAAAGACGCTTTTTATTGCAAAAAATAGTTTTTGCATCACCACAGTTTGAGAGTTATAATTTTTGCATATTTTGGCCCACAGAGTCATGTTAGGTCTTATTTTTTGTGGGACGAGTTGACGTTTTTATTGGTACCATTTTTGAGCATGTGACGTTTTTTGATCGCTTTTTATTTCGATTTTTGGGAGGATAGAATTAACAAAAATCAGAAATTCATGAATTTTTTTGGGGGGCTTTTATACCGTTCTGAGTGTGGTACAATTGATAAAGCGGTTTTATTCTTTGGGTTAGTATGATTACGGCAATACCTCATTTATATAATTTTTTCATGTTTTGGCGCTTTTATACAATAAAAACAATTTTTATATAAAAAATAATTATTTTTGCATCGCTTTATTCTGCGAGCTATAACTTTTTAATTTTTTCGCTGATGATGCTGTATGGCAGCTCGTTTTTTGCGGGACAAGATGACATTTTCAGCGGTACCATGTTTATTTATATTGGTCTTTTTGATCGCGTGCTATTCCACTTTTTGTTCGGTGGTATGATGATAAAGCATTTTTTGCTTTTTTTTTAAGGGGTTCACTAAAGGGGTTAACTAGTGGGACAGTTCTATAGGGCGGGTCATTACGGACGTGGCAATACCAAATATGTGTACTTTTGTTTTGTTTTTTTTTATTTACAGGAAGAAATGAATTTATTGGGGAATTTTTATTTTCCTTTATTTTGGAATTTTTTTTCTACACTTGTGATTTTCTTTTTTTTAACTTTTTTACTTTGTCCCTGGGTGGGACATCACTGTATAATGTCAGATCGCTGGTCTGACAGTGTGCACAGCACTCTGTCAGACCAGTGAAGTGACAGGCACTCCTGCAGGCTTCTTCAGCACCTGCTGGACCGGGCGGCCATCTTGGATCCGGGGTCTTGCAGGGAGGATGGCCTCAGAACAGCGCGATCACATCGCGCTGTTCTGAGGGTCTCAGGGGAGCCCCCTCCTTGCGCGATGCTTCCCTGTGCCCCGGTACATCTCCATCATGGCACATAGTGTCAGCTGTGATAATCAGCTGACACCCAGCCGCGATCGGCAGCGCTCCCCCGGGAGTACGTCCGATCGCTGCAACTTACTATCCCGTCGCTGGTCATACGGGCCCAGGTACCATGGACGGGATAGTACGTCGGATGGCAGAAAGGGATTAAGTTTGGTATCATCATACTTGTACTGACATGAAGACTCATGCTGGCTGGTCACTACTACAGTATAATGAATGCTGTAAAAACAAAAAACAGACAACACTAACAAAATTCCACTTTTTTCACCACTTTAGAACACTTAAATTTTTTTCACCTTTTTCACTTTATTACATGATAATATGAATGGTATCATTCAAAGCTAAAAGTCATCCCACAAAAAACAAGCCCTCATTTGGCTATGTTGATGAAGAAAAAAAAATGATTCATGAAAAAGGAGAATAAAATATGAATGCACAAAAATGAAAATTGTGTAGGGGATTAAATAAATTGTATGCAAACATTACAGAGCAAACACGAAAAAGAAATACTCAGTTTTGTCTGCCCATTGTATTATACACAAAGAAACAAGAAAACAGCTTTAATTTGTTTGACATATTGTGAATGCATCTGTTTCCCTCTGCTCTCTACAATCTAGCAAACATCCATAGAATGTTCAGTTTTTACAAAGGCAAAATACATTAATTTTTTTTATTCATTTGCTAGTTTACACAAAGCAAATTCTGTAATAACAATGTTTTACTGAAAGCAGAAAAGTATGGTTCAGACAAGAATTACAGTGTGTGGAACGGCTACAATGTTTGTGATTTATATTAGGTAACAATGACAGGATGTAAATATTAGGAGGCTGCTGACACTCGCATTAGTTTTCTGGAGATTTCAAGTTTTACATTTTGAGTCTGAAAGTTGTTAGTAATACCCTCTTCACACTGCATTTCCACAGTATATTCAGGGGGTTGCATCTGAATCCCCCTAATGGGATTCAAACAGAACTCAGATGAACCACCGCCATTTGCTTTCTGCCCATCTGAACAAATGGATACAGTTAGAAAGGAAAACATAAATGATCTCCATTCAAATTGTTAGACTTCATGGCCCATTAGGAGTCTGTCTAAATCCAATCTAAGTCCCATTTTTAGAGTAATTTTTTAATCCTGAGCGCATTTTAGAAATGCAGTGTGAACAGGGACTTAGTCCTCATTCACAAGTCCAAATCCAAACACACTCAGAATAATAATTATTTTATTTGTATATCAATAACATATTCCGCAGCACTTTACGGGACAGCTCGGACATGTACAGATAATAAAGACAATGCAGAGTAATTAACGAGCTACAGTAGGAGTGAAGGCTTTTATCACAAGATTATCATCTATAAGGATATGTTTTAAGGGAGCTCAATATGTTTCAAGATCCATGATGATATAATATGCTTTAAGAAAAATATGAATATTTACAAAATTATGTTAGCACAAAATCTAAATGTATAAACTTACTGTGTCATTAAAGAGGTTGTCCACTAATATATTGATGACCTATCCTTAGGAAAAGTCATCAATGTCTGATCAGCTGGTGTCAGACACCCACCGGGACACCCTCTGATAAGCTGATATTGGTGTCGGCAGTGGAACTGCTCACTTGCCGAGCTGCTCCATCTCCTGGTAGTGACCGAGGATTGGTACTGCACATTCACCTCCTTATCATATCAATAGGAGACAGACAAAGCACTCATCTTGTAATGTACGGAGAAAATATTTAATGGTAGTAAATCCAAGAACAAAACGTTTCGGTCACGGGGACTTTCGTCAGTAACTACATAAATGAAACCATAAATAAACACAGTAAATGTAAAGCAAGGTCATAAAATATATACATGAAATCCATACATGCGGTGTGAATAAAAAACAAATACAGACAAAACAAACTGAAAAAATAGGGTCAATGAGATCAAACAATAGTGCAGTGAGTCCCTACATAGCAACCCATGCCAATACCAAAAGGAACATCTAGGTGAAAAGGAATAGAGAGCAAAAGGTGTGTCATACCTTAGTGATATAATCTGAAAAACAGACTCCTTATCAATTGCCCATAGGTAGAATTAACCTAAAGAGATGATGTCAGATGGAATGAATAATCTGACAACAATGTAAAGGTATATAGTATTATACATCACAGACTCAGTACTGAGTGATTAATTGAACTGTGGAAATATCAAAGTGAAAAGAGTCACTATGTGAAGCTGTGAATTAAAGGTAATGAGGAAGTAGATATATACCTTGTATAGCCAGTGGTGGGCCAGTGTGCCTCTAGAGTGCGGTATCCACCGCTACTGTGGCTAGTACTGATCCAAAGAAACAATGGGCATATGGAAAAAGGAAAAGAATCCTGTCAGCCAGAGTTGCCATGTACATACTAATATCACGTTTGTATAGGTGCAATAAACGGTAGTCCACTATACCTTCAGTAGGCAGCTGCAGGACCGAGTAGATTCGTCTGTCTGGGCGTGATTTGCCGTCGGTGTGGCGCTAGAACGCCGCACTGAACTTTTACAAGGTAAGGGCGGGACTAAATGTTGATCACATGCATGGTGATGACGTGGACCGGAAGTGACCCGGCGGAAACAGTATGGAGGTGCGTTCCATATGAGCCGGTGATTGCGTTCCACAGGCAGTTAGATAGATATTTCAGAAATGGATTTCATTTAAATTAGATAATCAAAAAATGCCTGATGTAAGCGTTCTACTTAATCTGTATTATAGCACCCAAATATTGTATATGAAAATTGCGATAAAATGAAATTTTTATATATAGAGGGGATGACATGGTAACTCATGGCAACAGTATAAAGAAGGTGTGACAAATATCAGAGACGGTGTATGTGTCTCTGTGAATGACGTTTTCAAGGTAAGAGAAATAGGAAATGATATATACAAGGTAGCAGTGAGAAAAAGGTATTTATTAATCCTATAAGGAAAAACAGAATAGAGACTGTGAGGTAACGGTGGTGATATTGACTTTCACGTAGTGTGGTGATCTTAGGTGGATCCTAATCGAAATTCCAGTGTGACAAATAGGTGGTAATTTTCAGTGACAGATCCACAGGATATTAATACAAACGGCTCTAAAAGAGAAAGAGAGCATGTTATACTGATATTCAATATATGAAAGTACAGAGTAACCTCAAACTGTCAAAAAAATATAATAGGATAATCCCACTGTAGGTTATATCATTAACAGTGACATATTATTTGGGAAAAAAAAAAAAAAAAATATATATATATATATATATTATATATATAGCACCTAGGTAATCAGGAAAACATTATAAAAGAAGAAACCAAATCATTATAAAAATGCCGATAGTTCGTATTCCCTGTTTAAGCCTTTGGGGCTCAATGTATCCAGGGTATGGATCCAAAACGCCTCACGTTTCCTGAGATGAAGAATCCTATTGCCCCCCCTCCTGGATGGTAACACCTGTTCAATAACTTGGAATTTCAATTGAGCGATGTTATGGCCAGAGGATGAAAAATGGTGGGGAATGGGGAGGAGGAGGTTTTTGCATCGTATCGTGGATTTGTGTTTGGAAATCCTGTCACGTATTGTTTGAGAAGTTTCTCCAACATAAAGAAGGCCACATGGGCATTTTATCAGATAAATCACATGTGTGGAGTCACATGTGAAAAAATTGTTAATTTTAAACACTTTGCCTGAGTGTGGATGAGTAAAGCTATCTCCTTTGATTACACTGTTACACTGTACGCAGTGTAAACAGGGAAAAGTGCCACATTTGGGTGTATGTAGAAACCGTTGTGTAGATTTGGATGTAGGCCCAAAGTCTGCATGAACTAAGGAATCACGCAGGTTGGGTGGCCGTTTGTAGCACGGTAAAAAAGGTTCCCTAAATTCCAGAACATCTGGATAGGCTGTTGATAATAGATGCCAATTTTTCCATATAGATCTGTGGATAATGTTGACAACAGGATGGAAAGTGTGTACAAAGGGGATCCGCTTGTTTGTGGTACTGTTTTGTCTAATAGTGGAGAGTTTCGATTTCTCAAGTAGTGGCCTAGGATATCCACGTGTTACAAATTTCTTAGTCATCTCTTGGAGGCGTAGGTCCTGCGTAGTATTGTCGGTGACGATGCGTTTGACGCGTGTGAATTGGGATTTTGGAATGGCATTTTTCATGAAGGGGGGATGTGAACTCTGATAATGGAGTAGACTATTTTTGTCAGTGTTTTTGATGTATAGATCTGTGGAGAGGTGCCCATCTTGGTTTTTGATCACCATTGTATCAAGGAAATTGATTCGCCGGAATCGTAACTAATTGTGAACTGGATACCTGGCCAAGACACATTCAGGGTATTGTGAAAAGACAGAAGTGATTCGAGGGGACCTCCCCATATGCAAAATATATCATCGATATATCTTTTCCATGTAATAACATGTTGACGGAATAGAGGGTCCTTGTATATAACACTTTCTTCGAAATCAGCCATATAGGCGTTTGCATAAGGGGGTGCTGTGTTGGAACCCATGGCGGTCCCCCGTACCTGAAGAAAAAAATCATCTTGAAACAGGAAGAAGTTATTGGTAAGTATTACTGTGAGAAGATCAATACAGAGATCTATTTGATCAGTGTCCATATGTGCGGACCTTAATAAATGAAGGGTAGATCTAATACCTTCTGAGTGCGGGATAGAGGTATAGAGGTCCTTGACGTCAAATGTGACTAGTAATGCATTAGGTGGAATGATGTCTAATTGTTGTATTGATCTCAGGAAAGCCCCAGTGTCTAGAATGAATGATTTGGTTCTTTTTATAAGTGGAGTCAGAATTTTTTCGAGATAGATTGCCAACGGTGATAAGATGGAGTTGGTGGAGGCTACTATTGGTCTCCCCGGGGGTTTTTCTAGGTTTTTATGAACCTTTGGTAGAATATAAAAGACAGGTGTATTTGGATTTTTATTGTGTAGGAATTCACAGGTCTTTTGGTCTAATACTCCTATAGCAAAGTATTTATCGAGAATTTCAGTAATCTTGAGATTAATGTCTCGAGTTGGATTGTGAGGTAAAGGTTGATAGATTGATCTATCATTAAGCTGGCGTCTAATTTCTGTAATATATAGGGACTTATCCATCACTACAAGGGCCCCTCCCTTGTCTGCTGGTTTTATTATAATAGAACTATCGTTCTGTAGGGAAGTAATAGCCTTCCTTTCTTCTATGGTCAGATTAGTAGGATGGAAAACTTTGCCTCTTTCAATATCCTGTCTTAAGTTAAGGAAAGTGTCATGAATGAAACCAATAAATGTTTCTACCGCATGTGAGGCGTGGGGAGGACGAAAAAAACTTTTATTCCTGAGACCCAGACTCAGAGCTGAAAGTAATTTAGGATTAGGAGGAGTAATGGGTTCAGGAGTAATAGGCATAGAGGAGTAATAGGCTTTGAGCCTTATATGACGGTAGAATCTTTGAAGGTCCATATCCAGATCATCCCCTCTATATATAAAAATTTCATTTTATCGCAATTTTCATATACAATATTTGGGTGCTATAATACAGATTAAGTAGAACGCTTACATCAGGCATTTTTTGATTATCTAATTTAAATGAAATCCATTTCTGAAATATCTATCTAACTGCCTGTGGAACGCAATCACCGGCTCATATGGAACGCACCTCCATACTGTTTCCGCCGGTCACTTCCGGTCCACGTCATCACCATGCATGTGATCAACATTTAGTCCCGCCTTACCTTGTAAAAGTTCAGTGCGGCGTTCTAGCGCCACACCGACGGCAAATCACGCGCAGACAGACGAATCTACTCGGTCCTGCAGCTGCCTACTGAAGGTATAGTGGACTACCGTTTATTGCACCTATACAAACGTGATATTAGTATGTACATGGCAACTCTGGCTGACAGGATTCTTTTCCTTTTTCCATATGCCCATTGTTTCTTTGGATCAGTACTAGCCACAGTAGCGGTGGATACCGCACTCTAGAGGCACACTGGCCCACCACTGGCTATACAAGGTATATATCTACTTCCTCATTACCTTTAATTCACAGCTTCACATAGTGACTCTTTTCACTTTGATATTTCCACAGTTCAATTAATCACTCAGTACTGAGTCTGTGATGTATAATACTATATACCTTTACATTGTTGTCAGATTATTCATTCCATCTGACATCATCTCTTTAGGTTAATTCTACCTATGGGCAATTGATAAGGAGTCTGTTTTTCAGATTATATCACTAAGGTATGATACACCTTTTGCTCTCTATTCCTTTTCACCTAGATGTTCCTTTTGGTATTGGCATGGGTTGCTATGTAGGGACTCACTGCACTATTGTTTGATCTCATTGACCCTATTTTTTCAGTTTGTTTTGTCTGTATTTGTTTTTTATTCACACCGCATGTATGGATTTCATGTATATATGTTATGATCTTGCTTTACATTTACTGTGTTTATTTATGGTTTCATTTATGTAGTTACTGACGAAGGTCCCCGTGACCGAAACGTTTTGTTCTTGGATTTACTACCATTAAATATTTTCTCCGTACATTACAAGATGAGTGCTTTGTCTGTCTCCTATTGATATGATAAGGAGGTGAATGTGCAGTACCAATCCTCGGTCACTACCAAGAGATGGAGCAGCTCGGCAAGTGAGCAGTTCCACTGCCGACACCAATATCAGCTTATCAGAGGGTGTCCCGGTGGGTGTCTGACACCAGCTGATCAGACATTGATGACTTTTCCTAAGGATAGGTCATCAATATATTAGTGGACAACTTCTTTAATGACACAGTAAGTTTATACATGTTTATATATGTTATGATCTTGCTTTACATTTACTGTGTTTATTTATAGTTTCATTTATGTAGTTACTGACGAAGGTCCCCGTGACCGAAACGTTTTGTTCTTGGATTTACTACTATTAAATATTTTCTCCGTATATTACAAGATGAGTGCTTAGTCTTTCTCTTAACTTATCTCGGTGTGGGAACCTAGATTTTAAGCACCTTCACTCTCATAAGCTGTGCTCACGATTCTTTCTTATCAATAGGAGACAGACGTGCAGCACTCTGCTGCGGCCACTATCAAGATAAGGCTACCTCCGCAAAGTGAGTACTTCCTACGAGTGGCCCCCACTAGCGACACCAATAGCAGCTATCGGCAGGGTGCCAGGTGACAAACTCTTTATCTTAATGTTTGCATATTGGAGTTTAACTTGGTCTGTGATATTGATCCTTAAGTTGAACTGTATGCTTCCATTATGCCCTATTTATGTGCCAACATGCATTGCCAATGTGCAGGAGACTTTAGGCAGACCTCAACCTATAACAGATGATGCCATATTTTATGTATAATGTTGGTAACAAAGAGACAAGAGTAGTGTTGAGCATTCCTATACTGCAAATATCGGGTATCGGCCGATATTCGCTGTATCGGAATTCCGATTCTGAGATCCGATATTTTTGTCATATCAGATACCGGAATCAGAGTTTTCCTCTAAAGTCTATGGGGAGTTCCTGTGTAACAGAACGAAGTACATGACACAGGAACTTCCCGAAAGTGTCACTGTCAGTGTCGGTCAGGTCTGTCAGGTGTCAGCAGCACTTACCTGGCAGAAGATCCCCGGCGGTCATGTCCATCCATCCATCCAGGCCGGCCATTACCCTCTCCCTGGTGGTCAAGTGCAGTTTCTTGCGATAACTGCAGTGACTGCCGGGTACTGGGTAATCTCGACCAGCTGTACTCTCTCGACAGCTGACCGTAAACCAGTCCAATGACGTCACCGCCGGGGAATCAGCTCTGGTAAGCAGCTCTGCTCTAAGTGGATGTCAGGCTCAGCCTGGCATGCAGATGTAGCAGAACTGGACTCGTCGTGGGACACTCGTGATTTTGGAATGCGTCGGACAGGGAGTTTTTGTGTTGGTTTGTTATTTTGTTTTTTTTACAGGAGAACAATGGCGTTGCAGGATGAGCGTACAATAAAAATAATGAAAACTGTGTGGTGTTTTATTTCATTAAAAGACTTTTTTCTGGCTGTGTATTTTTAAAAATTTACAAACTATGAATAATAATGGATTGGTGTCTTATTGACTCCTCTCCATTATTAACCAGGCTTATTGTCACCGTTCAATCAAAGGTGACATTAACCCCTTATTACCCCGCTTGCCACCGCTACAGGGCAAGTGGGAAGAGACAGGTAAAGTGCCACAATTGGCGCATCTTTCGATGCGCCAATTGTGGGGCTGCTGCAGCCTGGTATTTTTAGGCTGTTGAGGGCCAAAATCCATGGGCCTTGACAGTCTTTTAATACCAGGCTGCAGCAGTCTGCTTTTTACTTGGCTGGTTAACAAAAATAGGGGGACCCACACGCCATTTTTTTTTTGAGAGGATCCCCTATTTTTGTTAACCAGCCAAGCTAAGCAGACTGCTGTGGCCTGGTATTATCAGGCTTGCAAGGTTCATGAATATGGGATCCTTACCAGCCTGAAATACCAGGCCTCAGCAGTCTGCTTCATCTGGCAGGTTAACAAAAATAGGGGGGACCCCACGCCATTTTTTTTCGAGGGGATCCCCTATTTTTGTTAATCAGTCCAATTCAGGTCAGCCGGGATTCCTTCTGACGTCACTGATGCTGTGCGGTGTCCCTGGCTGACCTGAAGTGAAGCTGGGAAGCAATCAATTACGCTAACCACTTCCTCTCCTGTCAGCCAGGAGAGGAGATGATTCAGTCAGGGGTTTACTGTGAGGCTGTCAGCATTAGCTGCGGTCCCTGCAGTAAACATTAACCCTTTCAGAAGGATTACATCGGGGGACCTGACTAAACATCGGATAGGTAAGTATAATGTTGCTTTATTATTTTATTTTTATTACAGGTGAACAAGGGTTTCGCAAGGAATGGCAGTAAAATAAAATATTGTCAAAAACTGTGTTTATTTCATTAAAATTATGTTTAATTAAAGTGTGTGTGTTTTATTTTTAATTCATACAATAGGATTAATAATTGATAGTTATCTAATTGACAGCTCTCAATTATTAACCTGGCTTAAAGTCACCTTTCAATAGCAAGGTGGCTTTAACCCCTTATTAACCCATTCACCATCGCTACAGGGCAATGGGAATAGATGGGCAAAGTGCCAGAAAGGGCGAATCCAATTATAGATTTGCCTTTTCTGGGGTGTCTGGGAGCAGATGTTAGTAGCCGGGGGGGGCAAAAATAATGGTCCCTCTCTGGGTTCTTATTATCTGCCCCCACTCGCTGGCTTTGTCTATCTGGTTGAGAAAATAAGGCGGGATCTCACGCATTTTTTTTCAACAATTTTACACCTCATATATATATATACATGTCATTGAATTTGTGACACATATATATATATAAATTTATAGTACATACATTTCTACATAGTATAATAGCCGCTAATTCTATTGCCAGCTTTTGTGAAATTACAGAACCCGACAAGAAATGACACATGGTTTGCATTAAGTTAACCATGTCATAGTAACATAGTTATTAAGGTTGAAGGAAGACTTTAAGTCCATCTAGTTCAACCCATATCCTATCCTAACCTGCCCTAACATGTTGATCCAGAGGAAGGCAAAAAAAAACCCAAGTCGCAAACAGTAAGCTTCACATTGGGGAAAAAAATTCCTTCCCAACTCCACATACGGCAATCAGACGAGCTCCCTGGAACAACGCAGTATCTAGGAAACTAGTGAATATAGCCTGTAATATTATACTTTTCAAGAAAGGCATCCAGTCCCTTCTTAAATTTTAGTAAGGAATCACTCATTACAACATTAAACGGCAAAGAGTTCCATAGTCTCACTTCTCTTACAGTAAAGAATCTGCGTCTGTGATTATGGCTAAACCTTCTTTCCTCCAGACGTAGAGGATGCCCCCTTGTCCCCGTCACAGGTCTAAGAGTAAAAAGATCATTAGAAAGGTCTCTGTACTGTCCCCTCATATATTTATACATTGTAATAAGATCACCACTAAGCCTTCATTTTTCCAAACTAAATAACCCCAAGTGTAATAACCTGTCTTGGTATTGCAGACCCCAAGTTCTCTAATAACCTTGGTCGCTCTTCTCTGCAACCGCTCCAGTTCAGCTATGTCTTTCTTATACACCGGAGACCAGAACTGCACACAGTATTCTAAGTGTGGTCGCACCAGTGACTTGTATAGAGGTAAAATTATGTTCTCCTCATGAGCATCTATGCCTCTTTTAATGCATCCCATTATTTCATTTGCCTTGGCAGCAGCTGCCTGACATTGGCCACTAAATGTGAGTTTGTCGTCCACCCATACACCCAGGTCTTTTTCAATGACAGTTTTGCCCAGTGTTTTACAATTAAGCACATAATTATACATTTTATTTGTTCTACCCAAGTGCATGACCTTACATTTATCCCCATTAAAGCTCATTTGCCATTTATGAGCCCAAGCTTCTAGTTTACATAAAACCTCCTGTAATATAAAATTATCCTCCTCTGTATTTATTACCCTGAAGAGTTTAGTGTCATCTGCAAATATTGAAAAACTACTCTGTATGCCCCCTACAAGGTCATTAATAAATATATTAAAGAGAAGCGGCCCCAATACTGACCCCTGTGGTACCCCACTACTAACCGTGACCCAGTCCGAGTGTGCTCCATTAATAACCACCCTTTGTTTTCTATATATGTCATTTTATGTAGTTTGATATATGGTTTTCACTAACAATTACATGAGTGTATGTGTGCAAAATTTGACACATGTAGGGGTTAATTAAAGGTGTAAATTCGTAGCAAAAAAATGTGTTTTTTTTAACAACGAATTTACACCTTTAATTAACCCCTACATGTGTCAAATTTTGCACACATACACTCATGTAATTGTTAGTGAAAACCATATATCAAACTACATGAAAAGACATGGCTAACTCTATGTAAACCATGTGTCATTTCATGTCGGGTGGTTCTGTATTTTCACAAAAGCCGGCATTGCCCGGCAATTGAATCAGAGGCTATTTTACTATGTAGAAGTGTATGAACTATAAATATATGTATATATGTATATGTCACAATGACATGTATGTATATATATATATATATATATATATATATATATATATATATATATGTATTCCATGTGTGTATATCTAGTGTTTACAAGGAAAGAAAGAGGTTTTTTTAATTACGATATTTCTGTCCCATTGACTTGCATTGGGTTTCCGGGATCGGATCGGCGATACCCGATACTTTTTGAGTATCGGGCCGATCCAATCCGATCCGATATTTTGGGATATCGGGCAGTATCGCTCAACACTAGACAAGAGTAATAAATGTTCAAAAATCACAAAATATGTGTCACCTAGTGCATAACCATATAATAATTTTATGAAGTAAAGAGTAAAGTATTTTACCTCATTTTTAGCTGAGTGTTTCATTCCTAAATAATAATATCAACTGAAGAAAATTGCTTTCAGTAGTTACTAATTAGCAAACAATTCCTATATCAATTGCTCCTCATTTCTTTTATTCCTATGGAATGATTAAATGAGTGATTTGGATAATTAGTTATTTAATTACCAGAGAAGACACAAGGCAGTTATCAGTTGGAAAATTAGAGTGGCTAATAAATTCCAAGCATATGTCAGTCAGTTAATGCATTTGTGGACCTCACACTTGAGTGCATTAATATCTGTAAATGATAGTGGCGCACATAATTATTGATCACAATTATATTTTTTACAGTTCAACATTTTCCAAAACTGGACATTGACATATTAATCTTTTCATTTTGCATTAAATATTTTATCAGAAGAATATAATAACGTAGATTTAAATGCACTTTAGGGTATTCAAAATTTACATTTGATGTTTTCTATTCAATAAACCCCTTTAACAGAGAGAAAACAACAATATTTAGTGTCCAACCTTTTTGTGATAGAAATAAAATTCAAAGGATATATTCGATCCATGCGACTGATTGTGTGATCAATGGACCACAGATGAAGAGCACATGAACCACTTGTAGACATTGTTTTGCTGGTTTGTGCAAAAAAATAAATCACAGCATGCATTAGGCTGTGTTTCCACGCTCAGGAAACACAGCGCTTTGGACGGAGCGGAAAGTATGCTTCGCCCAAAGCCCCGCCCCTTTTGAACGCGCGCTCATTCCGGATGTGTTCATGGAACACATCCGGAACACATGCAAAATGACCGCAGGGCTACATAGCCCTGTGTTATTTCCCTTGCGGCGCCGCAGCGTCGCCGCAAGGGAATAGGACATGTTGCGGTCTAAAAAGACGCGCCGCATGTCCGTAAACGCAGGTCTTCCGCCTGCGTGTTTGTAAGCATAGTGGAGATGGGATTTCTTGAAATCCCCTCCACTATGCTGTAATATCTGGACGCTGCGTGTTTGGCGCTGCGCCAAAGCACAGCATCAAACACGCAGCTAATCCGGACTGTTTCCTCACCGTGGAAACATACCCTAAGTCTGTTTTGTTTTGCATGTAAATTGCTGGCAGTTCCAGCACCCATCCTCTGTATGGACAAGTGTTCTGATGACTGGAACCAAGTGGCTGCAAGGAAAATATACTTTCCTTTCTTCCTGTAGCTGCTCTGTTTAGTCTACAAGTACAATTCATTTTTTTTCCTTGTTCTACAATTACAACATTACAGAAAGATCCAAGTGGTAGGGTTTACATGGAAATATTTCTGAGAAAAAAAGTATATAATTGGTGCTTATTTCTTAAAAAAATAAACAAAAAACTTGAATTAATGAAAATTCAGCATTAATGAAAATGTATCAGGCAAAAAAAAGAGAATATAGTTGGTTGCCATTAGAGAAACGTATCAGAGTAAATTAGAATTTGCCTTTTTACACAGATTTAATCTCCAAATGTAATGTCTCTTTGCTCAGCCTTATTGTGGCCAGAAGTAAGAGCCTGGACTTCATTGTAGACCAGGAATTCTGACTACAAGTAGGCTCCAGAGCATGGACAGTGAATTCTGGGGCCTGTTTATGGCTTGTAATCCTGGCCTAGAATGAACACTGGGCGGAGGTGATATGTGATGGAGGCGTGTAGGACCAGATAGCAAGCAGGGAGCTTCAAGGGTGTCCAAAGAGGTACACGGGGAGAATGTTTTTTCTTTTTAAATGTTTTCCTGGCTCTCTACTGTTAGTTGCCATTTTGATGATTTTGTACAAAGCGAATTCCATAAAATCTGTATTCTCCAGAATGTAGATGCTTTTGTAAAATTTCTTTAGATTTCAATTCCATTTAAATAAATTCACCCATCTCTAGTTGTCACACAGCCTTCACCGCATGTGGTTCAGGTTTGACTGTAAGGCCGGGATCACACATGCGAGTAAATCGGCCGACACTCGCATGTGAAATCCCAGCTCTGGCGCCGGCATTCGGGAGTGGAGCGCGCGGCTGCATGTATTTATATGCAGCCGCTCGCTCCACTCCTAAGTGCCGGCGCCAGAGCTGGGATTTCATATGCGAGTGTCGGCCGATTTACTCGCATGTGTGATCCCGGCCTAAGAGGAAATCTATTCCCACAACAAAAACTTCCCCTGATCTTCCAGTCAGTTTTGCCATTGAACTTGAATCTTACACCAACACTGGCCACACACCAAAAGTACACAACTTACTGTCATCACCTACCACATTCTAGGTTAAGAGTTACCCCAGACTTGTAGATGCTGCACTCCTGAAGATTATTTGTGAATACACGGTAAGAAAGGCAATGGATATTTTATAGCAAGTATTTTTTCAAAAATGCTAGCAGCAGGCGATCGACTTAAATAACAAAGTTATACTCATTTGGTATATTACTTACGATTTTAGTGCCATGGTCGTCTGATGGTTTTATCGGTCTTTGGCTGCCCTGCAATGATCATATAACTGCTGCAGCCAGTCACTGGCCTCAGTAACAGTCTGGGCAGACTGGGTATGTGCACATATTAAGTATTTGCTGCAGACATTTCTGCATCAAAAACATTTTTCATGGTATAAAAACACAGCTAAAAGAATACATTTTTGCTGTGTTTTGTATTTGCATTTTGATGCACTTTTTACCTACATTTTTCACATGGATTGGAATGGCTGTAAAACACTGAAAGAATGACTTGCTGCAGATTTTAACTGCTTTGCAATCTGCAGTGAAAAAAAAGTAATGTGTGCATTAGATTTCAGGAATCTCATTAATTTTGTTGTTCCTATGAGTTTTTGTGACAAAACTGCATCTAAAAATGTGTAATAGTACTATCAGACCTCATTCAGACGTCCACTTTGCACTACGAGTTCTACCCGTGTTTTTATGGATACATGTACGCATTATAAACTTTGGGACTGTTGACATGTCTGCGTTTTTTTCACAGACAGTGTGTCTGTGTAAAACTCATTGATATATGTCTGTTTTTTCCAGTATCTTGGATGAAAATGGCCAATACAAGTCTATGAATCAGTAAAAATTGAGGGCAGCATACAGATGGCATCAGTGTGACATCTCCAGGCTGTTCATATTTATCATAGTATAGGATATGATAAGCTTTATTATTTAGTATACATCCATGAAAAACACTAATGACACACTGATGGTAAAAACAGAAACAAGGACCCAACACTGATACCCACTGATCTAAAACAATGATGACAAACCAATGGCAAAAAAATCACAGTGATAACACACTGATCCAAATCACTGATGACATGCTGATGGTAAGAACAGAAACATGGACCAAACACTGATGAAAAACTGATCTAAAACACTAATGGTAAGATTCTATCCTTTGGACGCGTTGAGGCGCAGGCAGGTGTGAAACGGGCATCGTCCGATACAAGTGCCACTCTCTCCATTACCAGTCTTTTTAGTGATTTGAATACATTTTGGACTTTTATACTGAACTGATGAGCGCCATCATTTTCTTCATTTTTCATTACACTGATGGTAAACCTGGACATATGGACCATACACTGATGACACACTGATAGTAAAAATGGCCACACTGATGACACACTGATCCAAAATACTAATGACACCATTTCATTCACACATATTTAAACATGAACATGGGAATGAGGTTTAACTGAAAGTGGTCAGACTGTCATCACTGCAGGACAGCCAATATACAAAAAAACAAAGGAACCATCGAAGCACACAAAAAAAAAATAATTTATTTTGTGTAATGAATACTGAACGGTGATGCATTAACTTTGTTTTTACCAACAACACTTTTTTATGAGTTCAGCATCATGTATTTGTATTTTATATGAGTAATGCAGATGTTTATTCTTGAAAAACAAAAATGAAAATCATAAGTATAAATGCAATCAAGTCAGTTGTAAAACGTAATTCCCAATTTGAGGCAAAATCACTTAACACATTTCATATGCATAATGCAAATGTTATCATGATGAAAATCTGGCCTGAAGTTGCTGAGATTAGCACATTTTAGATGTTGTCCATTTAAACAAAAGTTTGCATGAGTCAATGTAAGCAATATTGTATGCTGTGAAATATCCAGCTAGCCAGGAAATGTAATTGTACATATGAGTCATCTTGCAAATGTTATCCCAGCTGTTTGTGCAGACTATAACAATTAAAAATAAAATTATCAGTAACATACAAGCAGCAATTAAAATCATTTTATAGTCAAAATGGCCAACATTCACAAAATGTAGTTTGAGTTTTTTAATTTTGCTGATCCCATTTCTTGCAACAAATAAAAAACACCCTACCTGAGCTGTAGTGATAAGACATTATGAAAGGTAATATATGTCTTATTTTCCCAATTATAAATTTATGGAGATAAGTTACATTATATTGTTACCATTCATTACTGCATTAGAACAAAATCTCAAGGAGCCAAAAGGGGATGTTCTCCATCATCACACATCTAGATACATTCCTTAAGGGCTCTAATTCAAAAATAGAATCACTTTGTGGGGAGCTTACACTGTTCAGGCACATCAGGGGCTCTCCAAACAGAACATGATGTCCACTCTCAATTCCAGCCATTTTTGTGTTTTAAAAGTCAAGCAGTGCGTCTTCTGTTCTGAGACCTGCTGTTCACCCAAATAGTAGTATTCCCCCACATATGTGATATTGGCACACTCAGTAGAATTTGTACAACAATTTTTGTGGTCTATTTTCTCCTATTACCCTTGTGAAAATAACAAACATGGAGTTAAAGTAAAATTTTTGTGAAAAAAGTTAAATGTTCATTTTTTCCTACCACATTTCTTTAGTTCCTGTGAAGCACTGGAAAGGTTAATAAACTTCTTAAATGTGGTTTTGAGTACTTTTAGGGGGTGCAGTTTTTGGAATGGTGTCAATTTTGGGTATTTTCTATCATATAGTCTCCTCAAAGTCACTTCAAATGTGATGTGGTTCCTAAAAAAATGGTTTTGCAAATGATGTTGGAAAAATGAGAAATTGCTGTTCAACTTTTAACATTTATAACTTCTTATAAAAAAAAAACCCGTATGTATAAAAAAAGATGCAGATGTAAAGTTGACATGTGAGAAATGTTACTTATTAACTATTTTGTGTAACATAGTGTTGGGGTTTGAATTCCCACTGCTGCACAGGGGGAGTCTCAAACCAGTCCTGCTGTGGTCTCCCATTCATCTCCGTCTGCAGTGGAGCCAGCTCAGCTTAGACGTCGGTCCCAGCATCTCGCCCAGTCTAACAGTGTGCAGAGGATTACTGCTGCTCCTCCAGGCTCTGCTATTGTGGCCAGTACTGGTTAGCGGCGAGCAGACGTCTTTTGGACAAAGTCCTTGTTTTCCCCTTCTGAGCATGCCCAGAGTGAGATCTCTCATTGGAGATCAGGGTCACATGCTCAGGTACTGCAGCAGCTCCTATTGGTCCGCCAGGAAGGTTCTGTGACTACTGGTGTTCTGGAACAAGTTTCATTGATCCTTGTTTCTGGCAGGTCCTGTAGCTGTTACTATAAAAGGGTAGCATGGCTGGGCCGCCATGCGCTAGGATCAATCTTTATATGCTATGCGCCAGTGTGGTCATGCGTGTGTGTGGTTAGGGCCCGGCTGAAATAAGCCCCTAGAATACCGACTAATCGGTGAGGAGTTTGGTATGCTAGCTGGTCAGGGTCTGTGTCCTAGATGCCCTAGATTACCGGCATAACCAGTGAGGAGTTTGATTGCCGTATTCAGGGTCTGGCGTTCAGACGCCATAGATTGCGGGTGACTCTTGTGAGGACATTAGCACATAATCACATTCTATGTTCGCTTAGCAGTTAACTGTGTAACTGGGTGCCTGACAGGACACAGAAGTTTGTCTCAGCGGCTCTGTGACGTAACAGGGTTCGCTTTCAACGCTAGACAGCGCCCTAGCGTGTTTTTTTTGCGACTCAGTGGTGTTAAGTGAGTTCGCACACATCGCCATATAGCGCTGCGGCACTCCTTCTAGCGGCTCTGTGGAATAACAGAGTTTGCACATATTGCCACAGCGCATTACGGCGTTTATTTTGGCGACTCTGCGAGATAACAGAGTTCGCTTCTTGCGCCATTTTACTAGCAGCAGGCTCCACCTGCACGGTGGACCCCGCGCTGCGAACGCACCTCTCCACATCATATATTTGGTGCGTTCCGCAGAACCTAACACATAGCTTTCTGATTTAGGGGCATATGGATTAAAAGTTTGAAAATTGTGAAATTTTCACCAAATTTCCAATATTTTCACAAATAAATGCAAGTTATATCTATCAAATGTTATAAGTATTATGAAAACCAATATGTCACGAGAAAACAGTCTTTGAATATCAGAGTCAATGGGATCCACTGAAGCGTTCCAGAGTTATTACCACATAAAGTGACACTAGTCAGATTTTAAAAAAATTTGCCTGGTCATTAAGGTCAAAATTAGTTTGGTCACTAAGGGGTTAAACCAGGAGTAAAACTTACAGAGAAAAACTATAATTAAAAGATTGAGACATTCTCTCTTTTGGAGATGCTCCTGGTTTTGGCATACAAATACTGATCAAAAATTCTGATGAGTGAATAAAGCCTTTCACTATTTTCAAGATATTACTTTGTTGCCAGGTAATGAAAGCATGGTTTCTTACATGTAGATGCTAAAAACTACAAGCACAGCTAGTTCTGATCGTCACTAAAATGTGGATTCAGGTGTATCCAAACAAGGCAAAACTTTCTTAGCTTATTGGCTCATTCAGAAAAGCATATTCTACAAATGTGTGCTGCCCATTTTAAAATTGAATATCACGTGGACCGCACACTAATCACTATTTCTATGTGGCTGTTCAATTAATATTCTTTTCACACAGACAGAGTATGCATGTGATAAACATTGCAGCATGCACTAGTCTCTTCCATATTTCAGATAAAAATTGCCTTTTCAAGTCTATAGCTGTTCAAAAAATAAATTGGGTAGCGGACAGATCATCAGTAGTGATGAGCGAGTATACTCGTTGCTCGGGTTTTCCCGATCAAGCTCGGGTGTCCTCCGAGTATTTGGGTGTGCTTGGAGATTTAGTTTGTGTTGCCGTAGCTGCATGATTTGCAGCTGTTAGACAGCCTGAATATATGCAGGGATTCCCTAAAAAACAGGCAATCCCTGCATGTGTTCAGACTGTCTAGCAGTCGCATTCATGCAGCTGGTGTGACGCAAACTAAATCTCTGAGCATGCCCAAATACTCAGAGGACACCCGAGCATGTTCAGCAAAACACGAGCAACGAGTATACTCGCTCATCACTAATCATAGGTATTGCATCTGACTTTTCTGGATACGTTGCAATTATTAACTAGGAAACTGTATTTGCATGACAGTAAGGATGAAAATCATACTGTTATTTCTGGTTGCAAATTAGACCATTTTCCTACACACACTTGAACCCAGCTTTAAAGGATTATACAGATAGGTACAAACAAATTACAGAACAGTTTAGAATGTTTTAAAATGAGAAAAGTAACCATACTCCTGTTCTAATGCTACGTTGATTCACTCTATTTGTTGTTTCTCCAATGCTGCCCCATATGTGGGCATGTTACCATTGCATATGTATAGAAGCAATGCATTGACCGTCGGCAATCATTCTTTATATACTGTAAATTCCATTATTGTTACACAGGTATAAAATATGATCTCATTGAATGGACCCGAACCATATTTATTATCTTTGTGACTGACAAGAGCTCAAATGATATTTAATGTTTGTGGGCACTGCAGCTAGTCACTTGCAACAGTGGTGTACTGAAGCAGGAATTAGATAATTGAGGAGAACCCAGAGGAATCAGAAACCAGAACTCAAATGCCAAAAGATTGTTAGTAGTGATGACCAAATGTGCTCAGATAAATATAAGGCAATTCCTGAATGTGTGCGGTTGCCAAACAATTGTGAGAGATGCAGGCGTGGGAGTTGAACAATTTTTTAATCATGCCGAAGTATCTCGGTTAGCACACAAGTATGCTCGGATAACGCCTTATCACATTTTCTCGGCAACACTAATCGTTAGGTGAATATTATTTCTTTAATTTCAAATGTCAACAATTTTTTCTAGTTTTTTAATAAATTTTGCCTCTTTGGAATACCCCCTTTTCAGCATGAATGTGAAGGGGAAATTTTTTTTAGCAAAAAGCAGATGTATTTTTCTCAAAAGCAATTCCAAAACTTGATACAATTGACTTGAAAGTTTGTAAGAGCACAAGAGGGATGTTTCAATTTTCTGCTCTCCCAATAAACAAAGGTTTTCCCCAAATTTACTCAGTGCAAACTAATAACTATAAAGGGAAAGTATTTCTTCACTTCAAACTATTTTAATTACAGTTTTAAAATAAAAAAAATTATTCACCAATGACCTCATAACTCAACTTAAAACACTTTTTTTATCCCTCCGATGAAATACAAAACCGGAAAAAGGGGTTAAGAAACTATGAAAATTACACATTGGATAAAATCTGAGGGGGGAATTTGGGTCTGTTAAATTTTTGAATAAAAACCCTGTATAATTACCAGTTTGTCTTGTTTCAAGAGCAAATACCCTTGATAAATTTACTACCTGTCAAAATAAATAATGTTGTATAAGTAACCTAAAAATTTTTTGTTACCTGTTTTAAAAGAGGGCACAATTTTTGTTTAATGCACCTTATTTGGTTTGAACAACTAGAGCCCTTTTTCTTTTTTGCACTTTTAAACTCGCATATATCCCTTGGATAATTTCGATTATGTACTTTTCCCTTGTTTGCCTGATTTGTTTGGACATACACAATACCATTAAGTCATCTAAAAATTTTATCTATCCATAGGGCATGGGGTCTAAAGGTAAGCAGCCTTAAGCGGGGGCAACAATTGGTACAGGGGTGCATCCTCTGTGACAAGGCAGGAAACAGTAAATTTGGGAATGGTCAATTCCACCCTTCTTTTTTATGGGTTCTCTAGGCCCCAAACACAGATATACTCTTCTTAATGGCTATATATACTATACTGGTACGGAAAAAAGCGACCCTTTTAAATTTTTCAATCTAAAAAAAAGTTCTTTTTTTTCTCGTTTAAAGACACTTGCACCACTTCTTGACTAAAAAAAAAAAGAAATTTTTTTTCAAATATATTTTAAAAAAAATACTGAAATATCACTGGGGCTAAGTATTCAGACGCTTTGCCAACACTAATATTTAAAAACACATGCGTCCATTCCTTGGAATCCTTGAATGGTTTACTCCCTTTATTGGAGTCCAGCGTGTTTAATTAAACCCATAGGACTTATTTGTAAAGGGACACACCTGTCTATAAAGACCTCACTGCTACAGTCATTTTAGACCAAATTAAATCAGGGCAAAGGAACTGGCAAGGGGCTCAAGGCAGAATTTTTGGGAGGCACAGATCTGCCCAAGGGTTTCAAAAAAAATTTCACAGACTCAAGGTCCCTGAGAGTACAGTAGCTGCCATAAACTTAAAAGAAAAAAGGTTTTGGGAAAAAAAAAGGAGAGAAAAGAAATCAGAAGAGGGAAAAAAAAAAAAAAGAAGAA